>JAUNZM010000165.1:2400000-3024588 GCA_033459285.1 Clamator glandarius | reverse complement strand
AGTGTGGTGAACCAGAATGACTTCTTCACAGCAATTTTTTGCATCAAACTGAACTGCTTTTACTGAAGCCAATTTTTATTTTTATCAGAAGAAAACTAAACTCTCTTCTGTCTCTCCTGCCTTGTTGGGGGTCAGTTGATGAATCTGTACTAAAGTAAAAGTTCCAATGTTTCCCAAAAGACTTTGGTATAGTATTTTTAGCTTTCAGATACAAGTATGTGACTGAGAAATTCTTGGAAGTAACCATGATTGTCATTTTGGGGCCATATAAGTAACTGTTTACTGCTTCCAGTGTCACCAATGTTTTCAGGGAGAGCAGGTTTATTTACAGTGCCTAACATAGTGTAAATTTTAGGAAAGTATATATTTTTATAATGATATTTTACTATATGTAGTCTGCCTGAAGGATTTAATACTTCTGAAGTCTACGGCTCTTGTAGGAAGCCAAACTTTTAAATATTTCTAATATCCTTTTTCTATTATGCATGTATTAAGATTTTGCTGGGAAAAGCTGATGAACAGTAGGAATCTTTGTGTCTGTGTTGACTGTCCAGATGTCCTTCTAGCTTTTAAGCTGTGAAGCACTTCACAGACAATGCTGTACTTCTCATGTGGACTTCAGTTCAGCTTTCATAGTTCTTTTTCTGGCCCACGATCGAGACACAACAGGAAAAGGAAGCTTGTCTAAGGTTGGCTGATTTCCTTGCTGTAGCAGAAAACAGTGCTATTTTTCATCTGAAAAACACTGAAAGCAAAATCTCCAGAAGTGCACTATGATTTTTATTATTATTTTGTAGCTTTGAAAGACAACAAGGAAACAACAGCTGTAAATCATTGAGGGGACAGTGCAAGGCATTTCTTCTGTAGAGCCTTGAATTTGAGGTCTGTTACTCCTTTGTTGAATAAAGTTAATTGAGAGAAGCCAAAATTTGCCACTGTTACTGCTGCTTTGCAAGCAGCAAAGCAGTGTCCAGCAACCTTTGCTTTAAACTCTGGTGCTTGAAACTTTACAACACCTCATCAACAACACTACTCTGCTAAGGTAATAATCTGATGTATGTAAAATTAGAGAAGAATGCTTGCTACTTCTACCTTTTTGTTTGTAAAATATTACATTGAAAATCACATCTATGGAGTGTGTTTCCCTTTGCCACTTTTAGGTGCAGATTGCTCCTAATGCTGGGAAGTAATTTCAGCAGTTGGTGAAAATCATCCTGGTGTCAAGAGATCTGTGGAGTTGTGCATTGCAGGCAGCTGCCGAGAAGAGGCAGTGTCACAAACTGGGATTTCAGCATTTGCATGTCTTGCCAAGTTGCCTGAGGACAAATGAATACTTGGTTTCTTTTTGAAGTACTGTTTGTATGGAAAACAAAATGTAATGGAAGCGTTGTCTTTCCATGGTTTGTTCTTACTGGCTTTGGCCATATTAACACCGGCTTTGTATCCATGCGCCAGTTATTTGGAACTGAATTCAGGAAAGAAAGTTCAGACTATTTGAGAATCCTTAAATTCATGGAGTGATTTGTTGACTGTGAGCAACCCCCTCTCTGCTTTTTCTGTATCACTTTTAAAATGCTGGGGCTCTAGTTTGCTTTACCTCAGGCATTTTGAAGCACGCCCCCATTGGTGGTGCCCATGGCTAGTGTAATTCCAGACTTGGAATGGGTGTATTCTCTCAACGCTTTCTGCTTAGTTATGTTTAGCAACTTCTCTGTGGACCTGCAGTGAAATCATGGCTAAAGACTTAAGTTATGGTTTGAAAAAGCCTTGTCAGCAAAAGCAGTTGAGCGTGAGCCTGCCTCTAAAGCCTTGAAGGAGAAGCGATTCGATGATCTCACAAAGAGGTTTGATAAATTGTTGCTGTCAAGATGTCAGTGGTTGCATTTGGAACAACTCCACAAACACTACAATGGAAACAAGGTTTTTAGAGATGATGTCAAATACGAGATCAGACTTGAGTAACTAGACTGAGAAGGAAACTTTTCAGTGGGATTGCATTTATTTCTCCGAAACGAGCACAATTTATTTCTGTGAATCCATGTATTTATTTGTCAATATGTGTGACAGTGCATCTACCCTTCTGTTCCTATTAATATGCCTGCTTCTTGATACAGTTTTCCTGCACGTGAAGAGGATGAATATGAGCAATGAAAGAAGAGTAGTGACCAAAGTGCTTCAGTTGCCTCCTGAAAACCTGAATATCCCAGGAGGGTCTTCAGTTTTGGTGACCCTTCTACAGTGCCACATGGATAGACTTGTACCTCCAGTCAGTTGAGGCTGATGTGGCAATTAGCATATATATAGAATTGACTTGGTTTTTTGTCTCCCCATTCCACCCTTTCCTCTTCCTTCCCCCTGTGGGTTATTATGCATCTTGAATGTTGTTTAACCAGTGGAAAGGAGGGTTATGTCTCTTCTGCCACGGCTTTTCTGACTGACTTTCAGTGTATTTTTTTCTCAAGCCTTAAATTCGGTTAAATAAAATTTTAATGTTTTGTACTTTTTGGAGTTTTCATTTCTAGAATTTGTTGCTTCCAGTCACTAGTAGTTCCCTCTCCTGAGGTTTAGACTGGCTACTGAGACTGCAATTTCTAGATCACTACAGAAATGGTTAAAATCTGCTGGTGTTCGTGTGTATGTTTTGCTGAAACTGATTCTTTACTTTTTTTCTGAAACTGAGTCTTGATTTCTTTTTTCCATCTGGGCTGCTGAAAAGATCCCGCTGGTGCTTTTCTACCCATTGTTAATGGAAAGCCATGAACAAGTGAAGAACTGCAGAGTGATGTACACTCAAAAAGTTAAAAACCGCTGTTTGGACTTTGACTGCCATTATCTGCAGTTATTGCTGATGTGATTTGTGCAGTCTCTGGTTTGTTGTGTCCAAATAATGTTCCTGAAACAACTCTTAAGAGCACAGAAGTAAAGTGACTTCGGTTTTGAAGGTGAGGCTTGCAGAAATAGGTTTGTCTGCTCTTTTGACTGTTTTAATGTTTCTTTAATACATTAAACCTGATCTTGTTTTTATTAAGGTTAGGGAAACATTTAACCAGTATTTAATGGCTATACTAGAATAATGCGGTATTGGGATACCCTAGAACATTAAGGCTGCATTATCTCAGGTAAGAATGACTTGACTTGGATGTGGCTGTTTGGTGTGTATAGATCATGTAATATCATGATATATCTCATACTAACACATGGTTTAGGTACAACCCCAGATCTTATTCTGAAGTTGAGATTGTCTGAAGCTATTTCTCGTTTTGATGTTGGAAACGTGTAGGATGCCTGTATGACCTCGTGCTTTAAGCTAGAGGGAACTGCACCTAGTTCAGCTCTTGTTTTTCTTTTTTTTTCTGCTATGTGGTTAACATCTGCTTGTGTGTCATTTGCCAGATGACTTAAAAAAAAATTTTAAATACAAAAACTCCTTAGAAATGTTCAGAGCCTTTTGGCTTACTACAACTCTTAATTCTCTAAAGTTAAACCCTGCTTGCCTTACTGGAGATAATTTTGATGAAATGTTAGATACTTCCAGATCTTCATACATGCCCACTTGTACTTTCTAACTAGATTGAATTTGTATCTTATCCAAGTACTGTATGCTCATTGCAGTTTCTTGTAAACTTTCCTTCTACTGAATCTCACTCCAGGTTTCAATAGCTGCAACTTCGAAATCAGTACAAGGGCATAACCTCAGCTTCTTAGGAATAATATAGCTTGTGACACCAGCAGGTAAAAACTCATATGGGGGGTTGGTTTAAAGGTACAGTGTTGTTGTGGTTTTAATGTGTTAATTTAACAGCTGGGCTTACAACTTCTATCACAATGTGCAGAGGTTGAACTGCTGATAATTAGCCCTTAGAATTGTTACAGCTGAAGCACTCATCTAATCTAAAACCCCATTGTTTCAGTTTGCATGATATGAAGTTGAGGTTTTCTTGTAGTGATTTTAAAGTCCCATTGATGTAAGAAACTTGCAAATGAGATCCTGATCTGCTAAAACCAAACAACTTAAAAATGTATTACAGAAGGGGTAATTGCTCCGTGCTTCTCTTGATGTTTCTAAGACCACTTGGTTGGCAGGCTTTATTCCAGCTGTGTGAGCGCTCAGTGAAGAGCAGTGGTAACGCAAGCATCTATAGGCCACAGATAAGCAAATGAGTAATTTTTTTTTTATGTACAGTCTTAAAATCAGGAGCTGTATCTGGGCTGTTGTACACGGAGCAGCATGACAAATGCGAGGTAGGGTTGCAAGGTTGGTTTTTATTGCATTTGTCTTAGCAGGAGTGCAGGGTTACTTTGGGGAAGAAGGGAGGCTAGTGGGGTGCCTCTCCTCTCAAAACCTGTAGTGTTGTGCCAGCTGCCTGGACCACATTTGCATTGCTGTGACTGCAGAGTTGTTCGAGGGTTTCTTCAATCTTGTCCTCTTCAATTTCCAGTCTCAGGTCACCTGAATGGCAGATGAAACATTAACTGTTACTGATGTGCTATGGCAGAGTGGCTCCCAACAATGGCTCATAGAACGGTTTGGGTTGGAAGGGACATTAAAACCTATCAAGTTCCACTCCCCCTGCCATGGGCAGGGACACCTCGCACTGGATCAGGTTGCTTAAAGACACGGACAGCCTGGCCTTGAACATCTCCAGGGATGGGGCAGCCACAACTTCTCAGGGCAACCTGTGCCAGTGCCTCACTGCCCTCACAGGAGAACATTTCTTCCTAATATCTCCTCTTTGAGTTTAAAACCATTATCCTCCCCCTTTAAGTACTGGAACACTGCCTTCTTTTCTCTAGGCTAAACAAATTACTCTCTTGTTGGAAT
This sequence comes from Clamator glandarius, assembly GCA_033459285.1. Lineage (NCBI taxonomy): Eukaryota > Metazoa > Chordata > Aves > Cuculiformes > Cuculidae > Clamator > Clamator glandarius. Next base: position 3,019,766 of record JAUNZM010000165.1, on the reverse strand, counting down.
TGAACAGTAAAAGTTTGGAGTGCTTGCTGTTGAAAATAAACTGCTTCAATTCAAATACATTTCAGTAGGTATCCTTTATGCCATTGGAAGTATTGAACAGGTTAAGTGTCGGTTTTTTTCCCTTCTATTTACTTTCCAAGAGCTGATGGAACAGAAGAAAAAGGTAGTACAGGACAAGTTGCAGCAGGTTTTTTGTCTCTGTTGTTTTTGTTACCTTTTAATATTAGCAAGACTCAACTCTTAGTGTTACAGTTAGTCCGTGAAGTGCTAAGTACATAGACCTCTAGAAGAAAGTATAATAGATCACACCTGTTGTGTCAGTATTCTGTAGCAACAGTGAAAGGATGCTCAGGCTTTCGTTATTGCCATATTTGTGTGCTTACAGGGATAAAGACCGCCCCAAAATCCACTTTGTCTGCCAGTGTAGAGGGGCTCCAGGGTGTGGAAGCCAGTTCCCCTTGTGGCAGACCCTTGTCTGAACACAATCATTGTTTTGCGTTTATGTGATTGATGCATTAAGATGTGAGAAACGGGCATGGGATTTTTGGATTCCTGGTTTCAAGGTGGTTGTTTTCAGTTAATGCCACACATCCAGGATGACTCTCATCTGGCTGAAAGCATTTTAAATATTCCCTAACCATGTAGCGAAAGAAACTGAAATCATACCCTTCAAATGTTTTACTAAAAGTTCCTGTGCAAAGGCAGCATTGCTGAAATTGCTGTTTTGTCTCTGCTTCTGGTTAGTTTACAGCATAAGCAGAACAAATGTATGTCTGCCTGGGGAAGACAAAAATACTGGTACATACGGGACCTGGGAGTGCCAGACGTTGTGTGGTGAATTTGGACAAAGATGCCTTTATTCCAAGGCTCTATTCTTCTATTTCAGGACTTGATTATGCCTTTGACTCACTGGAATAAAGTAGTTCTTTTTTTTTTATTCAGCTGGTGGTTTAATCAACTCATCATAAAAGAGCTACTTGACTGGGACTTTTGGTGATCAATAAAGAATGAACCTCTTTAATATCCTTTTCTACTCACTGCACCATCGCAAACAGCACATTTCAGTAACAGGAACACTTGTTTTTTCATCACAGATATCCATCCTTGAATCACAGACAATTCACAATGAAGTTACCTGAATTAAGAAGACGGCACAAAAGACCCATTGAATTATATTTCACCTCAGGACTTGTGTTATCATCTTGTAGAAGTTTGTGTAAGCTTTGAACTAGCTGTGATTCCTTAAAAGATTCTTCAAGGGTTTCTGAAAAATAGGTAAACAAATCCTGAGCTGTTACCTGAAAAGAAGCTAGAAGGTGGTAGAATTTGCTTTTTAGAAACGAAATAGTTGTCTTCGTTTCAGATTAGCTTTAAAGTGATCTCTTTGGCATCTGTTTCCTGTACTGGGGAATTCCTGTGTTTTCTGTACAGTTTTTTTCACTGGCTTCATTCTGGAAGGTAGGACCTGTGTACTATGGATTGTATAGAATAACCTCATAATGATTATTTGCAATGGTCACTGCTAGAAATGTTGGTGCAAGTTAGTTTGGTTTGAGAGCTTTAATGGTGGCCTGAGCAGTGAGAGGAGCTCTTAACCATCTTACTTGTTAGCATAGGAAATTCCAATTTTCCAGCTGACTACTTCTTTACAATTTATATTTTGATGTGTGTAGATTTCTGCAGTGACTTCTTCACTGTAGTAAATTAAGACCCTTTTTTAAATGTGGCCAGTCATACAGGAAAAATCTGAAAGAAAATTATACTCAATCTTTCTGAAAATTGGGTCAGTAAAACTAGATGGAACCCTTATAGTTCACTTGTTTCGTTCACAGATTCTACATGGCCATTTTGTCTATGCTTCTGTATTACTCTCTCCTGCATTCAAATGTCTGTCTTCTGAATATTATTTGATGCATTTATAGTCTGTATTGACTGCTTCAAGTCCATAATTTGTCCTTAATTTTGTCTTCACTTAGACCTCATCACCTTTACTTTCCTTCTATGTGTTTTTGTGTAGGAGTCCAGCATTACACCCTGCCACTCAATAGATTGTGCTTGTCCACAAACCTATTGTTTTACTGTGCCCGAAACAAACAAAAAAATATTCCAGGCAATTCCTGAAGCCTGTTCCTTTTGTGGTCTTCTGGAGAGCTGGTCTTATTTATTTCATGCTGAAGAGTTAAAGCATGTTTCTCACCTAGATTTTTCTTAAATGTCACGTAGATTTTAAAGTATGGCAATGCTTTTTCAATAATCGAGGATCTTGCAGAGATAAATGCTTTTAGAATACCTAAATCGATGGCAGATGCTATGGCCAAGGCATTCAGAGCCTCATTCTGCATGGCAGCGTGTTCGCTTGTTGTCATGGAAACCAGATGCTTCACTCCTTGTGCCTCCCGGATGGCTTTGACCACTTCCTGTAAAAGCAAAGGTAAAATATCATAGACTGAAACCTGACTTATGAAGAAAGTAAAATGAAGAGAGAAATAAGATTGCACTTTTCAGCCTCTGAATAGATAGAAGTGATGAAAACTGATGATGACTAGAGATAACATTTCTTTTTGAACTGCTACAGATCTGCTTAGGGCTGGTCTAATTTACTTGAATGTCAGTGCTTACAATTGTCTAGATGCATGTCTAGAAGATAAAAATAGATGTATTTTGTTTCACGGAGTTTTAGTTTGACCTTATTAAATTTTTTCATTTCAAGCCTTCAAGCTGGCAATGATTAGTTTTACTTTATCAAGGCCTGTGCAGTTGTATCTACTTCTTTTATCACTACCTCAGAGTAAAGCATGGTTGGGATGCCTGTGTATAATAACAGGAACCTGTTCTAATATGCCAGCAGATACAGATCATGCTGGATTCATCCATCACTAGGCAGATAAGTGGGTTCTTTGGAGGTCCTGGAGGAGTGAAGTTCTGGACAGGTCTGTGTTATCTTTGCTGTTTAAATTTAAAATGTGAAATTAGTATTTATGGAACTAGAAAAGCTTTACCTGCTTACCATTTGTCAAGCCTTACTGAAGCAGGATAAAAGTTGACAAGTGACAGCAAGTAACCACTTGCTCACTTCTGTGCTGTATGTGTGGCTTTGGAAAGCAATGTTGACCTGCTCACCTCCCCTTTACTAGTGTTGAGTCAGACTGGAAGGTTTTTAACTGTGAAATTCCATATTTTTAATGATGAAATCATATGTGCTGTTTAACACTTAGCCCCTAGCTGTTGACCCCTAGATATATTAATGAGCTTTACAAATATTTGAGAAGGATAAAGTATAAATATATCAGAACAATAGCTGTCTTACTTGGGATCTGTTGTGACGCAAGATCGATGCTAGCAGCCGGTTTGCTTCTCCACAAACACTGGAGTGGTCGTTGGCGTCGCACCACTGCACTAGTCTGTTGAGCAGCATGGGATCTTGGCCCAAGATTTCAGCTGCATCAGCTGAGGATAAAAGCATAATCAGGAAACATTCAAAATCAGACTACTCAGCCTTTTTGTTACAGAAATGTGAATGTAGAAGTAGCCAGGACCGCAGTTGCCTTTAAGAGCTGTAAGTAAAGCCTTGGGCTCTTAAGGGATCTTGAAATGCTAGTTTTGTTAGGCCAGCTCTGGGAGGTACAGAACCAAGTAAGCTGTCCTGATAGACTTATGATTTTTCAGAGGCTGCTGAAACAGGGCTTAGAATGAGCAGCTACGTATCTTCGAAAGCAAATATTCTGTTTCTATACTGAAATCTTCATGAGGATTGTCCCTTTTCCATTTTGTGCCTTGCACTTCCTCTTTGAGTGCTGTGCAGATGTAATCATGAGTTCTTCGTGGTCTGGTTTTGCTGTTTCTCTGCTCTCAGTAATGGTGATAACTACTGTTGATAGCATGTAGGAAGGTGTCTTAGTACAGAATTGTAGTATGCCTGTAATTGCATGTCTCGAGTCTTAAGGATGTGTGTTGAAATGTCTTGAGCATCATCAAAACTTCCCCCAGAGTTTGGAGGACCCTTTTTAATTTGCCTTCCTCTGTTTCAGGAGCCCCATCTCCATGATGCTGGAGGACCAGAGCGGAAATTAAATATGCATAGTGTGCTCTGAAGAAGGGAAGGTTTGATAAAGGCCTTCATGGCAAGTATATGTTCCTTAAGAAGGGCTAGAAAGGGTCTCTGAGCTTTTTCAAGTCTTTTTCTGCTTTTCCAGTCTTTTAGAATAATTCAAGACCTCAAAGGTCTCCAGGGATGTCCCTGCTCTTTTGGAAGTAAATTCAGAAAGGGAAAAATGTGAGGAAATGTCTACATGGTTTTAAGATACTGGGAAGTTTGTCCCTTGGAGCTTTGAGATGAGGAAGGAGAGACACTTCCTTCGTCCAGTACACTAAGGAACAATCCACAGCACAAATCCCACAAGGAATCTGGGAGCTTCTAGCCTAATTGAATATGCTTGTTTTGATTTAAGAGCTACTTGTTGCAGAACCAGCTACACATCCCCTCCTATAGCAGAAGGGCTTTTGTTTCTAGGTCAGATGTGACACGTAAGTCTGAGGAGATCATGGTAATCCAGTTTAGTACAGAAAGCTGGAAGAAGGAAGGGGGTGGTGAATGGAACCATTCTAAGAGGTTTGTTCAAAGAAGGCATCTTGACACAATTTGACAGGGACTTCCTGATGTCTACCAGCAATAGAGGTCTGAGATAAAACCCACTTAGTAGTTCTTAACTGGCACAGAAGGACTTTTTAACTTACAAAATGCAAAAATAAAAAAAAACGTGTGTAGGACTGAACTTTCAGTTGAGCTGAAAGTCCTTTGGTTGTTGAAATGCATGAATTGTTTTGCTCCTCTGAAGCAAAGCAGGGGAGAAGACAGGAGTCAATGTTATCATCTCTCATCTCTTTTGTGTAATGAAGCTGACAGAACGAGCTGCAGTTTTCTATAGTTAGAAAGAAACCTACCTCTTCTAATCTGTGCACCTCACCATGGCTGCTGATTGTCAGAGTAATGAATTTATTCTAGATAATGCAATTAGCTAATTTAGTGTTGACTTCTTTGTAGGTGAGTGTTCGTAAGAGTTTCAAGGTAAGTTAATTAAGGGCAATGTTAGCTCATGGGTAAATGGAATGGAAAGTAATTAAGGGTGGGAGAATTTTGTGCTCTTAGGCGGGAAGGGGTAAACATTGAATAATCTACATCTTTTTCTACTCTACACATTGATGTATGAATTGTTTCAGATACAGAAGGTAGTTTTTTTTGTGTCAAATTCCATCTGCATACTAGGACTGGTAAATAGCATCAGGGAGGAAGATAATTTAGTATTTCGTAACTTAGATCTGTTTTACTATGATGTCTCAATTTTAGAAAGTAAAGTGTCTCTTCTGTCACAATTCAGATGTAACTTCAGCAAAAGAACCTTTTAACGGCTTCCTTCAAAGCCCAACAGGAAGAAGGGCTGAAGTATATCTTGCAATGTGTATTTCTTATCATGGTGAAATATAAGTGAAGGCAGCTTTTTACTGGACTGAAATCAGTGCAAAGCAATAAGTGCTAGATCTGAGTGCTATATCACATGTATTGACTTGAAAAAGGATGCAAGTAGCTGCTATATCAAAGTGGTGTCTTCAGCGGTATAAATGAGTGGAGCTCAGAATAAAGGAGAGGGAGGTTTTTTCCTCTTTCATATAAGTAATGAATTTGGGATTGTAATTTTTTCCATATTAGCTGCCATGTCCCCTTGCAAAATGGTCATAACTCTTCAGAGTCTGTTTCCACCAATGTTTTGTTACCTGCACATCAGGATCTGTGTTTTAGACCAGCTGCTCTGGCGAAATAAAGAATTAAAACACTAAAAAAAAACACCAAACCAACAACACTTCATTTTGTGTTACATTCTGGTAAGAGGCTAGATAGGTCTGAGGATAAGTCAAGATAGTGTGGTAGATCATAATGTAGTTCTTATGTTGTGCATGATTCTCAAAATGCAACTATATGCAGAGAGTGAGGATTTTTGCCTTTGTGTACCTACCTCTGTGTAAAACTGAGTTTAATAATTGCATCTTTCAACATGCAAAGGAAATTCAACATTTGAACCACATCAGGAAGATAAAGCTGGCAACGTGGATAGAGAGGCAGAGTGACTGGGAGAATCTCATTTTTTGTGCCTTTCCACATCTCAGCTCCTTAGGATGATTTTATATTCTCCAGTTCTTCTATTGATTTGCTTTCCTGTGATTTGGCACTGTTAATCCTTAGCCTCACTTTTCTGTCATACTTATGCCTTGCTGATATCTCTAGTGGAAAACATCTTTTTCGACTATTGCCATTTCTCACTGCCTACTTGCAGATGCTTCCATTTGCATTATTTCTCATCTATCTCTGAGGCTGACTGGGTCAGTATGGAAGGCTTGCAGCCTCTGGCAATCATCTCTGTTGGAACCTCTCCAGAGTGAGTGGAATTAGGTTAGCAGGGCACTCAGCCTGTAGGCTCCCTGCACACACATGCTCTTGCAGGGGGAGGGGAGGAGGAGAGGTGTAGTTGACTTTGGTAAATGTTAGCAATTCCCTACCTTGACCATCTGCTAACATCCGTAGCGTTCCAAGAAGTTTGAACTGCACAGGAGGCACCTCTGACCTCAGAAGTGCCTGAATCCGTTCTGCCACACTTTCCTCCAGAATCTGAACCTTGTTAACAACTAGAAAATGGAAACAAAAGATTCCAATGTGAAGTTCAGTAACTACACAAGCACCTGAAAATACAGATACAACATAACTGTTGTTTTGAGTTTTATACCCGTAGTAAAAAGCCAGCTTGCTAGAGTGCTCAGAAATTAAGTTGGGGCTTTCTGACTGTTTAGGCCTCTCGTTTGAACTAAAGACTTGCTAGAAGTTGCTGTTACAATATTTAGGTTACTTTTGATCTTAGCTTTGCCTGGAATGAAGCACGTAAGAGGATAAACAGAGCAGTGTTTCTCTTTTTTTCCTAGTTGTAATAGATTATCCATCCACTCACCCACTCCCATGAGCAAGCTCGCCCTCTGCACGTTCATTTTAACTGAACTGGGTGACAAGTGGCATTTCTTGAGAACAAGTGTACTTATTGTATTTGAGCTCACTTATCTCCTATTTGTGCTTTTGTTTCTGTGCTTTCCTCTCCTAATTCTTCTGTTTTGCTGCAGTCATTAGTGCAGTAATCCTTGGTAATAATCAGAAGCTTGTCTGGAAAGATTCTTAATGCTGCTTGACTGGACTACCAAAAGCTGCTTTCTCTAGAGCAATTATATTCCATCCTCTGCAAGGCTGTTTTTTGAGGTGTAGGGGAATGACAGGGCAGTGAAATTAATCAGGGAACTGTTCTATCCCTTCCTCTTTCTGTCAGGCAAATTGAGAAGCAGACACTTAAGTTACTTGCTCCTAATGTTTGTGTTTTTCAGTTGTACAGACTCCATTCCCTAGAGCATGATGGCTTTTTTTTTTAATAAGCACCTATTCTCTTTTAAGGCCATTACATGAATTAAAGACTTCCTTTGTGCCTGTTTGCAAGTGTTGACCATATTTAGTTTTTATTTTGTGCTTTATTTGAATTTGAACTCAATTTTTTTCCTCTTTCCCTGGGTAGCAGACTGTATTGTCGAATGTGATATCGAGTTTGTGTATCTTGAGAAGTAATGTGTTGTTGTAAGAGAATGTGTTGCAGCTCCCATTTTCTAAGAATTTTACAAATTGATCAGGAAAAGCTCAGTGTGGGAATAGCATTATAAGTGCTATGCATTCCCATTCACTTGAAAAGATCTAATGTGATTTGTAATAGTCTTACAGACCCCTGTTAAATATTGTAGTTTTTAAGTGTGTTACAAAGGCTGTAACAGGAGTAAAGGAGTATTGGCTTTATTGAAGAGGAACAGATTTATGAAACCCCTACCAGCTGTGATGTGATAGCTTCACCCCATACTCTATTTTGAGCTATAAATTCTGTTCTGCATTTTTGTCGTGAACTCCTCTATGCCATTAATATGAAGACATTTCAGCAGCTGGTAATAAGATCATACTTTATTATATTTAGACCCTTTATGTAGGTGAAGACCTGATGAATTATTCAAGTATATATCTCTGCAAGGGGGGGGAAGGTCATTTGCCCCTCAAAATGCAAAGGACTGGAATTGGTGACTTGAATGGAGCTGAACAGATCTCATTTAATGATGGATCTTTACAAAGAATCACAGTAAATCAATTGGTTTCAAACTCTACCTGGTATAGCAAGATTTCGAAGTGCACAGAGTGCAGCACGTTGAACAGACACGTCCCCACTCTCTACGTGTTTCTCCAAAAGATCCAGAAGCTGATGTATGACTCCCAGCTGTACCATTCGTACACAGTTTCCATCTGAAGAAGGAGGCAAAACCAGGTGGGTGAGAGAGATAAACATGATAAAAGAAATTAATCATGCAAATTGAGAATTCAAGGACTCTTTGCCTTGACTCTTTTAATCTCTTGATAAGATTTTGACTATAGTTTTTGCGTTGTTTTTTACAACCTTCGACCTTATAGAGTTAAGTGGACGTAAGCCACCTCTCAGCAAATGCCAGGACCTGCTACTAAAGCTTAGCTTGATAGAGCTTGGTAGACAGTCACTGTCAAATTCTAAATCACGTGTTCTCCAGTCAATATCTTCCTCAGTACTGCTTTGTTTTCCACTATATATGTGATGGAATACTGGTGGCATCTTCCATTTCTCCACAGGATAGCTTCAGTACTTCAGTTTTGCTGTTCTACTGGGTTTAGGAGATTTTTGTGAGACCTAGAATCTTATCTAGCAATAGTGAATCTGATTGGTAGTTTTGTGCTAATGTTACTCTTTGTATTATATCAAATAATTCACTATTAACTCATCATTGAAAGAATTTGGCCTGGCCTGGGTTTTCCCTCACTGTTTTGAGAAACCACCTTTGTGAAATGAGAAGTCTAATTGCGTTGCACTTGCGTAAAGTCAGGAAAATGAGTTGACCTAGAGAGTTCTGATGTGTTCGAGGCTGTTGTAAGAGCAGATTTGTACATTCCAAAGAAATACCATTTTGTGCAGTACATGTTCTGCAGCATTTTGTCAGTGCATGTCTGTTTGTCTCCTTCCCTGAGAACTTGCCCTGCAGAGGCAACAGCCCTTTTGTTTGCAGAAGCTACTCGGCTCATCTTGATAGGAAATGAAAGTGTTCTCCTAAAGAGCAAAAGGAAACCCTGCATATTACATTCTGCATTTTTCCTGAAGTGTTTTTCAAGATGCAATTTGGCAAATATTACTCTATTTTATTTTACACCGTGTATTATACCTTAAGGGAAGCATATTCCTGACATCAGTCAACATTACCTTTCTTGCGGTGGTGTTAACATGCGAACGCTGTTTGTTAAAACGTGGTGAAGTAGTGTGAATGCTATATAGGAAGGCCACATTTTCACCTGGGTTAAACAATTATCAATGGAACTATTAAGACTTCACACAAATATAGAATCTGGCCAAAAACTGCTTTAGTGGCTTCTTATAGTACTGACTGCATACCCAAAATGTAGAGACTTCTAATCCTTGAGTGTATACCACATAAAAATTTCCCTATGAATTTTAATGCCTTTGGTTTTAATATTTTTACTTTGAAGTAGCAGTATAAACTCTTCCATGTTGTCTTTTGAACTAATGCCTACTGTTCCCTTAAACTCTTATTTCAGTTATACCATATTTTCCCCCGGCATTACTACATATGTTAAATAAGATTCTGTTAAATATTTATAACATGTAAGTGGATATTTTAAGAGGAGAGCTGTCAGTCTGTGAAAAAGTTTAAAATCTACTCATGCAAAAGTCTTTTTTGCAATTCCTTCACACATGATATAGAGCTGATGTGTTTGCTGATGGTGCTTCAAATGTTTTCTTGCCTGACCCTAATATCTGGAGATTAGTGTAGGAGGAAAATTGCCTAGTCCTCTTTAGGAACAGATTCACTAGGAACAGACCATCTCCTTTGGTCTGACAAAATTCTGTGGGCAAAATACTTTGATCTGTGTATAGATGAGCCTTAATTCAACCTAATTTCTCTCCTTCCCTGACTTTCAACACAAAGAATGGCAGAGTTTTCTCCTGTAGTAAAGTGTGAATAGGCAGAACCCATTAGTGGTTGCCTTGCTTTGATTGTCACAGAGCTCCAAATTAGTTCTCTCTCCTATGGATTTTTTTGCTTGGATAGCAGCAGAACCTTTGGTTTAATGGCTCATAGTTAAAGTCTGATAGGAACAGCCACTTTCATAGCTGCAAAAGCTGTCTGTCATCTTTTCACTGCCTCAGAAGTCATTTGATGCTGAAATCAGATTTCCATAGGATTTTTAGATTCTTAGATTAAAGGCTGTGCATACATCAGGAACAGATACTGTGACCTGAAAGGGATTATTCACTTTAGCCATATGAAACATCTAATAGGGCTGGGGGGGAGATGGAGGGAGGAAATGTGAATGACAAAGCAAGCTATTCAGCTGAATAAATTGAAGATAGCCAGTTTAAAGGCACCGAGGGCATTTCTGTGGCCTTTAGAGAACTGTTGGTGCACAATGGCTGACTTCGGAGGAAGGTGTAAGACGAGGAAGAAAGAGACTAGAAAGTTTGCGGAGAGAGATGTGTGTATGACAGCTTGCTTTAAAAAAAACACCACAAACCATGAGATTGGCTAGCTAAAGTTCAGACCGATGTGAGAGTATCTTTTATGGTAATTAAGCCCTTATTAATGCAGAAATTTGACCAGTGTTGAAAAAGCTCCTTCTTGTGAGTAGAATTTGAATGCAGTACAGTAGCTATTGCTGAGAAAGGACCGAAAACGTGGGGTGTCTTCTGCTGACTGATTCAGCACAGCACACTTGTAAGAGTCTGTTTCTCTCTGCATAGTATTAAGGGTCATTGTTTTATATAATGGATAAGTATGAAAGATAAAATGGCTTATCTTGAGTTTTACCTTTTCCTCTTGATATGTCTGAGTAACCCTCCTTACCTAAAAGTGACTCAGAAGCTAAAGCATCTATAAGTTTGTTATTTTGTTTTTATATTTATGACAAGTGTTTGCCACGAAACATTACCATTTCTCTAATAATGTGTGATTTATGCAAAAAATGGTGTGAAAGCTTGTGTTCCTGACTGCTCCACATTTCACAATTGTCCCTCAAACTACTTCAACATCATTAGCATCTCTAGCTTAAAGGTATGCAAGCCTCCAGTCTGCAGAAAAGCAAGATGTTACAGTTTCAAAGCCAGGGAGTGGTGAAATCTAATAGTGTTGCTTTTCTGTCTGCACACAAACAGTACATTTCCAGCAGGGAAGGTTGGGGAATAACCAACCTTATGAATTTTTTTGGTAAAATTAGCAACAGCTGTTGCTCCATTCTCTGTAGCTGCATGTGTTGAGCAGTGATGCAAGTACCAATGTTTTGGGAGGTAATGCCACATTCCTTAGCAAAAGTTCTGCATGCACATATCTGTGGCGTGATAAAAAGAGGGAACATCTTACATCTGTATATAATATGTCCTGAAGTGAACTCTTCTGTCTATCTTTGGGGAGATTTAAATAAGTGATGAATTTGACTGTCGTAATTAATAATTTAAAGCCTTTAACTTGTTGGTTGCTTTGGGATTGGGGGTGGTGGGATGCAGTGTAGTGTCCAGTTCTTAATGTTCTATTCTTTAATCTGTATTGCCCAAAATACAACATAGCAGGGACATCTATACTAAACTGCTGTTAGGTTTTCAGTCTTTTTGTGTTGTTTCTGAAATCAGCTTAAAGACTTAGTGGAAAATCTAGGTGAGCAGTGTATGTAGTCTGTTCCTAACAGATAGATGCAGAATTTGGATTATAAGAAAGTTCTTGAATTTCATTTGTTAATCCAAATGTTCCAAGTATGTACACGGATTTGGAATAGTGAATGAGGAAACAGGAGAAGTTCAATACCATCTGAATTTAATCTGATGATTAGCTTTACATATAAAACTGGATCTTCAGCCAGCTTCGAAAGTAAAGTTATAGAAGCAGGATGTGACCCAACAACCACAGCTACAATGGCTTGAAGTTCTTGTGCTTAAGTGTGTTCTGTGAGGAGCGGTCACAGTGGTATTAGATGACTTGAGACAGCGTATGGGTGTGCTGGAAGGGAAGCATGACAACGTGAGCACTAGGCTACTATAAAAAGTGAAAAAGTGTGGTGTCTGAGAAGAGTTCTCTTAAGGATTATGAAACAGGTTGCAGATGTTTCCCTGTTAAGGAAATGAAAGCAACAGCAGATGGCAACTCCTCTGCGAAGGGGACTTTTTGATGTTCTTTCTTTATGTATTCGGACTGTCAGTATTTTTACCTCCAAGAAGCAGGGAGACAATGAGATCTGATGCAGCCTTCACAATGCACGTGTCTTCAGCTTGTGAACTACCCTGGAGCCTCAGCAGGATCTCAGACAGCACCTCTTGCACGCCTGCCTCCACCAACTGTACTTTCAGAGCATCTGTAGACATCACAGTAAAAAAACACAGTAAAAGATTCTTGGGTCTTTGAAGTGTTTAAAATGAGGAAGCAAAATCCTTGAACTTTAGCCTGCTTTTTTTTCAGGTGCAGTCACTTTTTTGGTTTTGTTTGTAACAGATGCCCTTGTGCTAGGATGACACCAAGGCAGAATGAGCAAAGCTGCTGCACTGATCTTCTATTGCCAGTTATACAATTTTTGATGCATTTTCCTTTCTTTAAAGCCTGAGTCAAGTATTTAGATACTTTTGGTGCATTTTTTGTTGGTGCTTGTTACACCACTGCTTAAAGTAGACATCTTATTAGGTATTTGGTTATAATTATTTCATAAAAACACAATCCATCTAGTCTGCTTTGCTGTTATGCTCTATGGAGAATATGAGCTTGAATCTGCTATCTTACTGTCTCTCCTAAATATAGTGTAACAGTATGCTCTCTCTTCTTTCTTTGTTGCCTCACTTATTAAGCTTTGAAGGCTTGCTCGGGTGAGGATTTCTCATGTTCTTGTGGCTTCTTTCTACCAAAAGGATTGTTAGTTCCATCAGTAGGAACCCTGGGCCAATTCAGAACCCAGAGCTTAAGCTGAGTGCCAGTACTGTCCCCACTCATTCCCCCAAGCTGAAAGGAGCCTTACCGTTTTCTGAAAGTGCTTGCAGGACCTCAAAGACAATTTCTAACCTCTCATGGTTCTCTGCTCTTCTCAGTTGTTTCACCAGCTGTTCAGCGACCTTTGTCTTGCTTAGAGCTTCCTTGGCTATATCTGTGTATATGATAAAGTTGGAATTTTGAACGTTGCTTTATCTGATTGAATGTTGAAGAATATCTCATTATAAACTAAGTGATCAAATGCTACTTTGTCTTTCAATGCACTTTCAGATTTTATATACATTTCTGTTCCCTTGGATAGCACTGAGAGAGAAAAACTCCATCCCTCCTTCCTCCATACTTCTTTCCTTAACATTATTTTTGTGTAACTCCCATAGCTATGACCTTATAGCTGCCAAATTAATCTTGGCTTAATTTCCGTGACTCTTGTAAATCCATCTGTAATATGATTATTTAATATATCATATTGGCATATGGCAGTTTGCAGTAGCAATATATTTTCTGCCTTGATTAGTTGCTTCTAGTCTTGCTGGGATCCTAAACATCTACAAGATGTATGTTAACAAGGATCAATTTTTTGTAAAGCTTGCTGCTGTCTGGTATGGAACACATTTGAATAGTTTATGGTATTAAGAAATATAGGAGATAAGGGGCAGACCTCACTAGTGAATGATGTGCCAGTGTGACAAGGTACCCCCTTCCCTGCCTCTCCCCCTAAATGCTGGAAGCAGTAGATCAAATTGTAGTCAGACCATGTACGAAGTATGATATTTTTCTACTTGGGCTTTCTTCCATCACTACTTACAACTTTTTGTAAAGTAGGGCAGATGCATCAGTGGAGATGCCTTTGGTTTGAAAATTGTATAAATGAAAAAGGAAGTAGTTTCATTAAGGTATATAAATGTAACTATTAAATAGAAATAATTTTTAATAAATGACTATATAATGAAACTGTCAATTTACCACATGAACTTATACCTTATATATTTTTTCTGGAGCAAAAGCTATTGAATCTTAATCATTTTGATGTAGTACCAATTCTAGTTAAGAGTTGTTAATTCTCCAATACAGGTACTGTGGTCAGTCCCTGATTAGGTATGAGTACTGTTCTTAAAAAACAAACCCCAAAGCAAACAAAAAAAAAAAAGCCCAACACAAAACCTAAAGACTCAACCCTCCCAAATAACCCAACAAGAACATCCCCTCCCTCCAAAAAATGCCCTGAGCCCCAAACAGAAACATAAAACCCCCACAAACCTGTGGGCATTCTGCATGTATGTGACAAGACAGAGACAATGCGAAGATGGCATTTTGCTCCAACATGCAAAAATGTTTTCTTACCAAGGTCTGCAAGATTGCATAAGGCCAGTAGATCAACATGGACAAGTGGTTCACTCTCTGCATAATCAGTTAGTATCCGGACTAGCGATGTGATTACTCCCACCTTTACCAGCTCTTCCTGAAGATCCCCTGGTAATTGTAAGCACAGTATTTAAAGCTGATTAAGTAGGAACCAATTGAATGAGTAAAAAGAGTCCAACAGATGCTTTCCAGCAAGATAATCTGATTCTTTCTCACACTGTTAGAAATTGTATGTCTTTTGTTCTGTGGGTTCAGGTGTGTTTGAGAAATGCAGGTTCAGGATAGAGTTTAGCCAAACCTCCTGGTTCTACTTCAACTCAAGGAACTAAACCACTGTGAAAATGTATAGGGGCAGTTGTATGAGCATTTCTACCATCAGTGCAGCTTCTAAAGCAAGATCTGATGGATTATATTTCTTGGTATGTATCTGAAAATTGAGTGAGGAACAGACAGGTTGCTTATTTCTTTTGGGGAGTAGGAATCTTGGCCTTATCCCATGGCTTCTTTTGTGCTGAAAGACAGGGAAGTGGAAGGGACTGGAACTCCAAGATAAAGTATAATCTAGTTACGAACCTGCTTTCAGGGATCAATGGTGTTCTGACTTGTACAGCAAATGTTCATATATCTGCTTTTTGCACATTATAATAATCACTCTTTTTTGTTTCTTTAAAAAAAATATTCTTTGCAAAATAAGACACTTCACCAGTGCCTGAGCTGTTTGTAAGATACCACTGAGATAGCGACTGCTTTAAACTTCTTCAAGGGGAATCAACCTCATCCATTTTTTTGAGTTATAGTTGCTCAGCATATGGAGTCTTGGAGTCCTTGAATTCAATGTATGTTTGAAGTTTTTATAGGGTGAGTGAAGTTCTTAAGCAGGTGTAAATTTGTGTGACTTAAGTGAAGTCAACCAAGTGCAGTAAGTAAAAATTAATTTGGTGCTGGTTGTAGTGTACTAACTGCAGGTGTCCCCATCCACATGCAGAATTGCTGAGGAAAACGCTGATAACTGTTCTTTCTTTTTGTAGCTTGCCCTGCAGTGAATGAAAGCTTATCTAAGATGATTTTGAGAATGCTAAGAACTACGAGATACCTGTGATAATAGCTTAATGCAGTGCTTAATGCCACTGCTTTGCAGCAGTGTCTTGGTGACAGCTGGACTGCAACTTGGATGACAGCATATATGCCAGACACCAGGCAGTGTCTGGGTCATATCATGGCATATATAGTTGTAACTCACTCTGGGAATGCCTGAAGTTAATTTTTCTATGATGTATTTATCGCTGCGTTAGTAATAGAAATTATTGAAGCATATATTTTAGTCGCCTTGTCAAATCTATGCTGTGTTCTGGCAGAAGTGAAGCAGATTTGTGATCTGACCGTGTGCTGTGGTACTGCTGATGTGCAGTTGTTGCATGAGCTTTGCATGTAATCTTATGGGGAAGTGTTTTGAAACTATTATGTAGCATTCCTTATCAAATACATCTAATTTGCAAGGAGCTAGTAGAATCTATACCAGATACAGATTGAAAGCAGAGCAAAATGGGTAGAAGATCTTGCGTGAAAAGTTCCATCGTATCTCCAGTATGTAATAAACATTTTTGGTCAGTCCGGGTGTTAAAGGTAAAAGAAAAATCTTAAACTTTTGGGGCAAGTAAACAAAAAGGGTTTAGTTCATGGGACCAGCAGGCAAGCTAGTACATTGGCTTTATGGAAAAACCTGGAGAACATATTGCTCCTATATACAAGGAAAGGTCCTCAGAAAAGACCATTCCTGGCATAGATAGATATCTCAGTACTTATTAGAGTATGGTTTTTTTCTTGACACACTGCTTAAGTGCTTTGCTTTATAAATGTTGTTCTTACTTTGGAAGAAGACAAAGCCATTCAGTTTTTGGGCCCATGGTATTTCTACAAAATTAAGATATGTACGAGTCTCTGCTGCTCTTGTAGTTGCAAAACAGTTCTGACAAAGATGTATCACATCACCTTGAAGATAAAAATTACAGGGCAAAACTCAGAGTATAGGAGATGTTTGGGGTGTGATCAGACTTATGCTTGAGCTGTGTGAACTGTGTATCTAACTGGAGGGTGAACTGCATTGTGCTCGGGTCTCATGAAAAACTTGTTACGAGCTACAGGTTACATTGCCTTATAAAGTAATTCCTTACAGCTAGAAAAAATAGGAGTCTCCCAAGTCAATACTTACGATTATCATAACAGATACGGCCAATAGCCCTCCCAGCATGAAGCAACATTTCTGGGTCCGTGCTCTCCAGCAAAGGTATCAAAGTTACAACCAAATCTGCCTCAATACATGGTTTCTTCATTTCCTCTGTGTAGGTAAAGGACAGGGACTTGTATGGTTTTTTTCCATCTTGAAATAACACAATTACAGCTGCAAGACCAATAGCTGGTAGCTATGAAACAAAACTCAAGAGTGGAAACACAGCTAATATGCTGTAATATGCCTTATAGTAACACTTTAGTAGAACGTACCATTCTTGGCTATCTCTGAAAGCACTTGGGCTGCTTTCACTGCACATCGTGGATTACCCTTCAGGATTTTTGCCAAAGTTAGGAAGATCCCACTCTCTCTGAGTAGGCTGAAGGATCTCTGCTCTGTAATGATAAGAATGTTAATAGGTGCAGTAGGTTTGCAACTGTTTATGTTGCTTTGTTTCCCAGAATTCTGAGTGGGTATCTGTGGGATCCAAGGTTCTGATTTAACAAGCTACTTAAAGGCTGCCTCAGCTTAAATATATAGGGAGAGTCATCTGCTTGGATGGCAGCAAGTCTGGTTCCAGCTGATTATGCTACTTCATGCTGAAATGAAGCACAGGTGGCAAAGCAGACAGGAAAGTAGTTTCATCTTCTCTGACTATAAAAGGATGCTTGCATAAGGCATAGGAAGTTAAGGATTAAGATTCTATTCCTGAAGAATTGCCTAGCAATTAATTTTGTAGGTAGGCACAACATCTTTTATTAGACTAGCAAGTAGAACAGTCAATTCCCTTAGCCTTTCTTCATCAGAAATGTAGCCGATTGTCCTTAAGGTACTAAGTTACCATCTGCCAGGAGATGCAAATAAATGCAGGTTATGTCATTTCAGGAGAATGTGCAGAGACCTTAAACTTTCTTGTAAGGAGACTAGGAACTAATATATTTTTTTTTAAATTCCTGACCTGATAGGATTAAATTGTTAGGAGTTTGGTTTATGGAAAATAAAATATTAAATTCAGAATTTCTGCACAGCTTCAGGTGTTTTAGTGATCATAGTTTATCTGATCATAGTTTTATGAGTATACAAAGAAAGGAAAACAACAAAAGAGGACGAGGACATGTAGAGTCAGTTCTTGTAATACAGATTATCCCAACCGGCAAAAACCTCCAGTGGATGCTTTCAGATGCAATGCAAGTGGTTAAATAGTGATCTGGAGTGATACTTAGCTATCTTCAGTAAGAGCCAGGAGAATCCCATTCAGACTTTCAAGGATCTGATCTTCAGCTTCTGTGTCACCTCCACAGAGCCCAAGGTACTCCAGGTGCTGACTCAGGGTTTCTAAACAGAATGGGATGGAAAGCTGTGGTGAGCCAGCATGGAAAATATTTTGAGTTTTCTAGCATTCTTTTTCAGTGACAATGGCTGATGATCTCCTGAAGGGTCCAGATCTAAATTTGCTCATTAAATATCTCATTTAATCAAAGAACATGAAGGCGAAGGCTTTGTCTGCTTCTCAGACAGCACGTTGCTTTTTTACAGGCATAAAACCAGAGAGGTAAATTCCGTCTGGAAGGAAATTAGCATAGAACTGTGGCAGAGTTTGTGGTAGAGAGGAATGATTAAGGAATTCAAATCAAACCTGTCATTTCTAAATACCTCTGTGATAAAGATAGTAACTGCAGTTCAACTACCTGTATATCAACTCTGATAGTGGCCAGGAGCAGACACTGAAAAAATGTAAGAATGAGACAGATACTGTAATGTACTTCTGCTTCACTTTCTGGCAACCTTAGCCTGTAGTAACATATCTAGTACGTGCATCAATGCATTGAATACATTTGATGGACTTTTATTGCATCAATTGGTTTACTTAGTTCAGATAATTCATACTTCTTATCTCCACTGCACACTAACGTTAAGTTCCACAGATGGACTGTTGTAAGAGGAAGAGACTTCTCTTTGGTTTAAAATAGCTACTAAAAAGCTCTAAGCTAATGGTCTTTGATTTTCTGTAATTCACTATTTGTCTTTCTCATGCTTGTCACGATTAGAAGGATTTTTATTATATCCCTTCTTTTTAGTTCTTCTGCCAATTAATTTAATATTTCTGCTACAGAAGCTTTGATAACTTCCCTAAATATTTTTTCAGTTTACTTTTATTCTTTTAAATGAAGAGCTAGAATTTGAAAGTATTTTCAAGTTACATGTGGACTGGAATTAATCCTTTGTCTATTTGGGAGTGTGCTTTGTGCAGCTTCTCGGCAGAGGAAGTTAATTTAGATTCCACCAGTAACCATAATTAAGCCATCTTTTCTCCTTATAGGTTGTTCTACATTTACATACACTAAACTTGATAAGCCTTTTTATCCCAGGTTGTATAGGGTAAAAGTATTCTGCAGGTCTAGATTCAGTTGTAATTTTGGGTACTCCAAATAAACTAAAAGGTCTTCTGCTCTAAATCTTGTATGAATATATTGAATGACACAGGTTCCAGCAAAGGTAATGTCTAATAACTGGCTCTCTAGTGTGCAAGCAGGCTTTATTCTGCCCTTCAGTCTTCAGATAACCTTCTCTTATATCCCAAGATAGCTTAAATGATAAACCTTAATGAAAGGTTTGCAGAAATTGAAATGCATTGTTAACAGTATCTCCTTTATTCACCTTCTTGCCAGCTCCTTAAAAATAGGATTAAAGAGAGAGACTGAGTGTCACTTGCCTAGACAGAATTCTCATCGACTTCCCTTTTTTATCATATCTGTGTTTAGTAATTCTGTTCTTTACTATAATCCTACAATTTACCTGCACAGAGATCAGATATATGTACTTATTTCTGCATTTCTTGCAACTGTTTTTCTTAACTCATACCACACTTGGAGCTTTCCACCCAATTAATCCTGTGGTTGATTTAAATTGCATTCTGCATGTCACAGTTAAGGAGCTGACAATTCAGTTTTTACTTCCTTACAAACTCTGGGGAATAACCTCCTGTCCTGAAAATTGGTTACCATTTATTGTATTGATTTGATCAAAATCAACCTTCTGCCCTTTCTGTCTGAAGTTTCCTCCCTCTACTTCTGAAAACCAAAAAGACCTGAAGTGGTTGGAATGAAAGTAAGAAATAATGCTGGAAAACTGATGGCTGAAGTAGTTAACTTATAGTAGAATATAATGTAAAGTGTTAGCAAAACTGTAGTAAAATAACATTTCTACTTCACAAGCTATTTCATTGAAAAAGATGAGTCATGGGTTTTGGCCTAGAAATCCTTCAGCTGAAGATTAATAATTTATCACTTGTTTTTGTTGTTTGATGGATTCAGTGTTTTCTTTCCTTGATGTGTCCATTAGTTAATGTGAGAATTTACAATTAGAATGCTTCAATGCAGTGTGTACAAGATCTTCAGAAGAATCGGAAATGTCTTGAGCTCTTTTGAAGTGAGGTTGAATTGAAAGAAGGGAACTAGAACCTCAGTAAAGTCTGTTATTGCCCTTTGAAAAGAAAAGTTGGGCTTAAAAAATTCAAAGCAGTTATTTAAGAACAATGACAATTTTGGGTTTGTACTTTAAACAAGATGCTATCTTTAGTAAAATGGCTGGATTCATCAGGTTAAAAAACTGTGAAGTAACTTCAATATTTTTTTATTCTGAGTAAGAAACTGAGGCTATATGTATTGATGTCTCTTGGAAAGCCTTTGTAGTTGTCTTTGCATGGCCTCTTCAAAATCATGTGTTAAGGGCAACATGGATATAAAATTGATAAGACATAAATGTTTTAAATAAAAAATAGAAGACGTTGGATTTGTTACCTTTTTAATTTATGAAATCAGGGTGAAAGTTCCAGGAATAGGTAAGTGTACAACAAGGATTTACTTTGACCTGCTTTAAAAAATTAACTTTAATCACTGTATAAATGTAGTGCCTGAAATAAATTAGGAGCCCGAGAGAATGAATTATCTACTGAGTTTTATGATTTCATCCTTATGATGATCCAAAATATGTTGGTATGAGGTAATGCATTCAAATTCTAATACTCTGTCCTCTAGTTAGAACAGCAGTGATATTTGCAGCTACCTTTCAAATACAGTTAGGATATACAGAAAGATGAAAAGATGCCTGGATCTCTTAAGCTGAAGAAGATTCTTTTACAAATAGCAAGGAACAGTCTACATTACTGGTTGCTGGGATAGTGGTAATTAGAAATCCAGGTGCTTTGTTTCCCCAGGGAATAAATCAGTAGAATAATACCATATGTGTGATGACAAAGTCCTTGAAAAATCTCTCTGGTTACAGTCTGTAGCGTTGTTAAATTTGTACTGTAGACAGCAAAATCAACCAAGTAGCTGACCAAAGAGCTCTATTTAGAAAAGTCTTGCAGAAGGAAGTATTTAACTGTAACAGTCTTAAAATACTGAACCCTTTCCTCAGACACTCACTATTTTATCATGTTGTATATTATTTATAAAAACTTGATTAATTTATTCAATACGGGACTGATCCTTTAATACTCATTGTCTTACAGTGTTTGCTACTGAAGGGGAATTGAAGAAGCCACTGCAAAATACAGTGGGTTTTTTATTTTTTTGAGAGGCAATAACAACAGCACACGTATGGATTGTGACTCAAGTTACCCAGAAAAAAGGTATTTGTTGTTTGGAAAATCCTGGGTTGTTGATGTTTTTTGGTTCATCAAATGCTGGAACAGAATGTCATCATAGTGAAACGTGAGGCAAAAGAGAACAATTACTTTCAGATTTTTTTTGCTAATGTGCTTCTTGCCATCCAGGGGCTGCCTGCTGCGCCAGCCTGCTCCTGGCTGGCTGGTAGGTGAGCTGGGAAGAAGCCAACCAGGCTAGCCAGCTGGCTGGGCAGCAGGGAGTGCCTGTCTGCCTGGCATCTGAGGAGGGTTTTAGCAGAATAAACATGTTCTCAAGGAATATTTTTTCATTCTCTTTAATCAGCATTTTTATCAGAATTTTGTTGATCAGCTGTACTAATTCACTGTGGAAGGGAGGGAAATGGACTCATGCTTGGGTCTGGGAAGCTATAATTTCGCTTTCTCCCTGATTACCTGCAGGAACTGAATTTAGCAATCTCTAGAGATTGCAGTACAAAATGCTTTTTTTTCCTGAGCTGAAGGGCTAGGATATGAATTCACGCATTAAATCTGTGTGTAAGCTACTGAGTAGTAGCATAGGCAGCAAACTTCTGCTGTGGGAATTGGATTTTTATCATCCCAGTAAGAGCAGGAACAATAAAGCAGAGAACATGCTGCACCTTGGAGATTTCACCAGCCTTCTGCAGTAGTGAAAGAGCCCTGAGGTGAGGGTCCTTTGGATCCCTTGGACCATTGCTGTGTCAATTCCCAGGGCAAGTTTTTAACCTACGAAGTTATCGAGGAGTGAGAAAGAAGGAATCCTACAGGTCTCCAAATTGTTCAGTGACTAGTTATGCCTCCCCCTCCCCGCCCCAGCAATGCCTTATCTGTTTGTTTGGCCAAATTTTGTGGTCTTTCACATGTATAGGAACTACTTCCTATATTTTTCTAGAGGAAATATAGACCCCTATATTGCTATACCAGATGCTACATTTGGTGTCGTTTATTTAATGTTGGGTCCTGAGCAGCGTGAAGTCAGTAAAACCCAGTTTGTTTTGAGGGTTTGCAACAGCTTAACTGCAGTTGAATGCCTAGCCTTGTGTCCCTTTCACTGCTCCCTCTTCCTTCAGTTATTTCACATACTAAGCTTATTTCTCTGCCACAAACCTTTAGTATACATTAGAAGATTAGTCCATGCATGATTATGATGATCATGATTATTATTAATGTGGTTTTCCAGATGTGGTAATTGTTTACAATAGAGGTCCATTTAGCTCAGTGTCTTGACTCTGGTAATAGATGATTAAAGAACGGTGAAAGACAACTGTGTGTAACCTTTCCCTGCTATATTTTCTCAGCTTTGAGAAACAAACTCCTTGGCGATTTCCTTTGCTGGAAGTTTCATCTTGTTTAATTGCACTTGAATTCATGAATCTAATTAGTTTCAACTTGTTTGTAATTTAGCTTCCAGAACTGGTGATGAGTTCCACAAAGTAATTTTGGACTGAGTGAGAAAACAACTCATTCTTGTATTCTCTTGTTGAAATCACCATCTAGTCTTCTCTTGGCTCCTGATTTTCTGAAATTGTGCTGTATCATTAGGGTGGGGAACACAAGTCTCTACTGAAAGCATCCAGTGTAACAGTTGAGAGATAAGAGTCCATGTTAATAAACTGTGAGTTCTGCAGCTCAGGAGTAGCTGGAAAGCATAGGAGTCCTGAAGAAACTAAAATTTCAAGTCATAACACTGGAAAATTGCTGCTGGATCTGCCTAGCAGTTTCATAATAAAAAACCCAGGAAAGTTGACCTGCGTCTTTATTCATGTGGCTGCCTGCAAAATCATGAACTGTAAGCCTCCCTTTTCCAGCATTATTTTTTTCATGATCTTCCCTTAAATAACAACAATTCGTGGTACATGGCATTTCCCATATAAAAGAATGGTAACAAGTCTGCTTGCATATGGAGTAAAAGGATCGGTAATAGTAGAAGTTAGGCTCTAGATCTCCGCTTCTAGGAGTGTGATGTTATATTTACTTCCTAAAGAAAGATGAAAAAGGAATAAATTGGAGATGGAGAAATCTAGAAGGGCAGATAAGTTTGTGTGCTAAGGGCAAATAAAACCTTAAGTTCCAAGACTTACGTTCCTGCTGGCTGTGAAAGATACAGCTGTATGATGAGAGCAGTTTTGCTGTAACCAAGGGAAGTAAAGCTGGTGCTTTTTTTTTTATTTCAGAAGCCCTACCAGGGAAGCGAGGAGAAAGATGCAATTCCATTTGGGGAAAGGTGTTTTAATTTCTCTAGTGGTGAATTATTATATTCCATTTCTAGAAAGGCATACAACTGTCTTAGGACTAGGCTGACTTATATTCTTTCCAATAGAAGTATCTTATCTTGGTGCATGAAGTAAAGTATTGGAGGAACAGAACTTCCATCTCTCCAGACTTTCAAACCCATGGCAAGAAAATTGTCCTATAAATCAGATAAGCTATTATCTATGTCTCCATGAAAATCCACTTATGGCTATGTTAAAAGATATGCTTTGTGTCTATGTCACTGCACTCAAGGGTGATGAGATGTAGGAGAAAAATCATTAGATTAAAAAGGAGCCGGGGAGAGAATTCAAAACCAATATCCTACAGATGACAAGGATATAATTATGAACAACTTCTTACCTGATTTTTTTTATTCTTGTTTCTCTATAAAGCATTTTAGATTACTCATGTCTATCCTATAGTCATAAAGAATTTGCAGTAAAAGTAAATTTTAAGGATTCCTTTGAGGGTTTCTTTTTTAACTGTTCCTGTGTGAAATTCACTTTCCAGAAAATGTCTGTGGACAAAAAATGAGTTCTGCTTTGCGGGCACAATTTCTTTAATAAAATTAGGAAAGGAGGAAGAACTATTTTGAAACATTTGTGAAAGTTTAAGGCAGCATTTTGATTTACAGGTCTCTTGATGGACATTCACTGGTATGTCCTTGGTTTAATTAAATTGAACTACGCTTAACGTTTGTTCCAGTACATATGACATCGTGGCGTTGAAATCTAAAATATGATTTGAAAAGGCACCAAACACTCAGCCTGGGCAGTCTTGTAGTTTAAGATCATGTGGGTATATAGCTTTTGTATAATTTTTGCTCCTGCAACCCTCTTTGAGAAGGAAAGGAGTAGGAATGGATGACTAGTATAGTAGTATAGGTTGCCCTAGAAGGCTGGAGCCATGTAATTATCTGGAAAGTGAAATTTCTCCTTCTGCCCACTCTCAGAATCTGAAAAGGGCCATATGTCCCCCAATATTATTTTCTTCAGGTCTAGACTGCTGGTAAATGTTCTCAAAGTTAATGGCAAAATCCATACAGTTGTTGTCCATGTTTTAAAAACATCTGTAGCCAAGAACTGGTAAACAAAGGAAAGCCCACTGTGTTGTCCACAAAAAATAACCTTTGGTCATTGCTTTTGCAGCTTTTCTGGATTCCACTGAGCCATCCTGAACAATATAGAGCATTGTTCAGTGCCTGTGATCCCGTGGGATACACCTTTGAACATCTTACTGTTCAAAGAACGTGAGAGTGAAGTGGGGTTTTAAGGAGATTTTTACCGTTTAGCCTGAGCTGCAGGTTGGAAGGATGATGAAAACAGGAATTTAAGCCTGATTGGCTAGTACTTACATTAATGTTCTCTATTAATCTCAAGGATTTAAGAAAACTTTCTATAATCCATGTCTAGAATTCTCTTAATTGTCATAGATAAGCCAGGACACCCATAAATGCTCTCCTTGAAGTGATATCATGAATGGTATTAATTTCTTTTTTAAAAGAGGTCAAAAAATGAGGTGGTAATAGGAACTACCTAGCAGTAAAGCCGAAAAGAAAATAGATATAGAACAGAAATGGGTCAGAATTTGGTTGCCATGGCTAGATACTGAATGTTGGGTTTTTAATGCCTTAACACCAACTGTTAAGACAGGAGAGCACTGGAAGGACATGGGGAGTAGAGTATTATGGGGCATTTACTATGAGGTTGATATGTCTACAATATGTGCATCAGCTGGCCTTGGATTGCTCCTTAATCTCTCAGCTGTTGATCACCACTCAGCCTTTATTTCTGCAGGGTTTCCTACCATTCATCTGCTGTTTGGCTTTCAGTTTGTTCAGAAAGCTCAGTTCTCCCTTGGCCCTTGCCAGGCTCATTGCCAGACATATTCAGAGCGAATATCAGAAAACAGATGGGTAGACAGAGTGGTTCACTTCTCAGCAAGAGTTTTACTAACAATACAAGAGCCCTGAGTGGTGAAAGACAACTTCATTATATAGCTGAGAGGAAAGAGGGAAGGAGGAGAGTGCGCTGATGCAGGAAGGGTGTTCAATTGATGACATTCATCCTTGGAGAACCTGTGCATATAGTTTTAACTTGAGCAAAACATGGACTTGAAAATGTGAGCAGTTAAAGGACATGTAGATGTGTTGCATTATTTGAAAGGAAATTACATGGCTGAAGTTTAGTTTCATAGTGCAGTGACTGAAGTACAAAACACGAACAAGGCTTTTTTTCTTTGTTAACAGTAAGAGGCTTGGCCATGCTTCACATCATCAGAGGGTATTTGCAGAAAACTCATACAAAAATTAAGGCTTAGAGGAAAAGGCCCTGATAAAAGATGGTATTGATATTCCTTGTGGTAATACAAATTGATTGGGAAATAGAGGTTCATTGGGAGTGGAAAGACATGTCTTTTTTGGGGGGGTTGGGTTTTTTTGAGAATTTATTCTTGTATAATTCAGTCCCATCAAACAGGGAATATAGGAAAGAGTTTGTGTGTGTGGAAAGAGGAGTAGAAAGCAGACGCTGCTGGCCTGTGGCTGGTGCTGTGCCCTGTGGAGTCATCAAGAAAAACGGTGGCAGAACCCTGACCGAAAACAGATAAAAGGAAAAATACGATTATCCTAGGATAACCTAAAAAGGGGCCGGGAGATAAGTCACAAGAAAGCCAGCTATGTGCAATCAGGGAGAATGTACGTGCTGAAGAGATGACCCATGTAATGAAAAGCTACTCAGTTGTGTTCTGCTAAACTTATTTACTTTCTGAGCGATGGAGAATAGGAATAGAATTCATTTTAATGTAAAGGAATCAAACTTGCACATGCCTTTTTTCATGCACAGTTATTTAACTGTGACAGTGCTTACAGCACAGGTCTGTTTGACACGACAGCTTCATAGGCTAATGCTGAGCCTGAGCTCCTGGATACTTTAATTCCTTATGCAAGGAAAGGGCTTTAGGAGTCATACTGGCAGGAATAGCAACAAGTGAACTATGCCTAAAAGCAATGTCATGCACCTAAAAATTACTTTCTTTCACTGTGAACAACAGTTTGTGTTTGGGTCTCATTTTCGGGTTTTTTCTTCGTAAACAAGAGGTCAGGAAACTTGCTGGTTCAGTTTTTTCCATAGCTGTTTAGTTCCAGGAGGTGTTGTTTTCACTAAGTATTGTGAAACATCAGGGTGAATTGTCAGAGCAGGCAAAGCTGCATGCTGACTACAACAATGTGAGCAGATAAGTAATCAGACAAATTGTGACAGCTTGGTATAAATTGACTGACTTCATTCATGGAAATTAATTAAATCCTACTGTCTTACTTTCTCAGTCAAGTTCTAGTTCCTGCATTTGTTAAGGGCGATGTTGGTCTCTAAAGGTACCTGTGATCACACAGTTAATATATATCTTAAGTAGGTTATATTTTATATGGTGGGTTTGCTGTTCACTAACATTTTGTAGTTTTATGGCAAAAAATGTATTAAAGGAACCCTTCTTTTTGGTCATTGTGTGTATGGGAAGTAGGCCATAGCCTCAGCTGAATAGCATTCAGTCCAATTTCCCTGACTCCCTAAATTTAGCTTCAAGAGCTGTCAGTGGAGGAAAAACCAATTAGACTCCATAGCAGAGAAAACACTAATTTCCTTTGGCTGACGACTCCTACAAGGGTTTTTTCAGCCAAGGAAAAGAACAGCTGTGAAAAAACCAGGCCTTTGTGCTGAAATCAAAGCATTAGCCCAGCCCTCAACTGTCCCTGTTAAACAGTCAGTTGGGGAGGGTATGTGGGTACTGGAGACTGTAGACCGTGATAGTAAAGCTGATGATGTCCAGACCCTAGCATGTGCTGTCATAAGAGAAGATATTGGTTGGTGTTGGAGGTAGATGGCAGAATGGTAGGCTGGATAGCTGGGAAGATGTGCCATCCCTGACCTCCAGCAGTCTGCTGCCTCTGCAGTGAAGAGGAGTCTCATCCCTGGCCGTGGTAGTACGTGTAATCTGGCTTTCCATAGAGACTCGTCGCAAAGCCATCTGGCTGGCTGTAGCTGTTTTTGTTGGTGTGTAGGCATTGCTGGAGCATGGTGATGCACAACTGAAGCCAGAATGTGTGCCTGCAGCGAAGAGAGCATCACCAGGTAGAGCAGAGAGAATAGACCCGGCTGCACTAGGAGACCCATCCATGTGTCATGGCTAATGGAGCAAGGACACCCCACTGGTGGAGAACAGCCATGTGGGAGCTATGTGGACAGATAACAAGGAATGAGGGAAATGTAATTATTGGCCTTTTATGCCTGGACTCCACCTAAATAGGCATAGCACAAGAATCCCCCAGTCCAGGCTAAAACTCCTGAACCTCTAGGGTTTAATTAGTGATTCCTATCTGTGCAGGGAAAATCATAGGACTGAGCATTTGACTATTCCACTTCATGTGTGTCTTGTTTTGTTTGAGGGAGCTGTATCACGTAGGTTTAGGAAGCTAAGATACAAAGCTATGATGTTAGACTTGAAAGGGCATTCCATTATCCTTTGCATCTCTGCTACAATGCCAAAAAAGTGTATTTCTGTAGTTTTTGAAAGGTCAGACCTTTTGTCTGTGAATCATCCACATTACACTTGGGAACTTGTGTAAGTTCTGGCAATA
Source organism: Clamator glandarius (assembly GCA_033459285.1). Classification (NCBI taxonomy): domain Eukaryota; kingdom Metazoa; phylum Chordata; class Aves; order Cuculiformes; family Cuculidae; genus Clamator; species Clamator glandarius. The sequence continues at coordinate 2,991,524 of JAUNZM010000165.1, read as the reverse complement.
TTTTTTTTTTTCCAGTTTACAGTGTGTCTGAAGCTTTTGTAGTGCTCGATTTTATAGTATCAATCCTTCCATGTGTGTTTGACCTGGTTCATAACTTCATAGGGATGCAAAGAAGATCCTTAGATGATAGTCTGGAAGTTGATTGCATAATGGATGTGCTAAGGAATATTTCTCTTCCTAATCAGTGGGGGGTGAATTTCATTATTTTTATGCTGCGTAAGATACCTCATACTAAAAAAGGGCTATTCTGAGGTCTGACACAGACTTCAAAAATTCTGGCCTTACAAGATCTGTCAAAGCTTAATACAAGTAACATGGTGCTGTGATATTTGGCCTATGTTTTAGAGCTCTGTTCCGAAACCCAACTTGCTCAGCAGAATCTTCTTATTGGTGCCTTGTTTTTTCAATACCTATAAAATATTACCTTTGTGTTTGTTCCCAGTGGAGCAAGATTTTAAAGGTACGTCGATGGGCACAGTTGTCCTAATACTTCTGAAAATTTGATTTGAGATTGTTTTTTAGTTTTGTGGGTTTTTTTTTCTTTAACTTCATTATGTTGGCCTAGTGTTACTGTGCTGTATGAATAGTTTTGAGCTCTGCTGCACAAGTGGGTTGGTGTTGCCTGCGTTTGAATGTTGGGTGCACAGGGAAGACTGGAATGGAGTCCAAGTTCTGCAGAGAACTTGCTTCTGGTACCTGCTCTTTAAGAGGGTGATTTTATCGAACATTACTGTTAGAAAGGAATCAGGCTTATACAGATCAACATCTTGAGAAAATCGTAGTTAAATTAACAAAATAAATTCAATAAGGCAGTTAGCACACATTTAGTTGTAAAACATTTGAGACAGTTTTTGTCTACAATAGCTCCGTCCTATGCAACATGAATGACTTCTATCTTGGGTATCTTTTCCTAGTATGAATATTTCAAGAAGGTTTTCATGCACAAAGTTATAGTTACATAATGATATACAAGATGTTTTAAGAGTACTTAGAACTATCACAGAATCACAGAATAACCAGGTTGGAAGAGACCCACCGGATCGTCGAGATCCAACCATTCCCACCAATCTCTAAACCATGCCCCTCAGCACCTCATCCACCCTCACACCACCAGGGAAGGAACAGTTCTCTGTTTTATTTGCCTGGAAGAAATGCTTGCAATCATTAAAAATTATCTAAGTCAGTTTTTAACTACAAGAAGGTATTTCAAAGTTTATGGGAGGAGATTTGGAGAAAGGAAAAGGAGGAAACACTTAATAAAGGAGGAGGAGGAAGTGTCTAAACAAGCCATAAGATGTTTTTGCTGTGGTGAGCTTGTGCATTTTGGTCTACATACTTCGTGACTAGATTTCTTCCTGTTGTTCTACTTTCCTTGCACAGGTAAGTTAAAGAGTGATAAAGGACTTCAATGAAATAGTTTTGGAATCCTAGATGTTTCAACAAATGAGTTGCACAGTGCTGATTCCAAATATTTATTTCTGACATTTCTTGCCATCTTAGAAATGAAATACTCACTAATTTGTAATGAGGGCTAATTTGTCTTAAATAGATAAGCATTTACCTCTTCTTTGTGGAATTGGTGTCTTTGAAGGGTTTTCTAGAAGTCTTTCAGTAACACTGAGCAACTTTTATCTCCAAATATTTTTAAACTACACAGGGCAATTTTATACTCCAGTCTACAAAGGACCCTAGCAAATTCTCGATACTAGTTTAAAAACAGGAATGTATTGTGACTATACTTGTGCTAGACTGAGTCCCAAATGAAGTACTTTTTCTGTATAGATTTCATTTTAAATAGGCTCCTTATTAGAAGAAAAGTGCTCTCGAAACCTGTATTTTGATATTAGAATAGTGGAAAAATTTTGGCCCTTTCCTAGTGGCACTGTATTTTATTTGCTTACCTTAGCTTTGTTTTTAATGAAGATAGAGGGAAACCCAAAGCACAGGAATGTTAGTTTTAAGTGAATGGATACTTGGATAGTCAGAGCAAGAACAGGTAGTGTTTTTCATCTTGTTGGTGACCTTGTCGTGCAAGAATCATAGAATGGTTAGGGTCAGAAGGGACCTTAAAGATCATCCAGTTCCAACTCCCCTGCCGTGGGCAAGATGAAGAGACAGAAACACAGATGATGAAATGCTACTGGATATGGGTCTTCAGAGACTGGATTTCCTCAAGCACAAAAGCTTTGATTCACAAAGCACATCTAACTGGAATGGACTGAGAGACTTGGAAGCTGTTTGGGACCTTGTCTCCTCTTCCTCAGCCTGTACAGGTCAGGATAGAGTTATTGACTTTGCAATTAAAAATTCTAATTCTACAGAACAAAATGCGGCTGAATTTCCACTAGGCACTGGAAAGCAACCAGCTTTGTTAATTCCAACTTATCTAAGCATTTGATGTGATGCTTTAAAAATCTATAAGAAAAAAAGAAGCTTGAATTCAAAACAGCAGCTGTGAGGTTTTCCTATGGTATTGATGTATTAAGGGTATGATACTGTTGAGGCAAGTGGCAAGACGCTGAGGAATGCTGAGAACCACACACAAGGAATTTGTAATATTGTCCAGGCTGGCTTTAATATGTTGAGTTGTAAGTAAGATAATACAGCCTTCATCTAAAGATTGCATGAATTGTTACACGGTTTTACATGCATGAATATTTGTTATGAAGAGGAAAGTTTGATGAATCTGTGCTCGGAAGCGTATGGATTTTTGTTGTTTGTGCTGTCGTATTATACGTATAATATTATATATATATCATTATATATTTTTGTTATTCTCCCATCCAAAGCTTCAAACCTGGGGAGTGGAAACAGTGCTGTGTGACCAAATGCATGCTGAAAAGGTCACCAGCAAAAAGTGGAAATAAAACCTTTTAGCCACAAATAACAAGTATCACAAAAGAATAAGCCTTCTGAACAGAACATTCAGAAAGTAGGACAGCTACGCATAAAGAGCTTAAGGAATAGAAGTTCCAGTGTCTCCAGCTAAATTGTAATAGGAAGTCAGTTGTACAGAAATAATTCTGTACATATACAAATGACTTTACCAGAAGTAATACCAAGAGCCTGTGTCATGAGTTTAGTCCACCTGCGTTTTGCCTCCATCTGTCTGACTAAAGTACATTAGAATTAAATTTCAATCTGCTCTTGCTATCAGTGCCCCAAAACTACTGAGATGTTTAAAGTAATTTGAGTAATTTGAAGGTAATTACTGAAAACGGCTGATCAGTTGTCATTCTCCACTTAGAGCCAGATTATTTCACCTTTAAACATGTTGAGTAATACTAAGATTAGGTCTGCTGATGTCATGAGGTCTAATTGTGGAGTAAGTTACCATCATGAGAATGAAGGTGGAAGGCTGAACCCTTTGCTCCAGTTACCCAATACCTTTGAATCATCTGGAGAATAATGGAAATTAAAAATCTCAAAGGTCTATTTGAAATGCAGTATGAATGTCACTCCTTTCATATGGAATGATTGTAGCTAAAGGCTTACACTTAGCTTTACCTAGGTTAAGAGATGAGTCACAGAGAAACATGTTCAAAGGCTAGACCACTTAAATGCAGTTCCAGTCTCTCTGGTAGCACTCAACAAAGTGGAATAAGTATGCAGAGGTGTATGAGCCGCTTTGCTTTGATGTGCAGTATACTGTCAATACAGAAAGATGAATTTTAGCTCTGCTCAAAACACTGAAGTTCATAAGGACTCATAATTTTCCAATGCTTTAAGTTCATTTTTCATTGCCATTCTTGTAATTTGCTAGTGTTCTTTAAATAAACCTTAATTTTTGTGTGACTGTATTAAATATTGTTTGAAATAGGACACAAATACTTCAGGTCACCTCTAGTACTGCATTCATCATAGAACTACATTTCTATATTTAAATGATCCTAAATTAGTTTTCTATCACGCATGCTTCCAATTCCTATATGAGAGAGGATATTAGAGATTGTATCTATCTAGAGTTAACAAGAACTTTACTTACCCATAAAAGCTCTAGCTCTCCAGAATGGGGACAGTAACGAATAGCTGGTTTGTACTGTGAGCCTTTGTCCTTTACAGCAGGCAAGCTGTGAATAAGGGGGGGATATTTTATAGCATTCAGGCTGATGAGCAGCCCACAGCACGCTCACTCTCTCTTCTCCTTCTGTCTTTTTCTGTGACCCTGTTCTTCAAATGCATCTAATACTCCATAATTACTTAATCCTTGACCGCTGCTTGTGTTTCCAGTCCTTAGATGTCATTAACAGAAATGGAAACGCACTAATTATCATGCTGGGAGAGAACCTTTCAGATCTTCAAAATAATTTACATTGAATTTCCCCCTACTGTCATTCAAGAGAGTGATTATTGAGTCTATTAAGGGTTACATTTCCAAGAGACCAGATCCCTCATTGGCATCTAGGTACAGCAGCCAGGTTTAAAAAGTGTTTGGCTCCTAGGAGCTACTGCTAAAGTGTAGCCAAACTATATCAATGCCTGACTCTTAACACGTGGTTGCTGAGCATTTGAGAAAGTCTGGTCTCAACTTGTCTTATTCTGCTTCACACTCACCTTTCAGGCTGTGTGGCTGAAAGATAGAGGAGTGTTCTTTTCTCTTACATACAGGAGACATTAGAGCCTGAAGCTGTCACCTCTGGCTTAATATTTTTGATCAAGTAGAAATTTTTTTTTTTTTAAATTCTTTTCCACTTTTTCGGTAATTGTTATGAAAAAAGTCATTTCATCAATAAATATTTTCAAAAAATGTACATATATTTTCTGTCTTTTTCAGCCTACTCTACTGTACTGGAAGGTTGAACTTCTAATAGATAAGATGCGGTTGCAGGATGGCTAAGTGCTGTGTTCTCTTCGGGATGCATTACCACTCCCTAGTGTTGTTGCAGTATGAGTTAGAGGAAACAAGGTCTGCCAGTTAATACTATTTAAAGATTGTTGCAGCAAGTTGATAGAGCTTCCCAGTGTGATGCTGCCTGGCAGTGGCTGCGTATTGCTGCGTTTGTGGTGCTAGCGGTGGGCTCCAAGCCTGTAGCATTGTAAAACTTCACTGCACTGTGAACCTGTAATAGTTGTGGTGATTATAACACTGGAGGGAGTTTAAATCGCTGACTTCTAAAGATAAAACACAATCTGATAATGAGTTTGGAGCCTGAGGATCTTGCTAAGGAGCTTGGGACATTTTACTGACTCTCTTGCTAGATAATTAAAAAGCTGATCTCTCTGGCAGGGCTTATGGAGGGGAGGGTGAGCTGAATGCTTTCTGGGGTTGTTTTTGGTTTTTTTTTTGGTTTTCACTTGTAACGGCACATTTTGCGAAGTTGAAAATTAATTGAAAAATAAAAATCCTGTCGTAAAGATTGCTACACTACATCTCATAGTGGGGAAAACTGCTCATGTGTGATTTCATTGTCACATTCAGAAAAAATATGTTGGAGAATTATAGCATGTGTGTTTGCTTAAAAGGAGCTGAGATCAGTCATGGATTAAGCTGCATGTCACAAAATGACGACACCTTCCTCCCAGTGTTGGGATTGACAAGACGAATTGGTTCTTGGGCATCAAAGGTAATTGCTGTTGATTGAGGACAGAGTGCAAAAAAAAAAAAAGCAAGTCTCCAGCAACAGTGCTGTCAGCATGGTCAGAGGGTGTGATATTTCTGAAATGCAGGCACAAGGGATAAATGTTAGCATTTTATGGGCAGATATGGTAAACTGTGAAGCCTCAAAAGAGAAAATAAAGTACAGAAAAAATGAATAGTTAGTGTTATTGCAGTGTTAAATATACCAGAGGCATTCAGCCTCCTTAGGGGGCCATTTCTAGGGTCTTTTGTAGTTAATAGGAATTTTTTCGAAGAAACACTGGAGCAGGCTCATTGGATACATAGAAAATGGTGATAACTGAAAATAATTATCGTCTTTCCTTAGTAAAAGACTAAAGACACCAAAGGTAACAAAATAAGGAATACAGTAAATGGGTGAAGACAAGTAAGAAACCACATCAGATAAAAATCCAGTTTCATTTATCATTTTCCTGCAGTGACTGTGAATGGGAAAGCAAAGGTTCATAATAATGCACAAAGCACTGAGAAGCAGCCAGGTATGGAAATCCTGTGTCAAATGAACCCCGTACCTCTCATATGCAAACTAATCTGTTACACAGATTATGGCAAAACAAGTGAGTATGGGAATCCACATTTATAGAACAGCACTGTCAAGCTAAAATGCCCTTTCCGTTTGAACATAATCCTGAAAACCAGTTTTAAGAGGCACTGTAGGAGGTTTTTAAACAACACCAGGTGCTGGTTATGCTCGGTGCCATACAAATGTAGTGAGGAATATGTGTGTGCAAAACTTGGAGCTAAACTAAAAAACTGGGAAATATCTCATCATTAACCCAGCAGAAAGTCAGTGGCAGAGGCAGTGGAAGGATGCAGCAATGTTCCTTAGGTAAAGGAGGCTCGAGCTCTGCTCTGGGGAAGCACTGGCTGGTCAGCACTGCTGAGGGAGATGATGTGCTTGGGTCTGAGAGTGACCATGTGCCTGTACAGCTTCTGAAATAGAGTTTGGTCACTGGGGACACAGCCTGGAGGAGCTGGGGTAAGTTTATGCCTCCTCTTCTAGTCACATCCCAGGACTGACAACATGGAGAAACTATTTTCTCTGCAGGTGCCAATGAGAAAACTTTTGGCAATAGAAATTACCTAGAATAAAGGGAGGAGTGTTTCTTTCTAAGTTGATGGATTGATTTAGGCTAAGTTAATGTAATGTTTTACTTTTTGTTGTATCTCTCATATGAAGGTTAATTTACTGCTTGAATTTTTATTATAAGATAGAAGTGTGATTTATTTGATCATAGCTTCAATAAACTGGCTTACTTTTCTGCAAAGAAGTGGAGAGTGGATCCCTGTGTTGATCTGAGCAGTAGCATATCAGGAAGCAACTTATGGGAAAGGACTTTTTATAGCAGGGAATATATAGTGCTTCCATATTTAGTGTCATATTTATTTTTCTCTGCCTTTGAATGCTACTGAAAGGATATTTTAGTCTGGTTCATGTGTCTAGTAAATGCAGTTATTTTGGGAAAATTGGAAGACTTCTAGAGAGGGAACTATCATCAGCTTACTTGCTCAGCATGGAATTTCTGTAATGATGAAAATAAACCTAACAGAGCAGAAGGCACAGCGGAGGAGTTGGAGCAGAGGGTGAGAATGTCAGAGGGGAGAGCTAGGGTTTATGGTCATGCTTCAGCAAACTTCTTTTGTGAAAGATTTGGAAATAAGCTGAACTGCAACATCCCATTAAGATCCACAGCAAGTTCCAGTCTTCTCATGGGGATTTATCTTCACACAGGGATAGTGCACAACATCTCAGTGCTATGAGAGATGTGGCTGCAGTTCTCACAGCATGCTGCAGTGCTGCTCTAGCTGCATAGAGGACATTAAAGATTTATTATTCTCTGCAATTCAGATTACTCTGAGGTACTTTGGGGAATCCATATTAGCAAATACCGTTACTGGGCTTAGAGGTATGTTCTTTATTATGGAAATTATTCCCTGCCTATGCCATGGGGGATAGAACTAGATGATCTTTAAGATCCCTTCCAACCCAAACCCTTCCATGATTATTTATCTTTATTTGGAAAACCACAATGTAATCATAGTTAAGTGTTCTGTCTAAAATTTTCAGCATGCTCTGGATTTAGTGTACTTACACATGTTAGATGTGACCTGAGCATGTTTTGTGCCTTGGATATCTTGATGCTTTACACTTCTTTTGTAATTCCATCTCTGGGGGGACTAAAGATATCTCTAAATCCAGGATGAATTGCCATTATGTATCTGGAGTATTCTGGCCATAATGCACGTGCTGGGGATATAATTTGTACATAGTTAGGGGCCAAGTTTAGGGTTCTGGCAATTTGGGTGAGGGTTGTATTGGGGTGTACCTGACACTTATGTTCTTAAATTAGGTACAGTGTTTTCCAATGGAATATAGAACTTGTCAGTGAAAGAGTGTGTGAATTGGTGCTGTCATTGCTACTTCTTTTCAAGCAGTTTATACCAATACACCTTCAATATTACGAGGAGAATTTGTAAACTGACAGAACTTTAGAGAATGACCATAGGCAATATCTCTGCTGAAGATCAAATTACTTTTTAAAGTCTGCTTAAAAGTATCTACTGAGAAGAGCAAGGGCTGATGTTGTAAACCTTTTCTAATCCTTTTAGTGTTCATGTTTTGATAATGAATAATCAGGGAGCTCTTCAAGGAAAAGTGTGATGACAAAAATGATGAAAAATAAGATGCAAAAGAGGATGATATCTTTTATTGGATAATGTGTTAAGTGTGAAAAGCTGAATTTACTACTCAGTTCAATCCGTTTCCTGTCCCATCTTTACTACTTGAATGCATTCTGTAGTACTTCAGGTACTGGAGGGTTATCCTGTTCTGTGAAATACCTAGGTCCTTCAAGCCTATATATTTCTCGATAGTTTTGTCTGTCATTGTTCTCCCTTGCTGTGATTTGTGTACCATTTCTTGCTTCCTGGTCTGCTTGGTGCTGGCATAATAAAAATATATGTGTGCTCACAGATTTTTATGCTTTTTAGTACAGAATAAAAATATCAAATAACAATGGAAAAGAACAGATGCCTGACAGCTAAAATATCTTCAACTCAGGAAAAACCACCACCATTATCTTCCCTTTCTTGCATTTTAAAGAAGCTTATGTGGAGTTTTCTTATGATGAACAGAAACTTGAAGGAATTTAAGTATGTGGTTCTGAGGACAAGAAAGAAACCCCCCTTTTTAAAAAAAGGCAGATAAAAAGTACCTGTGACTTCATTCCTCATTTTTAAGAGTTACTCTGGAAGACAAAGAAATGACTGACAGGTATCGATGTGATAGTTTGTGATTCCAGCTGAATTTATGTTTAGTTAGGACACTTGCACGTGAAGATTCAGGTTGGTGGTAACAATGTCCTACAATGTCTTATTTCGTAGGAGTCATTTGTACAAGTTTTGCATGCTAATGTTTCTCAGAGTTGTCTAAACACAATTCCTTTCCTTGTTTAGTGCTGTACCAGTGTCGTAGAAGAAATTCAGATTAGCTCTATGGAAGTCATAAACACCATTAGTCTCAGGACAAAGGCCAAATTATTGTTTAAATTCCGTGCATACTGGATTTGGATTTATCCTTTATTATCATAGCACTTTAAGGAGTGGTGTTGGGACAAAGTGTTTGCTGTGGTTTCAGTCCAGTTCACACTCCTAAGTTTTGCTTCTAATTTGACAGTCTTGTACTTCTATCATAGTAATTCAGCAGAAGACTTTATTGTGATAGTGTTTCCTATTGTTGCATGTCTTTGTCTGGAACCTGCTGGTTTTGTACAGGGGCTGCTGGTAGAAGTCCTCAGACTGCTTATAAGGTGACTGATAGACTTACACATAGAGAGCTTCTTCTGAACTGCTGTGGGATAAGATTGACAGTCTGAAAGAGTTGGGCTTGTTTAGCTTAGAGAAGAGAATGCTCCAGGGAGACATTAGAGCAGCTTCCCATACTGAAAGGTGGGGCTATGGGAAAGCTGGGGACTGCAGGGATAAGTTGCAGGAGAATGGTTTTCAGCTGGTAGAGGGGAGATCTAGATGAGACATTAGGAAGATTTTTTTTTTCCTGCTAGGGAAGTAAGGAACTGGCGGAGGTTGCCCAGAGATGTCGTGGCTGCTCCATCCCTGGAGGTGTTCAAGGCCAGGCTGGATGCGGCTTTGAGCAGCCTGACCAGTGAGAGGTCAGGCTGCTCAGGTTCTGGGGTTGGAAGTTGGTCTTTAAGGTCCCTTCCAACCCAAACCATTCTATGAGTCCATGATTTATTTCTTTGCAGTTTTTAGTTAAAGGACTTAAGACAGGATTAATACTTTCCTCTCTCTGCAATATTGAGGCCTTACCAATTAGGTAGTGAATTAAAATGTCTTGTAGTGAATTAGAGATCTGTGGGTTGCATTAAGATTGTAAAACTTACGCCATATTCATGTGCAAGCTCCTGAGCTCTGCTCAGTAGAGCATGAACTATGGGTCTGTGTGACCAAAAGACAAATATAATTGCTAACTAGTACAATCTTCTTTTACCTAGAAATCCTTTATTATCACGAATATAGGTCAGATTTCCATTCCTTGATTCTGTGACTGTAAAGTGCAGCATAGGTGAAATCCTAGGTGTTTCAACAACAATAGGCTCCCTAGCACTGTTGTGACTGGGAGATGTCAAGTTTTTCCATACAAATCACTTTTATATCCTTTTTCCCTTAGGACGTTGGTTAAGAAACTTTTCTGTAAGAAAAGGAATGGTTAAAGGAATGTCAGTGATGATTCCTTGTTTAGGAGAACTGTTCTGCCACTACATTTGCAAAATATTTTAGGTGTTGAGTACCAGGCAGATTTTGGATTAGCTATAGATTTTTCATTCTTCCCATCTGGTTCAGTTAATTTGCCTCATAACAAGTTACAATAATGGGTGGCTACACAACAGCAGTTTGTTTTCAGAATAATTTTTTGAAGTTCTGATGTGTCATTTTCCTCTATGTTGGAAAGATTGGAAATGCAGTGATAAGATGAGAGGGAACGGTTTTCAGCTGAAAGAGGGGAGGTTTAGATGAGATATTAGGAATAAATGTTTGCCTGGGAGGGTGGTGAAGCACTGGCAGAGGTTGCCTGGAGAAGTCATGGGAGGTGTTCAAGGCCAGGTTGGATGAGGCTTTGAGCGACCTGATCCAGTGGGACATGTCCCTGCCCATGGCAGGGAGGCTGGAACTGGGTGATCTTTAAGGTCCCTTCCAGCTCAAACCGTTCTGTGATTCTAAGCTTTTTGGCTTTGTTTTTATGTTTCCAGAGCAGTACTGGGGTGACATCTCTGAAATTGAAACCTTGGGATTTCAGTTAGAAGACTGAGCATACACATACAACTAGGCTGATAAAACCTGCTGAAAGGGAGTTTTAAATGAGAATTCATCTAGGTATGTCAAAGACTTAAATATTAGGGCTGTTGCAATGTGAATGTCTCCCATATTTACACATAGCCCCAACCCCCTTTCTTACTGAAATATTTGTTGATAAGTCTCTGAAATAATTAGGCTTTAACAGAACTTTTTTGTAGTCAAAATCATTCCAATAATCTCTAATTATTTCCAACCATGTGTGACAGCATGTACAGAACAAAAGCTAGATCCTGTTTCCTACAATTAGTACATTCATCGCTTGAGAAAGATTTAAAACTGGGCACTAGATTGTTTGTACTTTATCTCTGTCAGGCTTGGAGAACTTGTATATTTGACTCCACGCTGCAACAAGTGATATCACTGGAATATTCAATATCTTCTATGCTGCTTCTAATTACCCATTCTTGTATAAATCCTGCTGTTCTTTTTCATTTCATAATTGAGATTAGAGGAACTTCTTCACTACTGATATTTGGTTTCAGCTTCAGTTCTTTCCTTAGGTCCTCTAAGTATTTGAGAGTTTGTTTCCTATGTTTTTCATTAGTAGCTTTTTTTTTAGACTGGTTCTTATTTGGTTGTTCAAGCTGAGGCTCAAGAGGCAGATTCAAAGCCCCCCGGAGGAATTCTGTCTTGAGGTGCTGTATTCCCAGCTCTCTGCCTCATGAGGCACCTGACTATGCTTGTTCTTTGGGATCTCTTCTTGAGTCTAATGAAATACTCTTCCAAATCACTCAAGAGAAGAATTCCCATTTTTTATGTAGATATCTGAATAGGAATAAAGTAATACAGTAGCTGCTTTGCTGAGAGAAAAGGACTGGTGTATTATGCTTATGGTGTTATAAGATGGCTTGGAAGTTAAAAAATTTGCATTCATATTCCTATATATTTGTTTGAAGAAAAACCGTCTTTTCTACAGAGATAGTTGTAAGCAATAGACTTTCTGCACTGCAGTGCCCCATTATTTTGCTGATAATCATAAATTTAAAATGCTATTGTTTTGTAGAGACACACATTGGCTAAAAAACATGTAGTTAACTTTCAGAAAATGAAGTTAGTTAGGCTTAGTTGAAAAGTTAGAAAATTAAATGAGCTTTGGCTCAAACCGGAGCAGACGGATATGTGTGAGTATTTATGATGCTCAGAACTGCCTGCAGTCTTCTGAAATTGGTGTGGCTTTTTTCCATCTTGTTCAAGTTCAATGATGACAATATATCATTAGACAAAAAGTTATGAGATTGTTTTTTTCTTTTGGACTGGAGTTGCATATATAATTTTTTACAATACTTGTATGATAGTTTTTCTGTGTTTAACATATGGTTATTCTTATTGAACATTTAGCAAAGATCACAATATATCTTTGCTCAGAAGAACATCAGATATTATTTATGGTAAGAACAGTTTTGTTGAAACAGAACAGCTGCAAAATACAGTGATTTATCACTAACAGAGAAACACTATTGTATTCAACCCACTGTTGAATGAGAAAAATAGAAGTTGTTCATAGTGGAAAACAGGCCATAGTAAATCTAGAAGTTTATGAATTTCTGTGCAGCAAGCATCATGGAAGTCTGGATCTTGGTTACAATCTCAGAATTTCCAAGTGCCCAGCACCTGTAGGCCGCAAAGGGATAATTCCTAGTAGAAGAGTTTCTGGATTCAGATTGTAATACTATTTTTGTTGTTAAAATCTAGAATCTTACTTCATTAAAGCTGGGTGTAGACTGTTTCTTTTTAGTTCGCAACACTGTTAGGTCTTGGTTTTCCCCTGTTGTTTTTTAACGCAGCTCTGACTTTAAAATGATTTTGTCTATCAACCATCTGCGTCTTCCTGCAGCTTGTTTTTTTACTAAGTAGGCTATTTAGTCTGTTCTACATAATGAATGCCTATACTGTTACTGCTAGAGAATGCAAATATTGTCCATCTTGCTCTACAGTGGATTTTCGCTCCAGAAAATGTAGCATTTTTGTACTGGAATGATAAGAACAAAGGAAATATGGTGTCTTAATATTTCTGTAGAATAGTATAAAAGAGGCTGAAATAAGAAGGGAGAAATTGCAATAAGTGACTATATCAAGGACTTGGATTTTAATCTGAGCTGAGGTCTTTGTGTAGCCTTGGGGTCTGTAGGAAGGGTCTGCAGCGAAGCTGGGGCAGTTCAAATTCCTCTGTAGCCTACAGAAGCCTCAAGGTGGTTGTTATAGTGCTCTGCCTATCTTTTTCTAAGACAAAAAGGGACCTGAATATACGCACCATTTCTCTAAATAAGCTACCTGTTTTGTAACATTCTGCCTTGTAGTGTGTCTTTCACCTGATATATTTGAATGAGTTTGTGAGCTGCTGTGTAGACTGTACGGAGCAACACACCCTGTGGGCTGGTGAGGCCTTTGGAAACTAGCTAAGCTGGTTTTATGGTCCCTGTGGCTTCCAATGAGCTATACTGGGGGTAAGAATTTGGCCTTTATTTCCCTACTCCCCTACATATTGCATAATACTCCTTTGTACTCATTAAGCTTTCTTCATGAAAGATGCGGTGTTTGATCCCATTTCTTCAGTGAACTATGAAGCTGTTTAATATTGCATACTCTAGCTAATCCCATTGATTTTACTAGAGTTGACTGTATGGCATTGAGTTAAGTCCTTGCTTCAGTCTGTATTTTCATTAACAGCTGGGCCAAAAAAAGGAGACTCTGCTGGGTGACAAATCTGCAAGCAAATCCAATAAATTTTAGAAAGGGATAGAAAGCTGCTTTGTTTTCGTTTCTATAATGGTTATGGTTATAAGGAGTATTACTTTATATGATCAAAGTAAAGACTAAATAAAATTATCAGCACAAGTACTGCATTACTCCAGTGCCTTCTGGCAGTCATGATGCTGAAGTGCTTTAACTTCTTTGTGCTATTTGATGACAACACTGCTTGGGACTGACCCATCTGTCTCACTCTGAATTTTATAGATTTATATTAAATAAACCAGAAGGGACTATTTAAATAATTTTGATCATCACAGGCCATTAAAACTTCACCCAGTTCCCCATGTAGCATTTGTTCTTAAGGCTCGATAGAACAGATCTATGACCCTTCTGAATTCCATGGCAGAAAATGGAGAGGCTTCATCTGATTGCTGGAGCACTCTAGCACTCAGTATTGATGATTAATTTAGTTTGCAAGGAACTCTTTGTGGTGCTAGTAGAGAGCAGAGAGAAATGACAAACTTCCTGCTAACCTGGGCATTCAGCTCCACGTTAGTCTACGACTGGTCTCTGTGAAATTATAATAATCTCTCCAATTTAATCAAAGGAGCTCCTTGAATTTATAGCATGTAACCTACTGGATGACTCAGTTGGAACTTCCAACAGTATTAATGTAAAAATTCCTTCCTGTAGTAAATAATATAATATTAATATAATAAAATATATTATCTCTGTATTTGGATCATGAGGACTATCTCATCTTGCTGTTGGGAGAGAGAATACGTTGGATAACCCAGGAACAGCACAGTCTTGTTGCAATGAGAGGAAGAGGGATGAGTTTACTGGAACTGGTCCTCTTTCTCAGCAGGGAGATGCTGACAGTGGGTAGAGACTTAGCACTGGAAGTGGCAAGAGGAATCTGAAATGCAGAAGCTTAAAAGAAAGGAGAAAATAAACAAAAGCATGAAGAACTGTGCTGCGTGCCACTGTTGGAAAAGAATGAGGAGATGACTGTTGTAACTGAGGATATGACAAGAAAAGAGAGAATGAGGAGAAATAGAGCACTTCTTACTTTCCAAGTCCAACCATAAGCGACTGATAGGGGCACATTCTCACTGTGAAACTTGGATCTGTCACGGTTTTGCAAATAGCTTTGAAGAGTGTATTTTCTATCAGGTGAATGGGGCACAGACATGAATGCCAAAACTGCTGAAGTTTCTAATGTGGAAATGAGTCAGCAGGCTTAATTCAGGCTTTGTGCTTTGAAACTGTGAAGATGATGAGATTTAAAAAAAAAAGAAATCAAATAAGTCTCGACAATATCCTGAGCTGTTCTTTGTCCCCCAGTATGTGACAGAAGTGGAGAAGGTCTTAAAAAAGCTGTGAAGTAAAAATGAATGATTTTTATAATATTTCAGATATTGCTTTTTAAACCTTTTGAACAGCACATCTGTGTCAAGGTGTGGAAGTGTTGAACATGGTGTACAGCAGAAAGTTAGGAATCTTCGTTAGCAGCAGTTTTGCAGGAGGTTGGCAGCAAGTGAAGCTGAAAATTAAAGGGGTTTAAAGAACAATATGATGCCAAAGGTGTTTGTGGATATCTCGCCCTTGAAAACAAAAAAGAAATCTGGCTTCTTTCTGGTGAGTGAAATATTTCTACACCACCACCACCGCTCTCCCCCTGCAAAACAAAACCCAAACTAGAAATACTCAAAAGTGTTGATGCAATTAATGAATGGCAACTGGCTTTGTCTAGCTGCATTGTTGATCAGGTCTTGCAAACAAGAGTGCAGCAGTTAAAAGAAATTCTATATAGTCTGCATGCAGAATGTTCTCTGCTTTTTTTTTGTAAATCTGTAGGGTTTTATTGCCGACAAAGATTACACAAATAAATGGCCTAAATGAGCAAAATACTGTGCCCTGAAAGAAAATCACTTGCATGATGCCCCTAAAGCAAGAAATTTTGTATGTAAATCTCATGAGTCATTTAAATGATTAAAAATTTTCCTATCTATGACCTTCAGTTACTCAAGTAATCAATTTAGCTGCCATAATGCAGTGTCTAATATGATGCGAATTTGATATGACTGCTGCATTGTGCATATTGCAGCTAAATTGTAGCAGGGAGTATATTAAAGAAAGTTTGCTCTCACTCAGTACCTTTTGATGCACTTACACTCAGATGAGAAAAAGTGAACTTACTGAACATCTTCATAAGTTAATAAATATGTGAAAGAAGAAACTCACATAATTTAGTGTGTGATATCTCTTGGGTAGCTTATTGTAATGAATTTCATTGAAAAAGTACCAAATACTGGAATAATTTCATGTAGCAATTAGGTCATTGAAGCCAAAGGTCTCTTGGGCTTTACAGATACACAAAGAGAATAATTCAGATAAAGGAGAATATCGAATTCCTGCTTGAAGATATGTATCCTGTTGTTATGTAGACAGCTGGGTCTTGGAAAGGCATGTGCTGAGGGGAAAGAAGAGAGGATGATACCAGCATCCTTTCGGTTGCTGTCTATACTTTAGTATAGAGTTTTATCCTAGGTTAGCAGTTCATTATAATGATCAGATAGAGGTAAATCGATAAAAAGGGAAGGTGTGTAGAGTCTGAAGGAAAGGATATCACTCAGGAGCTGAAAGGCAATGGGCTTTGCTTTGAAGAGTCAGGGATGGCCTCCCTCAGCTATGGAGGCTTCTGCTGAGAAACAGATGGACTGCTGTATTTTGTACTTAAACAGCACAAAGCTGAACTGCAGTGTGCAGCGTAAGCACATGCTGTGTTTAATACAGTGAAGTATAATATCAGAATCTGACATTGGCAAGAAAGGGTAAATAGGAGAGCAGGAGGCAGTGTATTCTGCCTCACTTTTTGAGCTAAGGAATTCCTTGGAGGCTGTTGCCAGTGGGCCTTTTAATCTGTGTTAAGGAGAGCTCCCTACAGACCCTTAGTGAGCTGTAATTGCTTCCGAAGTAGAGCCTGCTGCCTGCCAACTGAGCACAACCCCTTCATAGCCGAGGGTCACACCTGAAGAGCTTGATTACTGCTTTGTAAACAATATACCTGCTAATTGAATTAGCATAATCCAAGTGAGAAGATGGTGGAATACCAAGAGCTCTGTTTTAGCTGCAGTGCGTGCAGTTTGCATTCTTTTAATGCCCCCTTCCTGCAAAGTATCTCTCTATAGCACTTGGCTTTGTGTGCAAGCCTAGGTACCATGTTTTCTTAGATGAACTCTCTAAAGAAAGCTTGACTCTTCTTCTCTTTGGTTTACTTTTTACTGGCCTCCACTCTGAATTATTTTAATGGTGGATGTTTCATGTCCATTTGAAAAGTTACGATCGAGCTTGCCAGCTCTTTTGAATATCTTGCTCTTAAGAGTGTGTTAATAGCAATAAACATTAAGTATGTAATGTTCTACTTTGAATTGCATCCATGTCTATTACTATAGAGGTATTAAAATCGGAACAAGTCTGAACTTTAAGTTGACAAACTTGTATTAGCCTCAGACCTTTAGTGTAGGTCAGAATCTCAAATATGTACTACTGACTTGAAGAAAAATTGGAGTGCTGCCCTTTCTACCCAGCTTTCCAAATCTCTGATAAATTGTGCTGAACCATGAAGGCATTACAGGCTCCAGTGTAATCGTGTGTACAACAGTGGTAACACAGAACACAAAGGGAGAGACCTAAAGTAATCTGGCTGGGTACAATTGCCATGCTGCCAGGAAAAAATAATCACTGATGTGACTTATGAAGGACGAATAGTGTTGCAAAGTACAGGTTTAGCCTTGGGAGAGTAATGACAGATTGCTCTTTCGTCTGCAGCTCTGGACTTCAAATACTACTTTCAAATACTACTTGTTCCCATCTCTCTTCTTTCCCAATTGGCAGTGCTGTCTATACATGGGATTGTCCAATTTCTGTGGGGGGACGAGGATTTGCAAATTTAAGCTTTCAAAAAAAACCCCAGCTATCTGATTAAGTTTCTGCTACTCTAAATCACCATTGCACCATTAAAATACCAAGTTATCATCACTTCACTTACAGCTATGTGACTGATAAGACATCTTTACTCATTAATTGGTTTGTAGCTCTTCTGCTGTATTTAATTTCTTTAAGATGAAGTTTTAATCTATCTCTTAGATCTTTTGCTATGCAGACCTCAACTGGGTTGGGGTTTTTTTTTTTTTTGTTTCGTTGTTTGGGATTATTTATTTGTTCTTGCTTTTAGTTTTTTTTTTATTATTATGGCACTGCCTTGTAGAAATATCAGTCTTGAACCAGTGCAGAGAAGATGACAAACAGACGAAGTCAGTCCGTGCTCCAGAATGCTTCATTGTCTGATTTACTGATACTAGCACAGTACGAAAAGGTAAGCCTGGAAAAACATACTCTCATTTTCACTCTGTCCTGCTTTGTAATGAAATAGCAGCTTCAGGGACATGATCATCCCGGTCCAGCTGCAGACTGTGCTGTTGAGCTCATTTGAGCCTTTAGAGGGAGCCACAGGCTTGACTATGGAGATGGAGGACCAGCAGGCGGGCTGGTACCTCTGTCTGCGACACAAAACTCGGGAGGGGATGGTTCCCGATTGTTTTTTTGCTGGTTTTGGTTTTTTTTTTTTTTTCTTCCCTAGTTTTTAATTGACAGCAATGTGCAATTCAAACAGAAGGCTGGTTTGTTGTGGTGAGAGCCCTAATGTGTTTGCTTTTCTAGTGACAGATCTGTAGGGTTTAGGCAGCCTCAAACAAATGTTAATTTTACCTTTCTTTTTCTCGCTGGCAGCTCCCTCCTGCACCATTCAGCTCCAGATTCACTGTTCTCCTTTTGATGCTGACACAGCAGGACTAGAAAAATTCAGATGCGCTACACTGCTTCCTCTTTAAATACAAAAAAAAAAAAAAAAAAGAAAAAAAAAAAAGATAAATATCCGAAAAGAGAGAAACAGCGAAAAATTGGCTAAAGCTACAGAATTCAGTCTGGAAAATTATTTCCTCATTTTCTGTTTATAATTTTTTTCTTAACTGTGTCCCTTTCTTTAAGGAGAGTGGTGAATTACCACCTTTCTTTCCCTGTAATATGTAAGTTATAACAGAATATTTTTATGTAAATGATGACTAAAGTAGGTTATATGTCTGTGGCATAAAATCCAAATGAAAATGCTGTTCTGCCGGCTCAGCATTCATCCGCATTGCCAGTGAGCTATTCGGTTCAGGGAATGGAGGATGCACATGCTCAGAGAAAAATGGATGAGGAGATTTGCAAGCTTTGGCCAATTAAGCATTTCCACTTTTCATAAAAATGAAATTGTAATGTTTTCCTGTGCCAATTCCTCTCTCTCCCTACCCCTTCCCCAGAAGATGAATTCTAGTGGCAGTGCTGAGGAGTGTGTTGCTAGAAAGATGCTGTTTCAGAGGTAGGACAGAGTGTATCTAGTCCAGAAGATACTGTTAATCCTTAAAGGAAATTCCAAACTTCAGTTTTAAACAGCTCTAAGTTCCTTGCAGAAACTGCTACTAATTAGAGCATTACATTGTGTGGCAGTTATCGTAACATAATGACTGTTAACAGAACTGCATTTATATTAAACTTGTATTTTGTATATAAGCTGTTGAGATGTAATGTCTTTCTGTAATGATTTTAACTTAGTTTGGACTGCTGATTTGGGGATAACCAAGATGCAAGAGCAATGGAGTGGTTATTGTCCTTCTAAACTATTCAAAATACTTCCTAGAAAAGCTGGGAAGACAATGAATGGCCATAATCAGAAACTGGATGCCCTTACCTCAAATTTCCCTGATTTTCTGCATCATTAATTCATCTGTGTCTTAATTAGGTCTGAGAAAGGAAAAGAAGAGAGAGAACTCTTGTTTGCAATAGATTTTTTTACTTTTTGTCTGAATTATCACCTGTTCCTCAGCTTTCTCACTCTGAGTTGACTGGGACTGTAAAGCTCATCCTTTACAAAGTATGACCCAACTCTAAAAGTAGCAAGAATTTCTAAAGTAGCTTTGGTGTTTCTTCAAGGATGCCTTTCGTGTTTTGGACCTCATAGTTTTCCCAAATTTTCTGAGAAATCAGGAGTGTTGATGACAATTTCTTTGTGATATTTCAGTCTATTCATTTTGAATATTTATGAAAAGGCAAACTGTAATGAAATTAGCATCTACTAGGTTAAAAATCTAGTCTTTTATCATCTAAATCTGCCCTCTTTCAGCTAAAAATCATTATCGCTTGTCCTACCCCTGCACTTCTTGATAAAGAGCCCCTCCTCAGCTTTCCTGCAGGCCCCCTTTCTATAGTGTCTTGTATCTCCAACCTGAGCTGCTTCTGCAGCTAAATGCAGTTCAGGAATGGTGATTCTCACCATGCTTAAATGTATATAAGCCTTGATGAAGAGTTTGTTCTTTGCACTCTAATAGCTTCTGATCAGGATTTGATATCTGTTCTGGGAAGACAAGTAAATTAAAATAAGAAAGATGACAAATGGGTGGAACAGGAAAACTGCTTGCCCTGAAGCCTTTGAAAGGCGAGTCTTTTTCAGTTAGTGCCAAAATGTGGAGACACAGCTCTAATATAATTGTGTGAAAGCAGTGAAACAAAAGTCAGGACCCCCCAGGCTGTCCTCCTTCTATACCTAACAAAGTAAAATAGAAGAAGAAGAAAGAAGCAGTAACAAAGTCTTTCTTATCTTGTCTTTTTTTTTTTTCTCCTTGCCAAAATCGGTTTCTTCAAAAATAAAACATAACCCCCAAATTATTTTAGGAGACAAAATCTGTACATGACAGCAATCCTGTACTGCAAAGTAGAATACATGTGAACTGAACTCTGTAAAGCTGAGATGTGATGGGATCTGGAATTCTGTTTCAGCCAAAGGTGTCATTTAGGTATTAGCTTTGGATCTGTGCTTCTAGGTGATGCAGTGTCTTCTCTTGAATTTTAGTTTAGTTTAGTTGGATTTTCTGCTTAAATTAAGATGACAAAGGCCTCAAAAGAATGTTACATGAATAGTTACATTAGCATGATGAGTTTTTAAATATGAGGATTGTGGCAGTCATATAAGTGTTTGACAGATACCCACCCCTAAAGCAGGTTTTGTGTGAGGAAATGCAGATCTTTTGCTCATCCCATTTCTGTAAACATAATGCGGTGGGACGTGACTCAGCCTTCAAATGTGATCTGTGTTTTGTTGCGACTTGGAGTGGCTAATTTTAGTTCTCCTTAGAATATGGCCCCTTCCCACAAGGTGCCACTGCTCCCCATAGGAACTGGACCCCTGCCTGGTGAGACCTGACTCAGGAATCCAGAGGGTTTTTTGGGTTTTTTTTTTATTAGTTTCGTTTGTGGGGTTTTTTTCATAGAGTCATAGAATGTACTGAGTTTGAAGGGACACAAGAGGATCATCGACTCCAACTTTTGTCCTCACATAGGACAACCTCAAAAATTACACCGTGTGTCTGAATGTGTTGTCCAAATGCTTCTAGAATATTGTCAGGCTTGGTGCCATTACTGCTATCCTGGGGAGCTGTTCCAGTGCTCCACTACCCTCTGGATAAAGAGCCTTTATCTAATATCCAACTTAACCCTTCCTTGGCATGTCTTCCCTCGGGTTCTGTCATTAGCTGCCACAGAAGAGATCAATGCCTGCTTCTCCTCCTCCCCTTGTGAGGAAACTGTAAGACCATGATGAGGTCTCCCTCAGTCTTCTCTTCTCCAGGCTGAACAAACCAAGTAACATTAGCTGCTCCTCAAATGACTCCCTGCTAAACCGTTCACGAACTTTGTGGCTGCTTCTGGATCACAGAATCACTAGGTTGGAAAAGACCCACCGGATCATTGAGTCCAACCATTCCTATCAGACACTAAACCATGTACCTCAGCACCTCGTCCACCCGTGCCCTAAACACCTCCAGGGACGGTGACTCAACCACCTCCCTGGGCAGCCTGTTCCAGTGTCTAATGACTCTTTCCATGAAAATTGCTTTTCTGGATGCTCTCCAGTAGCTTTGTGTCCTTTTTATACTCTGGTGCCCAAAACCGTACACAAGACTCAGGGTGGGGTCAGTGCAAAGTAGATCCCTTGATCAGCTAATAATGCTGTGCTTGATGTACTTCTTCTGGCTGCTGGGGCTCACTGTTCATAATTAATTGTCTGTTGGCCCTGGAACTGAAATAACATTATTTTACTGATTTTAGTAAAACTGTTAAATAGTGAAACTTGCTTGAAGAGAAACACTGTAACTTTCTCCAGTCTCAAGGTGGAAAAGGAATTAACAGCAGGATTTACATAGTCTGCATGAACTGCTGAGAGCTCACTCTTGTTTAATTAATATTAATTTACTATTTATAAAGTGATAACAAGGTTCTTGTGGCTTTTGTTACATCTGCTTTTAATTTTAAAAGCATTTTAATCAGTTTGCTGCATGACAGTATTTGTCAACACTGGGTAAATAGGACGTCTAATATGACTTGCCCTGTTGAAACTCGTTAACAGGCTAGACTGAGAAATAATATGCAAACCTCTCTTATCAGAAGAGATCAGTTCCCAAAGTGACATTGATATTGTTGGTGTAGGTGATACCTTTAACCATGACATCACTGTACACCCCTGGGCAGCACTTAAACCCTTGGGAGTGTGTTGCTGCTGAATGGAACCACTTGAGCTGAAAGTCCGAGGCTTTCTCTACATTGGATTTCCTACTGCTCAAGGAAGCAAAGCTGATGGGTTCAATCAAGAATCCCTTATTTTCACTACTTTGCCATCAGACGCACTGAAGTGACTTTTTTTTTTTTCCTGACCTCTTCATTTATTTTTTCCATATCCTCATATGTTCCTCCTCCTTTTTTTCACTTGACACCTGTCCCTATCTTTTTGGAGGATGAGATAGACTACTTTATCCCTGTAAGAGACGAGGAGTGGAATATGCCTACACAAAGAGAGCTGGAGCAAGGATCAAAGCTTTCCTGGGCAGGCAGGTGTGGGCCAGCTCCTTCGCTGCAAGTTGCTTTCCGGAGTGTTGTCAGTCGGATTTTGTTACTGTAGTGAATACAATTGGAAGCAGATATCTCTTTTCGGGTTTGTGTTTTTTTTTTTTTTGGAGTCATCATGCTGCAGCAAATTTTGCGTGATATGTATATTGACCCTGAGCTCCTGGCAGAGCTAAATGAAGAGCAAAAGCAGATCTTGTTCTACAAAATGAGAGAAGAGCAGCTAAGGCGGTGGAAGGAGAGGGAAGAAAAAGCACGAATGGAAGAGGCTGTGCTGCGAAAGACAGCAAGGCACAAACAAAGTAAGATTTGTGACTTTCTATGCGTAAGAGCTGGGGACAGTGGGCATGCAACTGGCTATGGCACAGCAGGCATTTGGAAAGGATTACAGGGAAGGTTGCCAGCAGTCCCCAGGGGCTAAAAGACACTCTGGGGCAGTAAAAGCACTGTTTTCGTGTTCCTTGTCTCTTAAGGCTGGTTCTTTCTCTAGAGGAATACTTTAGTGTGGGAGTAAGGCGAATCAGTTTGAAATGCCTCTTTCAGTCAGTATTCACTACTCCTATTCTCTCAGAAATAAGAGATATACCATGACCTTCACCCACCCATCCCCGTCTCTGTCCCTCAGTCAGGCACAAGGCAGTCTTGCCTGTGGTGTTGAGTCTTGTCTTAGCAGTAAGTGTTGCCAAGTGACTGAAGTAAGAGATAAAGTCATGAATCAGAGCTTGTTGTGGAGGGCTGTTTGTGAATAAGATGTGATGTCAGAACAGCCACGCTGTATGAAACTGTATTAACAACTATACTAGTAAACTCTCTCCAGAAGATGTCCAAGGAATAAGAAAATAGTGGGGTGACCATACATATAAAAAACACAAACTCAACAACAAAAAAAGCGCATTCATGCCATATATAGTTAAACCATGGAGCTTCTTCCACAGAATGCTAAAAGTGTGTGTTGACTTAAAAAGTAAATAAGCAAACTCATGGAAGAAAACATCAGAAGAGAACTTCTCCAGTAGCCATTTCCAAGTGGCTGGCTTCCAGCTCTTGCTCCATTCGCAAGATGAAGTTTTTAGGCTTATGCAAGATAGAAAGCATTTTCATACTGGAAATGCATTTGCAGTGATTCCTCACTCAGTAAGGAAATGTCACAGATGCGTCAAGCGCTCCTTTGTTCTTTGAAATGCCAGACATCTTTAAATCTGTAAAAACTGAAATGTTCAGAATTTCTAATAATTTTGGGTAGCTGATTTTGAGAAAATACTGATAGTTATGTGAATCTGTAGTAAGCGTTTAAAGTATTGCTCATCTTAGTTGACCCACAGTAGAAAGCTTTACAGGACCTGAATATATATAGGGAGTTGAATTCAATTGTTAGGCTCCTTCAAACATTTAGAGCCTCTGAAGCCTACAATGTAACCATTAGATAGTTAACAATTCAAAGACTGCTATTAAAGAAACATGTTACAAAGCAAAACTGGTTTCCAAGACTCATTTAAAGCAAAGGGCAGAAATGGCCTCAAGTTCACAGAATCACAGAATAACCAGGTTGGAAGAGACCCACCGGATCATCGAGATCCAGGGAAAGTTTAGATTGGATATTAGGAAAAAAAATCTTTACTGAAAGAGTAGTGAAGCAGTGGAACAGGCTGCCAGGGAAGTGATGGAGCCACCATCCCTGGAGGTGTTCCAAAGAAGTTTAAATGTGGTGCTTCAGGACATGGTTTAGTAGGCATGGTGGTGTTGGGCTGATGGTTGGACTGTATTATCTTAGAGGTCTTTTCCAACCATAACAATTCTGTGATTCCATTCTGTGTTGGAAAATCTCATTTAATTTATTTTTTTTTCTTACTGTGAATGGCACTCTCATAAGTTGGATGGCATCAAACTAGCTTCTTTCATACAGCAGAAAACCCTTGTTCGCTTTGATTGATTTATAGTTGAGTAAAAAAATTAAAAATGCGGTTCAGCTTCACATACCCAAACAACATTATATCATTGAGATAATCTGTATTATGCTCATTCTGTGAGGAAGACAGATGCAGAAAAATCTAACTGCAAAAATATTTATGTGATGATTTGTCACAGTGTTGACACCTAAATTTCCATATATAAATTATACATTAAATCTATCCCACTTCCTACTACAGGATACCATTTTCTGGGTAATTAATTTTCTGATTTATAATGAATAAGAGAAAGGAGAGCTGCAGAGTAACATATAGATTATATTTGCTCTGACAAAAGCATTCACAAATACACTTGAAGTTAAATTTCACAGTAGACCATTTCTGTTTTGCCTTCGTAAACTGCCAGTTTAAGGTACTGCTTAGGTTTCACTTTTGTGTACTGTTAGAAACTTTCTTCCTCCTTCAGAATGGTACTAAAGAAATTATCTTACTGGGTTTTTTGAGAGAACTATTAGAATTATATTTATAAGCCAGGCATTAGGTTCCACTGAAGATATTTTTTGACTTCTGTGAACTTATGTGGGCCAAAGTTACAAAGGATAACTTCCATCTTTCAGGCATGCCAGTCATTCAGTATTATACAGATACCTGCAGCTGATTTCTACTTTACTGTTCAATAGTCTCCCAGTAAAAGGTCTCATAATGCAGCTAGGTTCAACCAGAAATTATGGATGTAAAGTAGTAATTACTGTGTAGCATATTGACCTGTGTGACTCAAATTACTGTAATAACCTTAAAATAATATAATATTATTATATTACTTAATATATGTGTGGTTGTTTGTTGCTTGTTTGTTTTGTTTGTTGTTGTTTTTTTTTTCTCTGAAAAACATTTGGCATCAACATTTTTTGGACCTCAAAGCTGCTTAGTTTTCAGTATCCATGGATGATTAAGTGAATTTCCAAACATCCTCCTCGTGCTACCCAGTTTAGAATATGGAGTATTTATATTCCCATTTAAAATTAGTGGCTACCAAGAAGTTTAGTGCTACTGCAATTATATATTATTTGTTCTTTTGCAACTATGGAATATGAGCAGTTTCATCTGCAAGGTTTTGCTTCTGAGTCTTTACTGCATGACACAGGTTTTATGTTTGTTCCATTTTGTTGAAGTCAAGAGTTCCTTTGGTTTCATAGAGATTGTTGAAGCCTGACACATAGTGGAAAACAGGGGGAAGATTTCAATATTTTTAATGTTGTGCCAAATCTATGAAATGTTCTAGGTGACAGAATGGAGTGTATGTTTTTTGTGAATATGACTTTACATTTCTGTAGAATATTTTTTAAAATAATTTAATCAGAACTATCTTTACAGGACTACCGTTCAAATCCTTCTATTTTGTTCATAGTTTGAAAAGCTACATGTGAAAACTTTTTCCTACCTCTTTGGGATGCCATGGGGTGACAAAGAGCATAAGGAATTAATGACAATTAAAAATGCTGCAAAAATTGTTTGGGCTTGATTTGCAGTCCTGCATCCCAGCTGGGGCAGTTCCTCATCAATTCAAGAGCTTACCTGCAATGGTAAACGTGAAACCAGCAGCATAACAAAAGGGGTGGATTTCTTGAAACGGGGCAGTGATTGTGAATCCAGTTTGGATTTTCTACAGTCACTTGAGGATGAAGGGTTCCTGTGCAAGGCTTAGACGTGTTGCCTTACAGAAACAGAGTTGGAAAAGAGAAAAGTGACATATGCAGATTGGCTTTGTGGTAGAGTTAAAATCATATGAAGGTTTAGGGAATGCTCATCAGTGTGATAATTTTTTAATTGTTTGGAAACTAACTAGCGGAGGCCCAATGTCTATAATGATTTTTATAATGAAGCGCCACTGAATGCAGGTTGTCCATAAATGTTCTAATCAATACTATGAAATTTGCTTCTTAGGAAACAAAACCAAGTCCAGCCCATGAAATCAGATGCAAGTTGTTAATGCTGTTTAGCAAGCAAAATATTTTAACAGTCTATTGTAACTAGTCTTAGTCTTCATTAATAAAGAAAATAGTATTAGTTACCTTCAGTACATGCTAAATTGTGCCTACTTTCCCATTTGGATTGTTTGGTTTTGTATGGAAAGGATAAAATTGAAATTCTTATCAGAATGAGTCAATTGGAGCAACATATAAATATCACTTCAGGATTAAATATTTACTTTAGAAGATATTGAATAAACTGTTCCCATGTTTTTGCTGTTAGCACCTTGCTAAAAACATTAGATTTGAGCATCATCAAACTGCAGCATTTACTGAACTTATTGAAGGTAAAAGTGTTTCGTGGCTCTAATTAAATCATGACTGCTGGCTTGTACTGCAATAGCTCTACAAGTAAGCTGAATTCTTGGAGGTCTGTCTCCAGTTCCTTTACAAATTACTCTCAGGCAGATCTTTCAGGAACATATTTTGATTGTAATAAAACAGGTTACTTTTTCTTATTGTGTTAAAATCACTAAGGGAAGTCTTCTCCAAATTTCAGCATCCTTTTGGGATTTACTGAGAATTGACTGACAGGCAGCTTTGCAATTTGCAAAGAAACATATTTATTTGATTAGTCAGGAGCCCTTTAACCAGTATAGAAGATCTGTGAGTAAGCAAAGGACCCTGCCAATTTGGATTTTGACTCTGACGCGGTATCCAGAGCTGTCAGCATAGCCAAAATGAGATCTCAAAAACTATTGAATATTGGGTGGCTGAAGGACTGCCATGTGGGAGGGAAGATGATGCTGATCTGCTGCTGCTTATTCTGGCATTTATTTACTGTGAACTGCAGCTTATGATGTTCAGACAGGAGCCATTTGTAAACACTCTTATTTACCTGTCTTTAGCAAGTGCAGCTGGTAGGAAATGAAGTAGGCTTATCACAGCACGGCTGGCAAAAATGGCATTTGTGATAAACAATTATTACTGAATAGATGAAGCTGTTTGGAAGCAAATATTTCAAATATCATAAGTGGATGGCTGGAAGATACATCTATGTCGTATGTGAAGGCCAGTGAGTGGGTGTGTGTTTCAGTGTGTATATGAAGAGTGAGTGGGTGTATGTGCAGTGACATTTTTTCCTGTGTTTTTGAACTCAAAAATGTATCCCTTGTTTATGCCAAGTACTCTACACACCCTGGTAGTGCTTAGCTAAGATTTTATCTCCTGGGGGGGGTGCTCCTGACAATGCTCATTTTCTCTTTCTCTGTATCTTTGGATATGGGTCTAAGCAGAGACATCAGACTTGAGGATTTCTGAAATCCCACTGTATGTGGTCTTGAACTCTGTAGAGCCCTGTCTCTTATTTCTGATTAATAGAATCATCATAGAATCACAGAATGGCTTTGGTCAGAAGGGATCTTAAAGATTATCCAGTTCCGCACCCCCTGCCATGGTCAGGGACACGTTCCACTGGATCAGGTTGCTCAAAGGCTCATCCAGCCTGGTCCTGGATACCTCCAGACACAGCTGAAGAAGTAACAGGAGAACATTAGTGAGAATGCTAGAATAATTTTTATTATGGAACTGAGACAACTAATTTTAAGGCATTGGTAAAGTTTTAATGTGACATTCACAACATGTATAGCAGCTTGTGATACGATGCAGTTTTGTTAGTGTTTTATACCTTGGGGCCAGAACTCAGCTGCTCAGAGCTTGTTCTCAATGTGACTGTGTGCTGAAGTACGGTTAAACAGCAATTTACTCTTCACTTCTCTGAACCTGGGGCTAGAGAGAGACCCCCAACTGCCATATGACCTAAATGTGTACCAGATGGAACAAATCCAGAGGGACTTTTCTGCCCTCCTTGGATTAGCCATAAGTCTGTGCATTTTAGTCTCATATCCTGCCCTGCAGCTGATTTGTCTTTTTTGCATAAAAGTAAGAGCAGAATACTGCTGGCTACCTGGGCCTAATTACTCTGGAGGGTTTTCTTGCACATGTGTGATCCTCGGTGCTCCTGTTGTCTGAAGCATCTGGCATCAGCCACTTTCTGAGAGGCTACTCGGGTTAACTGAGCTGCCAACATGGAGAGCATTCCTGTGTTTCTCTGCAGCGTTGTGCTTCTTAGCCTGTCTGGTGGTGTTAGATGGGTTTTCTTGTACATACTAGTGCTCTGGTAATGGTATGAGGTTGTGGCTGGCTGCAAGCTCATGAATAATTGATATGGAAAAAGAATAGTGCCACGGTCAAGGGGAGAATGGGATTCACCCAAGCTAATTCAATATTTCCTTGATGATTTTGCCAGTTTTTAGTATAAATGACAAAAATATTCAAGGACAGAGCCACTAGGTTCTGATAGCAGGATTTTAGCAGGGTAAACTCAATGTATTCAAGTCAGCAGTGGGTTTAGCCAGGCACTGACGGTCTTTCATTAACCTGCAAGTTCACTCATGTGCTTTGGTGCTAGAAAATCTTGCTGTAGTGGTACAATTCTCTCTGCTTCTGCTGTCTTGTGTGCCTGATAGAAGGAGTCCGTGCAAACCTGCCACACTCAATTAAGTAGGGGAGTCTGGTGCAGAAAGTGATCCGTAGTCCTCTGTTCATTCTGTGACAAAGAACCTTTATCCTTCTGCTCTGAGTTTCCAGCAGACCCTGAAACAGCCATGCAGAATTTTTTGTTTATTCTCCAGCAGTGGGAAAATATGGATGCTTTGCAATAGCTCTGTGTGAGAAACCAAGCCTTGTACATAACTTTTACTTTTTACAAGAGACAATTACGGTCAGGAATCAGAAATTATAGTGCTATGTTCTTGGCTTTATTTTTTTAAGAAGGAAAAAACGAATCAAGTTAATGGTACTGATGTGAATGATATTACAGCTTTCAACTTCAATCTGATATGTAGCTGCTTTTTTTATACTTCTTACAGTGAAAGGGTCATTAAAATGGGCAGAGAAGAGACTATATCTAGATTGTACACAGAATTAGAACAACGCCTTTGAGAATGAGTTATGAACGTCATCTCCCAGTTGAAACTGGGCAAATTAAACATTGTTATGTGTAACAGTGTGTCTTGGCCAGGAAGCCAAGAAAATTATTGGGATATAGTAGATAGAGACCACAAAAAATACTACTTTATTTCTGTGTTTCTTTTTCAGTTCTTCTTTCTTGGTTTACAATTTGCAAACCTATACATACGTATTTTATATATATACACACACACTCCATGTGACACTGCAAACCCACTTACCTTTGAGTGTTGTGTACAGTTCTTTTCTGCATTTGTTAATTACCATGGTCTTAAGTGAGTAACTCTTTCCTCCCTTGATGTTTGCTCTCTTGCAGTCACTCTTTCTTTATTTGATCCTGCTGGGGTATATTGCAGCATAATTATTTCCATGGTAACAGGTGGTAATTTCATAAACAGAAGATTGAGTTTGTTTTATGATCAGGAAGTGGCTAGAGAGCCTTGAAGGCTAATTTTTCAGCAATGCTGAGATCCTGCAACATGTATTTATATATTAATCTATATCAGCTAAATTTCTTTCTTCCTTTGCACATACTACTTTAAATAGAAGGGCACACAACACCGTGTTGAAATTGGAGGGTGTATAAACTGTAGTGTTGGGGGGATGCTTGAGAAGTTCAGAATTGTTCCCTATTTTCTTGTAATTTTAAGAATTGGATAACTGTTTTTTTTATTGTATTCTTGAAAGAGTGAGAGGTTCATCATCCTATAACTATTAGCAGGGGCACACAAAATTAATTGTAGTGGGTCTTTGGTTTATTAGGGATAATATTATTTTCATTTCTTTCATCATTACTACCTAATTATTCTATATGTATTTTGTTGGATTTATGGTGGCAGTTAATGTTTAGTTAATGTTTAGAGAATGTTTTGAACAGTCTCACAGAAGCATTCATAATAATTTCCTAGGTTTTATTCTTGGAAAGAAGAGAAACGTGTATGTTTGTATATATGTGTGTATATATATTATAAAATGTTGTATTGAGTAAGCTCAAGGAAGTGAGAACAGCCTAATGCTCACAGTCTCATTTTCATCCTAATCACTGTGCTTCTAACACATGTTCTGCAGCTAACAAAACTCTGAATGAAACCTCATCTACCCTGCTAACTATCAAAATCCAAGCTTCTACTTTAAAGAAGCCATAAAAATCATTTGCTCAGAAAGCCAAGGGTAAAATCTCACCTACAAAACATTATGCTTAAACCAAAGTATACCAGATATCTAAGCTTCAAAAGAACAAAAAACAACCCAAGCCTACATACATAACAAACTCCACAAGCTACGGCTTATCTCTGAATTACAAAAGTGGATCAGGCTGATCAGCTTGATATCAAGAGTGGATTCTCATGGACCCTATTTCAGCAGCCTTCGTCTAGCTCAGAGAGAGAAAAGTAAAGTGATATTTTATAAAGAGAGAGGCAAAGGATATTTGTATACCTGCAAAGCTTTCCAGTAAATGAGGAAAGAGAGCCCATTGCTATTGTAGAGATCTGTAGCTTCAAAGCAAGAGAACTATGGTGAGAAGTTCAACCTCATAGAAACAAAACTGTTTGTGGAAGCAACATGCTCTTCTGAGAAGGCTTAAGCAGAGTTTGAATATCATTCCATGTTTTGGAGATTTATAATCAGTGATCTTTCTATTTTCTGAATTTACACTTGACTGAAATATTCCCTATGATAGCAAGGCAGGAAGGTTTACTTGTCTGTCTCTGTCATTTGGCTGGACTAAACAGGCAGACAGTGGCTGCTCAGCTGAGAGACTTAATACCAAGTCAGGCCTCTAATGGTCCTTGGAATAGTTCCCTTCTAAACACTGGAGATGGATCACAAGTGAGAACTGTTGGAGGTGCTGTAACCGTTAAAGCAGTGATCAACAAGCTTGGAGGAAGGAAGCTGACTCCGTTAGTAATCTATTTGCTCTAAATACTGTTATTTTTAATTTTAATCGGAGGCATGCTTGAAAGTGAAGCTAGATATAACCCAAAACTGTAATTAAAAAACCAAATCACAACAAACCCACCAAAAACTACCAACAAACCCACACCAAATAAAATAACAACCCCCAAATCAAATGCTCCTAGGGCCCCCCAACTCAGTCTGCAGTTCTGCTCCTCTGTCCAGATTAGCAGAGGCAGTGAAGAATCACAGAATAACCAGGTTGGAAGAGACCCACTGGATCGTCGAGTCCAACCATTCCCACCAATCCCTAAATCATGCTCCTAAGTACCTCATCCACCGTAACCTTAAACACCTCCAGGGACAGTGAATCAACCACCTCCCTGGGCAGACTGTTCCAATGCCTAACCACCCTCTCCGTGAAGAACTTTTGCCTAATCTCAAGCCTAAATCTCCCCTGGCAGAGCTTGAGGCCATTCCCTCTTATCCTGTCCACTGTCACTTGGGAGAAGAGGCCATTACCCTCCTCTCCACAACCTCCCTTCAGGTAGTTGTAGAGAGCAATGAGGTCTCCCCTCAGCCTCCTCTTCTCCAGGCTGAACACCCCCAGCTCTCTCAGCCGCTCCTCATAAGGCCTGTTCTCCAGCCCCTTCACCAGCTTTGTTGCTCTTCTCTGGACTCGCTCCAGAGCCTCAACATCCTTCTTGTGGTGAGGGGCCCAGAACTGAACACAGGACTCGAGGTGCGGTCTCACCAGTGCCGAGTACAGGGGGAGGATAACCTCCCTGGACCTGCTGGTCACGCCGTTTCTGATACAGGCCAAGATGCCATTGGCCTTCTTGGCCACCTGGGCCACTGCTGGCTCATGTTCAGTCGGTTGTCAACCAGCACCCCCAGGTCCCTCTCCTCCTGGCAGCTTTCCAGCCAGGCTTCTCCTAGTCTGTACCTCTGCTTAGGGTTGTTGTGCCCCAAGTGCAGGACCCGGCATTTGGCCTTGTTAAACCTCATGCCATTGATCTCAGGCCCCAGCTCTCCTTTGTGTAACTCCATTTTTTGTCAGCCATGGTCACAGTGTGGAAATCTGATCGGAATCGAAGCTTGACATAGTATGAGCATTGCATGAAGCCCGGATTCCCCCTCCTACGCACCTTCAGGCGGTGCTTTCTGTCTCTCCCGAGGTGGCTGGCAGTGTTTATGTTTTCTGGCAGGGTTCAGCTCTGGCAGTGATGATATCCTGCCTACAGCGTGGGCTTGCTAAGTGGGCAGCACACTGGTCAAGAGCAGCCTGGGGCTCCGTACTGTGCAACACATGGTTGCACTTGAGCACTGTGTGTGTGTGTATGACACGAGTAGTGCTGCTGGGAGAGGCTAATAATTCCTAGAGGTGAGAGCCTGGCAATTACTATTGCTCTCTAGGGCGTTGTTTTATACTTGTATTGCTGTTAGAGATCTGACTCCATAAATACCAAATCATGTTTTCTACTTTTTTGATCTTGAGGGCTTATATATGCATATTTATGTTGCTGTTGGTTCCTGCTATAGGTCTCTGAGAAAGTTTTCACTATGATCCCTTTGTGCTGCAAGTTTGGGATAGGTGACCGTGCATTTCCCTGGAGAAAGGAACAATATCGAGAAACGAGTTCATTGGTCTCAGAGCAGTGTAGATATGGGTTTAGGGGAATTCCATGGGAAATAGTAATTTGTGGATGAGCTGCAGGTGTAAAAAACTGTAAAAACTGATGTTGCTTTCTTCAGAGTTGTTTTAAACAAAAAAAATGGTAAATACTACAGCTGATAATTCATTGGTCTGAAGAGCAGAGATGGAAAAGACTTGGTAAATTATTCAGTACATTTTCCTGATAAATCAGCAGTTGTTTCTAAAACACTTCCATTTCCATTATCTAATCCAAACTAATTTTTTTGTCCATTACTTCCCAATGGCGATTTTTTGCAGCCTGCTGCAGTCTCCCCAGGAAAAGAAAAGTACTTCTGTGGTAAAGGCACAAGACTGGGTCTCAAGAGATTTAACTTTTAGTTCCTTACTCTGCATTAGGATTTGTGACTTGCTTTTGAACAGAAAATATGAAGTCATCTTGCCTCTTTCTCATCTACGTTTCAAGTTTGTTTAGTCAGGGTCTGTCTCTTCCTTTTAGATTTAGCGGAATTTTTCTATTTCTTTTATTTTTTGTACTTCTGTTTAATTTGGAAATAAACTGTGATCAAGATAATTTTTTTTACAGAAAAATGTAATACTTGAGAGCTATCCTAAAGCAGAAATTATTTTAATGTAATCAGCCCTCAATGGTGATAATACTCAGCTTGCCAGGCAGGCAATAGTAGTTTCCTAAAAATATTAAGGAAAAGAATTTTCTTTACTTTCAGCTCTGATCTTGCAATTCATTCTGCAGTTTAAAAGTGCAAACCCAGTAATGTTGGCCTAGAAAAGCTGACACTGACCAATGTGAATTTGATTCTACAGGCCACAGACTTTTTTACTGCAGGACTTCTGTTTGATAGTGCCTGATATTCTCCTTGAGCTGCCTATTTATTTTCCTGCACAATCCTTTTAGAATTATACTGTGCTAAGGAACTATCATGTTTTATGATTAGACTGTACAGTAAAGCCCATCTCCAATTTTATGGGAGTGTAGATTTAAGGGAAGATTTTCATGGACATCATTTCTTGAAGTAAAATAAAAAGAGTGGTTGGATGTGAAAAAGACTTTCTCCTGTTCTAAAGAAAAACCTGAATAAAAGCATGAGTGCTCAACTTGAATTGTTTTAAAATTGTACATGCGGAGGTCTGTTTAATGCTGAAGCTTAAAATTGCCAAGTTGTTTGATACTGCTATTATCTTTCAGCTTGAACAATGGATGTATATACAGTAACATGTTGTACTGTAGTACACAGTAGTTCATGCTGAACCAACAATATTTTATACTGATGTTTCCAAAAGAGTTTATACATCTTCTCTCTTTAGCTTTAGAAGAGAGATCTGTTGTTTTAAAAGGAAGAAAGAGAGCAATTTCTCAAGACATGTCTACAAATCAACTATTTGGTTTAGGGGGCTCTGTAGTGATGGATAAGTTGTGCCTCTGAGAAACACATTAATAACTCTTTGGCACAGAAAACTTGGAAAGAAGCAAAGATAAAATTTGTCTGCTTACCTGAAAAGGACTTTTTTCATTCTCTTTCCATCTGGTAAGCTCATAAATGAGCAGAAGTAGTGAAGTTGTCTCAGAACAGTAGAAGAACTTGGTATCTACCAGTTACGGTACAAATAAATTAACATGAAGCATGTGGCTTGCAATGTTTTCTTTAAAGGATATCCTTTAAACTAGGATATCCAAATTCTTCCCAGGAAAGAGGACGTGGGTTACTTTAAAACAAAAGGTGTCATTGGTTATGTGGGATAATCCCCTGGAAAATCATTTCATGCTTCTCAAGATACTTAACCATGAAATGAAGTAGGTGAAAACCTCATGGATAAATGCTGACATGGCCAGTCATCTCTAGGCAGATGGTGTTTAAATGCTGTAACCAAAAAATACAACTTAAATGTTGTGCTGACAGGAACACAGAAATGTACAGAACTGGAACCACAGTAAAATACATTCACATTTATAATCTGAGACATAATCTGATAGACTGTGAAAGAGCAAACGCTTTTGAAAGTTATTGAGGAAAAATGTTATTAGCTTAAATTTTCACACACCCCCCTCCGCTGAAGGCAGTAACATTAAGCTAACACTGGGAAATCATATAAATCACATTTTCAAATTTGATATAGAATATTAGCTTTCATTGAGCGATCTGATATGTTTGTTGTCTTCAGTTTGTATTGTCAACACTTGTGACAGTAGCACTGCCTGCTGTCAACAGCCTCACTTCATTCCCTCCTGCAGTTTTCTCTCTTCGGTCTGGGATGTCAAAAACACTTTGTTGATTGTGCATAGGGAAACTTAATCTGGTTAAATGGATACTGTTCTATTGCAGAACAACAGCTAGTTGAAAGTGAGAGTAGCTAAGCTGATTCTAGGAGAGAAAGATGTAGAAAGGCTAGAAGCAAAGATGGGCTATTCAAAGAGGACCAGGTTTCTTTTGGGAGCATCAGAGCAAAACTACCTAGGAAAATGATGAACTGTCAGTTTCTTCATGTTTTCAAATGAGACAGGATACCTTTTAGAAGCTGTCTGGCCAAGTGCAATTACTAACCTCAGTATTTGGGTACGGAGGCAAATCTAGTGGACCATGATATAAAGAAAGTGGGATGCATTTGTAGCATTTTAGTCTGTGCTCTTTACAGGAAGTCTGTTGTCCATCTTGGCAATGGCATTGGTGTTGGGAATCACAGAATTGTTTAGGTTACAAAAGATCTTTAATATCACAGTGTCCAATCCTTAACCTAATCATTGCCAAGCCCACCACTAAACCACGTCCCTAAGGATGACCACTTGTATCTTTAAATACCCCCAGGAATGGTGACTGCATCACTTCCCTGGGCAGTCTTTTCCAGTGCCGGACAACCTTTCTCACAAAGTAATATTTTGTGATGTCCCATATAAACCTCCCCTGACGCAACCTGAGGCCATTTCCTCTCATCTTATCACTTGTTACTTGGGAGAAGAGCCCAGTACCCACTTCACTACAAGCTCCTTTCAGGTAGCTGTAAAAGGTGATGAGGTCTCCCTTCGGCATCCTTTTCTCCAGCCTAAGCAGCCCTGGCTCCCTCAGCTGACACCCATAACACTTGTGCTCCAGCCCCTTCCTCAGCTCCATTACCCTTCTCTGGACACGCTTCAGCCCCTTGATGTCTTTCTTGTACTGAGGGACCCACAACTGAAACAGGATTCAAGATGCAGCCTCACCAGCAATGAGTACAGATCCGTAAACCTTTCCTTTTGTATAAAAGCAGAAGGAAAAGATGAAACCCAGTAAGCCAGGTAGTGACTGTGACTATGAAAGTGTATTCAGATAGAATCCAATCCAGTGCCCTTTGTAGTCAGCAGGAACGCTATATCTGACTCCTGAATACAAAAGTTCACCAAACACAGTCTTTTTTGTAAAGAGCATGCAGGCTTTTTTGGTATTTTGAAAATCTCTCTGTCAACATAGTAACCTGAGATTTTTGCATGGTGCCTTTCATGAAAACTGAACCAGAAACTTAATCCCTTTCAGCTGACTACCTGAACAGAAAAATTCTGCAGTGTTGAACAGTGTTCTCTGAGTATGCAGGCTTTCTGAAACTGCCCTCTCAGACAGTGGGAGCTGGAAATGCCTGGATGTCTTGCAGGGGTTCCAATGAAGTCTCCGTATGCTCGACATATGACATTCTCTGTGTGCTAAAGCATTGCTAGTCACATAATATCACTGGTGGGTCTTGTCACTCCGTGCCTTTTTCCATTTTTTTCATTCATCCCTTTCTGTGTGAAATTCTGGAAAATGCATGTCAGAATTAATAATTCCTTATTGTTGTTGGACAGTGAGTGTTTAAATGTTGTGTGATCTGGAGTCTACAAAGCCTTTTTTTTTTTTTTCTTTTTCCAAAGTGATTACATCTGAAGTCTTAATCTATTCTCTTAGTAAAAAGTTTCATTCTGATTTGCAAATTGCAAGCTTAATATTTCTAAATCACATATTTCCCATTTTTTATCTGTATTTATAAAGGAATTTGAGGCAATATTTCTATTTTTTTGTTTCTTCTTGGTGGCTGTTGCAGGTAATGGCAAACGTGTGCAGTGGCTGCGTGGGAAGGATGGTGAGGTCTGGGTCTGGGTTATGGGAGAAGCCCCAGGTGACAAGCCGTATGAACAGATATCAGAGGAGCTAATAGCAGAACGAGCCAGGCAACAAGCACAGAAGGAGGCAGAGGAACTGTGGTGAGAATTTAAGAGTGTGAATTTGGGATTCACTTGGCATAATGGGAGACATGGCCTTGTAGAAAGGTGGGAGGTAATAGTGGGTAAAGCTGGTAAGTATGTTTTGCAAACACTTGATTTGACAGTTTTTCAGCATGTGAAAAATGTCATTTTATTTTTATCGAATACTGAAAAACAGAAATTCTCGTTCACAAAAAAAGCGGAGCAAACCTTTTATTCTGAAGGAGTATTGCTAAACCATTGACTGATTTGTAAATAAATAAAAATGAAGCAATCTGGCTTTGAGATGATAGAACTAGAAATGTTTGTTGTATCACGCGTCTATGCCCACAATGGGATTTGGTACAAAATATCCTTTTTGAAATTGGTTTTATTTGCATATTGCTTGTATTAGTTCTTATCCTAGTAGTTCAGAAACAGATTACACAAGTGCCATGCTGGTGTTCCTAACAGGGCCTCTTCCAGCTTTGGGAGAGATTCAAAAGTAGTTTGATGCTTGATATTGTTGGGAAGTAGGCCACCTGCCTCCTGCTCTTCCTTTTGTACTGCAGCTCTGAAAAGTGACAGTTTAAATATCAGATTATTCTATATTATTCTTTTTCATATGAGATTCTTCTTGCCTATAGCAACTGCATATTTAAGCAGGGATTAAAAGCTTCAACCTGCGCTCTGTGTTCCTTTTGCATTGTCAGTACTAATAAACATTCTAGTGTAAGAATTTGGCAGACATTTGCATCGATATCTGAGAGACAATAAATTCTTAATCGTGCTTTTCTATACTGACAGAAAAATCTATTTTTTCAGCCAAGGAAGGAAAAATATAGGATATGACTCTAAGGCACCCAGGAATGGTGGAAGTGACATTTATAGGTCATCTAATCTAAGCCCCCTGCAGGAGCAGGGACATCTTCAACTGGATCAGGTTGCCCAGAGCCCCATCCAACCTGACCCTGAATGTTTCCAGGGGTGGGACCTCCACTGCTTCTCTGGGCAACCTGTTTCAGGGTTTCACTACCCTCATTATAAAAAATTTCTTCCTTATATCCAGCCTAAATCTTCCCTCCCTTAGTTTAAAACTATTAGTGCTTGTTCTGTCATAACAGCCCTTGCTAAAACGTCTGTTGCCATCTTTTCTAATGGCTCCCTTTAAGTTCTGGAAGGACTTTTCAGATTTAAAAGCTGCTATTTTAATTTGTTTTTTTACCAAAAAGTGAAAATATCTGATATCTGGATAGTTTTCTCAAATTACATTTGTGGTAGTCTCTTGTTAAATGCACTTTATTTCTTTCCTTGTATATTTCCATGAAGTCGTATGCTAATTATTTCTTGTAACCAGTGAGCAAATATTGATCCTCAATTTGAAAAAATAATTAATGTCTCAAATTATTTTTGTTTTCAAACTCTTTACTGAAGGAGGCAGAAGGAGGCTGAAATTACAAAGAAATTCCGTGATGCTATGGCTCAAGAAAAAGCCAGAATAGTAGCAGAAAAATGGAAAATAGAAATGGAAGATCGTAAAGCTGCCAAACTGGAGGAGGAAAAAATTCAGGAGGAACTGAAGGTTTGCATAGAATAATTTAGCTTTTTTAATAGTATTTTTGTGTAGATTCAATTTTCTTGTAACGCTCTCTGCACGTTTATTAATAAGCTTTAAAACCCAGAGTTGTATTTTTTTACCCTGGAATATGCAAATAGCTACATGGTGTTCACCAGAACAGCTGAGTGAGTGATGCGAAAAAATTATATATCTCATTCAAAAGTGTCAGGACAATCAAACTGGTTATTCAGCTCACATGTTAACAGAATTGTTCAGTCAGCTGTATGAGGCGAATCATATTGGGGGAAAAAATGTACAATTGTGAAATGTCTCATTTTAAGTTAGTTTGCTTAAACACGTTTTTGTGTATTTCAGATGAGATGTTCCCATATTTAACTTGAAAATTCTCTTACTACTTTCTTTAAGGTAATGAGAGGTGGATCATTCTCCTGCTCAACATATGGCAGAAGTCCAGTTGGGTTTGCTGGGCAAGGTTAATTTGCTCTATTTTTATTGACTTCTTCATGAATTTTCAATGAGCTCATTTACAGTATTTTAATATTTGTTTGAAATAATAACTTTTTCACATTGTCTTGTTGAAAATAACAATTTGAATAACTAAAGAGGAAACGAGGGCCTCTCTGTCTACCCTTCTAAAATTACTTTATAAAGATAAAAACTTGTTTAAAAATGAGAAAACAAAATATAATCGGTTTAGTGTGCAGAGAAATTATCACACACAGTCTTTTGAGTCTGGAATGTGTGCTCTGTGTTGAGACTGAGTTTCCCTGGAGAAAGCTTGTAGCAAAATATGACTCCTAGGAGATCTGCATTGAGTATCTTCCATCTACATACCTATCCCCTGCTAACTGCTTGCTATGTCATTTTTTCCCTTCCTGGGATGATGATTAAAGGTGTGGAAAGTGCAGATAGACACTTGTCCCTCTGTGATGGGAGGAATGCTGAAAAACTCAGTGTTAAATTTATGCAGGTTGATTACAAACTAGAGTTACCAAGTTACTTGTCATTCTAGAGAGCGTGGAACTGGGATTTGAGGGTGGTTATCTAGCACAAAGCAAGGGTGGTTCCTGTAGCCTCTTCTGCACAAAGTTGCTGATTTACCTTTGCACAGTTAATTTAGGCATAGGCAAGAACAGAGCCTTTGAAATTTGCTGTCAATGAATAATGAAACTATACCTTTCAAGTGCCTTTATTAATATATGAATAATGAGCAGAATAACTAATTAAATGTCCTTTCCTCTGCTTTCTGGAAAGCAAAG
This sequence comes from Clamator glandarius, assembly GCA_033459285.1. NCBI lineage: Eukaryota > Metazoa > Chordata > Aves > Cuculiformes > Cuculidae > Clamator > Clamator glandarius. Next base: position 2,951,347 of record JAUNZM010000165.1, on the reverse strand, counting down.
CCTCTTGAACAAAGACCAGTACAGGCCTGTTCAGTTATGTATTTGTGGTTGATTTACAGTGCCCATGATGGGGTAAGTGCCCACAGCCTCACTGTTATTCTTCTGTTTCAAAGAGACTTCTTCAAACAGCAGAGTGAGCAGTTTGTGAGACTTTAAGCAGCCAGTGGTCAGAATCTTCTGTTAGTGAAAACCAGTCTTTCATTTCTTGATACAATTTAAAAGGAATGACATCAAATTCTGCTCATTTTCATACTGATAGAAAGAATATCCTAGTGATCTGTGTTCCCACCATTTCTCAGGAAGTGAGCAGGTACCCTCCATTCAACTATGCGCCTAGTAGAAGCAAGAATTAAACTGCTGTAAGTAGAATGAGACTTTGGTTTAGAGTCTACTTTGAATTTTTAGTGCTAACGTTTGACCAGGATTTCTTTAGCCCTATTCATAAAGGTGCCAACATCTTTCTTATGTTAAAGAAACAGAAATATTTTTTCTCCCTGTGGTTTCCTTTAAATCGAGTATTTGAAGAGAATGTTTCAAAAATTTAAATAAATAGACCTAAATTTTTAAGCTGAAACCCAGCAGAAATTAACTCTTTGGCTTCAAAATTTAGTCTGGAAACAAGATACTATGCAGTGGTTATTTTTAGATGCCCCTTTATTAAGTGCCTTCCTGGTGTTTGTTGTGTTACAACAATTATTACACCTCCAGCCCTGGGTCTTCAATTAGGTCTATAATTTGAGATCTGTTAGGAGGTACTTGGACTAGCATAGGGGTCCACCAGCAAAGGTCCAAATGCAGGACTGATCCCCGGTACTTCGACACCACACTTTTGCTGCTCAGAAAAGTAGCTTTATTACTTGGTCTTGCAAGAGCAGGTCTTAAAAACAATAAAGGCATTTCAAAGACAAGTGAATCTCACAAGCTAATATGGGGTAGTTGTTAACTTTTCTGCACACATACTTGAGCTCATTTGACTCTCCTTCTCACATTTTACTCTTTTCAAAACTCCTGCTGCGCAGTGCAAGAAGTACATGAAATATTTACAAGCTGAATGAGTGGAAAGGTACCTAGGCAGGAAAATAAGAAAGTTACATTTCTGGAATCTAGGCCCAACTACAAAAAGTGAAGAGAACTAAGGTGTTTGGAAAAAGATCATAGAATCATTAAGGTTAGAAAAGACCTCCGAGATCACCAAATTCAACCATCAGCCCAACACCACCGTGCCTACTAAGTCATGACCCAAAATGCCACGTCTACTAGTTTTTTGAACACCTCCAGCCTATTCCAATGCTTTGCCTCTCTTTCAGTAAAGAAATATTTCTTTGTATCCAATCTAAACCTTCCCTGGTGCAATTAGAGGCCGTTTCCTCTTGTCCTATCACTTGTTACTTGGGAGAAGAAACCAGCACCTGCCTCACTGTAACTTCCTTTTAGGTAGTTGTAGAGAGCTATAAGGTCTCCCCTCAGCCTCCTCTCTTTCAGGCTAAACAATCCCAGTTTCCTCAGCCACTGATCATAAGATTTGTATTCCAGATCCTTCCCCAGCTTCAATGACCTTCTCTTGACATGCTTCAGCAATTAATGAATCTACTCATGTATGACTGCAATCATTGAAATCACAAAGAAATGTACCTTTCATGAATGATTCAGGGTGTGGAATGAGATGCAGATCCGTTAGGAAGCCCACTTCAGTGGGTTTAAAATATTTAATACATTGGTAATCATCCTTCTGTGATGATGACCAGTCCGCATTTAAAGCAGTTTCCAAAATGGGGTATTTGTCTCTGCTGATGCTTCATCCTCTTGAAGGATTTTGAATTTGGGGATTGAAACTCTGTGCTTTCGTCTAATGTGTTTAATTTCTAAGCATATTGTATCACAAACACTCCTGTTTAAAAAGCTTTCATTCCTCTTGAACTGTCATAGGACTTTAGGGCTGTATGCACTAGATAAATGGTATCTCGCATATCAAAGTGAATGATGATCCCTGTTTCCTTTCCCAACACTATTAGAAAAGTATTGCTGTCTTTGGTGTTTCTTAAGCAGAAATACCTTTAATTTATGATGCTAGACTATAAGTGTTGACTGCTCTATTTTTGCAGTTTAAGGATGGCTTTTCTTTTATGCAGCTATTGCAAAGGACAAATAAGAGAGCCAATTACTATCATTAATCTCTTTACTAATTCACAAAGGCTATGAGATCATAGGCATAATTTCCTACTGTTATCAGTTGCTGTCATTAAGAGTCTTGAACAATGTACTGAGCTAGGACAAATTAAAGGTATAAGTGTCAACCAAGCAGGGATGGGTAATATCTTTCAGCTACATTTGGAAATAACAGAGATACTGTCTAAGCTTGCTTTCATGTGGTCTGCTTAAAGATAAAGTAGTGTATATATGACAACATCAGATACCTGCCAAATTTAATAATGTAAGCATGGTTAAAAGTAAAACTAGATTGCTTCTTAAAGTTCCTTGGGAGATGAAATGTGTGTTAACCAAAAGATACATATAAACTTTTATGGGCATTATTTTTCTTCATGCTTCAAAAAACATGTAGTAGGAGTTTTAGTGAGAGTAGCATTACGGAGAAATAATCCTTATTCCTTTGATAGGCAAGAAGAGAGTAACAGTGCATTATAGTTTCCTTCCACAACTTCTTTGTTGGATGCAAGTTCATGACCTTTAATTCCAATTAGGATTTTTGTGAGTTAAGTGAGCTTTTTTAAGGTGTGGATCCAAGTGTTTCTATGTGTGGACTGTTTCCATTTTCATTAAAGGAGACATGTTTAAAATCAACCTCCAGAGGAGAACAGAATAATTAGAGCTTCAGTTTAGGAAATCTCTAATAAGGATAGTTTATGCTTAATAGAAAAAACACACTTCAGTCCTGTTGACTTGGATGGGCTTTCAACCCATGAGTGCTTTACTGTGCCCCAAAGTCCTGTAGAACTGATTCTTCAGATAATTGCTCTCAGGTGTAGACTTTAGGAATACAGTAAAATATAAACAACCTCTTACAGTACTGTGGGCTTCTTATGATATACACGTCAGCATTCTGTCCTGATCTCAAAAAACCTCTTGTCTCCGAGTAAACATCAAGCAGTTGAGTGAGCCTGTTATTTTAAGTGCAAATAAGCTGTTAAGTTCATCTCTGTGCATTGCAGTGCCAAGAAAACACAGAACTCTTTCCCAGGGACAGCATACTTAGAATCCAGGAATATGACAATAGCTTCTTGCTGGGGTTTGGCTCCCAGTAAGTTCTGAAAATGCCTCACTTGGGTCCATTCAATTGCAAATACAATTATTCAGTAATACTTCATTTTGCTTTCTTCTGTGTGACCACAGTTCAGAAATGTTTTTTTTTTTCTCTACGCACTTGTACCTAGCAGTTCTGGAAGTGAGGCAGGTGTTATTTTCTGTTGGGAATCTGGTCTTCTGGGGTTTCTATCTCACTTGTGAGGAGCTGTGATATTAATATTAAAGAAAAATTTTTTCCCCAGTGACATCAGTAATGATTACAGTGCTGGATTGCTAGTGAAAACTAGCAAAGTGCTGATATTTTTCATGGGGAAATGGGAAAATCTGAGCCGCTGGTGAAGATCACATAATTAGGAATTCAAGCTAAGAAGAGTCCCTAAGATAGAGACAAACTTTTAGTAGATTGCTTGGGTAACTTGCCATAGATACAGCAACAGAGTCTGCTCCAGCACGTGCAATAAATCTCGGGTCTCTCGTAGTCATAGAATTGTAGAATCATGGAATGGTTTGGGCTGGAAGGGACCTTAAAGCTCATCCAGTTCCAACCCTCTGCCGCAGGCAGGGACACCTCGCACTGGATCAGGTTGCCCAAAGCCTCATCCAATCAGGTCTTGAACATCTCCAGGAATGGGGCAGCCATGACTTCTCTGGACAACCTGCGCCAGTATTTTGTTTTCTGTCTCATCTAAGAGAGGGTCTTTGTGAACCAGTGTGTATTGTTACTTCCCTGTGTGAGCCATGTGTGAATAGCACACCCTGAGGCGTATCCATGACCGAAACATAACTTCTTCTACATAAAGCATGACTGCATTTTGTACATTTGTCTCTGTGCAAATACATGCACTGTGAAGTGATGCAAACCCTGTGTTACTTTTGAGACACTGGGAGTTGAGAAGAAAATAAAATCTCTGCAAACACTTCATTTTCTGAGGCAAGTGAGAGAATGTTCTCAGAAAAAGGCTGAGAAGGGTTGGATAGATTTCTCCTGATACTCACAGCTCTGCTGGAAACTGCAAGGTTGGTTTGTAGAGCATCCCGATCTCCGATTCCAGCTTTCTGTGTCAGCCTTGATGAGAACGGGCTGTCCTGGAGCTGTGGATCCTGGGATTTCCAGATTCCCTTCTTCAGAGCAGGGAATCCTAAGGGCTCAGATCTGAAGAAGAGCTGTGCTCTCGGTTCTGTGGCAGGTAGCTGGAATGGTAGCAGGTAGCTGGGCTCAGGAGGGATTACCGAGGGCTCTCAGGAGATTCACAGCAGCTGTAATGAATCATAAAATCATAGAACTGTTTGATTGGAAAAGATTTCTGAGATCATTGAGCCCGACCATACCTGTCTGCTACTAAACCATTGCTGAACTGCCAAATGCATCTCTGGGCTGCCAAAGATGCTTCCTGCCAGCCTGAGGCATTGAGGAAATCCCAGACATCCTTTGCCTTTTGCATTGGAAAGGACTGTTGTAACACGTACATTTTGTAGGTTTTGCCCTGAGCAGATTGGCACTCGTTTAGCTGCCCTGCATGCTTAAGGCTCCCAAGAGAACTCCCAGACCCATGGCAGCCAGAAGCTCAGTTTTCTGCTGCGTTTTGGCCTTTCCTTGATGCATTTTTTAAATCTTTCTGCAGCAAAAGCTAAATGCTGACCTAATCTCCTCTCATCTGCATTGGACTGAAGCATTAGAAGCTAAGCATGGCTAATGTTAAATACTATTTAGAGTAGGCTGTAGCAGAGCTATCAAATATCATGAGGCACACGTTTACAGTAACAAGTAAGAAATTTGTGGTAAATGCTCAACTGCTAGAGGCTAGATAAGATCATTTAGCATGTTTAAATTCTCTAGTTAAAGCTGGAGATGATTGCTGCTGCCTATTGAATTGCCGGTGTGGTTTGTTGCAGCAGGTTGGTGTGTCTTGGCAAACTGCAGCTACGTACTGAATTATCCCCTTCCTAATTATTCTGGAAGAGCTGAAGTGGTCACGGCATACAGTACAATCTTTCTTAAATGTCAATCAGAGGATGATGTTTGTTAGATAATTACAGCTCTTCACTCAGCTCTGATGTGCACAATCGAGTTCATGGGAAGAAGCAGATAAACTGGATAGTGTATTCTTCCAGTGGAGTAAATGCAAAATATTTGGTTGTTGTCCATTTTAAATACAAACATAAAGCTATTATTCACACGTGACAATAGGATGACTTTTGTGGTGCCATCAAGGATTGTTTTTCCTCACAAGCATCTTTAAAAAGTGGTAGAATATATTGCACATGCATCCTTTCTTTAAAATTTTCCTTTCTTTAAAAAGAAAAATGATATGAAAAAGTTTTGTGAATTCAGAGTCAAGTGTCAGCATTAAGATTTATTGTTGTTATTGTCTCTTCTTTCACTTATATCTCCTGCTCATTAAAAAACTCCCAAAAGGTAGGATTTTCTTAGTAGGCATTGCTGCATTTTAGTAGGCATTGCTGCTTTTCTTAGTAGGCATTGCTGAGACTTTACCTGAATTCTAGTTTATGGGTTTGGGGTTTTTTGAACAGGTTCATCTTTTTCCTACAAATGCTTCAACAATAGCTACATTTAAAAAAACAAACTTGTGACAAAACTCTTGTGTGATTCAGGGAAACTGCTGTGAGATTGACTCCTCACCCCACCCCATGTTAAGCTTACCTTGTGGCTTGAGATGTTGAATAGAAAACATTCTGATAAGCCAGGATTACACCTGTGGCTGTCCATCTTCCTGAAAAGACAGCCTAGATGTATTGGTTTTTTTAAGATGAGACCAAGTGAATAAATATTGTCCTCATAAGAATAAAGAATAGCTGATTGCTTACTTTTTTCAAAAAGACAATAAAGCCATTTTCTAGCAACTGAAGTATACGCTAATTCTATGAGGTATTTGAAAAAATAATTTAAGGTAGTTTTTTCTTTTTTTTACCTGAAGAAGCTGCTAGGCTTGAATTCATTGCTTCCTGAAAGCATGGACTTTTCAAAAATAATGAACTGTCTATTCAACTAATCTTTTTAGAACTCAGGAGATAACAATGGGAAGATAATGTTAGAAATAATCAAAGATACCAGCATTAAAATTGACTGAAGAACAATACTAGGCTTTTCTTTCTCAGAAATAGTAAGAGCAGCCTAATGTATCATTCATCATGTGTGCTATAGATCTATTCTTCACTACACAGGTATATGACTGTTAATACACAATATTTCACTTCCTCTGATATGTTGTATTATCAAGAAGACAGATCCTCTGCTCGTGTAAACTGGGGGAGCTCAGATGTGCTAAATGGAGAAATGTTTTTGTTGCTTAGGAAATGGAAAAGCAGTTGAGTTCTTTCAAAAGATGAAAATCTGCATTTGTTCCATTTTTCCCACACTGAAGATGGTGTTGTTAAATTGCTTACTTCTTGTCTGTCTGTTGGAATTGTCAGTGGACAAAAGCTGTTAGAGCCATGTCAGCTGGCTGACTATTGCTAAGCAAACAGTCCCTGTGAAACTCAAGACACCTGTCCTTGTTTATTTCCATATTCATGCAAATATAACATGTCATTCTACCTTAAATGTGCTGTTGTGAGCCATAATCAGACCCACCAAACAGTCCTGACTCCTACTTTTACTTCTGGACCTCACTGAGATTCTAAAAGTTCCGAATACAATATTGTTTGCTGTGGAAACTGTCTTGTGAAAAAAATAATTTGTTTTCTTTTAATTCCAGATTTCTAGTTAACTTTTGCAGACTTAGAAAGAGCTGGGGGCAGGGAAGGAGGAAAAAAAATCCTTTCCTTCCTATAGTGGACAACAGGTTTTTTTCTATTTCCCAGACAGACATCCCAGATACCTGTTTCATCATTGGGCAAACATGTAGGAGTTCCTCTTAGAGGCAATAAAAAACACTGTTTGGACATTCATGTTACTTATATTGGGGCTGCTTTTGATGTTCATGCCCTGGCAGGTGTCAAGGTAGGACAGACAGCCTTTGAATACTTCTCTAATGTATTATAAACCACAAACTGTTTACTGTGGGGAAGTGTTAATTAATACTTACTTTTACTAAATATAATATAGCTTTTGAATAGTTCAACCCCTTTCAGCCTGGAAAGAGGCTGAATTATAACAAACATTTACATATAGTGTGAATTTTCATATAAGTAGCGTCTTCAAACACCAAATAGGAAGAACCTACATGTAAACAAATAAGGTATGCAAGTTACTTTTTTTAAAATTATGAGCAACATCATGAAGACTTAGTTTTGCATTGCAGGAACCCACAGATTGAATTTAGAGAGTAATAGAAGATAGTTTTTAGCCCCATTTTTCTGCTTGCATTTGTAATATTTATTAAATAAACTATGGATTATTTTGGTCATGCCGTGAATCCTGCTGTGACAAAATTTTGTTTTCAAACTTAGAGAATATGCCGTTCCACAAAGTTCATAGTACACAAATACAGTATAATAAAATGGAAGATAAATATGCCATATTGCCCTTTGAGAGCAGGAGTGATCCCATCTGAATACAATTTTCAGACTTTACATCATACCATGTCTTAAGAGAAAGGAAAATTACCAATACAAAGTCTGCAGCTAAACATTTACTCAAATATATCAGCTCAGCTGTTTGATTGAACATGTTGATGCATTTGAGAAAGTTATTCAACACTTTAGAGTAATCATGGAGTTTTCTCTGTTGTGGGTTTTTTTTTCTTTGCTCAACTATTGCTGGTCCCATTGCAATGAAACATTAAAATCCCACTGAAAGGGAGCAACTAAGGAAAACACAAAGTTCTTATGAAATTCTACTTCTGACCTTTAATAAACAAAAGTCATTTAAGGAAAACTAAAAGATCTTCCCCAAACCTCCTAATGTACAAAACAGAGTTTCACTAGATTTATTTCAACAAGATGTCAGTTGGTTCACCCTAGATATTTGATAGGAATAATGATTTGCAACAACTCACAACATACTGTGGGCTTCCCTCACTCGTAGTTTAGATTAGGTAACTAGGTTTGCAATTCAAGGTAACTTTACTCAATGACTCATAACAAAATTCTTATCCACAACTTAATTACCCAAATGGATATGGTGTTGTTTCGTTATAAAATTAAATGAAAAACTGTTCTTACTCATAATTCAAATTATTTCAATAATATGACTAACACTTCATGAAGTTCAGTTTTGGGGAGTTCAGCTGAACAATGAATTAAATCTGCTTCTTGGCTACTGATGGAAATTGGGAAAATTTTTTGGAAAACAGGTACAGTTTAGTATTTCAGCTCTAATCAAGCTCTTGTGTTATTGGTAGCATGCAGAAGACCAGCTGTAGTGGCAGTTTTTATCAGATCTCAGTCTCCTCTATCGTCTTCCTGGAAAGGAACTTTTTTGGATGTTACTTTTAGCTGCATTTTGCAAAGTGACCTGTGTACGCTACGATTATATCTGTAATACCTGTACATCTCAAAACGTACCTTGCTCAGAAATTCCTAGGAGGTAAGAAACTTTTGTTAACCCGTTGGGATAGGTGAGAAACCCAAAGTTAGAAGAGAGATATGATTTGTGCAAGGTAATGTAGCTACTTTGTGGTAGGGAACAACTGGAGCAGTGTCCTAACTTTTGGTATGTTCTTCTTTAGTAACCTCCATTTTACTTCATTTTTCCTAGAAAAGAGAAGAAGAGGAAAGACAAAAGGGTGAAGAACAAATAAGGCAGCAGGAAGAAATCCGAGCAAAAGAGTTGTATCTGAGCCTCAAGCAAGCTCAGCAGCATAGTCAACACAGCGATGATGACCACGAGTGGGAAGAACAGTGTGAGTAAAATTACCTTTGCAGCAGCATTAATGTATTTCTAAAAGCAAATAAAAGGAGACTTGTAGAATGGAAAAAGTTGTTGCTGAAAATCTCTTCTACCTAGAGCAATGCAAAATGCTATATTATTTTGCAGGAATTTAGCAGCTTGACTTTCCAAATAGAAGTTGTTGTGAGCTTACCTATTTCACATTTCTCTTTGAATAAGAATCCATGTTAATGGCCTATAGAATTTGCTTTCTGTACAGTGACCGAGATAATTAATTTTTGTCTAATGCAATTAATTACAGGTTCGGCTTAGTAATAATAATTCTGGACACAGCTCTTTCAACAGCTTGTCCTCAGCTATCTCTGAAGAGGTAAAATCTATCTTCATCTGTATTTTAATTACTTCCATATGGTGGCGGGATCAATCTATGACATCACTGAAACTCACTGCATTTCAAAAGATTGCAGTAAATAATACTTAGATTGTTGCCCTGAAAAAACACCTTCTGGTGATGATCTCACTGTATGGAGGTGCTAGTCCTTTTTACTCTGATATTTTTTATTAATATCATTATTATGATTAATTTAAAAACACATTAGTGATTTTTAAAAGCCCATAAGAAACAGAACAAATATTTTGCTGTATACATGTATACATACATTCTGTAAACAAGTAATAATCCACATTATAAATAAATAAGACTTAGGCCATTGTAGATACAGTGTGCATCAATGGAGTCCACCGTATACTTAGTTTTAGAATATTTTTTTTTTATTTGCCACATCTATGCTGATTTGATTACTCTGCAGAAAAAGGAAATGTAATGATTGGAAAGTTTTAGCTCAAGTGGGGTTATTGTATTAATTACGTATAACAATGATTAATCGACTAATACTAAATATGGAGTTGAAGGGAGCTGATAGTATGTGTTTGTTACATGATATGCCTCATGAAGAGGGACAAAAATATTGCTGCAGTGTTACTTATTTCCTGACAGAAGTAAAAAAAAATGTTTCAAAATATGCCATGATTTTATTTTATAGTTTTAGTCATCAGTTCAGGAGTTCCTGGAGACTGATTACGGAAGTCCTATTACCTGGGATTGACGTGATAGTGAGTCATTGTGTACAACATGAATTCAATCTGCATGAGATACACTGGTGCCGTTTTCCAAGTTCAAGGCAGGCTATGCTCATTTTTGATCAATAAAAGCTCTGCATATTCCTCTATCAGTAAAAAGAAGGTAGTTATTTCCTGGAGAATTACCCATATCCAGGTGAATGTGTTTATTCAGAAAGGAAAACTGTAGCTTTCTGTTTAATACCAGGATGAGTTGAGGAAAATACAGCCCTTTAGTTTTGTAGAAAATGAGGCATTGTCAATTAGCATCAGCTGCCAGCCTAGCAGAGAGGATGTTATTATGTACTTTTGCATTTCTTTGATGGTAGGTAAGGAAAGAAAATACATCTGCAGCTATGTTCTTAAAAAAAAAACCAAAATAAAAAATCTGGCCTGCCTTTACACTGTAATTGGCAATTAAACAAAATGCCATAAACATTACTAAAACCAGCTGTAGTTTTCTTACTATTGCATTAAAGAGGTAACTGAGGTTTTAAATCATTGTCTCAGATTTCTCAAGGAATGCTGGTGGTGCAAGGACAGGTATCAGAAATGCAACAGTGGAATTATGGAAGAAAGTAGACGGGAAAACAAGAAGCAATTTAAAGTTTTGACCATGATTTCTGCAATGGCATTCTTGGGCTGTCAAAACACTTTCTTTGAACTCTGCAGATATCATCTACGACCAGTATTCTGTGTAACTTTTGGAGAATTCTGTGTGCTCTAAAGGATTTCTCTCACTTTCAGTCTGTGTGCTTTAATGCTTATAGACCTATCTGCCAGTGGTCAAAACGGTGACCACTCTCCTAATTTCAATTTATGTTGCCTGGTCACCAGAAATATTGCTGCCATGGCAAAGTGAGAGCCCACAAAAATTAAACCCTTCTAGCTGGTGGCACCGTGTTTGGGGTTTTCAACCTACTATAGATTCTGAGCTGTTATCAGTAGTTGATTTAGAATTCAACTAACGGCAGACTAATGACTGGAGTGTATCACATCCTTATTTATCCTCTTATGCTTATCTCAACATCTCAATTTATCCCAGATAGTTTGGAGGCTTAGAACTGGGCCCCACTAGCTAATGGGTGTGATAACTAAAGATACTAAGATGCAGCTTTTAGAGCCTTATCTGAAACCAGTTTCTGGCTGGTTTAGACTGCACTATCAGACTTTGCAGTGAGCTTGCTGAGGAATGTTAACATCTTCCATTTCCTTAACTTTGCTGCAGAAGCCAGAACCTCCAGCAAACTGGCAGAAACAAATAATTGGAAGGAGTAACATCTGCAATTGCTATGGGATGACCTAGCACTTTCGATTTCAGTTCCAGATTTTTTATTTCTTTTTTATTATGGTACTCCTTTCATTTTCATAGAATCACAGAATAATTTGAGTGGAAAAGACTTTTGAGGTCATTGAGTCCAGCCATACCTGTCCACCACTAAACCATATCTCTGAGCATCTCATCTACCTGTCTTTTAAATGCCTTCAGGAATGGTGACTCAGTCGCTTCCCTGGGTACCCTCTGCGAGTGCTCTATAACTTTGGGACACAGACGGGAAATTTAGTCCAGTTAGGCAAAGCTATCCACTTGTCATCTTTTATAAGCAATGAATAAATGCATGAATGCATAAGAGAATTACAAGCATATATAATATTAACATCTTTTGTCTCTACACACCTGCAATGGAAACCATATTGCCTGATAGGAACAGGGCCAGGCTCCTTTGTTTCTTACCTCCTTGAAATCAGCCCTTCCCAATGAGCAGTGCTGGGGGGTCAGTACTGAAGAAGAGCAGTGTTAGAGCAGCTATTGTGGAGAGCAAATGCAGCAATGATATTGATGACACTACTAATTTATTTAGTAGATGGAATTTAGAATGTGATGAGGATTCATCTCTCCTCATCACATTATCCTTGAGCTGTTTATTGCCATGGCAATAATCAAAGTGTTGCTAATATTAGTTTCTGTTGTTCAGTTCAGTTTGCATCTGCCGCTTGCCTGCTTGTGCCAGATAACAATGAAACCCCATAGAACCAATATGCTAATTGAAATACCTAATTTTAGTGCTTTTTTATATACTAAATGTCAAATGTAGAATAACTTGAGAAATTGGTACTAAAAGGAAAAAGTGGTGTTGTGAGAGCAATTACACACTTTCAATTTATATAATGGATATATGTTGGGGTATTTTAGAGGGCAGTTGTGAGTTAATATGTGGAGCAAGCATATTGGTTGGGAAATGAGATGAGTAGTGGAAAAGACTGAATCAAAGAGACTACAGTTTGAAGCTCTTATTCTTTGAAGCAAAAATGAGAAGGAAGGCTAAATTTGGATAGAGGAATCTACATATTCTGATTAGCTTTGGACCTTTCTACAGGCTGTTCCAGTTTATAGGTTTCTCGACTATTCAATAAGCAATACCTTCTATCACTGCCTCTAAGTGTGACCCGTCTCTGTGAGAGCAGAAAAGGAATTTGCAAAAGATAATAGGAAAATCTGTAGCATAAATATTAATCTGATTGAATATTGCAAAGGGCATTCTGTTAGACACTTACAAACCCTTGCAAACTGCATCAGTCCATGAAGTGCTAAGATACCATCTGACCAGCTGTACTCATCTCCAGGCAAAAATTATTCCGGTAAAAGTTCAAACAGCACTGAGTGACTTGATCTCTTCTTATGCCTTTCCCTAAGCACTTACTTTTAGTCTTTGTTGGAAATAGGATACCAGGCTGACTCATTTATAGCTTCTTTTGTATAGTTATGTTTTTGTGTTCATATACAAACTATGTCTATGAATTTGTTTTTGTCTAAATTTTAGAAGAATTCATGTTCGTTTGGTACTTGTCTTCCACAGAAATTAAAGTGAGTGAGTTTTACTGGCAGGAGCATTTGATAAAATGCTGAATTTTAAAATGAGTAGTCCCTAGTTTGGCTATGCATTAACTAAGCAAGTGCTCATCCTTAAGTATGTGCTCACTGAACTTCAATAGATCTTAGAGTATGTTGTTGAATAGGGAAGCGATTGTGCACATGCTTTCAAATAAGCAGACTGCTGAACTGGAGCCATATTGCAGAGTATTTGTGGGAAGTTATTTTGCAATTAGGAAACTAAAAAACACTGTGTGATTTGTATGTGCACTCAGAAAATTTGAAGATTGATTTTTATCTATTAAGTAGTCATTCTGAATTGCTTATAAACAAGGTTCCAAGAATTATTAACAAGGATAAAGCTGAAACAAAATAATTAAAAACTGAGGGTGAATATTCACAGTATATGGGTTTGGGCTTTTTTTGTTTTGACATAGCTGACTGTAACTCACCTTTGTTCATAAGTACAAAATAGATTATACAAAATGGAGAGTCCCTAGTCTTTCACAAACGATATGATTAATTTCAGCTGCAGCACAGCATGAATGTATCCACATCTGTATCAAAAGATTTGGTATTTGAACTTTGCTAGAGCTGCTAATAGGGATTTCCCAATCCTAGGTGAAAATATAAAAGGCTATCTTGCATTTTCACTCAGAAGACATAGGTTAGCATTGGCAAATAATGGATTCTTGTAAACTGTTTGAGGTAAACAAGGCAAACTCAATTTGAGTCCTACGAGCTATGACATACATGAGATTTGTTGGTTTTGCTTTTTGTCGGAACGTTTGCACTGGAGGTCATGTAGACATGTCTATCTGGGCTTAAACTACTTATTTCTAGTAATGATAACCATATAATCATGACAGCACAGACCTTAGTCTGGATACCAGTTTTTCAGGAGGGTTTGATGACCCATTTTTGTCCTGCTCTATTGCAGCTACAATCAAATTGGCACCCAGCCTATGTAAACAGTTCCAGCGTTTCTACTGAAGTTACAGAGCCAGCAGGGCAGAAGTGTGCTTAATTTTATCAGCACTAAGAGAGAATGTACCTGTTGTTTGTATCACCAATACCTGAAGAGAGAATGAGTAGTGAAGATGGACTTGTCTGATTGAACTCTAGATTTCCTGTGAGCTTGGCAAATCCATCAAATTCCTTGTTGTCAGTCAGTCACGTCAGTGGTGGCATTATTCCATGACATAAAAGGGAGAAAGAAAATGTTAGTTAGTATTTGTAGTAATTCTTGATGATATATGGACATATGTTGGTGATTCAGATATTTTAAGGATAGAAGACATTATTCAGATATCGTGTCCCTACTGAAAATATTGACTCCTGAATTTAATGCTTCACACAGGGGTCATATCAGAAGTACATTTACTGTAGAAAGACATCCAGACAGGTAAAGTAATCCACTCCAACTTGAGATAGTCCTAGAAGTTCTGACTACTTTTTCTTTCTTATTGTGAACATCTATGAAGTGTCCTGAAACACAAGTAATGCAGATTTTGGGGCTTTTTTTGATCTTAGAATATTTGTGTGACACTAGATTCAGACATCAAGTTCTTATTTCTTGTGAGATGGTTCACAGTTGGAGAGGTAAATGTGAATATTCTTTAAATTCTAGTGAAAGAAAAAACTGCCTCAGAAATATGTCCAGATTTACCTTCAGCTTTTGAATGTCTTTCTCAAGATAAATTTGTGGGAGGTGTTGGTTACAAAAGTCTGTTCATGTGACACACATCATCTTGTCTGGAGTGTAATCAAAACCTTTTTGTAAGTACCTGACTGCAATGGTTGAACAAATCTTTATCCACAAAACTCTTTACAATCACTAAAACTAGCTATTGATGCTAGTGACTTTGATTATTTACCCTACAAAAAAATCCGTTGACTCCTCAAAGACTTTTAAAAGTAACTTGGGATTACATAGCAACACAGATCCAGAGTAGGAGTTGTGCTAGACAACTCCTAAACATAGAGGGACATGAGGAAAGAGAGAGAGGCTTCTGGGAATAACTATGTGGAATAGAATAGGGAGAAAATCAGGACTCCAATAATAAAAGAAAAAAATAGGATTGAGGGACCCTGTGCATCCCTATGGTCAATGATACAATTCTTCAGATAACTCAGTAGGAAAATTTCAAGAAAAATTCTTCATAATATGGAAGAGATGCCTAAGTACCTGTGTATATATAAAAATCTGTACGCATATATTTAGATATCTGTGGCATGCAGTCTTCTGTATCTCAATATACGTACAGGCATATATACACATATTCATAGGTACATATATGAGGTCCGACAAGAAAAGAAGTATGCCTGTCTATTTAACCCTTTCTATTTAACAGATAAAGAAAGTTTACTATGATCACTATCAAAATAATTTTCTTTTGACTTGACACACAGCTGCATGAGATGCTGCCAATGTTCAAAGCAATTCCAAAGATCTTTTTCTGAAAGGCTGTTGAGGATCCCCATCATTTTTTTCTTTCATGTCCTCTTCTACCAACAAGAAATGGGCTCCTTTGAGCACCAAATTGATCTTTGGGAAGAGGTAGAAGTTGCAGGGAGTCTGCTTCACAGAGAGAGTGTTGTGGGCTGACATGTTGTCTTGGTGTTAACTTGCTGTTCACTTTTGCACACCAACATTTTCCAACCAAGGGTAACAAAACATCTCCGTTTGAATGCCCATTTACTGCCTCTGAGTGAAACAATCAAGTTCAGCCTCTTCTCACTGCGACAGGTTAGAATGTGTTCTATAACCACCGGTTTGTCTCTTCCTTCCCACTCTTGGTTGCTAGCTGTAGGGTTAGTCTTAGGGTTTTTTTTTTCATCAGACCTCGTGTGTAAAAACACATACATGAATATGGAGGGACAGGAAAGACTGCATGTCATACATCCTTTCAAAAAGTTTTCTGAATGTTCTGTTTGACAGTTGCAAACTATGTTACCTCTTCCCATTATTTTGTGATAAGAAATATTAAAATTTGCTACGGGTTGGGGTAATGTTGTTCTGGTCATTGGCTTCTGACAATGTAGATTTATTTGTTAACAAAAGTATGGGAAGAATTACTCTTGAAAATTGTCTCTGTTGCTGAGGAAAGTGGGGCATGAAGTTACCTTGCTTTTTTTCATTACCAAGGAGCCTGTATATCAGTAGAAAGGAACCCCAGAAATCTCCAGGCAGTCTGCCCTAGATTGTGACAAACAGTGACTGGTTTCTAAATGTCTTATGAAGCTACATTACACTCATCTTCTTTGCTGTCTCTTGTGTTGTTGCAAACACAGTTCACATTTAAAACAGCCATTACTGAGTGGCTTTACAAAGGATAAATCACAGAAATTGTGTAACCAATATATTTGATCCCTAGAAGTAGTATATGTGGATGACATTATCTACCCTTAAAAATTACCTGTAAGATAAATAGTGAAACCTGCTACTCAAATTTTATGTGCTGTACAATTTTCTACTGTGTTTAGCTAAGAGTACAGGGTATGTAGTTAAATTAAACTAAGATCTTGCCAGTTGAATACCTATGAAGCATTTATGACTAGTTTATTATGCTATATTGATAAGATTTCAGATCTGGATATCTTTCTACCTATGATAATATTGGGTAACTCTAAGCTTAAAGGTCTTGTCTCTCTGGCTTATTTGCCTAGAGGGTTTTATTTAATTTTGTTTTTACTCTGAGTGCTTTTATTTCTGGATTCTTTTAATTTTTTTCATCATTTGGACAAATCCATTTATGCTTCTGCTTGCTTTAAATCAGTAGCATAAACCAGAGGAGTGCAAACAGCCTAATGAAATGCAGCTGTCTGGTATTATATCATGCATTCTGAGTCACAGGTACAGTCATAGCAGAGTAGGAAACAGTGTATGCACTTTATGAATTGGGTATGATCTAAGCCAAGATAATCATGGCAGGATAGATAATTGCTACTGGAGGCAATAGTTTGCTTCTTTAATATTTGCTTCCCTGGATGTTAAAGGTTTCTTTTGCACTGGAATAATTTGCCTGCCTGAAATTATTTGGGTCTCAATAAAAATTGGGCTTGAGGAGCCAGAAAAGAGCTGATGGATGATGACTATTTACTGTACAATTCTTGGCACATTTAGGTTATACCATTTTGAAGGCAGGATTGCCAGTAGATTAGTTTTAAAATAAAGATGCTTTAGTGAAAGATGCCTGACCCGCAACAGCCAAAGCAGCAGTCTCATTTTGGGTTATGAAAATATGCAACTCCCTGGTCAGTGTCATTGATAAGTGTGTGTTAAATCTTCCAGTACAGATCCTGGTCCTTGATATGCAAGTGTGAGGCAATTCCATCCATAGCATCAGCATGCCCTTTCCAATGTCTATTTATTTCCTCATTGTCACTGAATCCATTTTTAGACATTGAAAGATGGAAACTTCTGTGACTTTTAAGTGCTGTAACAAGGATAGAGTATGCCTTCTCAAAAAGAAAGCAGCATTAACAACCAAAAGTGTGACCTACATATTAGTTTTTTAAAATTGTAAGTTTTGAGTCATTCCTGCATTTCTAGCTCTGTGCATAGTCACAAAGAATTCTGTTAAATGCAGACCTAATTTTAAACAGTAGTTAACATTCTCGCCTGAAACACAAAGCTTGGTGCATTGCCAGTGGAAAAGATCTCCTGAAGCAGAATTTCTCTTATTACAGCCAAAGCAAATGCCAGATGTAATCGCAGCAGGGAGAAGCTCAGTTATTGCCAGTGATCAGTTCATTGATAGGTCAAGTCTGGGATGCTTCATCTAGTGGCGAGCATGTATTTGAGGCATCAGGGAATCCATCAGGTTAGCCATCTCTTTGGCAGAGCATTGTAACTGATATGTTTTAACCATCAGGTCATATAAGGAATAAAGACAGTAAGTTGTTGTATAAAGAAAGAGATAAATGGCTGTTTGTATTTCTAAAGTCTCTTCTCCCCATCCCTCCCATTCATTCCACCCAGTGCGCCGTTCCAAAGCTGCAGATGAGGAAAGGAGCCACAAAGCACGCAGGGCACGGGACGAATACCGTCGACAATCCTTGCGTGCCATCCAAAAGGGAAAAGTGGCTGGCCTGAGTAATTTGTTCCAGGGGACAAGCCTTAACAACGCTCAGGAGATAAAACTGAACAACAATAGTGCAAGTCCTTTGCTGTCTCTCTCTGCAGCATCCAGGTTAGTTTGTACAGGATTGACGTTGAAATATTATAGTTCTCTGTTGAATTTCTCCCTCTCCAATCCCCATCATTTCAACAAACTCTTCTTCAGTTCCTGGAAATTCTTGGAGTCTTGTTCTTTCACTATAACCAGAAAAAGAACGTTTAGAGAAAAATTAAAAACAGATTGTACACAATGTAAAGTATATTCCAGTTATTTTTCAGACAGATTTCTTAGAGTTCACACAGTGAGAGATGGGTCCTTCAAAAGGCAATATTAGATCAGCATGCAAGGCTGTGATATGGAGAAGTCAGATGGACAAAATCTTAAGCAAGTCTTAAGCTTCAAACCTAAAACTGCCTGCTGCATAACAACTCTTTGAAACATTTTACAGAGAGCTGTCATGCTCTTAGGTTTCAGGAGGGTTAAGATTTTTCTCAGTCTTTGATGTTTATTAATCTTTCATCTGATTATTTAGGGAGCACCATGACTTGCAGAAGAGCAAAAGCAACCAAGCTGGCAGATGGGTACTAGAAGGTTGATGAGTCACTCTACTCTTTTCCTGGTTATTTCTTATATCATTGATTTGGCTTCAGGTGGTGATAAAAGCCATGTTAACACTGGCGGGATAGTAGCATTAAATGCTAAATATATATATATATACACACACACACACACACACACACAAAATTTGATGGTGCTAGATGTAAATCTTTTCAAAAAGGGCCTGAAAAAAAGCTAAAAAATATTCTTATCATTATCCAGCTCATATTCAGTACTATTTTTCTGTTTCTAAGATACACCTATTTATCTTGACTCTTACGGCCCCTCTTTGTCTGTCCATGACTTGACTGTGAAAGTATCAAGAAAAAAAAAAGGGTTGCTTTACACATGTGCTTTTATGGTGAACATGCATAAATATGTATAATTCAGATTTTCACACTTAACACTGGTAAAGCAGGAGCAGATGTGTACCTAAAATCTCACCCTGCCAGTGGCCTGGGAGGTCAAAGAGGATTTGCAGGGTATGTTGTTACTTAGCACTAGTGTGAGAGAGCTTTTTTTGCCTCAACAGAACATGGATTCAGTTATGTCTCTGAGCTTTGCAGCATGAAGGATAGCTCCTGTAGTTTTTATCTTGACTTGCCTTATCTTTTAAATGTTGCATGAAAATAGCATTCTTTTATTTTTACTTGAGATCTCTCTTTTTTAAAAATTTCATCTATCATTTAGAAAGCTTCCATTCATTTTTTTTTCCCTATTATTTCTCGGGGTTTTTTTTGTTTGTTTGTTTGGTTTTTTTTGCTGACTGTTCTCTTCCCAATTAAGTTCTTTGGTCTGCTCACTCACTTTTATCTTTTTGCCTAGTGTTTTTATTTTTATGTTGTGACTATATTTCTTTCCTAGTGCCCCTACCAGACAAACTTGACCACGATATAGAAACTGACAGTGGAAATTCAAGATTTGGCCCAGGGCAGAAAAAATATAGATTTGACATATTTTTTACAAACTAACTGAATTAGAGAGAAATTAGTTAAGAAACAAGAATGCACTGCAGAGTCTGGAATTCCAAGGGCTTCTTATTTCTTTATAGAAAATATAGAAAAAATATTCAAACCCAGGAATAAGAAACACATTTAGTTTGCTTTTTTTAAATGTGTGTGTGTCTGTCTATAACTGAGTTCTCACTTTCTGCTCTCATTAAAGGCTCTATCTTTAAATTTGATGATAATATGGGCCAGATCCACTCAGATGTGTTCATGTAATTTAGGAATAACTCTCACATTCACTACAGGCTTCATCACTTGATGTCAATGGAATTGATCACTGGTTTTAGTAAGACAAGCTGAAAGGAGGACTCAGTTGCATATTATTAAACAGACAGCATCTATCTTTTTGCTTTTATTCCTTTCTAAATAGCATCTTGCTGTCATGAACTGTAGAACCTTGATTAGTTTTGAGGGTTCTTGTTTATCTCACAAATTAGTTTAATGGTGTTTTGTGACTTTTGAGCTGATGCTCTAATTTTAGTGATAGTCCTCTGTTACCTTGTTTAGAAATAGACTTTAACTGGCAGCTCCATTGCAGGTGGAGTAGGAGAGCTAGAATTGTGTAGCCACCTACTGTACTTGGCACTGTCTGACCAAATGAAAGTGAAAATATAGTAGAAAACATACCCACTCTAGCCTTCACCCTATTTATGAGAGAAGAACAGTAATGAAGATGTGGCAACTTGTGCTAACAGTTTGAGTGCCCAGAAACCCACAGGTTTTTAAACTTTACAGAGATCCATTGTAAAACCTTCCTTTTACTACCTTTATCAGGGTAAAAAAGACTGTATGCTTAATTGGCATGCAGTCATACTTCCATTTGATATAATACCCCTTAGTCCTTATTTGGGGTAGCTGGCTGAATTTTCCAGATGTTTTACCTGATAAATAATCTGAAATGCATAGAAGGTAGTAGAAGCAGTAAGGGAAGGTGGCACATAGAGAATGCAAAGGGAGAATAAAATTTTAAACAAAACATTCCCTCTATTATTCTGAATGACTTGGATACACAGCCTATTATAATTGATTCCAAATTAGAATTTCCTGCCAGAGAAAAGGAGTATACTCTAAGCTAAAAAAACAACTTTGCTTGTCAATATGTACATTGCAATAAAGAACGAGGTGGAAGAAGAAAGCTGACTGAAGTGTCCATTGCATCTTTTATGGTAAATTGTTTTTCAGTTGAATTTCTGTGCTTAAGACAATGTTTAAGGTCCCATTGCAAATGTGAAATAAAAATATTCTGGTTTCCATTGAAACTTAAAGTAAGTTTAACAAGTTTAACAAGGATAAAAATTGTTCATTGAGCTATTCTGAACAACAGTTACACTGAGCATTTTGTAGCTCTATGTTTTGTAAATATATAAAAAAAGAGATTAATATTTACATTGGCCCTTGCTTTCCCACACTGCTAATTGTCCATATCACTCTTTTCTGTAATTACTTGCCTTTTGATGCAGTAACATCTGGGAGCGCCCTTCTAGACCCTTTTCTCGAGAAGTCATCATTCGCTGGTTCAAAGAAGAGCAGATCCCTCGACGAGCTGGGTTTGAGAGGAACACCAATAGGATTGCTCCATGGTTTCATGGTAATATACTAATCCTTCATTTCTTATAGAGCAGAGCTGTAAGCATACACTCAGGAAATAAATCTTGCCCGCTTTCACCACAAAAAGGAATGTCTACTGACACTGTGAAATATTGTGCCTGGTAAAAGAAGATTTTTGCATCATTCCTATTATTAGCTTATGATTTTTCCTGTTTTCTTTTTTTTCCGATTATTTAGACTAATTTGTGATGTGTATCATTGAAGGCTTTTTTTTTTTTTCCAGTAATATTTTGGCCAAAATATACTTACTGTAAAATAGCAAACTGGACAGGAGGAATGAGACCAGGGTAGGGTGAGGAAGATTCTAAAATAAACTGACAGATACTGCAGTGATATGGTATGTGGATGAGTACTGACATTCAAGCTATTGCTTTACCTTGTTGCAAGATAGGGCCTGAACTCCCATCTGTTTAGTCCCTATTGTACTTTCTAATCCATGGTACCATTTTTACTTCCTTGCTTTCTTTTGCAAACAAAAATTATTGAGATCTTGATTTTTCTCGAAAAGTCTTTGGTATAATTTTCAGCAGTTTTCATGAAATGGGAAAACCAATTCCTGTTCAGATCCATAATTTACTGTCATATCTGATGGAGTTCTTAGCAGCTCTGAGGCTTTTGCATTGAAGAGTGTTTGCTGTGCAGCTGAATCAAGCTATCAAATTCACAGGTGAGACAGCTGATTTTCATAGATATTGGCAAAGATCTTTGTTTGTTAGACATGAAAAAAAAAGAGTCGGGCTTAATAGCTGATATAATCAAGGGACTGGAAAGACTTTAAAATTAAATCTCAATATTTTTTCATTGCTGCTTTTGGAGAGTCTGATATTTCTTTGTTCAAAGCACTGAGCTTACCCTGATCCCGTATTCCTGATTCTCTAAGGGAAAGAGGAGGATATATGGGCATTCTAAACTGAACCAGGCAAGGAAGATTTCAGAACAAATTTGGTGCTTCATGTATTTCAGATTTCTTTTTATGATACACAAATTCTTATATATTAAAAGACATCATCAAGCTGCTATTTTCATTGGTTTAATTAGTCAAAGATACTGAAGTCAGTCATAAATAGCTTGTAAATGCTACCTACTTCTCTTTCTTATGAACAATGATGCAGACAGGATTTTTTGTTTTCTTACAACAGACATTGTGTGTGGTTTATTTCTGAGAGACAAACTGATTAAAATTTCATCTGTGGCCTTTTTTTCAGAAGTATTTTCAACCATTATCTCTCTGTGTGGTCCAATGGTAAATGTTTTCCCTGCTTGTGGGAAGTTCACATCCGTATAAATTGACACGAGTAGTTACGAACATAATTCATACCTTAAGCCAAGAAGACATCTGGGCTTGAGCTCATGTCTGTGCAGTCTTTCTGTTAATTCAGTGGCTTTCGGATTAGTCTATTAATCACTGCAAGACCTGAGGAATGCATGATTGTTCTTTAGTTTCTCAGATCATGCAGTTCTTATCTTAAGAAACTGTGACTAGCCAATGACATTTATAAAAATGAGCAAAGTAACTAATTTGTCCTCCTCCCACTCAGTGAGTCTGACAAAGATAATAAAGTTGTATTCCCAACACCGAGCTCTGTGGTTTTATTTGTTGAGACCGACATGAATGCTGGTTTGGTGCCTGTTTGCTGGGTTACCTGTTTTAGCTTCTGTAGCTCTTGTCAGATTCACTGTAATCCTTAGGGATCAACTCATCTGCTTTATAATTTTTCTGGAGTGGTGGAAGCTGAACATCAAGTTATTACAGATGCAGCAGACAATGTTTTATAGTGTTATGTAGTGTCTATGTTACCTTTTATAATGTAGAAAAAACTTTGAGGAAAAACAAAAAAAACCAAATATCTCAAGCAAAATAGTAGAAAGTATTGACATACTGTAACTTCTTTTTTCCAGAGGAAAAAAAACCCCTCTTCATTGAATTGGACTCCAGTTTGGACACAGGGAGAGGTGGGAAGGCAACAAAAAACTTTTGATCATAGAATGGTTTGGGTTGGAAGGGACCTTAAAGATTATACAGTTCCATTCCCCCTGCCACAGGCAAAGACACCCTCCACTTGATCAGGTTGCTCCAAGCCTCACCCAGCCTGCTCCTGAACACCTCCAGATACGGGGCATCCATGACTTCTCTGGGCAACCTGTTTTAGTGCCTCACCACCATCATGGGATAACATTCCTAATATCTAAAATTAAGATTGTGACTTCTGTTGTATAGACCTATTTAAGATCTTCTGCATGGTGGTGCTTTGTATTGTGTTCAGGGAACCAGGGCATCCTATATGGGTTTTGTGTATGAATAAAAATACAGCAGAATATATCTGGCTTTTATAAGAAATTGGCAATGCAAATGAAAACCATTCTGCACAGCCCAGAACTATGGCTAGCGACTTGAGCCAATGGGGTAAAAATATCATCGTCATTTGGATTGGTGGATGTTTCTTTGGAAAGAACTGCTACCTGGTATTTAATGTTGTCTAGTGTTATGATGACGGGTTCTTAAAATCTCAAGCATCTATCAAATCAGGTATAATGAGGTCCTTCACATCCTTGAGTAACCTCTGTCTTTTCTTTTATCCCAGTTTTGGACCATAAAATTGGAGTAAAGTATTCTTCCACACATTAAGATCTTTTTGAATGCAATGCACTAAGAGATCAATTACAGCAGTACTGAAAAAGTAGATATTACATGTTTTGCCAAGGTCAGTAGACCTTTGCTTGCCTGCTTTGATTGTCAAGTTGTTCAGCTTTTTAGCTAAAGTTAAGCATTAGTTAATTCACTGTTTTTAAATGGCACTATAGACTTATGATATTTTTCTGATTTTATAGAGAGGAAAGTTCAAGACAGATTTGTTTGTCTAAGATACAGAGTCCAAATAATAATGTGAAAATGTCTTTACCCTCATAGATTTGGCATATTTCTTGTGTTAAGTCATCAAACTCATCTGGATTCTGTTTTAAAATATATGATGCCTTGGACATTTTCACAGTACGTGGAACAGGAAGATATGTGGCATAATGTACCTGAAGTTTTCCTTTTGTCCTCATTTAAAGTGTCGCTACAAAATGTTTCATTTGAATTTTAGTGGTAGAACTTATGGTAAAGTTGTCTTTTTTTTGACATCTCAGCATTTCCTTCCTTATTCATAAGAAGTTATTTCTTAAACGAATATCAGCTTCAACTTCTGCTATCTGTGTTTGTCTCTTGAAATTATCACCATTTGTCTGAATTCCACTAACAGACATTCTTAGATAATTTTGCATAAGCTCTACTGTCTTCTCGATTAGAAAAACTAATTTATTGAACATGCAAAATGTTATGTTCAACTGAATTTTGGATGTAAATTCTACCATTTTTATTATGTTTGATTGACAGATCCCTGCCAAAACTGAGATCATTTACCCCTTCAATACAGGATCACTTTTTTAAGTTTGCAAAGAAAAATTATTATTTTAAAATAGCTGGTTTTATATTATATTTATAACTTAAGACCATCTTAAATCCCTTCAGAAACCATAAAACTAGATAATCTTTACATCATTCAGATTGGGAAGCAATGAAGCTTTTTTTTTTCTAAGTGGTTTATGCTTGCTTAGTGGCCACAGGGCAATGATGCTCAGTGCTCAAACTGCTAAAATAAAGGAGAATCAGAGCAAGTGACTAAGTTGTCATTGAGCCTGTCTTGAGATATGGGGTAACTGGTGTCTATCTCTTTTGTACAAAACCCAGCTGTTTCTTTGCTATTACTTAATAGTTGCCTTAGGTTTGGGTGAAAAGAAATATGCCTTCAATTTTTTTGAGTATTATGCCTTCAGAAACTGATCTGAAGGTAAATTCTTATTGTATTGATAACCAGGAAGTTAAGAATTGTATTCTACTTCCTTAACTGCTAAATGATGAACGTGGGCAGATGAATATAACTTACAGGAGCATCCTAATGTTGTATCAAGATGTATGAAACTTTTCTGTAAACCTGAATTCAGAACATTCCTTGACAAGATTTCAGCTGCCAGTAAGTAATTTGGTATTTAGGATGGGAGGTCTGTCTCTCAAAAAGGCTGGAAAGTGAGATAGACTTATTGTTTTGGCCAAGTTTAGTTTTGTACTGGGATTTACTTTTCCAACCTCCATGTTACCCAGGCCAAGTAAGGGGAAAGTTAGCAGCCTTCTTTATACATTTTGCCAAACTCTATCACAGACATTAGCAAACTGGAATTTTCAGTTTACTGCAGCAATAGGACACTGAGAATAGAATTCTATATGGCAACAAACTAGAGGCCTCTCCAGTGGCTGAAACAGATCATTTTCATCTGGTTGCTCTGTCTTTCTTTTGTCCTTTCACCTTTCTCTTTTGCTTTAAATCAGTTTTAGCATCTTTTATTTTCCATTCCCACTGTTTTTTCAGCTATTATTTTTGATACTTTTGATGGTTTTTCTTTGCTTCAGATGTTAGATGTTTCATATATTGTGTTCTGCATGTAGTTGTTTTCCATTCAAAACAGAGGAGAGTTGTTGTTTGCAAGGGTGACTGATCTCCAAATATTTCCCTTGTTTTAGTTGAGACCAGTGTTATTTAACTATGGCATAAAAGGGTTCTCTCAGATATATAGTGATTATAATACACTATGATGAAATGAGGAATCTATTCAATGCTTGACAGTGAGCTGGCTATGCGCATGGTTGCTAAGTATCTACTCTATCACTATCAGATATTTACCTGCCTTCAGGCTGAAAGGAGAGTTCAGAGGCTGATATCACAGATCTGGAAACATGAGGTAGTTGCCCTGAAGGTTGTGCCTTTAAAATGTAATTGCAGTAGCACGGTTCCTGTTGTGGAAAACTATTTTATCAAGAGAAGTCAAGGTGGCAGGGCACTTAGTAGCTAAGGGAGCCGCGACTGCGAGGAAGCTGATCGGAGCAAGTTGAAGGATGGATTGGAAAATGCTGAGAAGCAGAAGCAGAGTAATCACGGAGGTCGGGGAGCCAGGGAAGAGAGTTTTCAGTTTAACAGGATCGTGTATATCTTTGTATATCAAGATTTAATTTCAGATGGCTGATGTTGTTCTCAGGAAGAAACTTGTTTCCAGGAGGAAAATCTAGCAGGCCTAAATAGTGACAATGGTTCTGCAGATCAGTTGTTCTCAGTAAAGTATTCAAGACTTCATATTTCTAAAAGTCTACTAACCTTGAGTCTTTGAACAGCAGTGGCAACACTGAGCATATTGATACAGCTGAACTGTGGGAAATATGTCTTAAACAATGTGGCTTGTATTATAATATTTTCTAAGGAACACAGAAATGGCAGGGGTTTGATTTGTAAAACACGTTAACAGTGAGTTCAGTCGGCTGCTTTAAATGAAAAGCATACTTTTTTTTTGCTTTTGTAGAAAAACCTTCACTACTTCATTGTTACCTAGCTTTTACATCTGTTCAAGAAAGTGCATAGAGTCTCTGCTTAAGTAAACTGAGACCCAGGGCTTTGGGAATATTTTTCTTCTCTAGAAATGTTGTTGATGGGATACTTTGCTGGGAGAAAGATAAAAGATTGTGTTATAAATCTCCTGAACTCATGGAAAGCTTTTCCACTGTCTTCCACAGCCCTTGAAAGATGCATCCAAAAAACAGCTCCATGCAAACCTTGGTATCTAAAATGTGCTGTGATTGGGAACGTCTAGATTGGAATCAGAGAATTCCTGACTCAAATGATAAAACCAGCTAAAATAAAGATTGTCAGTTACAATATACCTGTTATCATACGTACATTTGCAAGATAGCTCTGGGTTTCTAATTTATGCAAATAAATGAAGAAAAGTGAGTGTGAGATTAAAAAAATTACAGAGTATCAAAGTTTATTTGGAACAATAGTCTGGGAAAGATTAAAAAGAGACAACTTTCAGAGTGATAGATTTAGAAGAGACTATGCCTTACTTTCTTTATCAAAAAGGTAGACTTCTCTGTTTTCTTCTCTGCCAAAGAGGACTGACTTAGTTGTAATCAGCAGTTTAAATAACTGTAGACTTTCAGGCTTGTCACTGCTCCAGGTATACACCCAGATTGACGTTGGCTGGTGATGATTGCCACCTGACTGATATTATGTAAAACAAGTAATGCTGCAGTCATTTAGCATTAATCATCATTCCTAATCAGTGGGGTTTTCTCAAAAAATGTTAGGAACAGACATGGAACAAGCCTGGAGACCAAATGATTCTCTCACGTAACCTGACATTAAAAAATGGGTGAGGTATGCACCGCTGTCACTCCTGTTATCCTCATTCTGTGGTTAGACAGAGCATATTAGTTTCCAGGGCTGCTTCGTCCTGTGCTTTTCATCACTGCTGCATTCAGATACAGAGATTAATGATATTCATATCACAATGGTTATGTAGGATGAATGAGAGCCCTCTGTTGGTTGCTAAACACTGAGTGACCCAAGTCAGGCTGGAAACTGTCTGGCACTTGAAGGACTGATGATGGGCCCCCTCTGATTTTGCACCATGGCCTTTAAATAGTAATAATACTGTAATTTTACTTTAATTTGAAATAATTATAAAGTGGTGATGTTTATAACCTACACACACAGGTTTTATTAGGGCACTATGCATGAACCATTTTTTCCTTGCAGTGTTATACATATTGTCCATATGGGTGGATTAACGCCATTAGCAGAGTCATGATCATCTGGTTTTCTACTTGCTGTGACATGGAACACTTTTTTAATATAATATTTTTCAAAGGTAGTACAGTATTTGCTGGTGATTGGATCCTATGGTAGATTCTGATAATTGATATTAGGGGTGCCTCAAGTCAAGCCAGACCTATAACATATGACAAAACTCAAATACTTCATCGGATCCAATTCATTCTCAGCTTCTTCCTTAAGAAATTAGAGGTGTATTACTGTTTTCTGAGAAACAGAACGATCCTCTATAAACTAAGTCATCCCACTTGGGTCATAATGATTGTTTTTCTCTGCCTGTTCTTTTGAAGGCTTTGCAATTCTTTTTGTAGTGCCATTACATTTCCAAAGTGTCTGCACAGTCAGGTTATTAGCAAGCAAAATAAATGTTTTAGACTCATGGCTCCCCTTAGAAGGGAGCAAAGTATCAAAGTGAAGTAATGTGAGCTATAACACACTGTGAGGAGACAGGAAGCACAAAAGAACAGCAGGGAAAGTGTAGAATGAAGCAATTGAATAATTAATGTAAGTAGGCTAATTGCTAATATGAAATGAGCTTTCTTATTCTTTTACAATGCATTGCCCTTCTTGACTGCTTTTTAACTGGAAACTGTATTGTAAAGATTAGGCATGTTCCAAAGATAGAAGGCGGCAACTTTTCTGTACATGCTAAAAACGAGAGATAATGAAACGCGTGTGACCACAAAGGGGAAACAAGTTTAATGAAGAGTTAAGAGTTTCATGGGTACAAACAAGTCAGGTGCAGTGCCTGTACAGTGCACTACTAGTCAAAGATTTTAAAAGAAAGAGTCCTTTCTGGTTCAAGTTTGTGCCAGATGATTCTGTGTGTTTGTGAAGAGCATGCACCAGCTTTTTCATAGCATTTCCTTCTAGGTGAATTTACTAATTTCTTCATGAAAATATATTTTGCAATTTGAAATCAAATTGCTTTATGTTCTGAAGACTTCTTGCCCCCTTTATTTAAAACACTAAGATTTTCTTCTCTATGTGCTGCCATTAGAGCAAGACATACTGAGCGGTTATTGTTTCATTTAGTAACCCATCATGGTAGCTTAATGTATTTACCTGTAATTTTGCATTATAGTTCTGGGTCCTCTCTCCTTATCGAATGGGTCTGTGTGTGAGTACGTTTCTGTATTACTGCAGCTCATTGAATTAAGAGTTCTTTATCACATTGCATAAAACAAAAAAAAAGAAGTATTCCTGAACAGAAAGCTCTGCTGTTAGTGTTTGGAAATAAAGAAACATTTATAAAAAATAAGTGATATAAGAGCACGAGTTATTTGGAAGTTATCATATATAAAGACTTAAAATCGACCCATTTTAAAGAAAGTAAGGAACATTAGATTCAAGTAAATAGCTCTGACATCTAAAAAGCTTTCTTTATTCTAAGACTGGAAGAAGTTATGGTGACTGTTTATAGTAACCAAAGCAAACACAGAAGGCCTTGTTCATCTGTCCTGCAGCCCGAATCTGAGCTATGGTACACTTTAACTTATGTTACAGTCTATTTCTTACATGCTGGATCATGCTTTTTTCCTTTCAGTGTCAATTGTATGTGTGCTAAGTGGTTAGTTAGCTGATATATGCGCAAGGTGCACTTAGATGTCAGTAGCTACCAGTACAGGACATTCACCTCTTACTGCCTATCCTTAAATTCTGTATCTGGATGTTTCCTAACCACCCCCTTTAGCATACCACGGGTGTCCTACGTAGAACCTTGTTAATCTTGGGTGGATAGCTGGTATCCTACTTATTTTTGGTCCATATCTGTTTATCAGTCAAGCCTCCAACTCTTGTTCCTTCGCCTGCACACTTACAATAACACGCTTCCTATTTTACAGGATTCCATATATTTTCTTCAGCTTAAGCTAGACTAAGTTATATTTATTATCTTATCTGGAGTATTTTCTCTTTAAAGCACAGCACATACTTGCAGACCCAAGGTCAGCAAATTTTACTCGTTTCCTAGTTGATGGCCCTCTTACTGGTCCTTCTGTCTCGCTATGCAGAATGTTGAAACCACAGTCCTATTGATCCAGCCTCAAGGCAAAAGATTACAAGTTATTAGTTTGACAGTTGCTTTGAAGTGATGCTGTTTTCCTGCCAGGCAAACATAGCTCCTTCAGACCAGGGTGTCAGCAGGTATGGTGTGTAGTTGCAGGGGAGAAGAGCATGCGACTGCACAATATTACGTTATTGCTTTGTCTTAAGTCTAGTTTGCCCAGGTATGAGCAGATTGTAATACTTAAGCTGCTTTCACCACAGGAGACAAACAGCAGGAGATGGGAAAAAAAAACAAAACAAAGAAATTTCTGTGACTTTGTAGGCAACTAACCTGTATGTGCAACTTCACCGTGTGGTGCTGGTATGGGAGCAGAATGAAGTAAGTGTGGGAAACAAATTTGTCCTCCCCTTACAAAAGTTAAGAGAATCACAACTCCCTTTCTTCCCTCTTGGATTTCATAAAAGACAGTCCTTCCTTCTTGTCCTGGCCTTTCAGTAAAAAGGATTGTCAAATCACAAACTTATTAATCTTTTTTTAGAGTTAAATCTCCAAAAGAGCTATGCAGATTAGCACACTGGTTAGCATTGGCTCTGACTGGTTCACACCCTACCTCTCTATCCAAGATTAGCATCTGTAATACACAGTAGTTCTTAATCCACAATAGGGAGGACTCAGATCTAAATTATATATAATTCTATGGAACATTCTGCCACTGCTGTTAGCACTGTTTCTTACAATCAAACACAGCATGGATCTTTCATCAGTGTGTGTGGCTGTTGTAAGTTCATTCCACTATGCTTGATAAAAAAAAAAAATCCTTTTGTACTTGAAGTGAGCTGTAAACATTTATACATATTTCAGTCCAAGATACAAGAAAGTAATAGTTTATTAGTCATGGGACAGTGATCTCTCTCCTATTTTCTCTCTTAACTCTGCTACCATTTATGGGCTAGGGACGGAGGCATTGAGGACAAAGATGGTGATAACAACAATTATGCACATTTGACATCTGTGTCCAGATCCTCTCATCATGTAGACTGGAATAGTTCCATTGGTGAAATTCAGTGTAAATGAAAGTCACCTGATTCCAGACTTTGTGTTAGAAATTAGGTAGATATTGTGTTTGCTTCTGCTTGTAACTTTTTCAGAACCTCAGATGAAGTTAGTCCCTCCATTGAAGCAATTTCTGCTTAATAAGTAGTGATTTCCAACATCTAATTTAGATCACCGTGCTGTGAGTTTGAGCGTAGCTGCTACCTCACTTTAATTCCAGTGCTAGTAGGAAATGAGGCTATTTAATGGCTGGGTTTTAGTAGTTTAACTGCAAACTGGGTCAAACTGTCCAGAACTGGATCATTGCAAGAGTTGCACGTGGTTATTATAACACTACTCATTAGGCATGAAGTTTTTACTATCCCAATGTTATTCTCATTTGACTTTCAACAGTGCTTCAGTGCCTAGTTCACTTTATTGAGTCAT
This sequence comes from Clamator glandarius, assembly GCA_033459285.1. Classification (NCBI taxonomy): domain Eukaryota; kingdom Metazoa; phylum Chordata; class Aves; order Cuculiformes; family Cuculidae; genus Clamator; species Clamator glandarius. The sequence continues at coordinate 2,919,784 of JAUNZM010000165.1, read as the reverse complement.
TAAAGGTAACCTTTTCCCCTGCGGAGCACTACTCTAAATCAACAGGCAGGAATGTTGCAAGAAGCTAGAAAGCGCTGTAATTAACAAAATTAGCCTAACATTCCCAAATCTAGCCAAATGTGGAAGAAGAAAAATTAGTTATCAATATTAATTATAGATTTATTTTTCTTTGTGCTGGATAAAGAGTTATGGTTTCTTAAGCACTTAGAGAAAATACCACTATCAAACTGCTTTGCAGAAATCTATCAGGAGCTGCCATTTTAATTTGAGCATGGGGAAATATTCCAGATTTAGCATGATTTAAATTTGTATTCCTTTTGGTAATAAAACTTCTAATGAATACCTGTTTAAAAATCATGTAGAAAGATTTCTTATAAGCTCAGTGATGTCATCTGGAAGATTCTCACAGATGCAAATAGATTTCAGATTGACTGCTAATGTATTTAAAAAAAAAAGTAGGCGTTCTTAAACCTTACACAACTGGAATATGATTGAAGCAAAACCATTTTCCTTCACCTCTGAAAAAAAAGCATGAAAAGCAAGGAACGCAGTGTATATTTCTTAGTTGTCTGTTGTAACACTAGCTGTAAAATTTGAATTCCAGGGCTCCATGTTAACTGTGACTTTTATCTTTCTCTGTCTATTGAGTGAGGTCTGGTGACACTGTGATTTACTGTTACAGTTGTCATTTAGGTTTATGGAAAATGTATCTTGACAGCTTCTTTGACACCTCTGAGATTATAGTGGTCTAGGTAAGCTGTAAGATATATGTGATTTGAAGACTATCGTGGGCACAGGCATGTGTGTGCATACAGGCAAAGTTTTCCTATTTTTTGCATCTATTAATTTTATATTATCTATTAATCTATTAATTTAATATTATCTATTACAAACTGTCAGGTTTTTTTGCATGGAGAATGTATTTTTGTTAATAATCAAGAGGTTTTTATTTAAAAACAAATTGAGAATGCATTTAACTTCTGTCTAATTCACAATCAAGAACATTATCAGAAAAGTTTCTGTTACCTCACAGTCACCAATTGTTATTGCCATTGTCAGCTGATATCTATGTGGTGTATTCATGGTAATGTGCCAAACTGGCTGTAAACTGCAGGCCAAATCTGTAATGATAGTCCAGATTCTTCCTGAAATTAAGAGTTTAATTCCAGGAGCACACAGTGACCCTCAGCTATGTCATAGTGTACGAGGCAGTACCCCATGGGAAGAGAGAAGCTGGAGCCCCTTAGTGACAGTGGCATTTGACTCCCTACCCACCTGAACAATCCTTGGGCTGTTGTAGAATGGATCCCAGAATCGATGTCACCTGTAGTTGCTTACGGAGATGGAGGTCACACTAGAGGTTTAATTAGTCTTGTTGGGTGCAATGAAGAATCGATATCTAACTTCCATGTACTCAGATAAAAAGCAAATTCAAATTAAAATAGCATAGGTACATCAATGCAAATCAGTATCAATATAAAAAGGCAAGTGGAGAACATTAAAAAGTCCAGCAACTATCAGCTTGTCAGAGGTTGTAATGCAATGTTTTGTTTACTACCATGTAACTCAATTAACTTCTAGACATTTCAGTGTACATTCATTGGGCAAATGCTCTTACAGTGAAACCGCTAAATTAAATAAGTTGTATTCCTAATACATTCCTAGTGTACTGAATGACAAATCAATACTAGCATAGAATAAAACCATTGAAGCTAGCAATATACCACAAAGGCTCCAGAAGTCTCTGTACATTCCTAATGCTGAAAAGCATGATCAACCTAGATATCACCTTTTTGCCATTAAGCAGCAGAATTACCAAACCTTTCCCACACAACTGGGCATTTTTTATTACACTATGTGAGATGCTTGTTCATAGAAATTTGCCATTTACATAAAACTTCTAAGAAATGGATATATATAGGGAGATTTCATTTTCTGTTTACATACAAGCAGATTTTGAACATCTAATAGCCATTACTCATGCAAAAATATTCTCTGTTTCGCAGTAGTGATTGTGAAGCTTGTTTGTTTTAGGTAGAAGTGCAAATTAATTGACTTTATGGAAAATAATTTAAGTATTTATTCAATATTGTTTCTGCTGCAGAGATGCTTCATATAGAAAACTATTTGGATTCGTGGAAGTATCAGTGACATCTGCTGTTCTAAAGCAAATCCAGTTGTCTTCCTTTTTTTTTCCTATAGCATGATCGCTGTTCTTCAGATGTTCTTGAAATGTGCTTTCACTCAGTACATGTCTTTATTTTTTTTTAGTTTTTATTATAAATAGAATTAGGATGTATTCCTGGCTTGCTTGAAGCTGTAATCTCTATATTTCATTGCTTTATTGTACTCAATTAAAATATGTCAACCCTGTGCTGAAGACATTAAGTTCAGTTTCTAAGCCCAGTTATGAAGTGTTGATCTTTATCTTAATTCACCAAAATTCTGAAAAACTTAAGTATATACTGAAGATATTCTTAAATGTACTTTGATTTTATTCTGAGGAAATTATACTTCTTTTATAGGAGACATTGATGAGTAATGTGGAGAAGGAAAGAATGCCTGAGAATATCTTCTTTTTCTTTTTTTTTGTTTTTTTTTTGTTGTTTTTTTTTCCTAGGGAATGAGCTTGAGAAAGCAGCACTGCTTTAACTATTAAAAATGGCAAGCTTTTTATAATTTAGATCATGACTGAATGCACTGGTTTTCCTTCCTTTATTTTTTATTATGTTTCTTGGAGATGCTCTGGTAAAGGCAGGAGTACCCATAACGTATAGAGTTATAGATGGGACTGCTTTGCTTGTTTGTCTTTTTTTTATAGTCAATCTCTGCATCATGCAGCCTCCAGTGCAATTAACTCCTGATTTAAGATTCTTCTTCTTGTTCATTTTACTACTTTTCACTTGGCTTGCTGAAATTTGCCAGTATTATTGAAGTAGTTTGTTCCTTTTCTTCTTTAGTAGATCCAATAGCAATGTTTCATATGTATTTACAGTAATGGCAATAGAGGCACAGGAAAACTTAACTAGGACTTAAGGTTGGTGCTTTACTTATTCCTTTTGATATGAAATCATAGCATATTGCAACTCTCAGAAACTTATTACGATTATTAGTAGAAAGCTTTTCGACAGCTGGTTGTCTCAGTCCAGTCTGTGTGGACAAGGGCCTGATTTTTTAATTTCTCTGTATTTTCTGTCCTCAGTTATGTGGTAGGAAAAATGGTATAATAGGTCACAAAACCACCCCAGAATAAATGATGGAACAATATACAGGGCAAAACCAAATCAGGCCCTAACTGTTCTGCCAGAGTTTGTGTTGATTTATCATATAATTCATACAACATAATGTCATGGTCACAACCTGGATGTTAAGAATTTTACTGGCACGGAGTTAAATTCCCCGTTTTCCTCTAGAAGTAGTATATTCATGATAAAGCATACAAATGGGGGGGGGGGTAACCACAGTGGACATTTTTTAATGAATGTGCATTACTGCTCTCTGTTCTTCAATGTGGTCACGTTTTTAGGAGAAGGGCTGGTTACACAGTCTGCATTTGCAAACATAAATGATTGTTTACCTAAGCATCAATGTATTTATGGTTTGGAAGCATCAAAAATTATTTACATATCAATACTGTAAGTGAAACAATATATAATTGGGTTTTGCATATTGTGTTTTTCTTACGTAAAAATTATTTGAGGACAGAAAGAAGGATCTTCTTAAGAAATATCAGTATATTAAAATGTGTAGAACAGCAGCAAAACATAGTGCTAAATTAAATGTATTGTGTATTTTTTAGCATTTAATAATTAAATAATGCTTCTGGAGTTACATATTTAGTAAAAGGTTGCCCATTCCATTCTGTAATGCCTATTTCAAAGCTAGTAAAACATGCACTGTTTTAAAGGATTACATAGCTTGTTCCTCTAGGTAGAAGTTTTGTATTTGACTTGTCTTTCTTGTTTAAATTAAACACGTGCTGATTTGCAAGTATAAGCTTTTCTTCTGGCACTGGTTTTCAATGAAAACTTTGGTGGTTAAATATACATACATAGTTGCGTGAAGGGAGAAAGGAAAACTGATGAAAAATCCAGTTTGTGCCAAAACTGCGAGGGGCCATCTGAGTAAAGATGAAAACAGTGAAATAAAATGATGGAAATTCTACTATACAACTTAATTACACTGGAGATGTTTTCTGGCATCTTCATGCAAAGCGTAATGAGGAAAAGACATTTTTTTTTTCCTGAGATAACACACTGTTAGCAATAGGGCACAAATGTTTTAGGTTAATATTTTCACTTAAAAAATAGCTATGAACTGAATTCTAAATTTGGCTTGTTTTATATATTGCTCTGAACGTATCAAGATATACTTTTGTAGAGTTTTCAATCTGCTTAATTAGTTTGATGTAGGATATTCTGGATTTATTCTCAGGGCTGAGTGTTTTGATGTTAGTGATGTTTTTTTTTGTGATGACTTTCCTGTTCTGGAAATATTACAGAAGTATTTAAAATTGTTTTGTCAGTTGGGGAAAATTTTCCTTTGAAATTTCTGTTAATTTATAATTTTAAAGGACAGAAGTATTTTAAATCTCACAGAAATGAAACCTTTCCTCTGATGAGATCCCAAATTTATATATGGATCATCAATTTGAATATTTTTTTCTGCCATTGAAGTTTTACATCTGTCAGGTGATGGAATGTCCATCTTTCGTCTGTTCTAAAAACTGTAATTTTTGATACAACATTCTAAAAGAAGAACTTAAACTGAACAGATGACTTCTCTGTAGTAAGCCTAGAGTAATTTATAAACACTATCTTTCCTTGACCTTCCCTGAGCTTCTCTGACCTTTCTTGACCTCTCTGACATTCTCTCAACCTTCCTTGACCTTCTCTGACATTCCCTGACCTCCCTCAACCTTCTCTGACATTCCCTGACCTCCTGTGACCTTCTCTGACCTTCCTTGATCTTCTTTGACCTTCTCAGGCTGTACCTATTGCTTCATGCTCAGTAGACATCGTTGTCTATGAGAACTTTGTCCCATCTCTCTCTGAACTGGTGTATTCATTTGGTTTCCATAGTTTCCTGTGGCAGTGAGGTCCTTTAGGAATGCTATGTGAAAAATCTTTCCTTTCATTCATTATAAACTTGCTGCTGGGCGTTGGCACCTGGTACCCTCAGTGCTGTGTTCCAGGTGGTGCACAGAGTTCTTCCCTTTTTCCTTTCTCCAGGGCAGTCATGATTTTAGGCAATGCCATCATCTCCTTGTTTTTGTCTCTCTCTGCTGTGCAGAGGAGCCATAGTTTTGGGACGCTGAGCTGATTAAAGAAATGTGTTCCCAGCATGTTTGTTCAAAATTTTAAAGTAATAACTTCCAACAGGACTCTTTTTCACAAAAAACATCCTGTTCAGACTAGAGAGTGCATTTTTGTAAACAGACAGTAGTTTAGGATTTTGGAGTTAACAAAACCCTGTGGAAACCTGCAGAGAAAGGTGCTTCAGAAAGGAAAAAAAAAAAAACAAAACAAAAACAAAACAGAAAGGGTCATTGAACACTGGAACAGGCTGCCCAGGGAGGTGGTTGAGTCACCATCCCTGGAGGGGTTTGAAAGAAGGGTAGATGAGGTGCTCAGGGGCTCAGGGGCATGATTTAATGGTTGATAGGAATGGTTGGACTCAATGATCCTGGGGGTCTTTTCCAACCTAGTGATTCTGTGATTCATTTTTCCCAAAATCCCTAGTTTCTTGGTCTCTGATTTTTGCAAGGTGCTCCCTGACCCTGCTGCCTGCTGGCATGTGTGTGGCAGCCATCGATGTTCTTCACACTCCATGTTCCCTTCCATTGAGTTGGCTTTGTTCACTTGCTGGGAACCAAGTAACTTTCTAATCTGCAGTTAGGTACAAGGTTCCATCAGGTTACAGTGTTCCCAGTATTTCTTTTCCCAAAATCTCTGTGCTATTGGTTTATTTGAGCATTTATGTATAAAGAATTGGTGTAAATGTTATCAAAGGAATGCGAAGGCCTGGTTTTTTATCCATTGCAAAAAGAAAGAATGATGAGAGAATGGCAGGAAGATACACCACAAGAGGATTAGGCTGGACATTAGGAAAAGATTCTTCACCTAGAGGGTGGTGGAGCACTGGAACAGACTTCCCAGGAAAGCAGTAAGATGCCAAGCCTGACAATAACCAACACTGTCAGGCACACTACGTGCATGTTGGGGTTGTCCTATGCAGGGACAGGAGTTGGACTTGATGATCCTTGTGGGTCCCTTCCAACTTAGGACTTACTCTGATTCCTATAAGTCATAGAAATAGGAATGCAACAAACTTCCATGAAGTCTTATAAATGGTATTGGAATGACGTGACATTTTTTTCATAGAATCATAGAATCACTAGGTTGGAAGATACCCATCGGATCAGCGAGTCCAACCATTCCCACCAATCCCTAAACCATGCCCCTAAGCACCTCATCCACCTTCACCTTAAACACCTCCAGGGAAGTCGAGTCAACCACCTCTCTGGGGAGACTGTTCCAATGCCTAATGACTCTTTCCGTGAAGAATTTTTTCCTTATCTCAAGACTGAATCTCCCCTGGCGGAGCTTGAGGCCATTCCCTCTCATCCTGTCCCCTGTCACTTGGGAGAAGAGGCCAGCACCCTCCTCTCCACAACCTCCCTTCAGGTAGTTGTAGAGAGTAATAAGGTCTCCCCTCAGCCTCCTCTTCTCCAGGCTAAACAACTCCAGCTTCAAAAGTGTTCTCTAAGACTGATAGCAGTTTTAAAGCTTTTGATTTTTTTATTCTCATCTCCCCTTACAGAAGGTGGGAAATAGTCATGCAATAAGTAAACAGATGTGTAGTTTTCAGTTCCAAATGCAGCTTGCATGGCAAGAACTTGCACTTAATTCTGATTCTAATGCCTTCAGTGTTTAAAAGATACAAACTTTTCTCAGTTCCCCTCAGAATGGGTTGTACAAAGCCAAGAAGGGGCTACGAGGAGCCTACCTTTAAATAATTCTTCTACTTTGTCTTTTTGCACAAATCTAAAGCAAACGTAAATCTCACTGTGGGCTTGATTTTGTTTTGTGCAATTGGTTTGGCAAAAGCTCAATCTTCTATGTTTTTTCATGTCCATGATCTCAGAAGTATTTAGGAGGAAAAAAGGGCTTAAAATGGCTGGAGTTATGAAAACAAAGACAGATCCCAGGAGGGCTTTTGCTCTCTCATCCTCTCCTCTCATAGATCAGCTTTCTCATATTTATCTTTGATTTAGATCTCATTCGCATACCAGAAGATTTTCTCTATCATTTTCAAATTCAGCAAAATTTGAGGATGTAAATGAGAACTAACAAAGTGAGTAATGTAAAGAAGTGAAGTGGTTAAGAAGTGCTTGCAAATGATGCCCACAAGCTAGAATTTCCCTTTCTTTTTCCTGTGTTGCTTGCAAGACTGAGACCGAGTGAATGCAAGTATTTCGTCTGCCTGGAGAAAGGATGGTCACTATTGGCCACTAACCTGAAGAACTGCCATGCTTTTCAATTCTCACACAATACACAATATCAGTGACTATTGTACCAGAACCTATGTGTTTCTCTGAACCAGGATCAGAACTTAAATCAGCTTCTTTGCTCTACAGCAGTTTTTGTTACACTACTATATTATTTCTAGCCCTGTCAGGCTGCTCTAGTGAGGCATTTCTGTGTTCTTTATTGCTTAAGCAAATGTTAATATTTCAGAAGATACTTAAGATAGACCTTAATAGATATTAAGGTCTTAATATCTATTTTGAGTATGTCACATCATGCACTTATCATAAAAGTTTACTGATAATCTGTATAGCTGAAGATTAGTGTACTGATATTTTCTTAAAGCACGTGTTTGCTCCTTATTCGGAGTTTGCAGGCATTCTTATGAATACACTTATTTTCCATGTTATTTGCAGGAAAAATAACTATAACAGTGTCTAGTATGCTTATATAGGCCAAGAAGTATTTACTGATTTTTTTTTGTCTTATTTTCCAATCATCCTATCAGCAAAGAAGAAAATGTCATTATCGATAGTATTTGTATGCCTGTTTATCCTGTTTAGGGTGCTTAGAACCTCCCTGTATTGATTTTCCATTGGCTTTACTATAGAGGTTTCCAACTTTAGTCAGTGAAAAAAATACAAAATTAAATGTTCTTGCTCCTAAATTTCTGGTAAACTACAGACAAAGAATGTAGTTTGAGAAACCTCTGAAAATGGAATGAAATGTTCCAATTTTTTTAAATCACCTTCCTTTCAGAAGATGTTCAGGTGAGAAAAGTCACAAAAAATCAGAGCTGATAGCTGAGCTTTCATGCAGGGATATCTGGTCAGAAAAGTCCACCTCAGAGGAAAAAAATCAAGAAATATATATATGAGATAAAAGGTTAAAGGTGTTTATTGCTACCTTTTCTCCTCTGATAGATGATAGTTAACAATATGCATAGAGAAGATAGTCTGAAGTCTTTGTTTTCCTCCTGGCTAATGCATTCTATAGGCTGATCTTAAAGAAAGGGAAGAAAGAAACCAACACTATGCTTTGAGGAGACATTAACAGAATTTATAGCTCTATTATAGCAGTGGTGTATTCAGACAAGTAATGCAAACGCCTGTCTTTTATGTGCTGTACTGCTTGTTAGTGAATATGGTGTAAATGTTTTGACAGTGAGTATAAAGGGTTTTTACAGTATTTGATAGTTTGGATATAGAATGAACTTTAAAGGGGACAATTAAGAGGTGTATTTTCTGCAGAGTGCATAGGGAATTAACTGTGAGCCACACTGGCAACAGTGGACGTGGCACATCTGATTTTCTGTAAACCTGAAGGAAAATACCCACTATAACTGCATTTACTAATTTAGATAGGATTTTGAACAATTCCTAGGGCAGTAAGGCACCCATTTCCTTCAGAATCTTGGTAGATTGTTAATTGCCTTAAGGAATCTCAGCCTTAGGGAAGCGAGACAAGTTTCTGAGGTCTGAGTTTACTAAGAAGTGCTTTATTTTGACAGAACACAGAGATGAATCCATACTATTAAAAAAAAAACAACCAGGAAAACCTCAACAAAACAGGCCTATGTATTTTTATATATGATACTTTTCCTTTGTGAATTTCTGCTGTGTTTAGAGACTCAAGATAGTCCAATGCACCGTGTAAGTCTTCAAGGACAGCTTCTTTAAGGCATGGTGTGTCATCAGAATGCCTCATCCTTGCCTGAAGGAATCCCTTGCCATCAAGAAAATATTATTCTTCTGGGCCTTGGTTTTCTATCCTTGTCCGTATGTAGCCCAGAGCATACTGAGCACTGCCCACTGGGGAGGTAGCTGAGATTCACTGATGTGTTCTTTCCCAGTTCTGCGTATATCTTAAGTGTATCAGGATGGTTACAAAGACAGGAATGGTGAAGAATGGGTGATGGGTTCCTGCTCATCTTTCAACAGCACAGATTTATTTCTGTCTTAAGTATGCTACTGCATGCGTGCTCCTGAACCTGTGCAGAAGAAAAGGTGGTAAATGTGGAACAAAGAAAGATTTCTCCAAAGGCTCCCTGATCAGTGTCACCTCATTTTGTGTATGAAGCTCAGAGAGGCTACCAGCCCTGTGCTGACCACTCAGTCCTCAGATAACCTATGGATAGTGTCTTTCAAATATGCATTTTAGGTGCTGATTTCTAAAGAAAAATTTTGCCTCCCATTGCAATTCTATGCAGACAGGAAGTTTTTGTTTTATTGACTGATATTTTAGGTTTTGCTTTGTGTGATCTATTGCACATCTTTTCTCTTTTATCAGCACAGAGGCTTATAGCCCCTTCTTTAATAACATTTATTGATACTGTACTACTTGCTAGGACTTAAATCAGATTATCAACATGCAACACGGCATGAAATATCTGTGTTCTCACCAGCTGTAAGTAGGAAAAGCTCAGCACCCCTTGGCTCTTGGTCTCTTGCCATGACACTTGTAGCCAGGTTTTGAAGAAAAAAAGTCATTTTTTTCAAGTTGTTTTTGGTGTTCAGGTTTTTTTTGTTGAAACTTAGACACAAGTGTATTTTGATGCCTAAAGGGGAACAGAATTCTCTTACTCCTTTGAAGATCCAGTCCCATGTGAGTTTATCCTGCATTAACAACAGATGGTGAATAGCTTCAACAGCTTTGTTTCTATTACCAGCCATCTTTGATTTACTCCCTGGTTTTGCTTTTCAGTCTTTATTGCTTTTATTCTGAAACAGCAGAGGCAGAGCTATTGTTACCTCTCAGCCATAGTTTTTCTCACACAATACTATTGATCTCTTCTTGCAGTATTTGTTTTGTCACACTATCAAAACCAGTATTGTGTCTAAAAGGAAGGAGAAGGAGAGGATCAGACCTTTTTAATAGAGTGGTGCAATGTAAGATCTTATTGCTGCAAACATTTGTGCCTGTATTCAGTTGTGCATGCTACTCCTGCTGTAAATTCTGGAGAAATGAGAAGGTATAGCCTAGGTATGTACATTATCCTTTAGCTATTTCAGTTGCAGATCAGTCCATAAACCATCATAACTTATAACATAAAGAATTCATTCTAGACATCATAGTTTTTTTAGATTAGTTGTGTCCTTCCAAAGAACAACCAGAAGTATGTTCAGTCAGCTTAAGAGTCCATATATAGACTTGCACCTATGGGAAAGAATTGAAAAAAGTCAAGCTGAGAAAACTATTTCTTTGAATAATGTAGAGAGTGCTTTTCCTTCAGAGCATAAATTATAGCTGCTCTATTTCTTGCACTGCAGGGAAGCAATCACTTCATCTTCTCTACATTTATGCTTTTGATCTTTCTGGGTGGTTGAAGTAGCTGGATTTTTCACTTTCTCCTAGCCCACAGCTGGTTGCTAGTGTCATGCATTCGGATATTTGTTTCAAGCCTTTATTGTCTGGCCTAATTATGGGATCTAAAAAAGGTCAGATTCATTCTGAACAAAAGCTTCAGTTTTCATCTTAGCTTGTGTTTGTTCCTCGTGTGTATCTTCCTTTGCTGTGGGCCCCAAAATCTATGATCCCCTTTGTTAGGTTCATGGACGAGTGTTCCTAAAAGCTGGTTTTGCACTTTGTGACAGTAGTTTATGTTAATGCTGGCATGTTAACCCAGGTTATGAACTCTTCCTAAATCATATTAACTGCAGTTGGATTAATATCTCCTGAATTTCTGTTTCTTATGATTTCTTTCAAAACTGATTCATATTTTGGTCCAAGTAGGCTGGGTCTTTACTTCCAGCAAATGATTTTAATTATCGCGATGAAGTAGACAGAAGAAACCTATGACATTTTCTTCTTCTCAAACCAGGACTTTTCTATTTTGAATAAAAATTCCCAAGACTCTAAAATGTATTCTAAACAAATTTATTTTCCAGCTTTTAAAGCAGTTTGTTCTGAAATTTGTTTCAGCATTTTTTTTTTTGCAAGTGAAGTGTAATCCAACTTTTGGCTCTCAAATTAAGTCTCAGAGGAAATTTATTTGGAATTTTTGAAAATTCACTTATTTCCCTTTGGGAAATCATTTTATTCCAAATGGTACAGTTACAGCAGTGTATCTATCTAGCACAGTTTTTCAGTTCTGAGAAATAGAAAGCATTTCCTGGTGCTTAACAAACTCATCCTTCTAACCCTTGCACCATTTTATCTCTATCTTTCATATTACTGTTCAGATCTGCCTGTATAATTGGACAAATACAGTCCTTTACATTATTCAGGAGTTATCTGCTAATTCCTCATTACTCCTTGTGCTTAGTCATTTATTTATCGTTTACACTTGCTCTAGCTATAAAGTGTCTGTATGACCTTTAGCATGTGATTTATTCATGTAATGATTGCCAGGAATATTTGTATTTATATGGTCTTAGATTTAATCCCTTTGAAAACACAGTGATATTGATATTAATTTATCTGTGTTTTGGATCCTACTCCTAATTTTGATTGGTGACATAAATCACACACTTCCCTGGTTAGAGGTCTTAAGTTGTGTAAACAGGATGAGTCTCTTTCCTTTTCATTGATTACCTGTGAATATTCATAATTGTTCAACAAATCAATTTTGCATGAAATAGAATGCTTTTCATAATGGTCGTGAAAGCAGTTATGGCATGAATCCCATCATTAATATTTATCCATGCCAGTATTTGTGATGCTTTTGCTCTATGAGTAAAGCTTCATGCACTAGAGTGTTTGAGATCAGGCTAATGAAAAAATATGAAAAGAGAAAACATCAGCTAAGCAAACAGCTTCTGTTGCAGAAGGGTAAATGAATGCTTCTGGGCTGTTTGTACCTGCTGTCCTTCTAATCTCAGTCAATCTCTTGGTATATATAAATGCACATATGCATATTAAAAATGTATGGATCATTAAAGGCCAAATTATCTTGACATATTGACAGTGTTATTGCACGTGGGACTTTAGGCCACTGGTATATTACAATGAACATGATGTAACTGTATTTGTATAATAAAAAAATAATTTAGATTTCTAGTATACAGTCCTGCCTTGTTGGCAGAGTTTATCAGCTTTTCTAGTTTGAGTTCATGCTTGTTATGGCACACTTGTAGAAAATATTTATGTATTTCATCTCCTGAGTTTCACTCAAAGATGTATGTAGGATAATGCTGAGAGAAGAGTGGGAAGATGAAGTGTCATAGCATAATATTTCAGAATAGAATTTTTGCTACTGAGGCAGCTGTAAGCGAGGGAAACAGCATCAAGAGTTCTCAGCTGTGCCCACTAAATTCATAATGGACTCTGTAGTTCCCAGGTGAGCATAATATACTCTAAATGCTAAGATGTTCTTTTTCCTTTTTGGAAGATTGGTGACAGTAAAAAGAACATAATTACAACAGAAATGTTAAGACTTGCCTAGCATCTAGAAATTATAAATGAAGCTGTTAATTAGGTACATGTCTGTGGATGATGAATGTGCTATGATATCAAATAACTGCCTTCCAAAATGTTATTCTCTTGCCAAGAACCCAAAATGCTAATATGGGTAAGCGTTGTAAAACTAGAACTAGAATCTTTAAAGTGGACATGTAGATGCATGTAACGTGATAGATGCATGCAGCGAACTTGGGGGGCAAGGGGGTAAAACTCAAGCCAGCTAACAGTGTTTCCATGCTTTCAAAAGGAGTTAGTTACACCTTTGATGTTCTCCCAATCAAACCCCTACTGCTCTTTTACAGCGTTTTATAGACAGTGGCAATTTGGATACTCAGAGAAATTATTTGGCATGACAGGTGGAAGATGTAAGTGAGTTTCAGTGGGATAGCTAACTGCTAATGGCCGCATGACGAGTTAAAATACTAGTGATAAATTTATTAATTGTGAGGTATTTATTTAAATGACTGACTTGCAAAGTTGTGCTTACATGAAAGGATTGCTGCTTTTGACACAGTGTTGCTTTACACCAAGTGAAGATGTTGCCTTTTTATTTTTCATAAGAGATTAGCAAAAATCACGAAGAAGGAAAAATTAGCTGTCAAAGCATCAGTGGTTTCTTTTCCAGAGACTATTTCCAATTAATATCCTAGCTAGCACAAATAAAAACACTGGTTATTCTAAACATCTTACTAGAGCCTTGGGAAACCAAAGTTTCTTGACTTCAGTTCAAATAATTTTAAATGTTCATGGAGGGGTTTCACAGATGTTGTTTATTTCTCTGCAGCTGTCTCAGAAGTGAGCAGTGACACTCATTTTCTAGCTGTCTTGAGAACAGTATAATGTTTTTTAAAGGGTGGAAGGAGACTTCCACTGCTGCAATCACTATCTACTTCAGAATTGAAAGAGTAAAAAATAAAATAACTGGGAGGCAGAGAGAGGAGGAGGTGGTAGAGAGAGGTGGTTTCTCATGAGCTGTTAACAGAATCAGGGGAGAAAAAGGAAAGAAAGCAGCTGGCTGATAATTTATTACACCATTTTTAGTAGGAAAGAGAATTAAAACAAAAAAGAACTTGGCCTCGAGCAATGTAGCATTTCTCGCCTACTCAATGATATAAAGTGCCCAGAACAAAAATAAGGTCTGGCAAAGAAAATAATATCATGTGAAAGCCTGCAGTGTTTTATCTTTGCTGGTGGGAGTTGAGAGCGGGTGAATGGATTGTTTAGCATTAAAGTAATCAATGCTAAATTAATTTTATATTATATGCTTGATAGTGATGGTCTTTAAAGTCCTAGAAATATCCTAAGAGTAATGCTTACTCTTAGGACAGATTACTGAGAGTATTACTCTTAGTAATACTCCCCCCCCTTTTTTTTTACAACTCTATTTTTTTTAACAAACCCTCTGCTTTTATAGGTGCTGAATTTTCTAGGCAACTTCCTTCCCTAGCAGGGCTGCATAACAGTTCTGGTACCGCTTAGAGAAGGAGTAGTTGTAATGGCACCCAGTTCCTATCCCAAAAGTTACTGCCACAGTTTCAATCTTGAATTACAGTGTAAATATTAATTATCAGAATCAATGTGATATTTGCTAGTGATGGAACAGTTTATCCTTTCCTGTGTCCCCGAACACTCTGAGCTTGTTGATGTGGCTCTTCTACATGGATTTCTAGCAGACATTTGTCAAGGAAGTAGGCATCATAATCACTAATAAAACTTTCCATTGTATATTTCAATTAAAGCAATTTGAGAGAAAACTGGATATTTGCCTTAACAAATAGTGTCATTTCAGAATCAACTTTTCTGTAATTCTTGGCATGTGGCATCTGGTATTGAGATCTAGAGATACAGCTTCACATAATATGCTGTATCATATCTTTTCATTTGAATGGAGTTCAAGAATTTTTAACAATTCATCTTGGAATGGTTCCACTAAAACTGGTTTTAGTTTTGCACAGTGCAGTAATTGCCACTGCTGGCTGAACAGGTGCTTTCTGTTTCTAAACAAGTGTTTATGTTTACATGTTTACTGTCTGATTTGTATGTCTGGTGCAAAGATGATGTAATATTCTCAAGAAAAGAGAATTGTATAACATTCAGCAGGGTTTATATGTGTATATTTGTTCTCTATACTGAGAATATTTCAGTAGGGACCTCTGAGCCCCATTGAGACTGAGACCTTGTCCATAATTGCACCAAGTAAAACTATGAAATAAATCAATTTCTTCAAAGTAAACAAAAGCGAAAGGAGATGCTTTTCTAGCTTTCCTAACATCACACTGTGCTTGCTTTAAGCATCTAAATCTCTTTAGACTCTTCCAAAGTCTCCCAAAGGGATAATTTTCCTGGTGGGTTCAATAAAGTATGCCAAACATTAGACTTCCAGGTAAGCCCTTCTTTGTGCAAATTGGTAATTCCTGGACTATATTTATCACTACATTAAACCAGTGTGGCTTTTCAGTACTTGGACTCCATGGAACTCACACTAGGATATATAGGATTCTATGACAACAAGGTGTCCCATTAAATATTGCATGTATTGTTTTGGGAAACTTTAAGCTTCACAGAGAATGACTTCGGAACATGTCCATTTATTATTTATTGGCATTTTTGCCATGTTCACATTTAGGATGGCCTAATACAACATCTGTTTCTGATTAAAGTGAGCATCTGGTATTTCACAGATAATTATGAGACATGAGCTTACTGTTCTCTAGGCCTACTAGACAAATTGGAACCAAGCTCTCTAGGTGGGTGGTAAGAGCTGGTTCATTACTGGGTGCAATTCTGATCATGCCTTTTACATGGGATGTAATCAGAATAGCGTTAACTGTTAAACACTGTTTGCAAGGAAGAATTACCAGCAACTTTGGTGTTGTGTCCTAAGAAGCAAAAGGAAGAGAGCAATTAAGATTTTTCCAACACAGAAGAATAAAATGGGTATGTCCTTGAAAGCTCTGCTCCTGTTAAACTTTTTCTCTTGCTTATTCTGAAAACCTGAATTTGTGATCCTTCTATTGCTCTGGCAAATATGTTTGTCGTACAGCAAAGGAGTGGATAAACCTGTAAAACAACTGCTCATTGATCAAGATATGGTGAGAGAGTTTGTTTCCTGATTAAATTTGTCTGGAGAGCTAAGCTGGCTCAGAGAAAGATAACAGCTATGCACCAAAAGAAACCCCAAGTGATTTTGTCTCCTCTTGTTGTGGAGCAGAGTGCATAGCTCATTATTGTTCATTATGAATTGTAAAGATGAGCTCACTTCTGGTGAACAAGTAAAATATTCAATCTTTTCTTTGTGTTTGTGCTCTGTTTAGCTCATGGCTACAGGTTTTAACTAAAGGAGATTCTTACTGTCGTACGTAAGCTTGAAAGGCCATAGAATCATAGAACAGAATCACAGAATCGTTAAGGTTGGAAAAGACTTCTGAAATCATCAAGTCCAACCATCAGCCCAACACCACTGTGTTTATTAAACCATAACCTGAAGTGCCACATCTACATATTTTTTAACACCTCCAGGGATGACAATTCTACCACTTCTGTGGGCAGCCTCTGCCAGTGCTTGACCAAAAGGGAGGACACAAAGATCCCAAAGGGAAAGGACTATGATATTTGTTTCTTGTTTTCCTCTGTAACAATGTGCCCTAGAAATGCAAGCCTGTGAATAAGTAATCCGGCATGCAGATCTCTTGTAGTCTCTCTGTTAGTTGCAGGATTTGACTTCTTTGGGCTCCAATTTATCTATATGCATCTATGGATTTATGTGTGTATGGGTATACAAAACCAGAAAAATGCTTTTTCTCCTGGTACTTGCTTTATGTTTTTTCTTTAGGACTTATAAAACAATTTTAAGGCAACAGTCTCCTAAGTACTACACTGCAATTGCAAATATCAATTTGCATTACCAAACTATGCTAGTCTGCTAAATGATCAGTTGTATGGAGCCTTCTGGTCTGATAGACCAGTTGTGTTGATGCACTTCCTTTCAAAAAAACCAGTAAGCATGGAAAAAAATTCTTAACCACATAATTAAAATTTATATCCCACCAGACTCCCTCAAAACCTGTCCTTCAGAAGCAGATAGCATAAATGTAGTCTTCACAGCTCTAACTGCTCATATAAACATTTAAATCTTGAGAAGTTATGCCATTCTAATTTCACTTCTGCTCTGTATCTGTTGCATTTAATTTACCATGACATACTTGCATAACCATAGGGTTTTTTCTTGCCAGGTATTATCAGCCGCCAGGAGGCAGAAGAGTTGTTGATGAATAAATCTGAAGGAACATTCCTGGTGCGAGTCAGTGAGAAAATCTGGGGCTATGCATTGTCTTATCGCCAGCAAAGTGGGTTCAAACACTTCCTGGTTGATGCTTCGGGGGATTTCTACAGCTTCTTGGGGGTAGATCCAAACCGACATGCAACACTGACAGATCTTATTGATTTTCACAAGGTAAGACTTGTGAGACACAGATCGATAGCTGAGTGGAGCAGATTAATAATTTAAACGGTGGCCATGTAATTTGAAACCATACTGGAAAGTAGTAACCACAGCGGAGAAAAGAATATACATATATATTCTACAGTAAGAGTAGCTGTAACATTTGTTGTCTTTTGCTGCAGTGAATTAGAAGGCTTTCCCCCTTCTTTCAAGTGCTTCAGCATGTGTTTGTGTCTCCTTCTAAGCAGAATCTTATTCAATGCAATTCTCTCCTGGCCTAAAAATGGACTAATAAGGGCTGAGAGAGCTAACACTTTTTGATCCTCTTTGCTGTGCAAAATTGGATTGGAAATGCCATAGAAAGGTCTTTCAGTGAAATTTCAGCATTTTTCGACCTTTCATGTGAGGGTTGTAGTGTGCAAACCCAAAGGAGTGGAGCCCTGCGCTAAAGAAGGGAACAAGAGGGGTTCTGTTTTAGGGATGTGCTTAGGGTTATTCTTTATTATCCAAGCGTAATTTAATGCTGGTATTTGACTTCAGATGGGTTTGAATTACGTTGGCTCTAACTTGTGTTTCTTGTTGTCAGGCCATGACTAAAGAGTAGCAATGTTTCTGATAGCAGAACTTTTTTTCACCATCTTGCATCCCTCCCCATCTTCAGCAGTTTCAATTTGTTTAGCCACCCTTACAATTTCTTTTCATCTCCTCTTTTCTAGTTACCTTTTCTTTTTTATCCTTTTCTCACTCTTGTCTCAAACTAATTCTATTAATTTTTGGCTCCTCCTTTTCTTCACAGCTTTAATTTTTTTCAGTAGTCAGTCTCACAACTAAGCAGAGATTATTTTTCTTTGATTTTCCCTTTACTTTTAATTTTTTCTTTTATTTTAGCTGTTTTGCAACATCTCATTAGTCAAACCTTCACACTGTTTCTTCCAGCTGACATCCTTACTTTTCAGTTGTCATTAGCAGTACAGTAGAAGTCACTAATTTTGAGTATTATTGGATTAACAAAAAGAAGTTGAATTTCTCAGAATTTACATTACATGAAGGAGCAGAGGTTATAATGTGTTAACCTTCATTAAAACATAGATATTCATTTCCTAAACAGGATTTCTAAGTCCCCAAACTACAACAACAAAGAATAAAGGGCAGAAAACCCCAGATTCATTCAGTTTTGCAGAAAATGATGAATTAGTTCTGAAAGTCAGGTTTTGATTGGCCTTCTCTCCCTTACTTTCTTTCTCCCATACCAGCTACTGGCATGTGTGCACACAGAGGTGGCTTTATTTTAAGATCTAGTAAAATGTCAAGGCAAATGGGATTTGCCTTAATGTCCCCTCACAAATCGCTATGGCATGATGTTTCCACAAATTATATTTCCATGTGGGAGAAGAGTAGGTGTCACATTTAAGCAAAAGTACCTCCTCCCCTAATTTGATGAAGTCTATTTTCAGACAGCGGCGGGGCACTTGCCAAAAGCAGAATGGCTTTTAGTTCCTGACATAAAAAAAAAAAAAAAGTTTTCTTAGGTGTCCCCTGATAATTGTTAATATTTCCCCTGTAGTGAGCCTGTCAAGACAAACTGGTTCACCTTTAATGTCACCACACAATTGTCTTTTAATTATCTGGCTTAATAGCTATATGAAAATTTGTCTCTTTGGTAATCACTTCAGGAGGCTTCTTATTGTATCTTTCACATGTTTGGTTTTTTTTTTTGAAACCTTTCTGCCTAACCTTTCTGATGCACTATATTGTCCCAAAGCCTTCTGGTAACCAGTTAGGCAATCTTTATGCAAATAGTTGTGCTGCAGGCACTTTCTCTTGCGGCGATTGCTATATTGTCTGGAAAAATTGCTACCTCCAGACTATTTTTGGCGAGAGTTTACTTCCCCATCCCAAAAGTTGCATAGACTTTTCTAATTGCTTATACTTAGTCATCTAAACCTCCTTCATTTTGATTTAAAATATTTAAGAAAAGGTCACTCAAACATCTGACAGATACAAGGGGGTAGCAACCATTAGCTGGAAAAACAAACTTCTTACAGAAGAGAGTGTGTGTATTTTCTCTTATTGCTATTTGCATTTAAATGCCGTGTGGAAAGCAACAATAACATATCCAAGATAACAGCTAAATTTGTGGTTTTACTTCCTTATAACTTTCTCAAAAACATTTAATTTGAGTAGTAACTTTCTGAAATTGTTCTCAGTCTGATGTAGTGATGGGGAAGGAACCACAACTGGGAGCCTGGATGTGTTCTGAGGAAATCAGGCATCAAAGTTCCATTGAATTGCAGTAGAAACTAGATAAGTTTTGAAAATGCTAGACCATATACATGTGTATATATATATAGGCCCACAACTTGGATCTAAACTTTTCAGATGAAGGATTGCTATTTTAGTCAGTATAATTCTGGACTCTCATTGATTTGGTGCATCTATAAATCTTAAAACTTCTAGGAACCCCAAAATGAACTATCATTACTCTAGGAATAAAGGTAAAGAGAAAGTTCTCTACTTTTCAAATAAATTTTTTTTTGTATTCATCTTGGTAATTAATTACTGGAATGACAGACTTGGCATGTGAGTATTTAATTAATGAGAATAGTGCTATTTGTAAAGACTGTCTTTCCCCTAGCAAGGTTATTATCTTTTACCTATCTGTAATCAGTGATAAAGCTGTTACTGTTGTGTGTGAGCACTCAAGAATGAGCTCTTGCTCAGTCTGCCTGGGGAAGCTTCTTTCATCCCAATGACTATTAAAGTGCCATAGTAGGACTGGCATAAAATAGTTGATAGGATCCCTTTGCAAGTTTGTAGTTATTTTATCAAGCATTTATTCATAATTGGTTACCAATTACAGTGGTGTGTTAGTCTTTACTGCTATCAATTCCTTTTATTAGAAAACCGAGAAAGGCTTAGACATCTATGAATGATGTGTTAATTGGTTTTATCTTTCTAGGAAGAAATCATCACATCCTCAGGAGGGGAGCTACTGATGGAGCCATGTGGACAGCAGAAGAGTCCACCAGATTACAGCCCTTTATTTGAATAACTGACCCAGGACTAACAGCATTCTAGATATCTGTAGTACTAGATAGCGACAAAAGTAAACACTGAAAAGTTGTTAGCAAAATTCCAAAGCCACTGGTCTTGTGGGCAAAAGGTATCCTTATTAGAAGACACAAAATATTTCTGGTTTGCATCTGAATTATCATAATTATTCATATTGCTAACATTTTAAAGGTGAGAAATTACTTGCTGGCAAATTACAAATGAGGACTGAGCCAGGAATTTTTCAAGGGGTTGCGGCCAATTTCACTGAGCACTAAGTTCTTATCTTAATTTTCTTCATGCCTGAGATTGAACAAGCAAAATGTGTGAGTGGGAATTATTCACAGAGCATTGTATGGAGTACCAATATTGGTGAACAGTTTATTTTTTCCAAAGCAATGTTTGTGTGTTTCTGCTGGCCATCTCATTACTCAGTGCTGCACTTTTGATAATAATAGGAGAAGTAGTCTTAAAATGTCCTTTTGCAGTTTGTGATGGCTTGAATGGTTATGGGTAGCTGGAAACTTGCCATTGTGCATTTGAATTCAGGCCTACAAAGTTCACCACTGCAGAAACAGAATAAAGTAATTTACATTTTATTTATAATTACATGCAGTCCAACAGCCTTAGAAAGAGAGTATAGAAAGTGGTCTTTTTATTCTAAAGTAGTTATTCTAATGAAAGCAGTTGGATTTGCAGCAACAACAACAACTCTCACTGGCCTTGTCACATTTTCTGCTTTCTGATGTGCGAGATACATATGTGCTGGAGATTCCTGGCATTCCTTTGCTGTAGGACCAGATACTTTCCTTGGCTGAGCTGTGAAGTGTCTATAGACTCACTTTTGAGGCCAGTGAGCAACATCTAGCATCTAGACTGAGGCATCTAAAGGTGGTATAGAGTAGTAATTAGCTGGTATTTAGACACCTAGACATCTTTGCTGACCAGTGTTTTGCCTTCATGAACTGTAGAAAAAAAAAAAAAGTATAAAATGCCATCTTCTCTTTGGAAGAGGTACTAGGAGTACTAGAAAAGAAGGCATATGATTTCCAAAGTTTTTTAAAGATTACTCAACCCATTGTACACAATTCTGAGAGTGCTTATAGGCAGACTATTGAGAAACTCATTCCATAAGAAATTCGTGTTCTGAGAGTAATAATAATACAGTTATTTATTTCTAGTGAGACACTTCCCAGCAACTATTTGCATTTTGTTTAACTGAGAAGAAGGCCTTAGGAATATTAGGTATTTAGCTTATGTGTCCTCTTGTGATGTAATAAACAAAAACCAGCATCATCATTTTCACTTCCAAGCAGATTTCCTACTTTTAATTATCTACGTTTTTCTGTTCAGGTTTCATCCATTTCTCATTCTAGCTTCTACCTGGCTTTGAAATAAATCCCCTGTAAGATCCCCTGGAAATGAAATTACTTGGAAAACTGCAATGTTTTCTGAGAGTTTTATTATGCTAATAAATGTCAGAATTCACAAGTAAGGGACTGTTTTGTTTTTGTTTTTTTTTTTAACATAGCTCCACAGAAATAGTGAAAAATAGCCAGCCAATTCTTAGAGTTACCAGAAAAGAAGAACTCAACAATACATAACCTGAAGCAGCATCAATAAAATACAGTGCAACTTAGCTGAAGATAAATTTTGGAGAAAATAAGAAATTAAGAGGCTTTCCTTGGTAGAGATGTGCTGCTGCTGCCAATACACTTGAGAGCTATGGGCAAAGTACTAGCATGGAGAAGTTTTCTAAGCTAACAAATCCTTCTTGTTGCCTTCCAGAAAATAAATGGACTATGAAAAGGTAACCAGTTAGTAGGAAGAATAGAAGGGAAAGCAGTGAAGCAGTGAATATGGTAAATTAAAAAATAAGAGAAGGGAAAATCTGCTTATCACACTGTTTTGAAAGTATTTTGGATTTTTGCTACTCTGGGAGGGAGACTGGGCTCTGCTACCTCCCTTTCACTCCTGCAAGTCTCCAAGATTTCAGCTTTGAGCTAAATCTGCCTCAGAGCTAGACTTTACACTTTCAGTCTGTAAGAGCTGAGTTAGTCCATACTGCAGCCTTGAATGCTGCATCTGCTTCATGCTGTCTGCCTCTACATTTAGTGCTGTCTGAAGCTGTTCATCACTGCATACAAAATCTTTTTAGCGCTGCAGTTTCATTGTCTGGAATGGCTAGCTTCATTCTATTACACAGTGACCTTCAAGTCTTGCTTTCTGATCTGTTTTTCCAGTGGTAGCTGTTGTTGAGTTGTAAGAGGTGCATGTTATGGATTTTCATTATAAGATTTCTTATCAATGAGACCACTGTGAACACACCAAGACACCTGTTATGGTAATTCTGTTTCATAAGGAAAAATGCTACAGCAATAAGGAAAACTTTTAAACTTTTCTAGGAACTGAACTTCTCTTCATATCTGTTTCACAGCCATAAAATAAGGTACACAAAGTCCAAGCTTGTTTGCACCTATCTTTGAAAAAGCAGTTCTTGAGGGCTTATTCTTGCTTCTTCCTGAATCCACAGATGAATCCACTCTTTCTAATTTTGTCTTGATCTATTATACATAGGCATCTCCAGTTTAATACTGCTCTTTCCTCTAAACCAGAACAAAAAACAAGCAAAGAAACTGACTGCAATCATGGATGAGATTTTCAAGGCTACTCGAAAAATGTAGAAGCCAGTCTATCACCTATTGTAAATACTGTATTGAAATAATTATGTAGTATGAGTGTTTACATATTAGTTTTATAAAAGAATAATCCAGGGCAACTATTAAGTGTACTGAATCCCTATTATGCTGAACAGTACTGAGCAAAAGAAGACAGCTCCTGCCTCAAAAAAAATATATGTAAACATTTTAGAGATTATTTTCATACTTACTAGGTAGAAACAGTTTCCAAAGGCCAGATTCAGAGTGAGAATTTCCGCTAGATTTCATTTACTTTGAATCAAATTAATAAAATTTATTTCTTTACTGAGGTGAGCCAAGGTTAATATACTGACTACAGTAAAACAATTCAGTTTGATATAAGCTAGGGATCCACTTCTGTTCATTCTTCTCCCCTCAAGTCCCCATAGACCCGAATAAAGAGCATTTAATGGAGTTACACCACATTTGACTGCAGTCTCAATTCTTCTGTTTATATAATGTCACAACACAAAGCTGGTCTGAGGTGAAATGCGGTGGTTCACAATGGGAGAATTTTCTCTCTTCCTTTGTATAAATAAATTTGTTTGCTTAATTTACAGGTTGGAGTTTATTTTTCCATTGTTTTCAAGGTCTTACTTTCTCTTCTGTTTTATTATGCCTTTGCTTTAAGATTCCTTCTTACCTTCCCAAGAGACCAGGGTTAGTGACCTCTGAGAAGCAATAATGTGTCCCTGGCTGGGCTACCAATTGCGGAATGAGATATTTGCACTTGACCAGATGTTTAGTTTGTGTTTCCTGAGAGGAATCTCCTGAATACATACTGTCTGTTGATAATGATGTGTAATTGATTTTTACAGCTAATTTCTTGCTATGCAAGTCCTGTCTCAAACCGCTTCAAATATTTTTTTAGTGCTAGTGATTATTCCTGTACCTTTTGTATCTACATTATGACCCATAGCCAATGCAAATTTTCTACTAGGCTGGAGCCTTCAATGAGTTTGCTTTCTTCTCTCTTGAAATTTCTTCCAGTAGTTTCAAATGAAGGCAATATCATTTTATGGTATCTTTATTAAACATTTATAAGTGAGTTTTCTTACAGAGCAGAAGTTAATTCATAAGAGATTGGACATTTAGTTTGGTCCTAATTGTGTGTGTTTGATCTAGGTGCAAGTAAACAGCGTGTTAATGTCTCCTTTAAAGCTGGGCAGCCATTTCTTCCCTGTTCTCAATTTTAATGAGAACCGTATGTGGGAGAAGGTGATTCGGTCATGGGCAATGGAAAGAAAAGAGACGAGGTAGGACTGTCCTATTCCATTAAATTTTACATATGACAGCAGGCAAAGTCTAGAATGAAGATCTCCTGAGATGCAGTGTTTTTTCCTGTTTAGCATTCAGAGGATCTAGGCTGAGACATTTCACCATTGCTTTTCCATTACGCCACAGCAACAGGGAGTTATTCATCCTGGGTGTGAAAAGGGACCAAATGGAGTTGAATGAGTAACATTACAGTGCCACAGGAATGGTACAGAAGTGGAGATCAAGAATATGGTAAACATATATTCTGTGTATAGTTGTGTTGAGCTAGAAGTGATTACAGATTCTTGTTTTGTAGAAGTTAATTCTTTTAATTATGTGATTGTCATTAATGGCCTATGAAGACATGACCAATCTTAATGCACTTCCTACTCCACAAATTCATAGAACATAGGAAAGGAAAATCAGAAATACTTGTCTTAGACAAGAGTTAATATGCATTATCATACGATAGTTGGGGCAGAGAATTTTAAAATGTATTATGCATAACTATCAGTATATGAGAATGTAGAAGCTAAATGCTGCTTACCATATAAAGCATAATGAACTTCTCAATGTAATTTTTATAGCACTTAAAATGTCAATGAAGAATAAAGCTATCCCCAGTTATACCCCTCTCCTGTAGGAAATGCTGTCAATAATGTAAATAAGAAAATGTCTTCTTATCAAGGAGCTTAAGCTTAATAGTGGACTTAAATATTACAGCAAATCGTTTCAGAGAGCTGGACATCAAACACTGTGCTCCAATTATTGAAATAGCCTGCTGCACTTATATTTGTTCTTGGTTCTCAAACTTGTCATGCTTTTGATAGCCTGAAGCTAATGAGAAATATGATTTTAGTAAGTCATTCAAATCCAACTTTGTGGAGAATGTGCTAAGGTATATGTTTCATTATCTCTCAGGAAATCCCATGAAAAATAAAAATTTCTAAGAACAATGACTAAACGCATACATTTCTGGTCTGACTGTTAGACAGTATTTTGTCACCTTTTATGTGCTGTACTCACAGCATGTTTGTTCATTCGTTTTGAATCTCAGTATGCTGTGTGCTACATTGGAACATGTCTACATTTTTTAATAGCAAATTAGTGAAGAGTGGTGCCTGTGAGCAGTGTTCTGTTGCATGAAAATGTTCACACAATTCCAACACTGAGCCCCCACAACATCCACTGGAGTTCATGTGGCAAACCTTAGTTAATAAATATGAGAATTATTTATAAGGACTGCCATCAGAATCACTTTTCTCTTCTCCAGGAAAGAAATTGAGCTACTCTAAAATCTTCAATTGACACTTTTTAATGGAGAAATGCTCATTTTTCAAAATGCAAAGCTTCTAGCAATTGTAAAAATTTTTAGATTAAAATGATGAAAAATGTCTACAAGCATTTTAATTGCAGAAAACATGAATAGCGCACACAAATTTAACACACAAATAAAATTTTTATTTTTTTTATTTAGCCCTGAAAGAAAATGTGCTGCATTATGTTCCAAAGTCAATAGATATTCAATGTTTTTGACATTTCATTTGGTATCCATTCTCTCCCTTAATTCTAGTTTCTTTTCAAGGGAGAATGGAAATACTCAGGAAACAATTATTCAAGTGTCAAGCCCATTAAATATCTCATTTGACAACTGAAATAAGTTTATGAAAGTTTAAATAAGACCCCTGATAATGTTTTCTGCTGAAAGAAATCAAGCTAGAAAGGTGGATGAGTTTAGAAAAGTAAACTGATGTATATTGCTCAAAATTTTCAATATTTTGTGTTACTTCCTTTGATCCTTGCAGTATAATTTCCATTTATATACTGTTAAAAACTGTAAGCACTGAAAAATAATTAATTTAATTGGAATAATAAATAGCATAATGGAAATTGTCTGCTATTCCAGTTTCTCTGAAAAAGGCTAATTCTATCAAACCTATGGTTATATAAAAGACTAAGTCTATTAATGAACTTTTGCAGGGAAAAGGATCTCATTTTCCAAGTTGTCATTTTGACTAATCACCACAGAAATCTCCTTCTGGATGAAATTCTGTTTAAGATATACAAAGTTCTAGCTGCACATCCAAATACCAAATGAAACACTTGCAATTAACTAGTTGCATGCAAATGCTTAGCGCCCCACAGAATAGCCACTGTTGTGTAGCAAAAATGAGTAGCTTGGACTCCAGTTGTTCACCTTCAGCTGGACTAGAAAGGTTGACTTCGTCCAGAGCTCCAGGTCACAATAGTATCAAATTTTCTGTCAAAGATCACTGGTTATTTGAGGAGAGATGAGGTCAGGAGAGAGTGTTTGAACTTTTGGAACCTTGAAATGTACCCATGATAGGAAAAAACACAACCAAATTTGCTCTCCTTACCCTAGGTGAGAATCAGTTTGCAAAGCAAAAATAGGAGGCTTTGTGAAATTGTTGCAGATATCTTTTTCTTATTGGTAAGCAGACATTTAGACAATTTGTTGAAGTCATCGAGAAGTAAGCGGGGAATAAGGATTTCACAGCCAGGTCATTTTTTATTCATTCTGTTCTACAGTACCAAGCATACAGTCGTGAAGTGTTAACCCAACTGTTCTGGGAAGTTGTTCAAATCCAATGGACTAAAAATACTCTGTCTGCCAAGGATAGAGTCAAGGTGATTTGAAAAGGCTTGAATGCTTTTACTTTAGGCCACAGTCTGCAGATAAATTAAGATGCATCGGAGCTTTTTCTTTTCTCCTCTCTTCCTCCCCCAGACCTATTAATAATGAACCAAATTCACAACAACCAAGGAGAAACCTGCCTGCTGGCTAATATTCAGTTTGTAATACTGTGTCTGCACCTGCCCACAGTGCTAAAATTCATTTCAAGTTACACTTTAGTAATTGATGACCACTTGCCATATCCCTTTCTAAAGCTTTTTTATCAATGTCTTTGGTGGTTCATTTTGTATCAGCAGCAAATCAATGCAATTTTAATGGAACGGAGTGCTCTACTTGAGACTGAATTAATATTGCTTTACCTGTTTCAGTATCAAGTGAAGTTTTCAAGACTAGAGGGATAATAGTTTTCCAGATTTTTTTCATTGATAACTTTGTTTATGCACAATGGTGGCATCCTTGTGATCAGCCATTGTAAAAATTAAATGCGTTAATGAATTTAGTTTAACATTCGAAGTGTGTTGTGAGACACGATGGGAAATTGTGGCGTTTGAAGCCGATGGCTGCATCCTTGTAAATATAAATGCGACAGAGGTGCAGAAGGGAGCACATTAACTTCTAGAATACTAACTGGGGAGTCAGAGAGGGTCTGAGGTTTTAGAACCTCCGAGGTAATGCAGTAATTAACAGTGCACAGGGAAATAAGACAAGGTCATGAACTGAGCTCTCCTTATAAAAACTGCAGGAGGAGCCTGTGTTGTTATAAGAATAATCCCACAGCACCCACCAAGTACCCTCCTGTCAAATACACGTCTTGCCTGTGACCTCAGTGCAGAGAGAGCACCAGGGCTTTAAGTGCAATAATCCTGCCAGTCTATGTCTATCACAAATTAAGAAACTTGAGGATCTTGAGAAACTCCAGCAACTCTTAACATTATCTTGAAGCTATCTGTACAGCAAAGTGATTGAAGTATTTTATTGCCTTGTAGAAGTGGCTTCTTTATGGTCCTCCAAGCTATATGAACTAATTATGTAGTATTTCACATTATTTTTTGCTACTATAGCTAACTAAAAAGCATGTGAGAAAAGAAAATTACTTCCACTCAAGCTTAAATAGACTAGGAGGAAATATAAAGCTTCTCCTGACAACTTAGCTCCTGGCTTGTGCTGCAAGATGCATCCAATTTCACGCATGGCTAGAGATGAGGCTGAAATTTTTCTGTTGCTGGGAGCACCTGGTAGAGCTGGGTGGCACAGGTGACAAGCAGATCATGGAATCACAGAATGGTTGGGGTCAGAAGCAATCTTAAAGATTGTCCAGTTCCACCCTCACTGCCATGGGCAGGGACACCACAGCACTTGACCGGGGCTCACAGTCATGGGGAACTTAGTGCATAAAATAAGAGAGCAAAACCAGTCTGCAGGCTTAGCGTGACGCAGGTAAGACAATCAGCTGTTCTAGAGAGCTCCTTAAAGTTAAATCTGCCCACGAATTGAGTCTTTTGGTTATTTATAGACTCACACATGTTTTAGAACAATTAGGTTTCAGGTGCTAAAGCTTATCCAATTGCTGAATGGCTAAGGGCCACACCTGCATGTCCCTGCCCAGAGGTGGCTGCCCGCTCCTGCCACTGAAAAGCAGGTGATGCCCCCAGGCTACTGCCCATCCTCTCATTCCAGCCCTTCCTTGGGTCAGGAACAGATTGTGCCCCTGTATGGCAGTCAGGCAGCAAGTATGTTTTGCAGAATATAATTGTGATCTTTTCAAAATAAGTCTGTTAGACTTTAAGCTTCAAACCTGATGACTTTTAGCCATTCTAAATACTGACAAAAAAAACTTTGTAAATGAGAAGAAAATTGAGGTGAGTACCAACAAAACACCACTTCTTGTTTTGCATTGGATAATATTGATTGAATTGTTCTACGTTTACCTATGCTGATCTGGATTTATCACTTGTCTTTGCTTTTGTTGCTAGTTTTGATAGATGCTCTTCTTTATCCCCTCCTGCTCTGATGTCTCAGTGTGGTGGCTGGATGGAGGAACTGCCCCCTAGCCTTGTCACCACGTGGGTTTTGGGATAAGAGGTGCTGTGGAACACCTGGGATGTCTGGAGGAGCTGGAAGCTACAGAAAAGGAGTGAGATAGAACAGGCATGGCATAGTCAGCTCCTCAGTGCCCTAAAGCAAAGGCTCAGAGGCTGAGGGCTTAATTTTGCAGCTTTACTGGAGAAAACTTTCATTAGCAGTTTTCATCTGCCAAAAGCCTCCTATTTCCCAAGTCGTATCCAAATCAGGGCCCAAACTGCAAGCCTGATTAAAACTTTTTCCATGGGAGAGATTGACAGGATAAAATAGGAAATACATGAATGAACACCAAACTATCCTGATTTAAGGACTTTTCATCTGCTGAAGAAGCCTTACTCAGTAGTGTGACTTTTGGCTGGACAACAGAAACGGAAAGGCAGTAAGAAGGGAAGCTGCTGTATTTCCTCCAAAGACACAGGACAGGAGCGCTCTTCTCCAGCTGCGTTAATCTGATGGAGGCAGACGACAGGTAAAATGCATTCTTTTGTTTGGCTTACCTTCTCAGAATTGCCAGGGTAACAGTGCTGGAATGCAGGAAAGATTCTGGCTGATTTTTGAAATTGGAAAACCCACAGTGATTGTTGAGGAGGGTAACTTTCACTTGCCCAATTTCTTAACCGTGTCCAAAGTTTGAGTATGATCTTGCAAGTTTCTAAAGGAAAAAAAATGTCCAACATGTTTTTATCTGTATGAACCACTAAAATAAAATAACTAGTCCAATATTGCGGATGTTTACCAAAATGTAAATATTTTCTGATGTTTCCAATGGATGTTGTATCAAGCCTTGAATATAAAAGATAAATCAGCCTTCTTGCTTTCACAGTCACAGCTGGAACACACATTATCTGACCAGCTTGTGTTTCCTTTAATGGAACTGTTTCTATTCAGTGAAAGAAAGTGTATCAGTCTCTGAAACTGTAAATTTAAATCTTATCACTGACACCTTTCTCCGTACAGCAATAAACACCATTTCAGATACAGGAGAGGGAAAAATGTCTGAAGATTTAGAAATGTCAAAATAAGAAATGTCTAAAATAGAATTGTGGTAGAGAAAGTAGGGTGGCAAACAACTATGTTCTGGTAGGTTTGATGTGCTTTAATACAGTCTATAAACTTTGAAAAACTGAGGCTGTTTCATACATACTGAAATCATGCTCAGTAATATAATGTAATAAAGATTTGCATAATAAGGAACATTGTAAATAACTATCAAGAATACAGTTGTGCCTATTTTTCACAATGAAACTACTTTGTTTTGATTTCTCTTTCTAAAGTGATCTCAATGTGTATCCTTTCACTACAGAAGAATAAGCTAGAGAACATCTAAACAAAGTTAAAGTTTTCTTAAGTAGTTCAGATGAAAATGTTTATGCTTATTTCATATTTTGTGGGCATTTTCCATGGTAATTTAATTTCTAACAAACCAAGGGATCCAACAGAGACTTCTAATTTTAGTCAATTAGAAGCAGCAGGTAAAAGAGGAAGGAACCCTCATTCTGCACAGCCCAGCACTGGGTTAAAGAGCCAATTTGTAACATGGAAGGAAGTTGCTTTTGGTTCAAAATGGAAGAGCTGCAGAATCATACAATAATTTGAAGTTTTAGGAGGTCTTTGGATGTCTTGTTTGTGCTAAAATTTTAGCGTGGTTTCCTCTTCACTTCTATGGAGTTTGTTCAACTTTCTTTAACCATGCAGAATCTGGGATTTTTTTGTTTTCTCTTCCTTGTCACCACACCGTCTAGGGGCCATAGTTGATTTATGTGTTTGTCCAACTAATAAATTTTCCTGTCTGGTCTCATATGGTCATGAATTTCTTTCAGTTGTCATTCCCAGAGCTCATCCTTCAGTAAATTTTTTTCCTCTACACTTTTTTTTATTTAAAAAAAAAATCTCAATTTACAGCAGAGAAACTGTAATTTATTATGTGTGAATATGGGCAGAAGATCTACCAAAGGAAGCTGAAAAGTATTTTGCAGAGCCAACTGGGAACTCTTGCCTATTTCGTTTTTGTGGTGTTAAAGTTCTCAATATGTAGGTAATAGAGATATAGAAGGGGTTTTTAGGGTAATTTTTTTGTTTAATAACTGTTTGATGGGATTTGTTGAAGGCTTCATTTTAGCCTAGACAGCTGGAGTTTCTTCTTTAAGCTTGACATTTTGCAGTGACTGTTGTTTTGCGCGTCTGATAAAACACTGTTGCTATGAGTACTCTGTCAGCTACAGATATGACGGTCTGGGGTGTTGGGCGGTATAAAAGAAAAAAAACAAAACAATAAACCAACCACCCATTTCTAACCAAAGAATGCAAGGAAACAATTCATCACTATTGACAGCAGGAACAGGAATAAATATTGCAATAGATATGTGTCTACCAATGACTACAAATTAGCATCTGAGTGATGTCCTGTCTCAGGAAGGTTGGTAGACTAGTGTTATTAACTTCCTTGATGAAGATCTTTCCTTTCAGGCAGTGAATACATGGTGTGAAATCAACATCTCGTTTATTGCTGTTCTTGTGCTCTTTTACTTCCTAAAGGAGTATGCTTGTTATTACATTATACTTTGTGTTAAAAGCAAAAAAAGGTCTTAGTTGCACATCCAGAGCTAGGCTCCAAAATTTGCATTTTTGCACCACGGTAGAAATGGCCAAACTGAAAAGTCTCAGATATTCTACGTAGCTTTAAACGTATGATGGATGTTCAATATATGGGAAAATTTATGATTCCATATGGTGTTTCTGTTTGATTCTTCTTGTTTCCCAGTTTTTGAGGTCCAGGATCTCTTGCTCCTTTTCAGAGATACAGGTATCTTCCCATTGTTGATTACTCTCTTCCTCTTTTTTTTTTGGTTATTTTTTTACTGTCTAGTGTTTGATGGTAAGTTGTAGTCACTTGAGTGCACCGTTGAAATGTGCTTGAAGCATTTTTTTGGCAACCATTCTGGAACAGTTATTGAAGAAAAAATAGAGAAGAAAAACTCTAAATGATTTAGTTGAACAAAGGAAAACAATTTTAGGCAAACTGAATTTTCTGTACTTTTATACATAACAATACCTTAACACTTGAAGATTAAGAAAAGCTCAGCATCTCCACTTCCAGTCTTCTCTTAGTCTCTCCTCAGTCCTTGATTTTTACTGTTTTTTAACTGAGTGCTAAAAGCCTGCTTTGTTAGTGCCTCTTTGATCCAAAACTCCTGGGAATCCATGCAAATCTGCTTTTATTTTAACTTTCCAACTTGTTAAACACTTGATACAAGAAGATATACAAAGAATGAGAGGGCTCAAAATAAGACCTTCCTACGAACAGACACAATGGACCTCAAAGACCTGAATACCATGAAATATTTTCAGGTGAGTGAACTCTCGTGCTTTGTATAAAAACATCTGGACTTTTGGAGAACATCTCTAATGAAAATGTCTTTATGTATTTTTTAATCTATTCTGCCACTTTGGATGATAAGTCCTTTAATAACTCTCCCAAATACATCAACGTGTCATGTTGTGCCAAACGCCTTGCTTTTTTCCCCTCTGGATTCCAGCAAAAAAAATGAATGCTGTACAGTATGAGATAATTTTGGATTACAGAAAACTGAAAATGTCACTGGTAAATAGTCTGGAAATCCCTTGCTATCAATAAAATGGCACTGATATTCAGTAAAAAGCCATTTGTAATACTTTTAAATCCATATCCTCACAAACCTTTTATCTTGTAGCAATCCCACCAGAACAAAGCAAAATACAGTTTAATACAAGAGGGATCATTGGATTTTTGCATGCCTAATGAACTTATGGTTTGAGAAACTCCTGCTGGACAAAGGACTTTGGCTTTAATAGTACTTTAAAGGACACTGTTTAAAGATGTTTGTAATTCCCCATCTTGCATTACACTATTAGATATAAAATCCTTTAGTATGGGTTCAGATACAATTAATTTTCTGAATAAGAGCCTTTTATTGTTTGTGAAACTGCTTTGCTCTGAATACTAGCTTGAATATCACTAAATTAATCTAGTGGATGTGTTGGTTTCTGGCTTGTGTTTAGTTACCTTATTCTTTTACACATATTCCTTGAAAGCTCTCTATCTTGTATGAAGTGAAAAAAAACACTCCTGCATGTTACTTGTGTGGAAATTGTAACTCAGTAGGCCTAAAGCCAGTATTTCTTTGATATAGGTCAACTGTAAAATTCCTGTTGACTTAATTGGCAGAGTAGTTGGAGCCATCTGAGAAGTAGAGAAAGAAAACAAGTGGATGGAAAAAAAAATACGAAAATTTTACACCATCAGATAAAGCTGGTGATGTTCAAGATAAAAAGTGTGAACATAGTGATGGGCATTGGTGTTGTACTGAAGAGTTCAAGCTTGTTTACCTGCAGTGCTGGGCTTTCAGCACTGTGTTACTGTACAGTTCATCTTGCTTCTGTAGAGTTTTAAGACTGGAATGATGAATTTGACTCTATGCTTTTGAATTACCTGCTGAAGTTTTCTGACTGGCAATTAGGTAGCTGTCTATTGGGAATCTTAACATTAACCTCCAAAAGTCCTCAGCCTTAACTGACCTGTCCCTGGATAAAAGACTCACAAGGGCAAGTCTAGGTATCTGGTTGCAAGCTGCTAGGCATTCAATCTTATGTGAAGTGTAAGGAGAGCTTGTAAAATATAACTCTTAAAAAAATATAATTTACCAGGAGAAAAATGGATGTGTAAAATTTTTGCCTAAAGAATAACAAAGAGATCTTGTGAAATGTATCTTCTCTACCTTAGATATTATTGCTTACAAGTAAACATTCTTTTAGTAACATGCAATACTATGTCTTTGAAAGCAAAAAGCTCTCAAATATTTGAATGAAAACTGGCTGGATTTGACTTCCAGTAATGATCCCGCCTGATTAAAACAGTGCCACAAATGTGCGTTAAGGTCACTCTCAAATACCAAACCATTTTAAAATCAGATTAATGAGCAGCAGCTAAGTTTCAAACATATGCATTATTTTTTATAACATATTTCTCACTTGCTCAGGACAAAGGTTTGTAGACGTCTGGCTGGCTTGATTAAAACCTGCACTAACCATATAGCCTTTCTTTGTCAAACTTACAGTTCCCCAAAGTATTTTATGATACTTTCTCTAGCTTCTTTTCTTTCTAAACTGCCATTCATGGTACATGATTGAGCAGTCAGCAATGTTGACAGCTAGTGGATTGCATAGCTGAATCTCAGAGCAGCTTCTGCTAGGAGAACAGCTTAGGCTATTGCAGTGGTATGCCTCATTTAACACTTGAGCAGAGTTGGAAACAAGGAGGGTTTAACTTACTTGAATAACTCCATCTAAAATGGAGAGATAGCGTGCAAGATCCAGAGGATAATTTAGACACTTTAAGATGTAGAAAGCAGAGCCTTAAGATCTAAGAATGAGCCTATAACATTTGCTAATAATCAGCAATCATCAACAAGTCCTCTAAGGTAAGCAAATAAGTGCATATCAATCCATTTCCATAATTTGTGCCTTGGGTTTTATAACTCTAAAGAACATAATCCTCATCTTCAATTCACTCCCTTCATGGAAATTTAGATTATTTTCTTCCCTTGGCATTGTCTAGTCATCTTGTCCTACCAGAATAAAAGTCAGTGTTATTCAGAAGACCAGCACACAGCCACTGAGATCTTGAGTACTGTTTTGAAGCTCTGAAATGTCTGTGCTGGGGCAGTTGGCATATTGGGAAAACTGTAATTGTGTCTTGCCATAAAAACTGTGTTTCCACAACCTGTAGAGCAAGGCAGTTGGAGGTGGTCTGGGGCCAGAATTGGAAAGAGTGTTTGCTACATCATGATCTGCTTTCCAGTCTAGGTCCACCATAGCAACACATGATGGAACAACTTCAAGCCAGATACTGAATAGTTTAATAGTGTTTCCTTTGTGGAGAGATTTTTTTTTTTAATATTAAACAAAAGATACATCATGTTTGTGAAAAGGTATGCTCTGCACAGGGAAAGAAAGGGTAATTAAAACCTCATTAAACCCATTGTAAAGAGAAGGACTTTGAAAAACTGACTCGTTAAGAAGTTCAACATATTTAAGTTATTTCTCTTTGAGCCTAGTATACAGAATCTGAAAATGAGAATATAGTCTAAGTAGTCTTACTCACACAGATATGAGTGCAATCTTTTGCTTTGCATATTCCTGCTGCAAGCAGATGTGAATGTATTCCTCCTGTGCTCAGAGATCTGAAGTCAGTGAGCGTAGTGCTGAGTCAAACTGATAAACCCTGAACCAAGTGAGCATATGTTAACTCAGCTCTTTACACTGTGCAAATGGTTAAGCCTAGCTCATCGGGTTTGGTGCTCAACTTGACAGTCGTCTCTAAGTTGTAATGCTGAAGTCAGGAAACTCCTGATGGGTAAAGCTGAAGAAGGAAAAAAGGGGAAAAAGATATTTTCAGAGTTGTTTAATTTTACTTAATTTTCCTTTTTTTTAAGTGCATCAACATGCAATTATGCAAGTTGCTCATCTTGCATAATTCAACAGGGGTGGTTACTTTCAACTCTCTGTTACCATATTTCTTATAAGTTTTAGCCTTCTTCTAAAAAACATCTTTGCGTATGATAGCAATTACTCAAATGTTCAAGAGTTTTAGTCACTAGGACAAGTCTGCTGAACTGGGATTGTCCTGCTCACACAATCTCAATACTTGCCACATCTTTTTAAACAGTATTTTATTGAACTGGGCTGCCAAATCAATGTTTTTCCCATTTGTTCTTGGTCTAATAGATCTTTGAGTGGCTGTAGCATCCTTTTGTAGCTAGCCTAATTTTGTAGAATATGTCTGTTGGAATAGAGCCTTCCTCCTTATAAGACAGGGAACCCCCTGCTGCAACATTCTGCCAAGATTTGACAAGGGTGCATAATTCATCATAAATATATAATGAGAATAGGTTTGACAGGCCTGGAGTCAAGTAAGTTCCATTCTGATTTTGTCTGGACGTTCACAATTTAACCCTTCTCAGAGTCTGGCAGACACAGCCTACTTAAAATGTTTCAGATCACATTAAAATTGGAACAGGCATAAAATCCTCCTTAGCTAGTGTGTCACTGTCACTGCAAAAGGCCAGAGTTCTGGAATGTCAGTGAATTCACTTTCTTGTCACTGTTCTACTTTGGAGACAAGCAGACAGCCCACTATCCCAAAATAAATATTTTAATGGTATTTGGTGCTTTGGCTTGCATATAGTGTTATGTCATTGAAATTAAAGCCAGAGAACAAGACAAAAATTGACTTGTTTTGTAGAAACAGTAGCCATTTATGAGCCAGGATGACTATATGTTCTTCCAAGAAATATAACAGGCAGGGCTGATCATCCTGGCAGATGGCACACAGCACTTCATGTATTTGTATCAGTGTGTATTTCAAGCACTGTCTTAGCTGGGAATATACTACAGCTCAACTTCTCAGATGTGATGAGTGGTTTTGCATTGTCTTGGTTTGTTATTTAGAAGCATTTTGTAAGGTTTTATATTTACTAGTGCTTTGCAGAACAAAGCCTTTCAAAGGAACTCAGGCGAAAAATTGAGGCATCCAAAATCATTAGTTATTTTTGAACAATCTTTCTTTCCTTGTTATTTCATAAAATGCTTGTCAACAGTTCTTGATTAGAGCTTCTAAGGGAAATTAAGGGTCTGGAATATGGTTGTCAACAAGAATGATCAATTTATAGTGTCCATTTTGATGGATACTTTTTATGCACGCTAAACATAGTGTGCAGTTGCAATGCTGTAAGCCAGCCAGAACAAGAGAGATTGTCTAGCTCCTACCTGGCCCACCACTGTCTTTTTGAGAAGATATAGGGATGTGTTACCAAAACAGTATATGCTGCTCCTGATCCAGTGATGTGCAGAGAAGAGGTTGTTTGTGTGGGAACAGAAATGTGTTTGCCTGCAGGGGAGAGGAATGCTAAGACGTAGATCAAGCCTTTAGGTTGATTCACTCTCAAGTGGATGTGAAGCAATTGAAGAGTAACAGCTGCTACAGCCGTGATACCCAGGTGAAGGGGATGATGAGGGCCTTTTTGCCCCACCAGTATTTTGGTATCTCCATTGGTTGGTGCTGATTTAGGACCTCTCCTTATTCTCTCTGCCTTTTCATGGGAATGCAAGGGGGACTTCAGCTCAAGGTAAAAAAAACCTCACAGAGTGAAAGGAAGTGGAAGGAAAATCAGTCCCTGCTAGCAAGCTCCTAGGCAGTAATCTATCTGTGAGTCAGGCTAAAGTTCTTGACCCTTTTTCAGGATTTGTTCCTGCTGCTGCTTTTCTACTACATTACCACTGTGAAGAGTAGTTCTTGCAACTGCATAAGCATTCAAATTCTCCAGGTAAATGTTATTAGGAGAAATATATCTTTTTTTTTTTTTTTCCCTTGAAGACTATGATGGACTGAAAATGTGATTTTTTTTTTTTTTTGATATTTCAAATACACTTCAGTATTTGAGATTTTCATTGAAATGTGAAAAAGATTACTCAGGGTTTCACAATTGTGTTGATTATTGAAAATAGTCAACTCCATGAAGACCACTGAGAGCTAACTTAAATTGTGTACTCAACTCGTCTTCTGAATATTTTTGTAGACTTCTAGCTGTGCTACCAACAGTGGATGAAGACATCAGAAATAGATTTGTTGTTTGTGTGGGGGCTTTTTTGTGTTTGTTTTGGTATATTCTCCAGATTCTCTCTCCCCTACAACTTGAGGGAGAGATTCCTAAATGAGAAAAGATTGGGTTCATCAAGTTAGTTAAGAGAGTAACTGGAGGATGATTGGTAATGGAGGGTGATGAAAATAATTCCTCATA
The DNA here is from genome assembly GCA_033459285.1 of Clamator glandarius. Classification (NCBI taxonomy): domain Eukaryota; kingdom Metazoa; phylum Chordata; class Aves; order Cuculiformes; family Cuculidae; genus Clamator; species Clamator glandarius. The sequence continues at coordinate 2,881,835 of JAUNZM010000165.1, read as the reverse complement.
TAGCAAGGTATATATGTTTGTATGCTTATTTGCATATCTTAAATGAACACTTACAGAGAGAGCAGCCCTAAATTTTGGGAATATGTTTATAATATACCACAGCACTGCCAAGGCTAAATTACAGACATAATGTCTTGAATAGCATAGATTTGTTAATCGCATTTACTAATTAAGAAAATTGCACTCTTCCCCCCCCCCCGCATCATTAGAGAGAAATTATACAGTATTGATATTTCCAAGAGAAATCAACACTAAAAGCAACATCTTTTTTCCCCCTTATAATACAAGTAATTAAATAGCGGAAAAAACCAGCATCAGTACTATATTCCATGGGTTTCAGACAAATGATAGTAATGGACATTGTGAATCAGGGTTTAAAAAGCAAGGCCCCTACTAGGAATACTTGGTTTCTGTTTTACAAATTCACCTACAAAACAGGGCATATATAAAGTATTTGAATAGAGTAGCAGAAAATGGCTTAGCTGTTACTCAAACGCCTTCAATGTCTCGAATATAAGCTTAAAATATCCAAGCAAATAAGTTTCTTATGGTCGAATGTTCTGTTTGGGAGTGATATATGCATTAACCAGTCAAAGATTACTATTATCTATCACTCTCATGTACATACTGCTTGAGGATGTACAATGTTCACAATTTAAATGTGCAAAATGGTGCAGTCTGTATGTAGAACATGTGATGACCAATACAATTTCAGCACTTTGTGAACCACCTGGGCTTCTGTTATTCTAAGACAGAGGAGCAACTACTTGATGTCTTGACTGCAAAGCTGTCAATAGCAGTGTTGTACAATGTTTTTAAGAAGTTATTTGTGTATCTTTTACTGAAAGAATGTATGCAAATCTGAGAAATGTAACATTAAAACCAGACCCTTTTATCTAGCTTATCTCCTTTTGGTGAGATAGGATTAATGACACATTTTACCTTTCATTGTCTAAGCAGTGACAGAACTTCCCAGGCCATGATAAACACAGAAATACTCTGAATTAGAAAATGTATTCCAATATGTATCTGAAATCTCTGTAACAACCAAAATTTTTTTCACTTTTTTCCTTCTCTCAGTGAGACTGGAGAACAATCTGTCACTGTAGCATTTTTACCAACCTTCACATTAGAAAACTATTGTCTGCACTGGTCCTAAATGAATTTATCTTACTGACTTTAAACTATTTCTCTGACTTACCTGGGAGTTATTTCAAGTTCCCATCAGCTTTGCAAAATTCTTGTAAGTTCTCCCAGCCTGATGCTATATGTGTTTTGTGTGTTTATATCATTACTCGAATAATTTACGGATGTTATAGCTTGAATAGTTAAAAACTATTTCAAGACAGACCACTGAAAGACCTCACGTAACCTCTGTCAGTCTGATAACGAGTCATAAACTATTAGGTTTTGAGTTTATAATTTTTTTTGCCATTCTGCAAATAATTCCCATTTATTACAATATCACAACATCAAGTACCTCACTAAAGCTGAAGTGTGGCGCTTCTATTGCTTAACCCTGTTCATTAGGCTAGCTAGAAGGAAATTCAATTGCTCTAATAAGATGTTTTGATAAAGTATCATGGAGAGAGTTATTTTATTTACTTATCACTACTCTCAGCACGCTTAGCAACTCTTCCAGCATCTTCATGGGTGTCAGACAAGGCTGGGTCATCTGTCATTCTAAGGTACTTCTTTATTTTTTCAAAAATAGATATTATTTTCCCCTTCTGATTTTGCAATAAGTCATACTTTTCCCTAGAAATCAGTGTCAGTTTCTGGTCTTGAGGCAGAAGCCAGAGGAGCTCCTTCCAGATCGAAGCTTACTCACCTTGCAGGCTCGTATCATTTCTCTCCTAGATATGAGTGATGCTAGATATGCATGCATGTATTCAAACACTCACAAAAATCTTTATGTCAAAGAACTGACTTCAGAAAAAGCAGGCTAGAGCCCACAGAACGATATAGCGTTTTCCAAAACTATGTCATGACATCAGTATTTTAAAAATACATATAAAGGGATGTTATTAGAGATGGAAATACTTGTATGCTGTAAAATAGATAAGTTACTTGCTCAGGTTCCACATTATGCATAGAAATAAGTGAATGTGCAAGGTACAGAACATTAGATAATTATATTCTTAATTTCCCCATCCTAAACTTATGGAAGAAATGAAAAGAAGCATCTCAGAAAAATGTGAGTTATGACTGTAACAACCAGACAGCCAGAACCCTTTTTAGGATAAAATCATTCGGAAAATATTGAAGCTGTTAGCACAGGAAAGCCAGAGTCCCAACCTGAATTATTCAATTACAGCATTAGAAGGATTTTACTATGAAGCAAAACTAAAATAATTTGTATAAATTAATTTGAAAGAGCAAATACATCTCACAACCCCTAAAACAATCAACCAACCATTTGCCTGTTCCATAATTTAGGGGAGAAAAGGCACAGTGGTGTCTGTATTTTTAGTAGATGATATACATTTAAGGTAGTCTGATTATATGTTGCAATCTAGTGAATGAATTAAGATTTTTTTTTTTTAAGTGAAATATCTGTTACAAGAAATCCCTAATTTAATGAGATGGTGGAAAATGATATCAAAATAGTAAGTTAAGAAAGTTGTAAAAGCCAGTTTTGCACCGTAATTTTTATTTTCAATTAACAAAATACCTACATTGTTGCACAGGTGGTTATTTGCTAGTATTTAAGAACTGAAACAAGAATGCCTGCATTGTTAGAGCCCAGGCACTGTCACTTCATATGTGCAAACAAATAAAGTGAGACCAAAGGCATTTGAAAACGTTCAGTGTATTTATCTTGCTGCAATTATTTGGTGAAAATGATTCAGTTTATATCTAAATCCTCAGGGGTGGTCAGGAGAAAACTATTAAGCATATCTCTGAATTCCGTGCAAGGACAATTACAAATAGAGGTCTTGCATAAGACCTCAAGGAAGCACTATGGTAGATTGACGCTGTTCAACCAGGATTATAATCTCAAAGTGCTGTTCCTGGTGTTTTCATGTGCTGGCACTGTTGAATATAGATTTTTTTTTTTTTTAATGTGCTGAAATTATAAGTAACACTAGTTAATATCATTATGTCTGTATGGCAAGAGCCTTGTGGCTTGATTATTGCAGGTGAAATGTATAGTTTGTAAGGGAATGGAGCTCACCTTTGTCAAGGTTTTGTGGTTGTTTTTTTCCGACATGTTTCTGAACCCTGTGACATTTTCAGAGAGAATCTTTGTGTGAGGCTGAGATTGCTACAAGGTTAGACAAAAGGCTGTAAAGGGGAGATTTATTTTGAAGTAATCTGAATAACTAATTATATGGTGGATATACAGCTTGGGGCAACACATCTAGAAGTAGCCAATACTCCGTTCCAAACTGGGAACTCAGTGGGAGTCTCACAACGGAATAGAATTTTGCAAATTCTCATAATGAAATGTCAGACCTTCAGTGCAAGTTGCCCAGCTTCTGTAGAATCAGTTGAATTGTATCAGTGTACACCAGCTGAGGATTTCTCCCATGGACTTTTAGCAGCAGAAGCATGGATAGTAAGATAAACAAAACAGACGTGCCAGGTTTCTTTCTTTTTGGGAGCTACAGCTTATCTGGGAATACTTCTAGCATTGTAGTGGAGAAAAAGCCTTTTAAACATGAAAATAATTAATGCACATTAAGTAGCAATTAGGGCAAACTTAAAAGCGGATAATCATTCCTTTCACTAGTAGTTCAGATGTAATGTGTTGTTATTTTTCTTTTAGAATGCTTAGTCAAGAGGACTGAATTAAGAAAGGAAAGCAAGATAATAACAACCTCCTACTTTAATTGTAAATACTTATTTCTACATCAAAGGCTCCATTTCTGCTTTTGATGCTAAGCAGAGAACACTTTGAGGATTTAATATTTTCCCCAAGCCTATGTTTTTCAACACCAGCATTCCAAAACTGATTCCGCTCTCCCAATATGTGGTCTTTCATCACACTGTTAACTTTGAGAAAAGGCTTTCTAACATTTCACAAATCCTTTAATAGAATAAATGGCTACAGCTACAATAACTGGTTCTTCTAGCCTGTGGGAGTTCATGTTTCTGATAGCTGAGGAGCAACCATCTTTTTATATGTTGAAAGAGAAGAACAACACTTTCAAGCTGTGATATGTTTCATTGCCTGAGACTTCATCACGTTCATTAGGTCTTGAAACTAAAGTTTCTTGTAAAACTGCATGTGCTTCAAAAATTACAAGCAACATATGTTCAGTTTTTAGCTTAAGTCAAAAGCTATTGTTCTCTGAAATGTTAACATGGCTTTAGGCTAGATCAATATGGTCATTAATTTTCATATGTCCACTAGAGGACCTTCTTCATGCTGGAGATGTGGGACAGCACATCTTTATAGTTCCTAGCAGAAACCTCATGACTACAATTTAACAGCATGAGTTATTTCTTCCTCGTGTTAACAACATGGAGAATGACAGCTGAAAACTACTGGTGCCATTTTTTTCTGCAGCATCTATGTCTGAATCAACCAAAGTCTCAAGAGTCTCTCCATTAATTTCAGGGATTTGGAATCAGTGCATTTTAGAGTTGGATTTGATGTCCTGGCACTGTAAAAGGACTTCAAAATAGATTTATTCTATTGTAATTGCTGTCCTGGTCAAGAACTTTTTAACTTATATGATCATTTTTTATAACTATGAATCTAAATATCCCTGCATGGATATTAATTCCATGCCTTCTTAAGTTTTTTTTGATGCTTCCAACAAATACATTGGGTTTTTTTTGAAAAAAATAAAAATAAAAATTGCTTTTGACTTTTCTGAGTATGTGGGATGAAGAAGCAAAAGAATAGAGAGGTTCCAAAAAAGATAAATCAAGCTTTTTCTTGTACCAAATTGTATACAAATTTTCTGTGATGACAAATTTTACTGCAGTTATGAATTACTTTAAAACACAAATAGTAGCTTATAAAGGAATAGCATTACAACAGAGAGGAGCGTATTTAGCTAAATAAACAAACTCTCTAATGATGGAATACCAAACTTTTGTTTGTTACCACCATTTACAGTTTAGAATGTACCACCCTCACTTTCTTTTTTTATTCTTAATTTTATGTACCACATACTTACACAACATGTATGCAAATACGTATAGTCTGTAGTGACAACTGTGCCACATGTTGAAGATATGAAAGTAGAATAATTCTGTTTGTTCTCAGTCCGTGATCTCTGTTATTCTATAAGAGGAAGGTACATTATCTAAGCCTCAAAATTAAAGTTTTGTCATCCTAGAGAATGGTGTTAGTAGTTAATACAGAAAGGAAATGTTGTATGTACAGCAGTCCCAGTAGTATCATAACAATAAGAGTTCCATGCTTTAGATTAGTTTAACTAGACTATAATTGTCTTACTTACACCTTGCTAAGCATTCCTTCAGTATGAGCTAAATGAGTAATTATTCAGAATGGTACTTATAGATTAATAACATTCAAGAGCCCTTCGGTTAATTTTTTGGGCAGTGTACTGGGAAAATGTAGAGGTGCACTATGAAAATAACTGGAAATAAGGCTGGTGCTTGTAGTATTAGACATTGTTTAAGATGCTTTAAAAACATAGTTTTAAAGCAAAGATAAATGTTTACTTTAAACTTATGACCCCTAAGACTCCTAGACTCTTACTGGAACCTTTCAGGAGAGACTTCTATGTGTGCTCCACTTCAAGAACTTTCTAAGTAGTGACACTGAGTAAGACTGGCAAATCCAGTCCTTTGTGTGCCTTGTTTGCTGATGGGTGTGGAACTTTATAAATAACCCATGCCAAAAAAATCCATACATGCCCCTGCTGCCCCATAACCCATGTTTTCTGCTGAAAACTCTGGATACTATTGGTGGTGATTATTTTTCTGTTAAATCCCCCTTTTTCCTGCTCTTTTTCTTTTTTTTTTCATGTCTCTTCATCATTATTTTCTCTTTTCAAATGTACCTCACTTCCTTCACATTCTACCTCACTTCTTTGTGGGACTTTTAGGTGGCTGTGACTGTATTTGGGCTGCTGCTATTTGTACAAACCAACCTTTTGTGGAGTAGCATTGTCTGAGTGTGGTTTTGAGCTACTTCTGTTTTGTAATGTGCTGGACTTTTGCCAGGTTCTTGTCATAAATTGTTGTGAATTTGACTGTTTTTTTCTGTTTGTAGAGTGGGAATAATCCTAACAGGTATCAGCACATGCTGTGAAAAGACATGGAGGCGGATGGTGAGTGCCCCTGTGGATGCTCACCTATGCACAGTCCTTCTGGCTGTCTGTGTGATCAGATGCTGTTGTGCATTAGAAAATCCACCTGCATTTCATGGCAATGCTGTTATATGGATAGCCCTGGCATCCCTTGACTATGTTTTCTGTGTTCTCTTGGAAACCTAAGTTAAAGTTGTTAATAAGAACAGACACTTCTGTGACACTGTTTATCAGGCTGCTCACATGCCTCACCAACACAGAGAGCTACAATTCCATTGAGAGAAGCTTTTTATTCCTTCTGCCAGCACCATCCAGAGGCAGAGACAAGTTAGCTTGAAAAATAAGTGAGGCCTTTCTCTGCAAAATTTCACATGAATTCCTATGAGCAGAAAAATCTTTCCAACCCCTAAAGGTTTAAAACATTCACTCTAGCATTGTTTTGGCAATTAATGAGGTCTGAAATGTAAATCAAGTTGTGCTCAAATGAATTCATTTTGACCCTTTTATAAGGGAAAAACAAAACTGTGAAGAAAAGAGATGACTGAGGAATTATTTTATATGATTATCTGTTTGCAATTCTGTCCATCCTTGTACTGAATGTGATACTCTTTTTTTTTTTTTTTTTTTTTTTTTTTTTTGTTACTCCATTTCTGGCTGAGTAGTGCTGTACAACTCTAGGGGTCTTATAAAGTAAATAAAAAAGCAGTTCTAGGTAAACTGATGAGGCCGTGATTCAGCTCGTTTCAGTATGCAGCTGACTTGCAGAAGAAGCCTAAACAGCCTGAAGAAAAATAACACTGACTGGAAGCAATTTGCACTTAAATTTTTTAGATAGGACTTATATCAGGTAAATTTAATGCATACCAGCCCACTTGCATAATGTATTAAAATCTCAAGGAAATGTAGGTCTCTACCTTTACCTCTTCACCCCACAATTTATAGGGTATAGAATTCACTAGCTTGCTCTAGCTGCCTCTACTGTGGAACTAAATAGATATGTTGGTTTATTTTTTAAGATAACATCTTATACAAATAAGTCCACAGAACCTAGCGGTTACCTGCCTACCTGGTCACTTTGCATATATTCCGTATTTATTTGTACATTCAGATTTGCATGAGCAAAACTGAAGTCAGCTGACACTGGAATCCTGGTGATAATTACAAGAAAATGTCCTCATTATGTGAAACTAAAGGGAAAATGATATTTTGACTGAAGAGTCATCTAGGTAGAATTAGTACAGATCAAAACATATCCGGGAAAGTTAAGTGCATGCTCCTGACAAATAGATTCATCTTTCTCCAAAACAGCATTGTATTTGCTTGCACATGAAAGAAATCAGGAAACCCATGGCAAAACAGGACCTTTTTCTCATTTAGAAGGATGTACTTGTAGAACAGGGTATCTTATATGGCATATTAGAGATAATGAATTTCAAAATACATATGAAAATAGTTCTGTATGCCGCACTTGAAAATTTTCACACCCTGTGTGTACCCTGAAAGTTCATCTCAGTTACCTGAAGGAAAAAAATTGGAAGTCTAAGATAGTACTGTGAAGTTTAATGATAGTCTGCCTGTGAGTTAGTATAAATAGTTAACAAGCTGTTGATACCTGCTATACAGGCTGTAATTAATTCTTCATCATAGGGAAAAAGAGAATGCTGTTTCTTCCAGGAAATTGTTATAAGTGAAGGGATGGCCAAGTATAGTGCATCCTCCTGTATTGAAGTCACTTAGAAACTCATAGTGTACATCTCTGCTATTTAAGAGCTTGAATATTTATGGGAAAGAACTACTGAATGGTGTAGTAAACTATGACAGTGTAAAGTGCTATGGTGGGGAAGGGGATCAAGCAGTTTTGGCAATTTTATTTTAGTAACAGGATTTGAAAGCAAAGAACCTCACCGAAATGGCTTGATTAGAAATCTTGATGTAGTGTCCTGTTTTCATTTATTAGGAGATCATGGGGATTGAAACAGAAAATTCAGATAAAACCAAACAGGGTGGATCAAATCACCTGTGGCCACTTAATTTTGTAAACTGATTATTTTAAATTATTTGAAATTATGACAGATTTATTGCATGGATTCCAGTTAATACCTTTTGTAATGAAATGTGAGTGACAAAGCAAGTCTAGCAACGAGGGCTCTAACTGCTCTGAATTTTCTCTCTCTTTTTTTTCTTTTTTCCGAAGACCTGAATGATCTTCAAGGAGAATCTTTGGATCTGATTTACCAGGTTCAGTGCAGTGGAAACAGTGCTTTCTGCTGGTATTGTGTGATAGATCTTGGCAGGTGACTGAACTTACCAGATTCATTTTAAAATGTGTGGGTCAAGATATCCTTCCTTGTTGTACCTCTAGAGGCTGTGTACTGCAGACTGTGAGAGCTGCACTTGATTTTTCTCCTCGGAATGTTTCCTGCATTAGATGTGCTAACAGGTTATTCATGTAGGCTTCATTTCCATGCTAGGAAGCACAGTTTACCAAATGTGAAACAGATCACCCTGTCTGCAGCCTTGCCCTTCCTCTTTATGGTTCCATTACTCTGAAAGACGTGTGGTTTGTGTTTCTTCCTCTCTTGCTTTATTCTTTGTCATGAGAAGATGTTGCAGGGAAGAAAAAGCAAGAGTTACATGCTTCAGGCTCCTGAATTATCCATCTGTTTCAGGGCAATGTGTGTCAAGGGTAATGCTAGTATACACATATAAGGACAGCAAACTATGTGCTACGTACAGCAGCCCATGTCTTCTGGAGGTATGCGACATTTCTGATGCTTGGACTCCTTTCAGATGCTGGTAAACATCCCTGTTTCGGATTAGCCATGGCACTATGGTGGGATAAATCCAGCCCTAAAGAAGATTTAAAACTTTGGCTCCATATTTGCCCTTTCCTGGTGCACGACCTTGACTTTAAGAATTTTGTTTAGAGGTTTAAGAAGAAGGCTGTGTTAACTGGTGTTGAAACCAAGCAATGTTGATGTGGATTGAGGTTTTTTGATGGGAAAACATGAGGATTCAGTTACAGCTAAGAAACAGAGGGAGATCTGTAGTCTCTTTGGTTTTATGAGCTCAACAGTGGAAATGGCGTTTTGTGTTTGCTTCCCTTCCTTTCCTTACCTTCATGCACACCATGGCTGTATTTCTCTCTGAATAACTTGTTTCTTATCTGTAGCAAAGAGAAAGAGAGCCTTTTGCATCAGCTGCTTGCGTTTACTAACACAGCATGACAAAAGCCCAATCAAGCTAGGAAAAGAGGCCATATTAAGAATAAATAATGATTTGAAGATGGATCCTTTAAACCCACTATTGTAATGTGAGGAAGAGCCAGAGAGATAACATGCCACTTTTAAAGCCACGCAGCTCCTGTGCACCTCAGCTGAGGCTGATTTCTAGGTGACTGCTGGACAGGTGCTGTCCCCATTTGTGTGGGTTCACCTCTAAAAGAGGGTAAAACCTGGCTAGGGGAGGGGTGCCTTGCTGGGGATGTTATACAGAGCAGGACTGTGAAAAGAAACCTATGATGAGCAGTGCATTGGGATAAAACCTGGGCTGCCTGAACCAGCAGTGGCCTCAGAGGCAGGAATGCCTTGGACTTCTTCTCAGCAGGTGGCAATATTGAGCTTACCACGGTAATAAAGCAGGGTCCTCCCAGGAGAGCTCCCTCCCTGCCCTCTCTGCTGTTTTCTTTTCCTAAAGAAATATTTTATTTCTATACCATGGTGATGTATTCTGCGTGTGTCTCAAACAGCAAGTTGTGACAAGGTGGTGTTGTACCTCTTCAAGTGCCAAGGGCAGCAAACACACTGTGCAAGAACAAGGTATCTCACATTGTTCATGCTGGAAGTCCATTTCTTTCTGCTACCAGAATAAAAACCATTCTGATTCTGACTAGAGCCTAATTGTATTATGTTTATTATGACTAATTCTATTCCTTAGTTCAATAGAATGCATAAACAACAGCAAACAGTTATAGACAAAGTTTAACGTGGCCAAAGTCCTCTCAGTGCCTGTACTTCAGATGTAAATACATCATATGGGGAAAGGGGTTGGGGGTGCCCAAATCATCTTTATGTTGTTGGCTGCAGCCTTATAAGTAGTTACATCCAAGCAACATATGGCCAATGTTCTTTGTTTTCTTCTGCAGAAATACTAATATATGAAATACTTATCAGACCAGGAACACTGTGGTTACTGTAGTCCTGTTTTTAATTTCCCTGCACCTGTCAAACCAGTTTCCAGTCACTGAATGCTCATATCTCACCACTGCTGGTTCACAGGCTATGAGATCTTAGAGTTGTTATTGATGTAAAACTGAGCATAATGAAGGTCTAATCTGTTAAGGTTGATTTGTATAATGGCAAGGATTTGGTTTAAAGGAGCTAACTATTCCCAATTCATTCTTGTGTGGTTACTGCCTAAATTATCTTCTTCTATTTAAAAGAAGTGTAAGATAATTCAGATTTGTGAGCTTTTTTTACTTGAAAAGAGTAGGGCAGACGGCAGATAATGAATAAGAAGAATCAGGAATAACAACTAAAAATAATTATCCCTGCAAACATTTTCTCAGTGTTATTTGTAGGAGATATTCTATGTTAAAAGGCAAGAGGAAAAAAAAAGAAAACATTCAATTGGAAATGTTTATAACTGGAATGTTAGTATTCTCAGCAGGTAAATAATAACATAGTTCACACATCCTCATTATGTGCATAACAATTCACAAGTAAAATATAAGTTCCATGAGGCAATTAAATTTTTCTATGTTCAGCATTTCCACCCAGGGGTTACCTCCACTATTTTTTATGAAGATCACATCCACTCTGAGGTAAAGACTGCCCATGACACATACAGATATGTCTAAGTTATTCTTGTGCATATATTGTGATGTCTTACTCATTATTTTTAATACTTCTTTTTCTGCAAATGTCAGCCACATTCCTGTATTCAATAACGTGAAGCAAGAGCACATTGCATAGTATGTGTGCAGTTTTACTTGACTTTGTATGGGCAAGAAAAATGAAAAGTTGTTAAGAGGCATGGTACATGCAGTTCTGATTGTAGTCTGTCCTTAGCTGCTTGAAAACCTGGATGTATTCATGATATGTTAAAATTGTATTACAGAGAGCTGGAATAATACTGACCACTTTTAGTAAGGATCTTGATATTTGTTTAGAAACTGTCTGTTCAAATCTCTGTTACATGATGGGTAGGATAGATGGTGCCTGAGTTTTCACCTCGTGAAAAAGAGAGTGTGTTTCTTTACTCGTAATTTCTGAGGCACTTCTGAGCAGATTTTCAGGCAAGTATTCCATCCAACTGGAGATTAAAAAGGTATAAGTGATCTAAAGCAGATGTTTCAGCAACATCTGATATGACTAATCATGGGTGATTGCTTCAGCAACTAAGAGATGTGACTGGACTATCAGAATTTACTGTCTCTTAAGACAAGGAAGAAATAATCCAGCTGCAGAGATGGTACCCAGAGGTATGAAACATGATGTGTTTCAAGGATCTGTCTCCAAACCTTTGTTGCTCAAAGGCCATGTGAATCCTCTAGACAAAATTGTTTCCTAACACAGCATAGAATAACATCAGCACTCTCATAATGGGCAGCTGTATATCTTGTACCCTATGGAAGTTAGCCTCTGCTCTGGAGAATAGCTTACATGACATTGCCATCTGGATGCATACAAATTATTTTGTTCTTGGTTTTATAAAAACATTAGCCTGGCTGCTGTGGGAAGGTCATTCAGTGTCTTTATCAACCTGTGTACATAAATGCGTTTCCCTGCCTAGATAAGCTTACAACAGATTGTTGCAAGAACACAAGAATTGCTTGATACAAATGATAGGTTTGTGAAGAATATAGTCAATTGCCTACTTTATTTTACTAGTGAAGACTGTCATTGCAGCACATCTCTTCCAATTGTCTTGTGGCAAACTACATCTGTTAGCCCGGTATACTGGATATGATATGAAAGTGTCTCAAACTGTACATTTTGGTCATCCTGTGCTCTTATTTGTTCCATACTGACCTTGCAACTGCAAGACGTTCTCCTCACAAGCACAGTGCTTGATTTGTTGCAGTTCCCCTTCAGTCAGGCTTCCAGCAGAGTAGCTGATCTGCTTAAGCTTCTTCAGAGTTCAGGGACATGTTTACCCTCTCATTTTGAACAATCCTGAGCAGATTACACCTCTTTTGTCTTCTTTATACTGGCGGCCTGTAAATTATCAAACAGACTGTAACAAGTATAAATAAAGGGTAATGAAAAAAATTATGTTGCCCAATTTTGGTTGGTTTGTTTTGCAATTTGGTTTTATTTCGCAGGGGATTAGGGGGTAGGCGTGGGTGAGTGTGTGACTTATTTTGTCTTGTTTTGAGAAAAGCATTTAATGTAAAAAATGTTAGGACGTGTTGGTATGTGCAAGACATGCCTCAGGAATTTGGCAGGCTGTGTATGTGTATATACATGTATATATTCAAGATATACTCAGATATTTGCTAGCCTCAGAAAAGAAATTGTATTTTCCTATATTACCAATGGTCAGTTAGGGGGTATTTTATGGTGCTAAAGAGAAATAATTGGACAATATTAAATGCTCTCAACTTCTGCCCTTTTTATTAGTAATTATCTGAACTAATTGGATTATTCTGTCCCTGATTAGAATCATGATTTTATCAAAAAGGTAAGATTGTATAAGAAGCACAGATGGCAGGTGGACAGACAAAAATGAGCTTTCAAGACAAAGTTACGGAAAGAGGTTTAAGAGAGTCCTTGGCTGTTTACAGTGGAGATGGGGGAGAAGCGAGCGACTTTCATCTCTTTTTGCCACTGGTAAGCATGATGCAGAAATTCTGTGTGAAGTTCCAGTACTCATGTTCTTCAAAAGAATGTTGAAATTCTTCTGACAGTACAATAAAGAAACATCTCTCTCCCTGTGTATGTGAATTGGAGGTTATGGAGAGACACAAAAGAGGTCAGTCTGATTAGCTGACCATGTGGGAGGATTGAGAGATGGCATTCATTACAATACAAAAAGATCTTTGAAGGAAAATGTGGTTAATGGAGAATGATTTAATGAAACAGGATATCAGGAAACTGAAGCCTGAAAGAAAATAAAATAACTCTAAAATGCAAGCTTCTAAATTTAGGATTATGTGTTGCTGTCCTTGTATTAGAACACAATATATTTGCTAATCCAGAACAGAGAGAAATATGGTATAATCACTTTGGGGAAAAAGAGGGAGTCATGCAAGAAGATACGTCAGGGTTTTCTGTATTTATCCATATAACTTATACATCACATAATTATACGTTCTTGTCATGGGGCATCTACAGCTCCATCAGATAATTTCATAGTTAACTTTTTTTTATACACTTGAGAAGAAGATACTTTTCCATCTGACCTTAATAAGCAGTGACTTTTCATTATTGTTCTCATTTCAACTTATGCGGTAATTCAGTAAAGTTTCACTTGGAAGACATTGAACCTCTTAGCCAAACACGTTTCTACCCTGTACCGTGTTTCCAAGGCTGAAAATTAGAAAATACTTTTAAAAGAGTAGAGGTAAGGAGGGGGACACAGAATGAAAAGTAAATACTGGGAGGCATCTAAAGATGTTGTCTTACCAATAGTAAAGCAGTAACAGTCTGAACAATAGCTAGGGCTTCTTATAATGATTTCTTTCCTCTTCTTTCTATGAATTCTAGACCACCACGCAAGGTGAAAGCTTAACTACAGTGCTTTACTTCAGAGATGCTCATAGGCAGCAGAGCGTGTCAGACTTTATTGGAATTTGAAACTGCAGTCCGTGGCATTTTCTGCCACTCTGATGTTCATCCTATTCAAACAGTAAATTTACTATCTAATCACAAGTTGCCTTGTCAATCTAAACAGAGTGATGCAGGGCTTCAATGCATAAGGTAATCCAAAGGGAATGACAGTCAGTAAAATTACTCTTGTGTTTGCTCTTTCATGTTAGAGGGAGCCTTTGAGCTTTCAGAATTAGCGGCCTCGTAACCTCTGGGGGTTCCCAGGTACACAAGTGCCAGTTATACACAACAGTTGGACGGGTGGTCAGCTGCCACTTTCCAAGGCTGAGTAGTGGATTCAAACTTTGATGGAAAGCAAAATAAAACATTGTGATCGTTGTGTAATCACTTCATCAGAGGCAATAGGCCTCTTTGCTTCCTTTCACTTCGGGTAGTTGAATGTAAAGAGCTTATGGCCCGTGACCCAGTGAGAGTTTTCTACTCACTGATGCTCATCGTAACATTTTGCATTCTTTTGGTGCAAATTTTAAAGAGACATAGAAGATTAACAGCCCTGGAGAATCAGGCCCATGGTATAGCTGGAAATCACCACTGACCTTTTAATTATGTGGATTATGCATGCTCAGGGACACTTGCTGGATAATGGTATTTTTAACTAACATCAATACTTCGACATGAAAATCTAACAAGGGCACTAACTCAAACTTAAATCAAAGGTTTTACAAAGAATTTATATATGGACAGATGTGGAAGAGGTGTGCTCAGTCCTGGAGGCCATATGATTTTCTGTAGTGTATATTATTCCTTTTGGGTGTCTGGTCTCAAATTTAACATCACCGAATTAATTTATAGAGTGCACTTCCAAAGATTTACACAAATACTTAGAGGAAAAAGCAAATATGGTAGGCATGGATTAATCTAAGAAATGTAACTTTGACCTTGTCCATTCCTTATACACACTCTCTGCAACATTAGTGCCTCAGGTTAAGATGTTCTTATTCAGATGCTGAATAAGGTGCTTAGTATACTGGACACTTGAATCTATAGTAATCTTGAAGTCTCTTCGGTAAACTGGGAATCAAGAACTTGACATTATTTTCCTATTTCTGATACAGCCTTACCAGGTAACTGGACCTGAATCACTTAATCATGTATTGTATTTTTGTATTACAGATATAAGACTTCCAGCAGTAAGAAATAAATACTGCGGAACAGGAAGTAGCAGAGATAATTTTTTTATGTGTTTTGTGTGTTTGTGTTTTTACTCAAAAGCTATTATTCAAGTCTGCTACCCTAAAAATAACTGGAGAGAAGGACAAAATATTTCGGTACCAGACAATAGCTGTTCATATTAATGTGCTTGTGTAGGGCAACAGGGTTTTGATTTATCTGACAGAAAAATAAACTGATTAACTAGAAAAATGAGTCTAGTGGTTAAGACCTAAAGTGTGATTTTACAGTTGATCAGGTGACAATCCAAAGAAATAATCCATCCTATAGAAAAATTACATGAAAGATCTAACTTTAAACAAAAAAAACCCCAAGAAATGTATGCTTATGTCATTACGAGAATAATATCTAGCAGTGTCATTTTACAATTTTATGCTTGTCTCTGAATTTCTTTTCTTTTTTTTTGTAAAAATTAAGTGTTAGTTGAAATAATTGTCTTTTGTGACATTAATGCCCTCAAAAGACCTGCAACTTCAAAGGAGAGAAAGGAAAGAGGTTTATTTTGTAGCCCAGGAAAACTTATACAGTTAGTGGAGAATCTTGTTTGGGTCCATTATAATCTACTTTGCAAAAAAAATAATTATGAAATCTTAACAACCTATGTTTTTTATGTATGACTTTTCTACCTAATAGAAATACAGATTTATTTAAACCATATGCTATTCGGTAGCTGGAAAGAGCCTTGAAAGGATTATTGTTTTGAACAACTGTGTAATTAATAAGTGGTGCAGAATAAATATTTTTTACTCCAACATCCGTTATAGTCTTTTTGGGATGAACACTCACTGCTGGATAAATGTCTAACATACTCCAGCAATTTTTTTCTCTCTAGACTAGCATCCTCACAGTCCATATGATCTTTCATATTCTCTGCACTAACTTATTGAGTAAAAGGTATGATTCTTTCCTTAAGTGGCATATGTAATGAATAATCTATAATTCTTTAGTTGCTATGTATCTACCGATCCTACACTGAACGTAAATATACATTGGTCCATATGTCAAGAGAGCCATCTACCCTTGTGTAAGTTGCTGACTGGTAAGAAAATGACTTACAGTGGAGAAATGAGAACTGTGTATGTGTGAGGAGTTCCAAGTCTTGGCTTTCCCTGAACAGTTCAGAGCTTGATGTTGGAGCACATGACTCTATGGGGCTTCAACAACTTTGCATCCAGAAGAGAACTAATACTTGGCCAGTTTACTATCATAGTGCTTTGCACATCTCTTATTTTAAGATTTGTGAATAGCTTGTATTAAAAAATGTTGCACTTGCCTTGACAGATAAATTACAGTTGTATGAATTTTAATGATGACTAAAGCTAAAAAAATGTAAGCCATTATCACTTTTAATTTTTTTTGCACTGAAAAGGTAAGGAATTCTATTAAAAAATCATGTATTCTACAAGGTGATGTAAAGTTTATTGTAAGCAATGTTATTTTATTGTAAGAATTGTAATTGAGAAAACAGACGACAGTGAAGTCTGCTATACTAGATGAGCTGTGTCTGTGGTAACTGACTGTAGCTTCTCCTTAGACTGAATGGAAGGATATTTTGCAGGAGTTGTTGATTTCTCTCCAATTTGTGATTTCTGGACTTACTTACATGACAAAAGTAGAGTTTTACTGGAGCATAAATTGAGATGCAGAGTTCTAAATGATTACACAAAGGTGTCCTAGTGCTAATCTACTGGCACTGGTGTGAAATGCAGAATATGTTTTCATAACAGAGAATGCTGAGTGACAGCTGAAGTAATTTATAATAAATACACCAATGTTAAGCTCCTGTGTTAGAATCACTGTGACAGGACTCAGTCAAATTGTCTATGTGGCATATTAACTATTCTCACGTTTGGTTGTGGTTGTTATTCATCTAATAATAACATCAATTACATGGGTAAAAACATACCTTAAGTATGGGTGGGAAGCCTGCTTCTCAAAAGTTCCTATTTGATTTGTTGTCATTGATCCAGTTTTGCAGGATATTCAATATAGGAGATGTAAAGAAACTATGCAGTTTTTCATAGTCTAGAACAAGTGACATTATTAAATGCTGGCTTCTACTTGCTAGCCACTGTTTATTTTTTCTCTCACTGCTTGTTAAATTCATACAGATTGGCACAGCGTGATGTCTTTCCTATACTCCAGTTGCTTAAGGGTCAAAATAAGTCCTTTAACTGATCACAGAATGTTAAAATGTCTCACTATAATTCAGTGCACCCTAAATATCTTGCCCTGTGCCATTTGCCATTCATAGAAGTGACCAAAACTCTAATGCATGACAGACTGGCCACCTGTCATCTTCTCTTTGCTTTGCGATGCCGTACATAATGTCTAATGCTGTCAAAGTTCAATGCCTCTTTCTAAATATTTTTGCCCTTTGTATTGCAGTAGGAAGGGTCAAGTTTTGAAGGCTCATTCGTCCTCTGTGTGGGCTAGGTAGAAATGAAAGCTCAGCAAGACCAACCTCTAAATGGAGTGATAAGTTGTGTTAATTATTAATAGATTAATTATGTGGAAAGGAAAGTGATATCACTTGTAAAAAGCAGTATGCCACAACCTCTCATCCTGCTCAGACTAAATAGCAGCGATGTTTGCAAATAAAGCCATTGCGTGAAATGGTATAAAGGTGTGGGCCTTAGCCATTATTTAACATTCAGAAATGTTTAAGACACTTAGTGAGAGCAGTCTAAATATCTCTCGTCATAATCGGTACTCTTCAGTTTCTGTCAAGGATACAGAAAAATCCAGGAGTGAGAACTGGATGGAGAAAAAGGTAAAAAAACCCTGAAGGTGAAAGTATGTGAGAGATTTCAAGAGTTACTGATGTGTTTTCACCTGCTGTTTGGTTCTCCTTCCCTTTACTGGTGTAAATCAATATGAGATACTGAAGTATTAGCTCAGACTGCTGTTTTTAGTGGAATCGCTGTGGTTATTTCAATAATAGCAAACTCTTGAGGTATTCAAGTAAAAAACATGCATTGTTTCACTGCAATTATATGATAACCTGTCACAAATCATAAATACCCACTTACATAGTGTTAAGAAGTCTCATCTAGAGATTTCCTTAATCTTTGAGAAAGACAAAGGCTATAGTTACATTAGAGTACCTCTAGAAGATCACAGACACCTGTATTTAATGTGTGTGGTATAATTAGAAGGCGATATGTGTTTATACTGGGTAGCTGCACAATTATTTGATTGTTTGCTGCTAACGCATGAACAATGATTACTACCCTGTAACATTAATGAAAGCAAACATTTCACAATAAGAAAAAAAACTGAAAGAACTTCCCTCAGCTTTATGTTTTTCCCTTTCAAGAACACGGGTGCCTTATTAACTTCCCTAGAGCCAGAGCATATAGCCTATATAAGATGCCTTTCTTAAGGGATTGAGGAGAAATAAGTCACCTTATTTCCCTCTGACATCTAGCAATATTTATGGTGTATCTGCAGAGCTGCTCCTTTTCCTCTAGACAAATTGTACTAGGCCCAAATATTTGAAATCTATTTTGACAAATGATAACTACAGATTTCTTTTTATTTCTTTCATATTTTTTGAAGCCTTTAATGTTTTAAGCGTTACTCCATCACCGTCAAATCTGCCTTTACTTTTTTTTAATTGACATTATCTCAGAGTGACAAGTTTCAAGAGCCAGACACTTCCAAGGAGAACAAACCTAGGCCCACGGGATCTGGATAAGAGGTATTAACACACTGTCGCTTGCAAAGGCGAGGAGCGAATGGATAAACCCAGGTGCTTCTCTCTGACAGGTCAAGCAAAGCCAGCACTATAGAAAGTCACGTTTCGTTAGGTTTGTACAGTATTTCTGTTCAAGAACAAGGAGCTAAGCCATTACTGTCACTCTTTATTTCTCATTTCCCTCGCAAAATGCTGAGTCCACAAGTAGGATTTGTAGGAAATCAAAAGGTGGTTCAGCCTGTTCTGTCACAGCTTCAGAAAGGTATGGAAATAATTGTAATTGAAAAGAAAGCGTCTTGTTGAAGAAGGAGAAAGAGTTGTATGCACGTGTGTGTGTGAGAAAAAGAGTAAAAAACTAGTTTTGGGGAGAATATTTAAAACTTCTCATCAAAGTCTGAAAAAATCCAGTGCTCTGTGGCCCTGCTGTGGGCCAGACCAGAAACATCAGAAATTTATGGAACTGGCCCAGATTTGATTACTTTGCCTTTTCAACAAGGTGTACTTTATCGATATTTTTTTATCCCCCTCCCCAGGACTGGCATAAAATAGGTCTCCAGGCCCCAGATCCTACTGTTCCCTCTATCTTTGCTTCTCTGGAGACGTGCTGATTTCACTGAGCAGATTTATGACCATGGGAAACCTTCTTGGATTCAGTTTTTTCACTTGATCAAGGAGGTTTTTTTCTTTATATGGTAGAACTTTAAACTTCTTATTGATATGATGTTCTATTTGATCAGCCTTTGTATTTCAGGTTATTCAGATTTTAAGCTTATTTTCTATCTCACCTCAGCCTCCTAAGAATATCCCATTGTGAATTAATTTAGCTGAAAAAAACACTCAACTAGTCTTTTTTGCTGCTCTGGACTGACTTCTGGCAAACAATGAGAGGTTAATTTCAGATTACTTGCTAAAACAGCCCTGCTTGGGAGCTGAAGTAATCTATTATATGTGTATTGTCTGAAGTAACCTATTGTCTGCGTATTGTCTCCCAAATAATCAGTTCTTTGGGTACTTTATTTCTATTGTTACTTCCCAGTGAATATTAAACCTCTCACTCATTAGCAGTTATTATTTGAGGGGTTTACAGACTGCTTTGCTTCACAGCACACTGTGGAGCTTCTGCCTGTGTGATTTTATTGGAGCAAAGTGCTTGCTGTGATGCACCGAGGTCACTAGGGCAGTGGAACATGCTGCTACTTTATTTGATGTGGAGGAGGGTGTGAAACACAGAAGAGTTGAGGGCCTTTGAATTGCTTAGAAACTACTGGACTAATAACCAGCTCAATGTATAAGGTTGATAAGTGGCTTTCTACCTTGTGTTAGACTGTTACGAAACCATTCAATCTCATGAGGGAGAGAGGTTTCTTTTGTCCTCAAAAAATTTGGAGATCTTGTGCTGCCAATTTATGCTTGTAGTGTAAATATACACACAAAGGCATATGCACGCATATAATTGTATGTATATGTCTTCAATGTTTGCCCATAATAAATTAAACTCTTTTCTAAGAATCCTTGGAAATATTGGGACTACGCAAAAGGACTTCCAGCTTCTGACAATGAATTTATTGTCAATATTCTACATGAAATTCTCTAATCTCCTAAAACATTCTAAATAGAATTTTCTAATCTCTTTCAACTGGCCCCTTTTTACCC
The DNA here is from genome assembly GCA_033459285.1 of Clamator glandarius. Taxonomy (NCBI): domain Eukaryota; kingdom Metazoa; phylum Chordata; class Aves; order Cuculiformes; family Cuculidae; genus Clamator; species Clamator glandarius. Next base: position 2,861,244 of record JAUNZM010000165.1, on the reverse strand, counting down.
ATCTTAAAAGGCCAGTACCACAGCATGAGGACTAAAGGTTTACACAGCATAAAATAAATGACCATAACAATAGAAATAAAAATGAATAAGTTTCATATGAGATGAATAACTATCCCAAGCCTGATTTCAGCTTTAACATTGCTTACACACAGGATAATAATCCCATGCCAAATAAGGACTATTGCTTTGTGTGTGACCGTACATTTAACTTACCATTTCCACAGTGGTTTTGTACCTGAGTTGTATTTAGGCACCTTGTTTAGTAGCGATAACAGCATATAGAGGAGCATGACTTAAGTCATACACTGTGACAAAAACCAAGGTAGAAAAGGTAACAAGCATAGATTCCATGCCATTTAAAGTACTGAGCAGTTCAGAAATGAATTGTCTGTGAAACGTTCAGGGGTTGCGTTGAGATGTGTAAAGCTGGAAAGAAAAAGAAATTCTCATTCTTCCCTCAGCTTCAACACTTTTGTCTTACAGTTCAATCTTCCATTCATACATTATAATTAAAAACAATTTGTTATTATTAAATCTGATTTTTATTTAACCAGATAAAATCCTGAATTTGCGTGATTCAGAATATTTTTACTTCGAAAGGAGAAATCAATGATTACACCACATGTTGGGAGGCAAGCAGGCAGTCTGCTTTCTTTATGTGCCAAAGTTTACTTGGAAATACCTTTCCTGTCTTGAAACCATTATTTTCACTATTGGAGAAGTCAGATAAGACCTCTTAGTGCATTGTGTTCTCTCGCTTCCCCCAGTAGAGGGAAAATGCAGAGCAATACAAAAGCATTACTATTTAATTTTTGTATTAATTTTAAACATGGAGATGTGGAGGAGGGAGAAGTACTCCAAACCTTTAGCTAGAGTCAAGTCTTTCTTAATTTACTTGTAGGTGATCAAGAGGAACAACATTTAATGTATAATAATAATGTAATTACCCTACTTAAGAGGGATTCTTACTGTAATTCAGAGAAATGATTGCTGGCTGGATCTGTATTGTAAGAGGTGGTTGACAGGCGTGTTAGTGGATTAGCTAAGCATTTGTTGGTCTTTGAGTCAATACTAATGTTACTACTGTGAGTTAGTAGACTTACAAAAGCCCTGACTTGATATTTAGTTGTCAAACAGGCTAAAATGAGTTTTAGAATTTTTCAGGAAACCCAGTGAAGGAAACAGAGAACCTAATTTTGCCTGCGTCTACAGCCAGAGTCCATCCATGTCATCAACACTATACACATCTGTTTCCTTAGCTCAGAGTAGTAGGAAGCACCTCTCTACAGACAACTGGGAAGAGGGTCTGAGAGAGGTGTATGAGGTCTTGGATAGCTTCCTGCTGCCAGAGAGTATTAGCAGCATGTGGACTGTCGTATGCAAAATGACTGTAGAAAAGGATTAACACCTTTCAGAAATAACACAGAATTAACATTTTAAATGTTTCAGAGTAATATTATTACACTCATCATTTATGTTTCTTCTCATTTGCTTGCCTTATGGTGGGACAAATTAGATTCACATGTGTAATTTCTCATCCACTTTCAGTTACTCTCCTCCCTCAGCTGAAAACCATTTTCCCCTTGTCGTATCCCTGCACTCCCTGATCAATAGCCCCTCCCCAGCTTTCCTGTAGGTCCCTTTAAAGTACTGGCAGGCTGCTCTAAGGTCTCCTTGGAGCCTTCTCTTCTCTAGGCTGAACAAGTCCAACTCTCTCAGCCTGTCCTCGTAGGGGAGGTGCTCCAGCCCTTTGATTATGTCCATGGTCTCCTCTGGACTTGCTCCAAAAGATCCATGTTGTTCCTGTGCTGAGGGCTCTGGAACTGAACAGTGTTCCAGGTGAGGCCTCGTGAGGGAGGAGTAGAGGGGCAGAATCACCTCACTCAGTCTGCTGGTCACATTAATCTATAGGATAATGCTTGTTTAGAGATGATCAGTTTCACTGATTTATTTTTTTTTTTAGCATTGTAGCAAAATAGTTATAAACCACATTCTTGATGTTGTCATCAGTTGTCATAATTGTCACTTCCCTGGAGAAAAGTGCCATTGTAAACATTAAACATCCACAAGCAAATTAAAAAAAATAAATACTGTGTGTTATACAATGCAGTATCTGTGTAGAGCAAGATTTGGGGTTTTATGTACTATTTACTTCTTTAGAAATTACAGCTGGTCTTCTATTTATCAGCTCTCTGACACTTGCTCTAAGAATGTCAGGCTCAGATTCCATCGCAGTAACCCTTGTTCCAAAGTTAATACTCATCCAATTACCTATTCAGAGGCTGGGAAAGGTGGTGACAAAAAGGCTCTTACCAAGCATAAATTACATGAGAATACCTTTGAGTCCATTGTTTTACAGAACCAAATGATTACAAGGTTTTGCTTCTGAAAACTTCCAAGTAGTGATTGTTCTCCAGCATGAATCCAGGCTGTAGACTATAATCTGCTGTTCCTGATTTCAGGAAAGGACTTTGCCTTGCTGATGGCACCTTCTGGCAGTTAAAACCTCTACCATGAAATTGTGATAGCCAGTAATCCAGATTAATTATTTCCTTAAGAGACAGACCAAATCTGTGTAAAATGTGATATAAATACAAAAGCAACCCATGGTTGCTCTCCTCTATCTTTCTACCAAAATTTGTTACTTTGAAACCTCCTTTGGTTCATGCTCTGCAGCTGCCTAATTACCCAAATTGATGTGTCATATATCACCTAGTGTTTTAATTAAGTCATAAAGAAACCTGCTAGTTTAATTCCTTGCATTTCTCTCTGCCTTTTAAAAACCCTTTCTGTAGGAGGGGTTGTGAAGTCTCTATGTGAGGGAGCTGAGGTAATACAAAAGATTCCTCCCTCCTCCCAAACAAACTCCTGTCTACTGGTATTTGTGTTGAAACAATTGCTTTGGATTTAATCACAGTAAATATTCCTTATAAGCAGTGTGGCACTTAATTACAAAAACACTCCAGTAATTGTTACTGAAGGAGCATAATAAGGAAGAAGTTTATTAACATAGCAAGCCAACATTAAAAAAATGAAACAGGAAGAAAATAAACCAAACCTCATCACCAAAATCCTCTTTCATTTTTTAACAATTTCTTTCCATTCCCACTCTTCACTAAGTACTGTCAAAAAGTTGGCTAGAATATTTTTTTCCCCAGAACTGTGATTTAAAAGTTCATCTCATGTGAAGATGAATTTTTCTACTGTTCTAAAGCATTCCCACTTCTATGTGGATATGCATTTTAAAAGCAGGAATGAATGTATTTTAAGACAACATATTCAGAGCTGGGAGTAACTATCAAATTTAATGCAGTTTTTGCCTATACAAATCTAACAGATTTGTGATTATTTTTTTTTTTTAGGAATTTTACAACTTTGTCGTGCCAAACATAAAAAACCAGCGCTTAAGGTTTTTCCTAGCCAAACCCATCTTTTTTTTTTTTTTTTAGCAGTAAACATTAAAAATTGCCAAATAAAAATAGATCTCTTGAAACTCTGTTCCACTGGGCTATGATGAGAGGGTCTGTTAGGGTCTGCTGCTGTGTACAGCCTTTCATTTATCTATTTATTTTTGATAAAACGTTGAGTTTTGGGAGAACAAGCTGTGGTGTTCTTAACTCTTATAATTCTCTATTCTGAGTAGAGGATATATTTTGTAGAAGGAAGAAACAAAAGAATTTGTCATCCATTAAAGCATTAATTCAGGTGAACTCTTTGGGAAGAGCTTTTCCCTGCCTTGTGTATATGTGCAATTGAGTTGTATTCCCCATTACTCAGATTTCCCACGGAGCTGAGGAGTCTTTAACTACAGTGTTAATGAGAGGAAATGGAATGCTAGATAAGAAGAGTCTTGGTATCAGAAAAGAGACTACAATAGGGCAGAATGGACATATAAAATGTCATATTCTTCAAGAAAGTTTGTAAAATGATGGGTTTTGCTGTGCGGCTGTTTTACTTTCAGATGTCTGCCTCAGACCTTAAGGTTCTGGTGACAACTGGGATATTCAGCGCTATCTGCAGGAGGCAATTTCAAAGAGCAAAAAGCACTATGCAACATATTGCCTTCCCTTCTTCAAAGGAAAATTTCCAGCAAATCCTAAAATATAAGTGTAGAGTTAATGGCATCTCTATATTTCTGAGATTATTCATATTAGTTATTAATGGCATTCATTGATTTGGGAATCTGGGTAATTTATCCATGTGGTTAAATGAAGTTTTATACTGATTAACTGTTATTTAAAACCTGTTCTTTGTTTCTCAGCCACAATTACATTCCTTGGATGAATAGAAAGTCAGAGAAGTTTATAAATAAAATGAATACACTGATAATTGCCAACTCAAGCTTTGAGACCTAATGATTCTCCTAAAAAAACCAAACACAAAAAACAACAAAACAAAAAAAAAAAAAAAAGAAGGGAAAGCCAGGTCTAGCGTAAGCTATATGGAACAGCAGGGATATAACCCAACAGACTGAGGATTGGTGAAGGATATGCTGTGCCACTGAGAAATACTTCTAGAGTCAACAGGAAGCACACTTTATTACCATGAAATTACTAATAATAACTGTAGCATTGATTTTTTTTTTCTTTTTATAACTTTGGTGAAAAAAATTACATAATAAATTCTAAATTGCAGTCTAATTAGAGAGGAAAACATAGCAAAGTTCACTGTTATTTCAGCTCCCATAGAGAGTAAGGCAAGTCAAGATCCCAGCCACTAATAAGTAGTGTATCACATCCATGAGATCCCACAAGGTATGAGTAGCTTAATGAACACTAATAGGAAGTCCCTTTATATCTTTTAATGAATTCATTTGAGTTATGAAATGATGCACATCACTCAGTTGAACAGTGGGAAATGAATTCTAGCAACTTCAAAAATTATGCCACCACCCCACCAGGAGGCTAAGGAGAGGTAAGGAAGGCTAAATGGGGCAAAACCACAACAGACCAGTAAAATCAGTCTCCAGAGCCACAAATGAGTGACTAACCTCATTGGTTACTATATGTTCAGTGTAAATTGCATTTCATAGAATAATATACCAAGAGATGCAAATTGATGCATCAATTCAGGTTAGTGGGCTGAAATCCTGTAATTTTGGAGGGGTTGGGATTATAGGACAAACCAAAACCAATGTGTGAGTCTCAAAAAACTGCCAGCAGATAGTAGGGTTCCGCTGTTGTTCCTCCAGCCTTTATCCTACCAACTTTCTCATTCACCCATGGTATAATAGAGCTACCATTAGGTAGAGATAAGGAAGAATGGAATGGTTTGCAACTTGGTGTCTGTTGTCTCCTTATTCACATAGGACTACAGACTGTTACTTTAAATGGGAGAGAACATACATAAAAAAACTCTTTCCCATCTGTGTTGAAAATGCCTTTATTTCATGAAGATAAATTTAACTTATGTGAAGAGGGAATAAGTGGGTATGTAGTGACGAATTTCAAACACTTTCAAGGAGCTTAACTGTTGGGTTTGTACCAATATTTTGGTAAAAATTCAAGGATATATTACATTAATATTCTGCAAATTTGCAAATAATGCAAAATGTGTTAGTATTTAAAGAGATTGTTACTTTCTGTCTACAGAAAGGTGAGAAAATGAACAGATAATTGACTCATAACTGCTTTTAATGAGTTGTTTTCCATTTTTATTTTCCTTTTTAGCGATTAATGTTTCAAGTATTATGTTCAACTTTTCATTTCTAATTTACCATCTTTGTATTTTTCATATTGCTTCCTAACATGTATCATTTTTCTGAGATACCACAAAACAGTGATGAAAAATATTTGCAATAACACTGCTGTAGTTAATCACTTGAGAATGTAATATTTCAAAAATGTGGCAACTACTTTTGTCCTTCATAAAACAATTGAAACATCTTTAATAAAAAGAGACAAATCAAAGGATAATATAGTCATCTTGGTTCAGATCCAAAGGTAAGTGGAATAAAGAACTTCACTTTTTTTCCCATTGATGGCTGTGTTCAGTTGAAACAGTTTGAGTCATCCCTGACTATGTGACTAATATGAATATTTTATTATTATAACTGCTTTATTTGCACTCATTTATTGAAATAACTGTATGACATGTTTTTAATTGCTCATCATTCTTAAACAACTCCTTAGAAAGATCTGTGCTCCTTCTTCTTTTATGTATGATTGTTTTGCCTTGAATCTCTGTCTACCTGTTTTGTAATGTGTTATGTCTGTCTTGGGTTGCATTAGGAGCAGATAGAATCATTTCTTCTTAGAATGTATTAAATTGTCAAGTTCATATCTTATCAAAATGCACTGTTTCCTCTGGGCTTACATATTACGATATGTAATAAGTAGTATTTCTTTGTTCACATTTGAGTCAAAGATCTTTTAAGTCATCTCAGAAGAGGGATGGGGCATTGCTTCTTGACAACTTTTGAGCCTGTTCAAGGCAAAAGGGACTTCAGATCTGTATGTAAGAATATGGAGTTACAACTGTGAATGGAGAGCCTGCAGTTCCAGCAGACAGTGTCAGACTTGAATGAGGAGAAGAGGCAAGACAACCAGACCTAAGTGGTGACAGAAGGTGAAACCTGGAAAAAGGACTTGGTGATTTAACTATTTCTTTCAGTGAGACTGGGATATTGTATCAAGTTTTGTTCCATCAGAGCATCCAAAGTGTGGATATGCGTGCACATATGTACCAAAATTAACTGATCCTTCTTACTAACTCTGATCCTTCAAAGGCTTTTTTAATTATCGAAATGGAAAAGAAAAATTATGTGTTCTGAACTGAAAGAAAAAACAGGATGTAGACATAAAATGAAAAGGTGTAATTATCTTTATTTCCCTTTAAGGAACCAGATTTCATTGTGGAGAAGGAGGAAAAGAAATATTGCTGGGATAATTTAGTGTTAGGTAAGAGAATATAGTAAATGGCATTAAAATATTATACTTTTCTTTATATTCAATGCAACACACAGAAGAAAGCACTTTGATTCTAATTTATCGCATAATTTAAGAAGGGACATTCTTCAACATAAAGTATTTATTTTTTTGGTAACTAGATAGTCATAAGTCCATCTTAGACTGACAGCATATGGCTAATTGTGGGGAAATAACCTCTGCTCACTTCTTGAATGTTGGGTGCTGAGGGTGAGTCTCACTCTCCCAGCTGTCCTGCTAACCTCCTTCAAATTTGCAGCTGCCCCAGCCAAGGTCAAGCACAGACCTAGTTTTGGCATCTTCATCTGAATATGGTTGCATTAGTAGCATTGTTATAGGCTACAAGGTACTGCCTTGTAACACATTTTTGTCCTTTTTGTGGATGAAGAGTTTTGATCATTGATGCAGGGTGCCTGTAGTGACAGCAGTCAGACCACTTAGAGGGTAAGAGATATCCTAATAGTTCATGAATGTCATGAATGGACTGCAATTAATTTAAATTTAATTAATTTTTAACATAATTTTATATCCCGAGTTGGAAGAGACTCGTGAGGGTCATGGAGTCCATCTCTTGACTCCACACAGGGCAATGTAAAAGTTAAACCATGTATCTAAGGATGATTTCCAAATGACTCTTGAATACCAACAGGCTCAGGGCTGTGACTCTGGGGAGCTTCTTCCAGTGCTTGATCACCATGTCAGTGAAGACATTTTTTCTGATATCCTATCTGACCTTCCCCTGATGCATCTATAAGCCACTCCCTTACGTTTCTTTCACTGGACACCAGGGAGAAGAGATCATCACCTCACTCTCTGCTCCCCATCATGAAGAAGTTGTAGAGAGCAATGAGGTCACCTCTCAGTCTCTGCTAAGCTGAACAAGCCTACTATCCTCAGCTGCTCCTCATAAATCATGCTGTCTAGTCCTTTCATCATTTTTGTTGCCTTTAATAATTTTGTGTACAGCATTGGAGGGGGAAGTAAGGAATTAACCTTAGCTATTCATGTGATGTCTAATAAGGAAGTAATGGCTTCCTTACATCCATATAGGCCTTGCCCCCCACATCTATAATGTGATATACAGTTTTCACTGGTAAAGGTATTGTTAAGATATCTTTTGTTTCAGATTATCTATGAATGATATGTAGAAAAAAACCCCCAAAGCTTCACGCTTAAAATCCCAGTGTGATGAAAACAATTTATTGTCCCAGACTAAATGAGATTATTTCTTAAATCATATGGAATTTATATAAGAAATACATTTTGTGAGAAGGAAATGCTTATGTGGAGGAGGAAAGCCATTAAAATAATTTCTGCCTGAATATTTGTAGGTATGAGACTGTTGCACAGTGGAAATTCTCAGTGTGTTGTGATTTTTATTTATAAACCATAATGATCTTCAGATCAGGAAGAGAGAGGGATTTATAAAAAGTCTGTGGTGTTTGGTAATCTTTTTGGTAATCTTTTGGGAAAAGTGTGAAAACGAGTACATGGATTTTACAAATGGAATTTATGTTCGAAGAATCAATATATTGCCTGCGTGTGACAAAATCTTATTCCTTCCTTTCCTTTTACCTTGGTCTGTATTGATAGAGCCCCAAGGCAGCAGGAGCATATTTCAAATTTGGGTAGCTATGGCTGACAATGCAGTCAGTTGGTGCAAAGTGTCAGGATGATGAAGCAGCGCTCAGCAGTGCTTCATTTGCCGAGTACGAAGAAAGGAAGAAAGTTGGAATGAGCTAGAAGTAGGGGCAAAGGATCCCTGTAGTCATAGATCATCTGCCAAATGCAATGTCATGGGATGAATACTATCCTGAGTCATTAGCAGTAACTCTCAAGTGCTTATGGCTGTCTTTTGTGATCTGTGGAAACATTCCAGTACCTTCAGTAACCTTGTAAAAATCCTATTTAACTGGAAATTTCAGAAGGGAACACTAGTACACAAAGTTAGTATATGTCCAAAAATATATGTGGTATTGTAACTGTGATGCTATTATTAGGTGACAATCCATGTGCTGCTCGATATCATGATGTCGTTCATTGCTATTATTGTTATGTGTATAACAGGAAGGAAGAAAGGTTTTGTTGTTCTTTTCTTTCCTTGTCAATAAGGAAATCAATTACAGGTCTTAACAGATTAGGTTTAGATCAGTTATTGTCCTTTTTGTAGTGGAGGCACTGAATGAGTCAATAGTTGATAATATGGAGTGACCAGAGTAGCATCTGTTGTATTTTTTCTGAAACATGCTTTGCCAAAGTGATGGATGCTGAATTGCAAATAGACTTATGTCTGTCTGTATTATTCACACACTATTTCAAAATCTGCATTTATTGACTAGCTTTGATACTATCTTTAGGAAACCAGAGTAATGAGATATTAATTTCCCCCTTTCTGGTTTTCCACCACAGATTACTCTGCTTTGCAAAGCTAATCAGGGTCACTCCAATGAAAGTGCTCTTTTAATTCAAACTTATTTTTGACATTACTTTATAATATCTTAATATAGGACTTTGGCTTTTTTTTACATGATTCTTAATTTTCTTCTGCCTGTAGTAGATTTTGGAGAAGGTTGATTTTTCAGATGCATAATATATGTAGAATGAATTAGAATTAGGACCAGAGAGTTTTTAAACTTACTGTGGCTGCTTTGAGATATTTGAAATTTTAGATCTGATATTACAATCTGCCTGAATACTAAGAAGTCAGACCAGTAGGATTTGTACAATGGTGCTACAAACCTCAACAGAATTTCTGACTCTTCCTCTGTCAAAAAAAAAAAAAAAAAAGTCGATAATTTAGAACTCCTCATTTTGTTTCCAGGAAGGAATACTGCAAAATTCAGTTCTCAACAGCATTGCTCTTTGCCTTTGCTGCAGTCTTGGTCAAACCCAAAAGAATCAACTCACAGAATTTAGAACTTGTTCCTTGACTGAAAATTGTTTTGTCGAAGGTCACGCTAGGATGTGCTAAAGCCGGAGAAAAAGCAATTCTCTTCTTTGTTTTCAGAAGTTGCTTGGATGACTTTGGCTACAAATATTGCATATTATTTAAGTCTGTTGATATACTGCTGATATATCTTTCAAACCGAAGGAATCACAGTGTTTCTTCTGAGAAGCACCGCATTGCAGGGATATGAGAATAAACACATGTGAATGGCGCTTTGCAGGTGCTGTTAAATGGATCTGTTCGACACTTTACTGTTTTTATTGGTGCCATGTACTTCTAAACAATCTTAGCTTCATAATTCTATTCTATTAATATTCTGCTTGTCATGGAAACACTGCCTTCTGCCTTCTGAAATGCTCTTCTGTTAGAAAGATGTCAAGATAAACCAGACTCTACTAATACCTGAGTAATTAGCATGTATTGGCCTTAGCTTTCCAAGCCTCTCCCTCTGCTTTGTTTAAAGGACATGAATGATAACCATGTGATCTGTTTCCACCTTCATCTCTGCCAATGGTGTGAAAATTTCTGCACTGTGAGATATGATTCATTAAGAACACGCTAGGTTTAGAAAATCTGTTATAATTAAGCCTGGTCTGTCTTCTAGAGTTCTGTAATCAAAGGTGATGTTTTTGTATTGTAATCGTGATATTCAGAAGTAGGCTTCTGAAAATGTAGGAGAATTCTAATAGTAAATCACATTTTAATTTTTATAGGAATGATGTGAAATGATGCTGTATGAGAGGCATTTGTAACTGACAACTTGGCTAATGACACATCATTTTTACCTTTGAAAGTACATTGTTTTATTAGCTTCAGTTGAATGTAGTATAAAACTGCAACTAAGATAATTTTCTGTCTCAGGAAATGTTAGATATGCAGTGCACAAAAAAATTGATCTGCATAAGGCAGATTTAGGGGAGTGGTGAATAGATAATCTAAAGAAAACTGAAAATGAATTATATTTTTTTTTTCTTATATCATAGAATTGTAGAATGATTTGGCTTGGAAGGGATCTTAAAACCCATCCAGTTCCAACCCCCTTTCACTAGACCAGATTGCCCAAAGCCTCATCCAGCCTGGCCTTGAACACCTCCAGGGATGGGGCAGCCACGACTTCTCTGGGCAACCTGTGCCAGTGCCCCACGCCCTCAAAGGAAATGTATATATACATTATAGTTGTGAAATAACAGATTATGGAGTGCTGTGGAGAAATAGTGTTGCAAAGACAAATACTTTGTTTTGATAGCACCTAACACTGACAATATCCAAATTATAGCCGACTTCTAAAATTTACTACTCTGTCATATTTTTTCCTTGTGTATCGTTTCGTTTGAATATTGCTGTTTAAAAAGAATCCACTTTAGAAATAGTAGGAATTTTCAGGCATATAAATTGTTATTGCAAGAGCAAGTTGCATAATTGAAGATGGATATAGCAGGTCCTCCCCCACTACTCACCATGTTTCCCAGAATCAGCTGTTTGGTTGGACTGATAACAAGCAAAAGCTGAAATATCACAATACTGAGGTAAACCAAAACTGCCTTTTGGTTTTCTGTAATACATCAGGCTGTAATTTGTGGTTATTCAGTAGCTGCCACACAAGCAGCTGTGCTTTCCCTGTTGTCTGCTGGAGCCGGGTTGTGCGGTTGCCGCCACAACGCAAGACATCCCTGGTCATGATTCAGAGTCCTGAATGTTTTCAAAAGCTAGGATTTTGCACATTATTCCCATCACTCTTCTCTTCTGACTAGTTTTAAGTTTTGAGAACTAATTAATCTACACAGTCGCCAAATTCAGGAACCAGCAAACTGATGGGCAGTTTTGGATTAAAGAAGGCAGCTAAGCAGTACTGACTTCTGTGTAGTAGCTAATCAAGTATCACTGCATCTTTCTCAGTGGGGGAGCAACTGTATTGGAGAAAGTTAAATTAGTTCACGGAACTAATTAAAATTAAAAAGAGATAGATTTTTCTCAGAAAGATTAATAACTTGTCTCCAGAACTAAGCCCCACTTGCATGAACATGTACTATTCTTCACTTAACCTCTCCGAATTTCTCATTGCAAGTAGAGTTAGTAATTATATTTAATGTTCCCTGAAAATATTTTGAACAGTAGCTAAATAGTTTTTATGGAACTGTAAAATGTGTGTAGTTAGTTTCATGTTTGGCTGCAGGAGATGGAATATAGGGATTGCTGGTTCTCAGATTTCAAAGTAGTGCTGTGAAGTGAGGAGTATCATGCACAGAAAAAAAATGCCACTGCCACCAGCTGAAAATTTCCAAACTGAATATTTGGTTTTAATTTTTTTTTTTACTGTTAGAGGTTCATGTATATGAACTTTGTCCAGCTGAGATGCTAGGGAGAAAAAAAGGAAAATGTTGAGAAAAGGAAAATGTGAAACTATGTTTTACCCAGAACTGCTGCTCAGATCACATAGTTTTACTCAAACCAGGATTACAATGTTTTATCAAACAACTAGCTACATGTAACAGACAATCAGTGAACCACATGTTCAGGAACGGTATCTGATAAACCGGGAAACTTAGGATTTACACAATGTTGACAAATGACCACAAATTTCTAAACACTGCTAAGTAACTAATGCCAAAAGTTTTTGTACCTGTAACCACCAATGATGGCTTCAGACCCCACTCCCAACTTCCCCACCTGCCCTGAGTGATGTACACCCACTCCAGGTCTGGGTCCATACCTGGTGCACCACAAGGTCGCACTTTCCTGACTAGAGTGTTGCTGTTCATTGTATCTGATGACAAAGATGCTCTGTCAGGCCTTGACAGAAGATGCACTGCTTGTGGGACAACCTATGGCAGCATTGGATGGGGTTTTGGTTACCTCTGTGTCAACATCAACGCCTCCTCTCTGTTTAAAATGTTGATGCTTCCATAATATAATTCTCAGGCTGACCACTTCCCTATTTCAAAAGAGTCTGTTGTTATTTAGTACCACTGATGGTTCTCTTTCACTTCTACGTGAAGAATTTGGCTCAAATATCTTCTCTGATAGTTTTGTATTTCATAGAATCATAGAATAACCAGGTTGGAAGAGACCCACTGGATCATCGAGTCCAACCATTCCTATCAAACACTAAACCATTTCGTGCAGTAATGGTGTTTACTCTTGCAATTCTGCCTTTACAAAGGTTGTTACCCAGGCCATTTGTCAAAGGTGGATCATGGGAGCACTCTCATACTATGCAGTTGAAAATAAATATTTACAGTAGGTGTTTTGACAGCTTCTTGAGTACTTTTCAGCAGTGGGCAGGTGGAAACACTAGTGTTGAAAATGTTGATTCAGACTTAAAAGACAAATGTGAACATCTTGGAAATTCTCACCCTGTCATGGCTTTGTCACGTGCTTCCCCGTGCTTGTCCATCTGTCTGACATGGTTCATCTTTCAGTCCTTAATAGAACAGAACCATATTGAAAAATCAAGGATATATTTAAGTGGTTTTGCGTGTCCTTGAGAATGGATACATATACATGGCTCTTGTACTAACAAATTATGCTAACTCTTAAGTAACATATTATACTTCCCAATTTGGTCTTGATTTTCATTTATGTTTTACAGTGCGTTAGGGCATTTCAAGTCTTGCGTTATATTTACAAAACAAGCTGTTGATAAGATGAATTATGGTGCATTCTTTAGCTTAGATGAATTAATTAACATTGTATTTTCCACTGGAAAGGTATTTGCTGTCTGTTCAATTATATCTTCACTGTGTCTACTTCATAGCGACATTTTTTAAAAGCTTAAAAATTGACTCCTACCCGTGTGTTCAGCAATCTGTATTATGGTGATATCACAATCTTTTATCGCCTCTTAATAGAATCTCTCTTAAATCACCTTTTGCTAAACAGTGGCAGATAAATTGGATATTTAACTGCTTAGTTAAGTTAACTTGACACCTCCTTGCATTTCATGTTTGTTATTTGTAAAAGTTAAATGATGAATAGGAAAGAGCAAGTAGAACTCATGAGAACATTGTTTTTTTCCTAGCTTGCCTGCAGTGGACATGTTAAAGGATATATGAAGGCGAACAGCAACTCCATTTCTTAATTTTATTTATTTTTCTTTCCAGGACTTTAGTGCATTACCTAGAGGAGAATTTAGTTACTATTTGCAGTGTCTCTAGTCTGTAGGAGTAAATGAACTTCTCATGTTCAGCAAAAGGCTGAGTACATTCAACACTCATGACATGATTATAACTAGAAAATATTTCAGCTCCTCACATGGGCTTCATAAAAGTAATTTGCCGTGTTTCAGTCAAGACTGAAAAGTTGTGCTTGCCAAGACTTTGTCTCCAAATTAATGTGGAGAGCAAAACAAAGCCATGGTCTTTAAAATCCAGAACAGTGATCTTTCTTCTCTCTGTGGCCAAAGAAACAGAAAGTAAGAGAAATATATTTCTGTTTAAGAAACAGGGGAAGTAAAGAAAACTGCTCTCTCTGGTCCTGTCAGAAAAGGGAACAGTGAGCCTTGCTACAACAGGGTATGTACTTTTTCCTTTTCCTTGCGGCTGGCAGTTTGCAACAATGCATATATCATTGATAGAGACTTAAGTATGGTAACAAAGATGATTCATAGATTCTAGTAGGAATGATAACTTTTTGTCTTCTGGAGACTTCTGAGGGTTTTTTTTCAGTCACTAATATTGCTGTGCATTTCTTGTTTGACTTTAGATAAAACGACTTGTAGATTTGTACCTTCTTCTTAGTCTCTTAAATGAATTTTACAATATTTCCATTGCCTTTTTCTATTGTAAACTCATATGCATGTACAAGAGTTTGGCTTCTGATTTTTATTTTAGCATAAATTGCAGAAAATTCCAGGAGGAAAAGAATTATCTTTATTACTGTGCTTTAGACTGTTGCATACAGCAAATCTGGCTGGACCAAAGACTCTTATAATCAGTTTCCAGAAAATTCAGTGCAGGGGATCTCTATGCATCACTACCCAACACTGGGCTCATTAGAGTGCCTTTCTCTATGCAATACAGAATTGCAGCAAGAGTTACAGCAGATATTAAAAGCAATATAAGGAATACATCTGAAAATGCAAGGCAAAAGGCATAGTCTTGAAACATTATTATAATTCTCATACAGAGAGAATACATTGCAGCTAATGTAGGAAGAACTTATCAAGAGACACAGGAACAAACACAGACAAAGTTATCTTTGTCAAATTTTCTTCATTTAAAAAACTTGATCAGTTACAGCTAACTATTAAAGATATTACAGTTTCCACAATCTTAAGTGAATCAAGACCAAATACTGTAAATAGTGATGCAGGCAGGACATAGATAACTGTGAAAGGCATTATTTAAGCACTGTGCACCAGCAATCTGATATTGAGTTTTATATGTCTCAAGTTTTTGGGCACAAATTTGGACAGGATAATAGTCCACCACCAAGACATGCACACACACTCACACAAATGCACACACAAAATGACTGCTAAACTTCCATTTAGTATGATTATTGAAAGCTCCAACAACATAAAAATGCTGTATTTTATTTTCACATCTCCACGTGTATTTTTCTGTTCTTTATATCTGTTATTAGATATTTAAAAATCAGTGTACACATAGTCTTTTTTATTGTTTTAAGAATTTAGATTACTTTAGTCTCCATTTAGACCTGGAATGAATACATATTTTTAAATTTCACTTTTCCAGTTAAACAGCTATTTTGGCCTCTGCATTTCTAATTATGCTTCTCTTCAGTGCTTCAATATGTGGAGTGGTTCTTGATTATACTGTTTGAAACAGCGTTTAATTTCTATAGAGAGATCGGTAAATGTGTCGCTTTCAGCCCTTGCAACTACCAAAATATAACAACTCCTTTCTTCATATTTGTTAACCTCTCTTCCTTTTATCAAAAAAGCAGAATAACTGTTTTTTCCATGACCATGTGTTTGCATTCCCTGATTAATTTTTTTCTCTGAGCTTTTTCTACACTTCCTGATCTTGCTGTATCCATGGCAGTTTGCTGAACAGTGAACAATACGTGTGCAGGTGATCTATATTTTGTTGCTACAGAAATTCAAGGCCAATCCAAAGACAGTGTCAGATGAGAGCAATGTATTCAAGACAAAACCATGAATCAACACTACTGGAGGAATGGTTCATTTGCAGAGCTTGCTACTCTTCTCTTCCCTGCTTTTATTACTCTGGAGATGTGGGAGATATCTTGGATGATGGTTATTCAAAATCATCAGTTCCCAGTTCAGAATATGTCTAAATTTCAACTCTGATGCATTGCTGAGACTAGAAATGGATGGCTGTGAAGCCACTGGTATAAAATACCTGCTTAGAGGGATTAGCTGGGTTTTGTCATGCTGTTGAAAACAGGAATTTCAAGAGCCAAGGAGACTTACATATTTTTCTTAAATTGAAAGGGTCTAGTATCTTTTATTGCTTATTTTGATACACAATCTGCATTTTAAAGTCGTTTTGACAATTCCTTCTAGTTGGTATTTCTCTAGAGTAAAGGTATGGAATAGGTCAAAAACTGATGCCCTGGTTTATTGGAATCAATACATACTTTTCAGAAAGGTTTGAAGCTAAAAGCTCTGACTTAAATCCAATTTGTATCAGAAAGAGGAATGTGATGTCATTTTTACACAGATGGTGATAAACATTGAGAATTTAGCAGTATAAATAATACAGCAATGAAATTGGAGGTCAAGGACTCAAGCTTTTTACTATAAATATTTGTAAACCATTGCTGGAATTTTTTTCTAGCCTTAGTATGTATGTATGTATTTATTTATTTATTGTTAAAAAGAGCTAGGATGTATTTCAAACCTGCAGGGAAGAACTGATTTCTTGGGACTAAATGATACTGGGAATTTATGCCAGGGCAATAATCATTTTTCAGGGGTATCTGTAGGCCCCAGTTCCTGTTGGGGTCTCAGTACTTAGAAAATAAGTGTAGTAAGAATCATAAAATGGCTTGGGTTGGAAATTCACTGCTGAAAGAAGCCTTAAAAATCATTCAATTCCAATTCCCCATGCCTTGCGCAGGGATGCATTCCACTAGGTCAGGTTGCTCAAAGCCTCATCCAGCCTGGCCTTGAACAACTCCAGGGATGAGGCAGCCGTGATTTCTTTGGACAACGTGTCCCAATGCCTCACTACCCCACAGGAAAATATTTTTTCCTAATATCTCATCTAAATCTGACCTCTTTCAGTTTAAAACCATTCTCCCTCGTACTATCCCTGCAATCCCTGATAAGGAGCCCCTCCCCAGCTTTCCTGTAGCCCCCTTCAAGTACTGGAAGGCTGCTGTAAGGTGAACCCAGTTCAGAGCCAGGTGACAAAAGCCAAGAGGGACATCACGTTAGAAGGTCCTTTTCCTTCCTGCAAGGCACAGGTGAGTTCCTGAACCCCTTCCCAGCTCTCGAGTGCCTGCAGAGACTTGCTGCACCCGCACTGCTCCCTACTTGTCTGCTGTATCTTCACCTGGCACCTTTCACCACCATTGAATTATTATACTTAAAATCAGTGAGGAGGATGACAGATTAACTCTGTCTGAAGAATCTTCCCAGAAACACATTGAATTTCTGGTTACCTACCTTCCACCTTCCCTCCTCCTTTCCAATCCTCCAAAGACACAGTAAGATGACAGTGCAGAACTGGAAGATTTGGATGATAGATTTGAAGTGTGTATGTTAGTAAAGCTCTTTTGGATCTTCATCGTTTACTTAGATAATCAAATACTCTGGAAATGGTCTTCAAAGTGCTGTAAAATATTTTCTAGAACTTCTCTAAAAATGTAAAGCTGCACATATTTTTCTGACATAGAGTGAAATAAAAATATATAAAACTTTATGCTGCAAAACTATTTAAACAAGTATAAAGTAGGTCGTTGAGCAAAGAAATGGTAGACAAAACATATAGTGAGAATATTAGTTTTAAGTACACTGACAAAGCTTGCTCCTGTTACCACACCTTCTGCATAGGAATGAGTTCAGCTCTAAGAGGAAGTATTGAGATAAGAAGAAAGTTTTCACAGTGATATGACAATGTGCTGAATCCAGATTTGTTGCAAATTTAATTTGAAAAATATCTCAGAATAAAAAAAAGAAAAAGGAAAGAGAAAAAAATCTGAAAAAAAAGTTTATTTTTTTAAAAATGAGCATTTTCACATTAGCACATTTCAAGAGAAATACTTCAAAACTGTTATTTTACAAAAGTTAAAAATTAAACCTCTGTAAAATAGAATAAGCCATTTTTGTTCATTTCACAAGATTATTTTTGCTCCTGAGTTTTCATTTCAGTAAGAAAACCCAAATTTCATATATTTGTTTTTCCTTAAGTTTACTTCTCTTTTGATTCAGTCACGGTTTCAAAAAATGAGTGGTATATACAGTTCAACTTGGCACAGAGTTTATGTAGTTCTTTTAAGATATGTATTATTTGTGGAAGTAATATTATCAAGCCTGTGATTTCTGGCAGTTTTCATCTGGAATCTTGGATCCCTGTGAGAGTCACAGTTTCCTTTATTGAACTGGAAGATGAAGTTGCCTTCTTTGCAGTGAAAAACAGGGCAAAGTGTTCCTCAGAAGTTCAAAAAACGCTTGAGAGGAACCCATGCATTGTGTTGGCAGGATGCCAATTGTGCTTTTCTGGAAAGCAAGTATGATTTTGATTCACAGTTCATGAGTGCTTGGGGTTTCTAGCAAATGCAGAGTTTTCTGTTATATTTCAGAGCTTTACGGGACAGAAATCATTGTGACATCAAAGCTGTAGATTGGGACTTTAGGAATATGGGTTTAAGCTTATTAAAATACCACATATGTCTCAGCCATAGCCTTCTGTGACAGCAAAATATTTAACATCTCATGAGCCTTTGCAGACCTAATGGTTAAGCTAGTTTACATCTAATGGTCTTGCCAGTCAGTGACTTAATTACTGATCTTGTTTTTTGAACAACAAGCTTGTTTGTAAAAGGACTGGATTCTTTGTAAAAGGATGTGCTGCCTAGGGTCTCTTCATTTGAAGGTTTTCAGCTGCTGTTGTTATTAACTGTATTCACCTTATCTGACTGAGTTTTGGTGCAGGAGTTGGGTAACCTAGAGCTGCATAAATTCTGTAACTGCCCGTTTGACTGACAGAGTTCTTACAGCACAGCCTGTCACTCCGTTGCTCAGTGTTGTCTCCTATAGGCATGGTCAATAAGCTGCTTCCCTTCAGACCTGATCTGAATTGTAATTCTGATTATTTCCATGACATTCCTATGAATAAAAAAAGTGAGGCGGTGCCCGAGTTCATTGAATGCATTCAGACTGGTTGTTCCTGTTTTGTTATTTGTCTCTGTAGAAATGGTTATGCAAGCTGGATTTAAATGAAGTTCCAAATAAGTCTTGGATGTGTTTCCAAGCAGCAGCAAAGCTCTGTTGTTCACCATCCTCCATTGACCACAAAGCCTTAGTGAGATCTTACCACTACAGTATGCTGGATTGCTCATGGCACTCATGCCTGTCTCTGGATATTTCCTTCTTGCTGTCATATTCTCACTGAAAATATATTGCCACATAGTAAATAAAACCCTCCAAAACACTCAAATGGAAACGATAAAGGTTCAAACCAAAATTAAAATTGCATTGAGCAGAAAAAAATTCAGTAATCACCATATTAATTCACAAGGAACATGCTGGTTTTTTCCACAGATCATAATTACAGTCAAACAGTGGTAAATACACAGCTTGATTTCGTACAGCCATGCCTTTAATGAAGCTATTCCTCTCCCTTGTCTTTATTTAACAGTCCATTTTGTTCTTATGTGAGGTTTCATGCAAAACAAAAGTATTCTTTACAGGCTTTTGAAGAAATTTTTTTCAAGAGGTATTTCTGTGAATACAGAAACACTTGTGGAATTGAGATATTTACATTTCAATACATCCTTGTTTAATGCACTTCTATGATCAAGATCAGACTACCACAATGTATCTCTCTCTAGAAATTTTTTTATTGCTTCTTAGATGTAATTATTATATTTTACACTGCTTGAATGCAGTTGCAGACCGATCTGTGGTTTTGTAAATACCATCTTACTAGTTTTATGAGGCAGGTGAACGTACTTCCAGGCTGCCCAGAGAAGTGGTGGTGGAGTCATCATTCCTGGGGGTATTTAAAAGATGACTGGATGTAGTGCTTATGGACACAGTTTAGTGGCAGAGTTGTTGGTGTTAGGTTTATTGTTGGACTTGATGATCTTAAAGGCCTTTTCCAACATAAATAATACTGCAATTCTATGTGAGAAAGAGAAGATGATGAAAACATTAGTTTAAGAAGGCTCTGAAGGTACCTTCTTTTAGAGACAATTAGATTCATAAAAATGTAAAAGTTGACATTTTCATCAAGGAACTGGAATGCTTTATTATTTCTTGCACCTGGAGTACTGTGTCCAGTTATGGCATCCTCAATACAAGATGGATAGGGAACTGTTGGAATGGGTCCAGAGAGGGCTACAAAGGTGATCTGAGGGCTGGAGCACCTCCCATACAAGAGGAGTCTGAGAGAATTGGTCTTGTTCATCCTGGAGAAGAAAAGGCTTCCAGGAGACCTTAGAGTAGCCTTTTAGTACCTGAACGGGGGCATACAACAAACCTGGAGAGGGACTTTTTACAAAGGCATGTAGTCATAGGATGAGGAGGAATGGCTGCAGATTGGAGAGGAGAAGATTTAAACCAGACATTAGGGAGAAGCTATTAATTATAAGGGTGGTGAAACACTGGAACAGGTTGTCCATGAAGTTGTGGATGCCCCCTTCCTGGAAGTGTTCAAGGCCAGGTTGGAGGGGTCTAGAGCAGCCTGGTCCAATGGGAGGTGTCCCTGCCCATGGCAGGGGTGCTGGAACTAGATGATCTTTAAGGTCCTTTCCAACCCAAACTGGTCTATGATTCCCCACTCGCACACGTTACACACAGTAAACTGAAGTACCAGTTGTCATGTTGGCAGAAGCAGCAGCAAGTCTGGGGCTTCCAGAAGCAATGAGTAATGATATCAGATAATTATCATTATTGTCAGCCCTACCCTAAGCAATTGCTTTTTTTTACCTAAAACTAGAGATAGCAAAAACTAGTGTGCTGCAGTGCTGCTTAATGGAAGTTTACCAGCTCTGAGCAATTTTTAGATAGCAACATAACTTGTCCCACACTTGTTCTATGTAGATATGTAGGGACTCTTCCTATAATTATTGGGTTGTTTTGTTGTGGGTTTCAGTGGTATCTTTTTTGTTGGTTTTTTTTTTTTTTTTTTTTTTTTATAAATCTTGGTCATTTCTGAATGTGTGTATTTGTTGCGTTTAGATGTTTAGACAATGCTTCCTCTCCCTTCTACTAAGTTTTTTTTTATTGTGAAAGCACTACAATTCTGGTATAAGAAATCATTGAAACCTTACTTTACTTTTAATCATATATTGGAACTGCAAGAGAGATTTTAAACCCTAACAGTAAAAACAATGAAATACAGTTGCACAAAGTACTGAACATTGTCTCTGCTCTTCATTTAGAAAGACCCCAAGTATTCTGGCCTTGGAGTAATGGAACTTCTGATTCAAATTAACTAACCTTCAACTTTGGTTTTGTTTTGGGTTTTTTGGTTTTTTTTTGTGTTTGTTTGTTTTGCTTTATGAAAGTTTATAGTCTATGCATGGCTTAAATGGTGTACATTAAAGGTAGATTCAGAGAGAAGTCCTTGTTCATGTGCTGATATCATGAAAACATCCCAAAGGGATGCAGGCTGACAAAGCAAAATAAAAGAAAAAAGTCATATTGACATTGCATGGAAAAAAAAACATAAGCTATATATTGAATAGTGTAGACATACATACGTGTATGAGCCTTGGACAAAGGGTTGTAGTGGATTAAAGACAAAGTTCAAAAGGAATTAAGAGAAAAAACAGGCAACTTGAACAGAATACTGAGCAATTCATCTATTTATAGTTTGTAATGCTGCTATTTATAGTTTGTAATGCTGAAGAGATCATTGTAATTACCCAGTCTAACTACTTGTATAACTCCTAGTCTGAAACCTTGTAAGCAGGAGGAATCATTACAGACCTGATTGACGGTGAAATGTCCCTCCCAGGGATTAACAGCATTATTATTCACTTGCTGTTCCACTAAACATGTCAGGGTGTATGGGGACCTCTCCACTCAAGTACATTATCATCTCCCATCCACTTATTCCCTGTTGTGATGGGAAGCTTCATAAAGATTATTTAACCCAATCAACTTTTACCTCATTTAAAAAGAGCAATAGGTGTCCAGAGATACCAGTAGCATCCGTGAATGAATTTCATTTTATTTATAATAGAACATTGTCTTTGATTTATAAACACATGTAAATATATGTATACAATTGGAAGCAAGCATTTAATTATACAGGTGTGTGTAGGGAATGGGTTGTGAGGATTAAGGTTTTTTTTTGCAGTGTAGTGCAACTAGTTCCATGGAAAAGTAGATTAGCAGTAAGCTAAACTAGTATTTCTCTTCACTGTGGTGTGCATTTGTTAAAAATATTGAATGTTTGCACTAGCAAAAAATTCAGATCCTTGAAATATGCAATCCAAAAGCGAGTTAGAGCAGATCCTAATCCTTTAACAGGAAAACTGTTCCTACAGATGTCTGGTGAATAAACGGATTGACCATGCTGTTAAGTGAGGAAAACAAATGGGTGTAGAACATCACAGACAAGAAAATCAAAAGCAAACTAAAACTAATTGTATGGATAGATGATTGACCACTGAGACAAATGATCTTTTCAGTCATAGACTCAGGCTCATGGTTCATTGAAATATCTGTTTTTTAAAAATAAAAAAACCTAAAGAACTCTTCCTCTCTTCACAGAAACTCTTATACTTTCTGATTTGATGCCTTTTTCAATTATACTTTTAAATCTTTAGTATTTGTATGAGGTTTATCTTAGATGATCAAAATATTTAGTTTAATATACATTAAGAAAAACATGGGCAGATTGAACAATTTCCATAAGTAGCTTTGCCTGTAATCACGACTAGTTTATAGGAGCTTGGCATAACTCCTCAGGTTTTAAGGAGATTTGAAGGAAAAGTTGTTATCTTCTCCTTGGTTATTAAAAGAAGTTTCCTCCCTTAAAACTCTTTCCTTACTATTGAATACATGTAGGATCCAGGCACTTCAGTGTATACCATTTCTCCTTTTCTTTCCTAGTGCTTCACACTTGCCATGTTCTAGTCTGTAAACTCTCTGCAGTTCCTACCCTGGGAAATCACACATTACCGTACAGTCTCTTTGCTAAACACTTTTCTCTTTGTGCCAAGCATACCCATTTCCTTGTTTTTATCACAAAGGAGCAGGGTAAAGCATAGCTTCTCCCAGAGCTCCTAGCACAGAAGAGATGAAATGTCAACATCACATTAGAAGAGTGACAATATCTGTTCACTGTGTCAAAGTGTTTATGGACCAATATCCTTATGTTGTCCTTTTTCCTTGCGGAAGGTTTATAAAAAGCATCTAGCAGTTCTTGCCAGCAGGCCCTGCACTTGTGATTGGCCCTAGTCCAAACAGTAAACAGAGGAGAGAAGTGTCCTTGGTTATCCCCTTTGAGCCTGCTTAAAGTTCATGCCAGTACTAGGTAGCCTGTTTGGCTGTTCCTGGCAGTAGGTATCTTACCTGGCACTCTGCAAGTGAATATGATCAGTGCCCCGCAGGGAAGGCAAGGATTTTTCATTTCATGCCTCATTTATATACAGTATAAATGCCTATGAAGTAGAAGATGATATCTATATAAGAAAACAAAGTTAATGAGCGTAAGAATCTTTATTTGTTTATTTTGGATTCTCACCACAAGGAAATATGTTTATTTTTGTATAGTTTTTGTGTCTTTTAATGGAAGAGAACCAAAACATAAAAGCTACGGGTTGTAGCCTGTGATGAGGATAACTGAATTTCTCAAATCAAAGTATCATCAATATGCACTTAAGGACTTGTGTAATGTAGTCGTATTTGTATGACTGAGTAAGAATTTTTTTGTACTTTAGCTGAGCTGAAGATTTGTACTGCTTTGTGGTTGGACTCAATGATCTTAAAGGTCTTTTCAGACCCAAACAACTGTGACTCTGCTGCCATTAGTGGGAACAATGATGATGGCTTGAGTGGATGCTCCCTTCTCCCTAGCATCCTGTGATGCATGGCTTGCAGATCACATCCCTTATGTAGACAGCAGCCTGTTTTCTCTGACTGAGAGATCATCTTTATTCTGCTCCAGAAAAACAAAAATTTGCAGATTAAAATGCATATATGTTGCACTTGCATCTTGTCAGTGATAGAAAGATAAGAAAACGCTACCTAAAGTGAATTTTTTGAGCTGTTATGTGAATTACGGTGAGTTGTGTGTTGTGTGGCAGATCACAGACCAGTAGGTTTGGGCTCCATCACAGCCTGTAATTATGCCCCTCTTTAAATGGTCACTTTTCACGAAATGATTCAGTTGAAATAATTGGAGGCTATGACTCAAGATTTCCCTTCTAGAAGAGCTCCTTAACTACTGTCTTGGCTTCATTAGCCTACATGGCCTCCTTAGTATTGCATCCTGGGACTTGGTCTATCTGTTTTATAGAAAGAGAGGCAGAAATTCACTTTCAGAAGAGGATTGTATGTTGTGATTCAGTGTTGAAAGAAGCACCTTCTTGTAACCCTGGGCTAGGCTTTATTAATGGGTTCACTGAACATTTTTCTGCAAAATAACTAAGAAGCAGGTCAAGCTGTTTTAGGCGATAAAGTTGATTACCTCTCTGAGGCTCTGACCCATTCAATTGTTGCTTTTTTCAAACAAGTGACTATGTTGTGCTTTTCGAGGAAGTTCAGTACAGTTCAGTGACAACACAGGAAGAAAGCCCTGCTGAAATGTCATCTCTCTCCTTCACAAATAAGTCTGCTCTGTAGTTTTAGACATGTAAAGTAGGAGGAAAATTTACATAAAGAGAGCAGACAAGAGAAGACAAGACAAAGCTATTTAACTATGAAAACTTTCCCTTAAAATTATGGTCTAGTGTCTGAGCATTTGAAAAAAAAATTGGCTGCACCATGAATTTATTTTTTATAAGTCTTCTATTTCCAATCATCGTAAGTCTGTATTTTCCTTAGGAACACGTGTGTTAAGGAAAAATACAACTGAGTCTGTTTCAGATACTCAGAAACAGAAATCACTTTTTAAAACGTTAACAGTTAACACTCAAATTTCATCTCAAATGTGGCCTTTAGAGCAATAAAGATTAATAAAACCTTATTGTCAAGGCTGTATTGTTTTCTGTGATGAAATCTTTGGAACCCGAAAACTGAGTTCTGCAGAAGGAATGCAAGGGATGGAGAAGAACATTACATCTGGATGAAATGTGATTCAAAGTAAAGACAAATACTAAAGTCAGACTCAGTTGAGCTGTCCTACTCCATTTATTGATTTATTAAGCAAAATACTTAATTGGAAATGCCTATGGAACCTGTAATTTTTATGGATATTCTCAGGCACTAAAAAGCATTCATTATGCTCAGCTCTCAAGAGCCCAATTTGTAATACAATTCAAAGAATGATCTTGTGTAAGAGGAACGTCTCAGTATTTGTTTTTAATATATTTGTCTGAGCAGGTCAGAGCTTTTGTTTGTTGGGTGTGTGTATGCAAATACTAATAACTTGTAACTTTTTGTTGTATAATGCAAAACCTATTTCGCCACAAAATTGCTAAAAAACCTGTCTTTGAGTAATAGTATGAATGAGACACTCATAATAGCAGTGAGATACTTGGCCTCTTGGCATAAGCAAGATTGCTCCACCCTTAAATTTGAGGTGAGATTACACAGTTTTACAATTTCTAGACGGGGTTACATCATGTATTAATGTCAGAACTATGCTTGATGCTGATTTCTGTAAGACTGCACAGAGCAAACAGGAGAGTCTGAACCATCAGATTAGACACCTACATTAACATTTCTATAGAGGAATGAAATATGTTTACACATAAACTAAAGCTCTTGGGATGGTGAATAACATCAAAACAAAACTAAACTATCATGTATTGCTTATATTCATGGTATATCAAGTGTTTATATCTATATGTATTTCTTTTTGATAATAGCTGAAGACTGTAATGCCAGGGTTCTGACCGATAAGAACTCATTGCTGCTATTGACACCAAAGGTTTTATTTTTACATAAAGGCAGGATCTTATTTTGTTAAATTTAGTTGCAAACACAGAAAAAAATGCTTGAGACCTTTACCCAGAGAGTACTGTACTTTCATCTTCTCTGTATTCTTAGTCACTCCTTTCAAGTTTTTCAGTTTTCTTTTGTTGATTTTTTTTTTCCCATTCATTCAAGGGCTGTTTTTGTTTCATCCCTTATCATGTACCTTCTGATCAAGAAGAATACGTAAATAAGACACATTAATATTCAGACACACTGAATAAGTTAAATTAATCAATTTTATTTATAAGATGAAACTGGTTATCTTTTAGCCATAATTAAAATTAAGGTCAGGTAATTAAGACTTTTCTGCAGGCTCAGGAAATGATTTTAGTAAAACCATTGTGAATATAGGATAACTCTGTTTTCCCTGAGAAAAGAAGGCTGAAGGTTAAAAAAGCAGATAACCTCAAGATGATTACTGCATTACTAGTACTGCAGTTCGTTTTCGAGTTTAATTAATGTATTTAATGTGATGGTTAAACTACAAATCACAGGAAGTGATATTTCCCCATTTTAAGTCCATCTTAAAATATAGAGAGAAGGTTTGCTGTGTGAAAACAAACAATTGACAATTGTAGTAAATCTGGTCTTTTCAATATCATGTAGCAATTAGATATAAAACAAGGTACCTGCTGAGACTCATTATCAGAAATTGTTTACTA
The DNA here is from genome assembly GCA_033459285.1 of Clamator glandarius. Classification (NCBI taxonomy): domain Eukaryota; kingdom Metazoa; phylum Chordata; class Aves; order Cuculiformes; family Cuculidae; genus Clamator; species Clamator glandarius. The sequence continues at coordinate 2,834,460 of JAUNZM010000165.1, read as the reverse complement.
CAAGAAGAGAATAATCATTCCGCTTTTTTCTTCATAAAAAAAGCTTTTTAAAAGATTTCTCTTTTTTTTGCTCCTTTTTTCCCTTTTATCCTTTTCTTTTTTTTTTTCCATTAGACCTATAGATTCCTTATTCTGAAAGGAATTTCCAGGTTCCTAAGAGGAAAGTTAAAATAGGTGGGAAAACTGCGTGGAACTTTCAGTATTAGAGGAGGTGAGACTCCTACTTATCTTGCATTTAAGTGTAAATAGGAGTAATCACTGTTGTAACATGATCTACTTTCAATATAGGGTCTATATTCTTTCCATGATTATTTTTCTATATCCCCACAAGGAAGCATTACCAGATTCCTCTTTTGGAACCTATCAGTACAAGAAACATAAACAACCCCCGGGAGAATATCTTAAGGAATGATGCAAACTTTATTTCCATACAGTAGTATGCCAACAAATTCAGGAAGAAGGTGATGTTCTAAGTCCATAGGAACCAGTATACAACATAAGCTCCCAGTAGTTTCTCTGGATGAGCCTGGAACCACAATGAAAGAATGGTGGCAAGAAGCTGTTTTGTTTGATTAACACTTTCCCTTTTACTCTCACATATACGCTCACCTCGATACAAATAGAAAGAATGAGTGAACAATCCTAGATTTCTCCCATTTACAGTTCCTTGGTGAATCTACTGAGAAGAATGACAAAATATTAGGATCCTGGTTTTCAGTTTAATTGAGTGTTAGCAATTTATTACAAACTGCAGTCTGATTTGGTGCAGATGCAAAGGAAGCTGTGATATCTACTATGAGGCGGTTGCAACCTACATGTCAGAGGAAGACACCTCAGCACTCTTCTTTAAATGTGACTATATTTTCAGTGAAACAATCTCAAGTGGTTAATTATAACATTCATAATAATAGCTATATGCAATATCCATTGTAATAATGAAAGACTAGTTTGTCATTTTTGACAATGTTTTAAAATTACATTAATATCATAATTTTAACAAAAATATTGCTGCAGAAGCCTTCAGAAAATCACAGTGCAGCTAGTTGTGCACTCCAAAAATGGAAGCATCTTTCTAATAAATAATCCATTTTCCCAGACTAGTGGACTTACTTTTGGTCGCATTAAATTAAAAGGTTAAAGAAGCATTCTATGATAAATCTTTGCATATATGATAGAGATTATAGAAACTGGTGTTTATTTTATCCTGACAGTAACTGAACAGTGATTTTTCTTAAAATAAATAAGACATCTTCTTAGTATAACAACAATGTGGACAGCTGCTACAGGGAATACAAGTAAAATGAATGTTAAAATCTATACATTCCAACAGTGCTGAAGTGCCATGGGATCATTTAATATCACTTACTATGAGTCAATTAGACTTCCAATTAGAGAAATATTTTGCAGTTCACTGTTCATTAGCCTGACAGTTGCAAATGAAGTGCTTGCAGTTTATGCACCATTTAACCCCAGGGCTATGAAAATTTAGGAGAATGTGAAGGCCTTTGTGCCTTAACTTTGATTCAGAAACAGGATTTTAGGAATATTCTTACAGTAATAAAGATAGGCTGCCAAATCTTGATTTTCTGCAGTGACTGAGGTTATCTGCTTTGTGGACATATAATTGAACTTTTTATTTATTTTGTACAAAGTAATTATATTCCTGGAAGATTGTGAATCCTCTCACTTCCAAATTATTTTCATGATAAATTAAGTAGTTTTCCTCCTTCAAGGAGAAAAATCTTATAGTCTGATTCTTAACAAAGAATAAGTTTTGAAGAATTGTTCCAGTGGCTAGGGAACAGTCTAGAGATTTGAAGTGTCCACATGTCCCTTCTGAATTCAGCCATGCATGATCACATGCTGTGATTTTTTTCAGATGAAAAGGCAAGAGTATTTTGTTCATTACATACCTGAGTTGAGCCATTATTGTGCTTCAGCTGAATTTATCACTGACTAAATAAGGACTGCATTAGTTCCTGTCTCATGTGCAGGGTGGTCAGTTCAGTAATGGTTATTGAATTTTATTAGTTATTCTGTTGTTTAAAAAAAGCCAAAGTCAGTGTGTACAAGATCTGTGAAATAAAAAGATATCGTTCAAGGTCATTGTCACAATGAAGGTCAGCACATTGCAGGCTGTCAGACTTGCCAAGTGTAATATTTTGACAGAGCAGGTTGACATTGACAGCATCTCTGAATGGTTTTTTGCCTGGTAGTTCATAAAAGATAATGGTGGGGAACAGATGTCAGAAGCATATAGATTTTTTCTGAGAAAGGAAGAAGAAATACTAAAAGAAATTAGGATTACATGAGAACAGGTGATCAGAAAATTAGAATGTTTGCAGGCTGACAGCCACAGAAACAGATGGAAGCAGAATTCAGGCTGGAGAAGAAAGGAAATACAGAAAAAAAGCAGACGGTCTTAGAGTTTAGTGCACATATGATTTGCTGTACTATGCACTCATTGGCTTGAATACAAAAATAAAACCCAAACCAAGCTTTATACATGTGAATAAACCTGTGGATTTAAATGGTACAGAAGTCTACAGTACTTAAGTCTATTGGCCCAATTCTTAACTTGTTTTTCACATTTCAAAGTGAAGCTATGGCATTATATTACTATACTGGTTTGGTCCAGAATAAATTGCTTCCAAAAGAGAGAACAATGAAGCAATGAAAAATTCAACACTCTGTCAACATGAGTGAGATTTGCATAATTAGAATTTTGTCCAGCATCTAGATCTATGATCAAAGTTCTCCTGTGCTGAACAGTTACATTAGAGTGATGAAAAAGAATAGATGGAAGGAAGGAGGTTAAACGATGTGACTAAGAAGATTGAGGAAGGGAGAGTGTTACCATCTCCCTATAGTTACAGTTGTACAGCTATGAAACATTCACAGTTTCCACTGATATTGCTGTATTAGTGTAACTCTGCTACAGAAAGAGAGTACTGAAGTGTGCAGGCTATCAAAGACTTTCACTACCATGACATTCTGATTCTCCTTGAGAAAGTTCCAGCCCGCTAAAGCAGTATAACTTCTGTGAGCAGAGAATCATTGAGACTGGAAAAGACACCTACATCAAGTTCAACTCTCAGCCCAATACCACCATCCCTACTAAACCATGTCCCAAAGTGCCACATCTACACATTTTCATCTCCAGGACAGCCTGTTCTAATTTTTCACCACTCTTTCAGTAAATACATTTTTCCTAATACCCAATCTGAACCTCCCTTGATGTAACATCAAGATATTTCCTCTCATCCTCTCACATGTTACTTGGGAGAAGAGACTAGCACCCACTTGAGCACCCATCCTCTCAGCTTCATGTTCTCCAAGCTAAACAGCCCCAGTTCCCTCAGCTTGTCTTCAAAACACTTGTGTTCCAGACTCTTCACCAGATTTATTACCCTCCTCTGGACATGCTCCAGCTACTTGACATGGTATCAATAACCCCTTCAGAGCTATGTGCCTAACTGCCTCTGAATCTGTAGGCATAGCAGGGTGAGAGAATAATAGGCTCTTCCCGGTGTTACAAAGACATTCAGAGGTCACGTTCATTAGAGGCTGCAAGGTGTGGGGGATTATCTGGTAATGAGAGTTGTGTGAGCTCTTTTCTTAGGCAGTTTCTTAGCACCTGGGAATTAAGAGAGAAACTCATAATCCTCTGATTTCTTTCTCATGACCTCTTTGAGTGAGTTTGCAGGTCTCAGTTATGACACAAGAGCACAATATTAAAAAACTTAATGATAATTTTTAGGCTTCCTGGAAGACTCTATAGGAAGGTAAGAACTCTTATTTGTCACTTAATTTATTCTGCTTTGCTAGAAGTGTACTAAATTGGAGTTTCATGAGCAAATTTAGCTTCATTCATCTAGTATGAAAATATCACAGTCATTTTATGTGTGTACCCTAAATCCTGTTTTCCCTCCCCCAAACTGTGAGTATCTGTTAGCACAATGTGACTAATGGTAAATGGTATTTCAGCCAGTTGTTCTCAACATCAGCACATGGATGTTTTATATTATTACTGAAATGGGGTTTGTTATTCCCTTGTATTTAATATTGCATTACAGTGTGACAAGGATGCTATTGTTGCATGACCGTTATGTGGATATTATGGACTTAATAGAACTAACAACAGACATGAAGAATGAGAAATGTTTTAACAACAGTTATTTTGAGGTGAATGTTTATTGCAGTTTGCAATTGTGAAGCAGTATTTTGTGACATTATTTTTACAGAGATGACCTGAAAGCTCAGGAAGAATTCTCTAGTAACAGATGTGTCATTCTTATTTTAAATTGCTATTAAATGTGTCTATTCCATCATAGGATTTACTGTGCTTGTATGGACGGTTGTATGAAAAAGTGGCATGGAATAATTTGATCTCCGCAAGTGTATTTTTTATTTAGGAAGCTTTGCTTTGCTATTGAACATTCTTATTATTTTATTGTGAGATAAAAATGGAGATTTTTATTAAAATTATTAAGTGTTTACCTACTTAAAGAGTGGTATGATGAGATGCTTCTATTGATTAAATCAAGGTATACACAGACACATGTAAGTTATATCCAATATTTACAATGTGGTGTAGACAATAAACATTTTTTCCTTCAGTAAGGCAAACTACGTTGAATAGCGTGTGGGAATCCATCACATTGCTGCAGTTTGGTACTTTGGGGTGTGTGTGATAAGCAGCAGAAATTGCAGGTTATTCAACACTGTACTCAAATAGTACAATAAATACAGAGGAATATAATTTACATTTAACAACTTTGAGGATAAACTTGGCAAATGTTATTTTCACAACTAAGGAATGGAGTGCTCAAAAAGAGACTTTTAAAGCTTCTAGCAGAACGTGCATATATTCTTTCTCTAAACTTGACAATGGCATTGCTTTGCTTTACAAGTTCTTGTATATCATGGCTTGTTCATTGTGTTTTTCATTGTCTTAGATTTTTGTGATTGTTCCTTATCAGATGTGGAAAGAGACATTTTATTTTAGAGCGGATCCTTTGGGAAAAAGGAAAGTGACAGCGCTAACTTCCTCTGTGTGAGGAGTAGAATAGCCTTCCTCAGCCTTTCTCAAAAATTTACAGTCTGTCTTCTAAAGGTATCTGTAAAGTAGCTGGAGAATAAAAAGAGGATTTCCAGAGACACTCTGAAGGCCATACTTGCTTCTCTTCTATATTGTATTGCTCAGCGTCACTGCTCTGATTCCTAGTATCTGGCACTCAGAAGTATGACTGCTACCCAAACTTCTTTTTTGACAGAAGTGCCAAAATCATAGTAGACAATATAAAATGCTGCTCCCTAATGGTCCAGCCCAATATGACAACCTAGATAAAGAAATCTCTTACCTTTATTCTCCTAGAAGCTATGGTGTCAGTCTCCTGCTTCTATCATCTGCCATCTAGTTTTCTCAGTTTGTTTTGCTCATTGCTCTCCATCCTAGTTCTGTAAAATCTGTAGGTTAACTCTTAAATTCTGGGTCTTTTTCCCCTTTTCTTATTTGTTAAGTATAATTAGGATTACATTATGAAGTTGTTAGGGATAATTCAGATGAGCAGAGGTGAATGGGCAGCAATCTTCAGGAGATTTGAAGGTTAGCAGAATGAAGAAATTGGTAACTAGAGTAACTACATGTGAAATGAATTATTTAACTGTATCCTGCTCGTTGTTTGCTATTCTTTTGATACCTGCTAATGTCTGCTATGCTATGATTTCAGTCCACCTCTGTTCTTGTGGTAATTTTGCTCTGCTTTCTGGATAAAGACCCAGTTAGCCAAAGATGATTGAGGTGGGCATGAAAGGCAAAAGGTGTAGGGGAAATAGTGCAAGTGCAAGAGGTCTGAGGGAGAGAATGTATCACAGTGGTTCAAGCAAAGGTACAGTGAGGGAGGACAAAACAGCAGGATGCAACAGCAGGGAAAGAAACACCACAGGATCTTTAATCTGTGCTGAATCAGTCATTCCACACCATGAAAAATACCAGAAACGTCATTGCATTGCCATGCAAGTCAACACTTCTTCCAGAGGTTGCTTTGAGGGGGAAAGGTCCACAGTGGTTTAAGAATCCACAGTGGTCTAAGAATACAACTTACTTGCATGTCAGCTTACCTTAGACTAGACGTCTCTGAAAGTACTGGGGAAAACTACAGAAAGAAATTAAAAGCAGATGTTTTTTGTAAATATCAGGATAGGAATACATTCTAAACTTAACTTGACTGTAAATGAGGAATAAAACTCTTGGTACCCAGCATGCTATTATGCAGGCAGTTTAATTAGACCTATTTAATATTGTTTGAGATTCCCAGGTGGATGATGAGTATTGCACCAAAATAAGGGTTCTTAACATCTTATTTAGGTATCCAAAATTCAATTAGCATTGGAGTTCATTAGAAAAAATAATGAAAACAAAGCATAGGGAAAAGAAACATGTATTCTATGAAAAGATGCTTATAATTTGAGAGAGATATCCATTAGAAATTATTTGCACTCTTCAGTTGCTTGAAGATGTTTGGCCAGAGAATTATATTGGCAAGGATATTAATAAAAGAATAGAAGAGAAGAATAACCTCATCAGAAGTATCTCTGTATATCAATGATGAGATGTGTAATATATACTATGTAGTTTGTTATATATAATTATGTATAACAACACATGTAGTATGAATATATAAATATCAGTTCTTCTGAAATATTGAACAGCTCTATGTGAGCCTCAGTGATGTAGGTAGAAACTTAGCGAATTGCTAAAAGAAGGGCACATTCATTCCCCTCATATATCAAGACGATTAAAGATTTATTGCTGAAGAATGACAGGCTACAATTCTCTAGTAGGTCCTGTAGGGGGAGGTGCACAGGCATTTCAATATCAAATTAATTAAAAAAACTATAATAAAAATTACAATACTGTCAAAGCAGGCCAATAGTATCTTATTTTATCTGATGAAACATGCATTTAGATTTTCAGGGACAGAAAAATGCCTTTTTTATACAGCTGTGTGTGGTTTGGGTTTTTTGTTGCTTTTTTCCTAATTGATAGTTGTAAAAGATCTACAGATATGGTTAAGACACAAGACATGATGATAGGCTGAATTACTCTAGGTAAAGATAATGCAAAATTCATCTAATTTTTAATGTTTTATTCAGGGAAAGATCTGTGCTGGCCTACAGAAATTGCATAATGTTTTCTAGACGTTGACATTCCATTTTCCAGTGTCTCTGCATTCATGAAATAAACCGATAGCAAACCCCTAAACTAACATGAAACTCTTTACGCTAAATTCATAAGTAATCCCTTCAAGAAAAACTGGTCAGAGATGACAGTCTTGCTCTGTGGTTTTTTTTCTGGTAAAAGTCTTTATTTTCATGTGATCTCAGTCATTCTGTGATATTTATGGAGTTTATGTAGAATATGGTCTAGAAGGTGATGAGGTAAATGGCAGCAGCTCTGGTCTTTTGCTGATAATGAGTCCTCTTTTTAATTTTTTTCCTCATAAATGGGGGAAGAAAGGTAATTTTTTGAAATGAATATTAAAAAAATATTCTATAAATTACATTTTTTTGGCCTCATTTTTGGAAAAAGACTTTTGGTTGATTCTTTTGATACCTGTAAATAACAGAAATCTTGCTCAAAACTTCCATAAGAATTTGAATACATTATAAGATCAAGTTATTCCCTGTTTTAATATGGATTTTCAAAGAAATGAAACTAATCTACACTCTAACAACTGCTTAAGAGATTAGCTAATTGCCTGAGGTTATGAACATTTGACTTTTCTTTTATCTACTGGAACTGCCATGCAATTCACCTACAGTTTTAATCCACATTTGAATATATTTGTTTTTTATTTATGAATTGCATCTGTTGTGTCATGAAGATCAAGTTAATAGTGTGTTGCTCTAGTCCCTGACCACTTTTCACGAACAAAATATCTTGAATGAGTATAAACAAGGGTAATAGCCACTTGGAATGTTCTGAGTTGTATTGTGAGTGAAATGCTGTAATGTAATTCCCATCTCTTGTAGCTAATGATTTCACTGTCGGCCTCAGTTTGTGTGGTAATGTATGCTTTAAGCAGCTAAACACTGCAACAAACTATTAGAACTACATTTGTGTTGGTGAGCTAACACGTGGCTCTGCTGATTTGATAGTTTGGGATCTATGCCTGTACTAAAATTTAAGGACACATTTCTACAGGTATTTAGTCTCGAATGATGTGAACACATCCCTAGCAGCATTCTCCAAAGCTTCTAATCATCTCCCTACCTTTGACTTCTCACTGTGAGTTGAGCATGTTTTCATTCTGCTTACGAGCTCTGTAAACAATCAGGCATGCACATACTTTTAAATAAACGGTCCAAATACTTTTGAATGACAGATATGCACTGAATTTAAAGAAAAAGAATAAACATTAAAAAAAATGAGTGCTTGTACAGGAAACTGTATGCAACATGAATTTCAGGGGTGTGAAGCATGCACAGATTCGTTTGATACCAGTAGCAGCAGAGGTTCCTTGGCGTCTCTAAAAATGAAGCAAAAGAACAGTTTCCATGGAAATGTTATTTTTGTAAGTGTTAACTTGGGTGGAAGACAGGTCAAGATAAAATGTTTTTAGAAAAAAAGTACTTTTTCTGTTCTGGAATATTTTCTTTTTAAGTCAATTTTACTCTAGGGTAATGCCTTTGTGTAGTTTGAGTTGAAAATACCCCTTTGCGTTAGTCACAATTACTGTGAGCATTCTGCCCAGTTTGCCTTCAGCCTGGCCTGGAAGCAGAACTATTTTAAAAGCCAAGGATACATGGTAGTTTCTTAATTAAATACAAGATATAATAAAATTAAATAGAAATGAAAAGTGGAAGCGATATTAATGGAAATATATACACTATAAATGGTGACCTAGAGCTATGTTTCCAATTATTTATGTTTTTATATATATATACACACAGAGATAAGACTTTAATATAAATAATTTAAAGCTTCATATTTGCATGATCTGTTGTGAATGCTTTTTATAGATGTGTAAATTGTTTGGTGTGAAAAACAGGTTGCTAAAAATTTCCCAGTAATGAACATGGTCTAAAACCTAGGTAACACAGATTACTTACGTAACTGTTACTGTGTTATTTTGGGTATGTTTGTGTATTTAGTTTTTGTTAAAGGTTAAAAATAAGTAATTAAATGAACCGTATGGAAGGAGTATTTGGTAGGCGAATAGGTCAGAGGTTGTCTTTATCAGCTGATAAAGAGCAGATGAAGGAATATAGGGGGAAGTATTCCTTGGCCAAGGAGGGTTTCTAGAAACTCATGCCAAATTTAAGTCAGTGAGGCTGGGAGGTTATTGCTTTCCAGCCCTGCTGCAAGCTGTGTCTGACAGGAGCACTTCCTTTTGCTTTCTTTAGACTGGCCCGAGTGGTGAAAGCTAAGTTTGTGTTTTAGATTGAATTTGTTATTGCCACCCAATGTTGAATTACAGCCTACTCCTGAATTTTAGTGCTTTTGTCAGAAATGGGCTGTAAATAACAAAACTCCTGTTACTTAGGCTGGAAGTATTTCTAGGATGGCAGGCTTAGTATGCTGAGTCCTGTTTCTGTTTGTATATTTGGAAGTTTGAAGTTTTACCTTTCTCTTTTTTTTTTTTTTTTTTTCACATCTGGAAAGCTGTACTTTGAGTAAGCTTATGCTAGCATAACAAAGGTTGTGCTTGGAGTTTCTTTGGTAGCTGGGCTTGCGTTTAGAGAAGTGAGTCTCAAGCTGATCGAGGTGGCACCACTGCTATGTGGCTTACTTATGGCAGAGTTTGTGAACAAGCCAGCTAGTTCACTGCTGACGAATTAGAGTGAGAGTCAACCTGTAGGCAGTGTGAACCATCAAGAAGTTTGGGGTTTCATAAAGAGAAAGCCTCAAGATGAGCAGGAAATGATGAAGGTACCAATACCACATCGGTACTGCAAGAGGTAAACACAAGGTGGAGTCTATCATCCCCACGTATTTTGAGATCAAGGGGAACTACCACGCTTGTAGGTACAGATAGCAGACGGCAGGCATCTGGAAAGTGATAGGAACTGCAAATTTATCAGAATAACAGAGAGGTCCAGGTGAAGCGGCTGGAGAACAAGCCTCATGAGGAACGTCTGAGAGAGCTGGAGTTGTTTAGCCTAGAGAAGAGGAGGCTGAGGGGAACCTCATTGCTCTCTATAACTACCTGAAAGGAGGTTGTAGAGAGGAGGATGCTGGCCTTTTCTCCCAGTGACAGGGGACAGGACAAGAGGGAACGGCCACAAGCTCCACCAGGGGAGATTTAGGCTGAACATTAGGAAAAAAATTTTCATGGATAGGGTCATTGGACACTGGAATAGGCTGCCCAGGGAGGTGGTTGATTCACCTTCCCTGGAGGTGTTTAAGGCATGGGTGGCTGAGGTACTGAGGGACATGGTTTAGTGTTTGATAGGAATGGTTGGACTCGATGACCCAGTGGGTCTCTTCCAACCTAGTTATTCTATGATTCTATGATTTACCATTCTTGGTAAAGGTAGCTTGAGAAGTTTGTTCTTCTTGGCAGCTCAGTGTGTGGCAAGGCCACATGGGTTTCTGCCAGGAGCTTAATCCCACATGTTACAAGGAGAAGAAAGACGAGGAAGCACCTTGTTTTATGCATGCTGTAGTGTGTTGTTCACCCAAAATAAAGAGCTAAAACTTTAGCCTTTATATGCTCACGCTATCAGCTTGGCAGCAAATGCATCAGCGTATATTCAGATGAAAAGATATGATTGCAACAGGAGAGCCTGTCCAGGCAGACACAAGGAAACCATTGGAAACTTGTACTCTTGCTGATAGAGATGGAATTCCATTTCTCAAACGTTCCTCAGGCAAACACATATTTGTAAAAGTAAGCCTTCTATCCACTCCGGCTGACTGACAATACTTCAACCTCCTTTCTTTCGCTTCTCTTTTCATTAGGTTTTTTGTTTGTTTTATGTTTGTTTTGTCATGTATAGAAAAAGTGATTTGAATAATGTTTTACAGTGCTTCTATTCATCAGTTCCCATTCTGCTCATAAAGAGGAGTAAATGTGACCAAACAGGGATTCTGCTTGCATTTTAAAGAGCAAAAGCTTTGAGGGATTCTGCTACTCAAATGCAGCCTACATAATGTGGTAGAGAAGTTGCAGTAATAAATGTTGTCTCTCATTAAATATGTCTAATAACTTGTTGCGGAGATTCTTTTCTAAGCAAAAACTCATAGCCAACAAAAATGAAGAAAGCATTTTTCTTAAATCTTTTAATTTGACAAATCAGTTGTCACTGTACAGTGACAAAACAGGTTTGCCTGTAATAAAGAAAAAAAATATTTGTATATGATGCATAACTTTTAAATAATGCTTCAGTAAAGTAGATGAGGAGTTCATTCCTGACTGGAGTATTTTACTTGTTTTGAAAGATGGGACAAACAAAACCAAGCACAATGTGGGGGGTGAAACTGGTCAAAGGCAGAAGGGAAGCACCAATTAATAAGGCATGGGTGTGTGCTCCTGGCTAATCCTGTTACCTTGGCTCAGCATGTAACCACTCCTGAGAGCAACACTCTACTCTGAGGATTAAGAAATCCTCAGCAGGTAGGTGCAGTTTTCTTTAGTGCTGCTGGTACTTGGAATTGATTCGTGAATTCTGTCACTCTTGCTTCTCTAGCCTTGCTAGATTCTGTCATGTTGATTTGAAATGAGGATTTTTGTGAGGAGCATATTTGGAACAGGGCATTGCCTGTGACGCTGTGAGAGCAGTATTATATCACAGAATCATAGAATGGTTTGGGTTAGAAGGGACCTTAAAGATCATCCAGTTCCAACTCCTCTGCCACAAGTAGGGACATCTTCCACTGGATCATGTTGCTCAAAGCCCCATCCAACCTGCCCTTTAACACCTCCAGGGATGGGACATCTATAATTTCTCTGAGCAACCTGCGCCAGTGCCTCATGAGCCTCACAGGAAAAAAATTCTTCCTAATATTTAGTCTAAATCTCCCTTTCACCTTAAAACTGTTCCCCTTCGTCCTGTCTCTGCACTCCCTGATAAAGAGCCTCTCCCCAGCTTTCCTGTAGCCCCTTTCAGTACTGGAAGGTTGCCAGAAGGCCTCCCTGGAGCCTCCTCTTCTCGAAGCTGAGCTGTCCATCTCGGAGAGGAAGACGAGAGGATGTGAGGAAGATGTTTAACAAGTGTAAGGTTCTGATTTTATGCTGCAGGAAGAAAAATGTCTAAAATTTAAGAGGATGGGATTTGATTAGGGCAATAAATAATAAGATCTTTACACCCTGAAGCAGGGGCAAAAGGTGAGTTTAGAGAAATAGGTCTGTTGAGAAGTCATTGGAAGTGTTCTCCTCGGGAAAATATTTGTTTCTATTGCATTTACCATTCCCTGCTTTGTTTTCCACTGTATCTGTAAGAGACACGTAATTTTAATGTTATAAAGTGCTTTTTTTTTTTCAAAACAGTAGCTTGAAGATACATCTGGAGTGAAGTACTGTGACACTTTCCCAGAAACAGGGCTTCCTTTTCCACTGCTAGTCATTCTCTCATGTCTAAAATTAATTCTGGCGTGGTTCCCAGTTTATAGTCTGTTTTGGGCAGGGGTGTGCTATGTTCAGTTGTGGGATGCTGTTGAATAAATAAGAATACATGAAACGATAAACAACATAAAATGATAATTCTAATTTTTATCTGTTTTGCAGAGTATTCTTTTTAATTATACTGGAGGGAAAGACTATTTTGCAGCCACAAATGGTAGACTCTCTGGGTTTTCCTGAGGCTCTAGGATATTAAAAAAATTTTCTTTTAACTATGAAAATGTTATGAGAGTATTTCTATGGCACTTTGTGCTGTTAATAAGAGTATTTAAAAACAAAATAAAGACCTTAATGCTATTAGTACACAAAAATGACTAAAGTGGGGCTACAGTTATGAATTTTGTGACTTCCAATGTGTACTAATCTCTAAAAACCATCATGTACACACTTTCTGTTCAAACACTTCATTTTTCCGTGAAACATAGCAATTCATGTAGTCTATAAGTTTGTCATTCTTGCATATGATATATCATAAAAAAATTATGATTAATAGAAATTCCTGTTTTATGATTTGCTTTTCTTATAATGCATTTATCCTTTTATGTACATAATTCTAAAGGAGCTTTACCTATATAATTCTTTAATCAGTTTAATCATTCAGTAAACATCTACATAAAACCCCAAAGCAACCAAACAACCAAATAAACAAACCACAAACCTAAACACAACCTCAGTGTGTGTATAAAAAATGCAAGCAATCTCTGCAATAGCCTGGAAATAACTCTGTTAGGGTATAATTTATAGAAATACCCAACTGATTTCAGGAGAGCAAATGGAAGATTTAAGCATATTCAAGAGTAATATCTTAACAATCTATTGAATAATTCAGTCTTACTGAAATATAACAAAAATCATGCTTTTGATGCAATTCTTGTTACATTAATGAGATTTTAAATGAACTTTTGGAAACTTGACTTTCATTGTTTCTATGTGAATTTCATATAGCTTGGGGTCAACAAGCTGCAAGAAGAAAATGGGACCTAAGACACCATCATATTCTTTCCTGTGTATCTTCTACACTTATATGAGTGCAAAATGTGTAAAATGCAACTAAATCTGTATGGGAATGAGATACAAATTTTCTGCAGAGGCATAAAGAATATTGCGGATAATATTAGACCAATATCAAGGATTTAAAACAATATTTAATATTTCCCAAGCACTAGATTCCAGCTGGAAATTTATTGCAAATCCAAACTATGGGATTCAAATTAGTTGCAAAATCCAATCAGACGTGTGAGGATCTCCAGTAAATTAAAAAAAAAACACGTTTTTTCCTCTATGCTTTCCAATGTATTACCATAGTACTTACAGTTTTTAATACTATATAAGTATTCAGCAATTCCCAGCAGCTCACACTGGATTTCCATTTGGAGTGTAAATCATTCAGCACTGCTGAAATAAATAGAGATGTGTTAAGTTTGTGATATTTAAGAACAAAACTCCATAGCATTAGGAAAAAATTAAAAACCAGCTTTTTCTCTGGCACATGATGTTTTCCCATTTTACAGCACTTATTTGTTCCAGAAAAGAGTAAGAACTATGTAATTTAGGGTATTAATTCTAGCATATCAGTTGCAGGCACATCAGAGTCTTGAATAAAGAGTATCAAAAGCAGGTAGCATTGTTAGAATGGATGCATTTGGTTTTGGATCATCGTGGAACAGAGCAGAACAAGGAAGTTACTGCAAACATTGTGAAGTTTCAGATTTTTCTGGCCCAATGTTTCCTCTGTATTTTTTCCAGCAAAAAGGGACACATGTGACTTGATTTTTTTTGAGTTGCTTTAATTCTGTGGAAACTCTCTGTCCTTTTACCAGCCCTGTAAGTAAAATAGAAACTGGTACTGAAAATTCATGGAGGAGATTTCATAAAGCCCACAGCACTGAAAAGCCGTGTAAGTGACTTGAAACTTGCATGTCAAAGTTCTTATTTTTTGGTTAATAATTTTCACTTTAAAAACTTTACCTCAGTTTTGTTTTGCTTCATTGTCTCTCATGGAATTTTGTATATAAATATGTTTTGTATTTTCAAGGTATTTTACAAAGTCAGAATTATCTGATATGAAAGCAGAAATATGTCTTGCTGCCACTGGCATTTGTGAATCTGGGTAAACCTACATTCAAGTTATCGCTATCAAATCCAAGAGGCACAATGCATATATTCTGAGAAGGAGAGCACAGACTTTTTTAAAAGATGTTCGAGCTTGTGCTGTTTTCTTGATTTACAAAAGTGCCTTTAGGAAAGTTAATCAACATGAAAATGATTGAATTCATATTTAGACCAAATTACTGAGTTTAGACCTTTCAGTTTTCATTGACTAACCATTGCAAAGTGGACTTGTTATTACCTGTAGAGCTGGGATGATGAAAACCCTTATCTAAGCCTACCAGGAGAGCAGTTTCTGCAGCACAGGTTTGACATCTGGTCTTGGGTAAAGTACAAAGAGGAGACTATCTGTTACCTGTAGAAAACTCAAAACCTGAGCATGTGGAAATGAATTCAATCTCCTTAGTTTTCATCAAATCACATATTTTATGAGTAGTGGTTTTGGTGTTTGGATTTGCGTGTTCATTTATTTTTTTCAAAACCAACCATTTAATTTAGAGATGCAACTTTGGAGGTCATTTGAAAGTTCTAGTCTTTCCAGACCTAGATTGCCCATGATGTTTTTTGTTTTCCTCCCTTCCTCCACTTATGGTTCTTTTAGTTCTCACTTATGCCCACAGAACTTAAAAAAATAAATAAAAAATCAGTCATAATGTTTATAGGCTTATGATTCTCTCTGTTTCTCTCTATGCTCCCTCTCCTTTTTTTTTTTTTTTTTTTTAATACTGCTTCCAGTGTGCAGGGATTGGGGTGATGCTGGTCTTCTGAGGGAGCACATGCAGTTTGGGACTGTTGGTGAGTGTGGAAGTTCTGAAGTGGCAACTGATACGTGGGTGGTATATTATGTAGTGTGTTACCTCCAGTTTTGTCATCACTACTCAAGGGGTATTACAGCAAACCAAGAAAGCCATTTGCATCTTCAAGGAAGGAGACTGTAACACATTTAGTGTAAATGTGTATAGATTAATGAAAGCTTAATTATAGCAAATGAAGAGAACACTTGCAGCCTTCACTGAGGGAAATGAATTAGAAATGACCAGCAAGGGCAGACTATAAAAAAAAAAAACAATTGATAGCTTTAAAATGGGGAAAATGGCTCATTCTTACCCTTGAAAAGGCTAAAAAGAAAAAAAAGTTATGTTAGTGTTGGAAATTACCTTCTGGTAAGGTGATAGATTCTATTTTCAAATTTTATAACTGACAGCAAAATCTCATAGTCCCCAATTAGTTTCTAATCTTTGACCTAAAACTTTCAGTTTAGCAAGTGTACCAGTGATTTAATTTAAGCGTTATTGGAATTACAGCACTGTAAAATGAGAGTATCAATAATATAAGAAAGAGAACAATTACAGCAGTTAACCACAGCATGCACCACCAAAAAAAAAAACATTCTTCAGCAACTTAAAATTCATTAAAGTAGCAGATACTAAGTTCTCAAAGCCTAGCGCTGTACTGCTGAAGAGAAAAAAACTCTGATAGAATTAGAAGAATGAGATCAAAAAGAATCTTTGCATGACCAGAGAGAGAAGTATTAAAAAAACCAAAAAGAAGGCATTGGGCCAGAATCAAGTAAAATCTATGTGAAAAATATAATATTATTTCTTAGACTTGAGTGAGTAGATTCTGAATTAGAGACCTCTTGATGCAAAGGTGAGATTATATATGTCAGTCATAATGGAAGACTGTGAATAAGTCTGATATTCTGGTGACTTAAAAAACAGTAAAAGTAAAGAGTGTCTGAAAAGACTAAATCCTTTTGAGAATAAGAATTACACAGTAGTGTCGAGTTATGTTTTGGCCAAAGCAAGAAAGCACAGAAAACCTGTATGTTTCATTGGTTTGCTCTCTGTCATAAGACTATTAACTAGCTAAACACATCTTGACTATGGTCAGACCTGTACCATGAGAACAATGAAGAACAACATACAGAAGATGAAATTACCCACATCCCTTTGACATATTTGATAGGCCTGGAGACAGATCAATACATACTCAAGGAGTGAAGCCTCCATCTTTTCTACTGAATCAGAAAATTCCCTGCTAGGTGATGAATACGATAGCCACATGGGTATTTCAGAAGTTGTAGTTTCCCATGGGATCAGGGAGATCCTCAGTGTATGGCTCTTGCATACGTTTTAACCAGGTCTTACTAATAGAATTTCTTGTATCCTAGTTGAGGTTGCGTCTCACTTTTCTCCCGTCCTCTTGATGCTATGTGAGAATTGCACTGAGCCAGCGCGTCAGAAGTAAGGCATAGGGAACAGGTCAGTGTCTTTGAACAGATGAATTTGTGTGTAAATGAAGTATGCTCCAAAGACATGTTAATCATTGCAATCAAAACTGCTGCTCTGGGACTAAGGTAAGGGCAAAATAAAAATTAATTAATGTGATACTAAGCTGTTCCAGTGAATTCACTGTGTACTGAATGCGGTTGGTTAATACTCTGTGGAAATACATTGTGGTGCATTAGACAGCAAGAAAATACTGATGTAGAACATATGGACAGATGTTTATTCCTTTAAATTAATAGTAAGTGTAGGAAGGACATAGGACCAAACTGTGTGCATGGCAGGGGCAGGAAGGGCACAGTCTGAAATGCTTCACAGCAGAGGCTGATTTGTTTTCATTGTGTGATTATTAGTGCTGGATTCAGGGGCTGCTGTTATTCCCTTCATGTAATGCCGTCACACAGTTTTTATACTCCCTGAGCACTAACTATGATCTAAACCTTCCATTTGAATATCTGTTTGGCCAGGCTCTTCACTTCCCTAGCACCTGAGAAAGAAAAGATACACTTGTAGAGTCTTGCAAGTTTTTAATAAAATGAAGTGAGCAATACTTTAATACAAAATAACAGCTAAATTTGACAGAGCTGATAAGCAGAAGGCAAGGAGAGACATCATTTCAGTGGGGCTGCTTAAGTGTGCTAGAAGGCCTGTATTTATTTAAGTGCTTTTATGGGTTGAGGTGTAAAACCAATAAGCTTTATTGTCTTTCAAATAATGCTGTTAAAGTCAGACTGCTGAAAGTTACGTAAGATTCCTTCTCTGATGATGTTCTTGCCCTTGCTTTCTCTATTATGTTCTTGGCATTTCCTCTCCCTGTAGGCCTTTCCTTAATTTTTATTTTATTAAGATCATCAGGGTTGACAATTCTTTTATTAAGAAACTCTCTATTATGGGCTATTTTGCTTAACTCTGCAGGTCCCAGAGCAATGAGATGACTTGAGAATTTTACTTTCCATTAAATATATATATATATATATATATTTATTAATTTTTAGACTTGATTATTTTAGAATTTTGCAGTTGTAAATATTCAACATCTGTAAAAATAAATTCTTTCCATGTGGATGCCTCTCATGAAACATCTGTAAGTTCCTATTGTAATGGGTATTTGAACAAACATGGTCCTCTCTATAGTTTCAATTAAATGTAGTTTGCATTGTTCCTGCCTATGTAGCATTTTACAGGTGCATCATGTTGGAATCTCTGAGAAATCTTTTGAATTCAAACTTTTAGGGCAGAATATTCAAAGAAAAGCAGCTCCTGTCTAAGTGAAGTCATTCAGACTTGCTTTTGTGAAAAGTTCTATTACCAATTTTGGATTTCATTCAGGGTTGAAGGAATAAAGAACACCTCTTGACATTTGCTTCTTGTCAGAAGAGCACTATTTTGTATTTGTTGAACTAGTTGTTCTTACAATCTTGTGTTGTAATATCGTTCTTTCAACATTGTCCTTTGCGCCTTGGAAGGAAAATTCCTTATTTCTATGTTCCTCATTCCTTATTGAAGGAATGTATGCATACACCAAGACTTTTCTGCATTTACTGCCACTGCAGAGAGAGAAGTCACAGTTTGTTAGTGTCATCTAAATTCACCTTGCTTGAAAATAAGGCACAGTAACTCAGAATTGTAAAAACATAATGAGGCCAAGTCTTATATCCTGGCATAAGCTTCACAAATAGCTGTCTAGCTGCCTAATTTATCTTGCTCAAAATCTGTTAAACTAGTAAAGCTGAAGTTTCAAACTGTGTAGCAGTGCATCTTCCACTCTGTTCTGAATAAGTTGTACCAAACTCTAAGTGTTTGCAGTTTTTAAGTTACCTTTTCAGACTGATTTTGGCTGGGACAGAGTTAATTTTCTTCCTAGTAGCTGCTCTAGTGCTGTATTTTGGGCACAGTGTGAGAAAAATGTTGATAACACACTGATGGTTTTAGTTGTTGCTAAGTAGTGATTGTACCAAGTTAAATAATTTTCAGCTTCCAGTGTGCCAGGGAGGTGCACAAGAAACTGGGAGGAAGCATAGCCAGGACAGCTAATCCGAACTGGCCAAAATGATGTCCCATACCATATAGCATCATGCTTAGTATGTAAACTGGGGAACTGGCCTGGAGGTGGGAGACAGTGACTGCTGTTCAGGGATGGTTACCAATTGTGTTGTGCATTGTTTGTTTTGTATAGTCTATTATTACTATTGTTCTCTCTCCCTTTTACAGTTCTATTAAACTGTCTTTATCTCAACCTCCTTTTTTTTTATTTTTCCTCTCCACCCCACTACCAGCGGGAGGAGAGAGATGAGGGGAGTGGCTGCTTGATGCTTAGTTGCTGGCTGGTGTTCAACCACAACACTTTTGTAGAGCAAATGCAGTTTGTTTATAATGACTCATTCTATAAAATTCTTGGGCAGTTAAGTTTAATTTACTTGCCCTAGTTTGTGCTTAGTTAATAGAAAGTGAATACTACTAATAGCTCTGCTTGATGACATTGATTTTAAAAACTTAAAGACAATTTCTCCTTTGACTTCAGTCAAATTCCCCATCAGTATCTCCCATACTCTCTAATACAAGGCTGCTAAACTTATTTGAATTGCATATCAGCAAGCCTCTCTAAAACTCACTGCGTACAGTCTGATCCAGGTTTTTAAAGGGATTAGGTGTGATGAAGGACCTAGGCTCAAACACTCATTTGGTTTTGACCATATCGATACTAAACCGTCCAATACGTATGCAGCATATTGGTGGTTATATGTCACATGTTATTATAGGGAAAAGGAAGCTGTCATTGAGCACTTCTAATGTCAATGGGCCATCTGGGAATGCCACCTGTGTGTAGTGATAATAGCCACAGAATTTTCAGCACGAGGATTTGTGTAAAATGGAATAAATTCCTCTATAGATGAAATAATATAGATAAATGCACTGTCAGTTAAAAATTATACCTTTTTTAATTCCTGCAAAATTAGTTACTAGTGGTCAAGGACTTGACCATATATGCTGTATGCAGTGAATACAATTGAAAATTATACAGTTCTAAAGAAAGGTTTTAGATTTGCATCAAATTCTAAAAATCTTGACATCTACCTCTTTTAAATGGATGTTGAGAGTTTTCAGTGTTATTTTACATGATGATTCAGTTGCAGAGGGTTTGTAACCACCTATTTGATTGTAAATTATCCTTTCAAAATTTTTAAAAGAATTTAAAAATGTTAGATGGTTTACTGTCCTTTGCAGTTTGTTGAAGCAATTACAATATATTTTATAACACTCAGGAGGTTTCCTTTAGAGAGGAAATTGTATTTCTCCACCTTCTATTGGCACATATAAGAAATACAACAGAAGAAACTGCCTAGGTTATAAACCACCAACTGTTCAAGATTGGCTCAGGGAAGCACCACAATAAATGCTAACTGATAGGGGGAAAAAAAACCCTGTATGCAGCTTTCAACCAGAGGAATGCAAAATGTGCAATATTGTCCTGCAATATAAATAAAGTTAGCCAGAGTAGCTCAAATTTTGGATATCAGATACTTTCCCTAATCTATTAGGCAATGACAGACCAGGAAATTATAATCTCTGCATTATTACAAAAACAAGTAACAAATAACAAGTACAGTCAGAAACAACAGAGAATTCTGAACATACAGGAACAAATGATTAAATGATGGAGTGGAAGTGAGCTGGTCTTGTATGGCAGCCAGCGACTGGATTTGACTTGAAATCATGTGGCAACCTTGAGTTTAGTGCTGCTTTTCATGGCGTATCATTTTCTATGACTTTCAGTCAGCTCTAAGCATACCAAACTGTCTTGCGTCATTGTATAGAATGCCACATCAACTTTACCTTATTTAACACTCTTTTTAAATAGAGAACAAAGTGTCAAAAGCATTACGAAAAGCAGTGTGTGTAGAAATATCAAGATATACGTGCACAACTATAAAGACAAGAATACTGATAGTCTTGCTTTTTCATACGAAAAAGATTGTAAACAATTACTATAATATATAAACACAGAAAACTTTACAAACATCTTGTCACTAGTGGGTTCTGGATTTGTTGCATCAGCATGACTTGGTATGTCAAAAATGTGTATGTACACCTGTTATCCTTGTTTCGTAATATTTAGACTTCATCACATTGCATTAATTCAAAGATTACTATTTTTTTTTATTTCTATTTGGATTAAAAAAAACCCCAAACCACAGTAAGGAGTCCTATTTCAGAATTGTGGACTATGGCGGGGTTTTTTTCCTCTTCCTGGGACTATAATGTATGATATCAGAAAAAAGGCAGTGACATGATTTTTCTTAGTCTGTAGAATGAGCAACACTAGTTTTAGAGATAAGATATAACTCTATTTGAAGTACATTTTTTAAAATTTCTAAAAAATTATCATCATCTTTACTCTCTCAAGAGCACTTAATCAGAACAACTGAAAGCCACTGAATTATCAAATTACATGAATAGCATGCTATTCCAGTTGAAAGGGGAGTGAAATGCTAATTCAGTTCTCTATAGGTAAAATAGAAATGGTGATCTAGTAACCTACACAGCACTGAAGAACATTTTAGCTGCTAAATTCTTATGCAATACTTAGTAGATTTGGATGACTAATGAATTCCTCAGCTGAATGGCTGAACTGGAAAATGAAGGAAACTCTTACATGAACTGAAAGAGCATGGTTGCATGTTTTGTAGGTGCGTTTTCATTCCCTACTTCTTCTCATCAGCAGAAATAATCTTTTCTTTTAAAGTCATCTGGAAACACATTTTTCAATCCAAAGAAAAATGCTTTAGAGTGATTTATTCCTGTTTTGTTAGGTTTTTTTCATAAATTATTGTTGTTTGTAAATGTTTGTAATCTACTGTTTGTAAATGAAGCCTGTCCTTTCTAAAAAAAAAAAGTCTGAAGATTTCATTTTAAAACTCAAAATCAAATATGTGTTTTACCAAGAAAAAATACAAAATATGTGCTGAGTTGATACTGATTAAGAGCTATGAAAATTATTGGTTCATTTGCAAAAATCTTTTTTGTGGAAATTTAGATCTTCTTAGAAGTGATAACAATAATTCTCTCGGGGCTACTCACTGAATTTCAGCTTCAGTTTTCACTACACTTCCAAGATACTGTGAAATGCTACAGTTATGTGCACTTAATTTTTGGAGACTGTAAGAACCTGAGGGCATAGGCCAATCCTCTTTTTTTTTTTTTTTGCCTGTCTGTGACATTGCATAAATAACTAAGAATGCAAATAATTACCGTCAGACTTTTCCTTTCTTTCTCCACACCCTCTGGAGTCACATTTGTTGAAATATAATTAACAGCCAGCTAATTTTGGCAGAAAATTTTCATTTTGAACTGTAAATGATGGTAACCCAGGATTCAGGGAGCTGTTTTGCTTGCAAAACCCCTTAGCGCAGGATAGGTTGCTGAGTGGAATTTTACTGGTTGTTTTTAAGAATAAGGCCAACTGAACATAAAGAGTATTGAAAGTAGGACTGCTTGAGAATTTTGAGTGCTAAGGATTTATGAATTTTTAACCAGAAGGCTGTATTCCACACTAGAAATTCTGCAAATAAAAAGAAAAGCTGTTTCCTTGTTCAAAATTTTCTGTTGCAAATGTGCAACATAATAGTCTCTGAGGGCAGACTCTGAAGACATAACAAAGCCACTGTCCCTTTAGGCTTAATTATACTGATATCCTTGGTTTAGTCAGCCTCTCAGTTCTCTTCCAAGTTTCTGGTTGCTTCACTTCGTACACCATAGTGGAACGGTTGTTACGCATGGCTATGTACCCACTGCAGAAAGCAAAGGCTATATGGCTGTTGTCTTCACCCAGTCCTGTTTCTGTTGTGGCATCTTTCTGTCTGTCTTGATAAAACTGTAGACAGTACAGATGTTATGTTGAATGGTTGCTAAACTGCAAAATACTGCCTCTTTTCACAGATCTTGCCACGTGAACAGAGGATTTGTCCTGTAATCCAGCTCTAATTTACCAATTTAACACTTCATCTTTATAACATTGCAGTTACTTCTAGTGTCTTGTGTGTATTTACATTATTTTTAGACTGAATGGATTTTTTAGAGTTGCTTTTCAGCTCTCAGGCTAGAATTGGAAAATTAGAGAGATCAGAGTATTAATAATAGGAACCTGCCCTAGGTGTATTGATAGGTACTGCTAAATAATAACAGCTAAATAGTTTTTAGGTATTCTTTATAAAGTATCCCACTGTGAACAGTATGTATTCTCTCTCTAGTTCTGTTGTATTCATTTGAAAATCATTTTAGGGTATATTTTGGATATAATATTCTCAGGGTACAGCTGCGTCAACGTCCCACTCCTTTGCCTTTATGACAGCTATTATGTTAGAATTACATTTGAGCTCACCAGTGGAAAAATGATTGCTGATATTCCTTTCCAGGGGGGATGGCGAGCTGGAAAAGAATCCTTGAGGAAGGTAGTTGCTATTTGTCAATAAACTAGATCAGTGATCTAGGTAAGCTAGCAAAATCTGTTCATCACATCTGCTAAATCTGATATTATAAGAACCGTTTATTATGGCAACAAGTAATAGTATTCTTACATGGATGGTAATGATATAAAACTGCTCTCCTGTTGTGCATCTTGTGTTTCATTACTACGGTAGTATTGGAAAGAGCTATCAAGTGATTACACAGCAAAGTTAACACAAGCTTAATCTCTTTCACAAATTACCATGGAAAAGACCTTTTTATGTGAAACTACAAAAAATATCCCTCTTCGAGTGTGAAATGACATGTTTCAAGTGAGGCATGGCACTCAAAAGCTCTGACATTTAGATAACATAAATATAATGGCATTCAGTGACGTAAATGCAACCCTAGCCAAGGTATGTGAATGCCAACTTGGAAATTGTTTACATTAGCCATTATTAGGAACAATTCTGTGTGTCTGGCTCTTTGCGTTATGTATAGATCTTTCAATTATATCTTTGGTTTTAGGTTGCTATGGCTGTCATAGATTTTTGTGAGAGGAAAATGTAAAGAAAATATTAATTATTTAACAGATGGATGGGAAACATTCATAGCACTAGTAAGTGTTTACCTAGTAAACAATTGTCCAGGAAAAATAGCTGCAAAGAACACTTTAGTCATTTACTAAAATGATGTACTGTGGAAAAGAAGAAGAAATTTAAATTTTGAAGGTTATTACCAAATCTTAAATGTTTACTCTCACTAACTGCTATGATTTGCCTTTGCCTTCTTTGTGTAGGATGTATCAGTGCTGTACAAAAAAACCCCAGTATCTGAATATTGTGTACAGGGTAAAATTATTCTAAGATTATACATGATGTTAGTAAAATGAAAGTGAAAATCTCTTGCAGTCATTTCTGGAAAGACAGGACATCCCATTTCCAATTAAATAATTCCCCTTGCTTTTTATTTTCATGAGATCTAGGTTTTGGTGATCTGATCTAGAATCTTACTTTACAGCACAACAGGGAACTTTTGTCCTTTATTGATACTCCTGATGTCTTCCTTGCCTTGTGTCAGTCCAGGTCTATCCAGAAGGTGAAGCCTTGGCTGAGCAAAGAATCTGTGGAGCTAGAAAGTACCCCATACTCTATACACAGGTGCCTAGCTGCAGCCTCAATCTCTATCTTCAGTTGTGACATGATTGTGGGGCATGGGTGGCTGGTGGAGGATTTGTTGAGGCTGCTTTTATCAGACTTCAACTGAATGCTTCCCTTTTACTTTTTGTTCTTTCTTGGAGCTGTCATTTACAACCTTGGAGCTCTCCCCTTTTGTAGGGCGTCCCTCAGTGCTGTTCCTTTCTCTTGTTTTGTGGTGAATGGTGGTAGTGCCTAATGCTAGAGGTTTACTAGTGTAGACATAACTCTTACGTGGAATAATTCTGTTTTCCCCCCTTCTCCTGTCCCTCCCCATGTCTAAGGAAAAGACAATATGCTCTGAGAAACTGTTGATTCAATTGTAACATGCCCCAAAGACTGGATGTACAGTATACTTACAACCTTGAAAATGGAAAGGAAAGATGGTGATGCTGAACACATGTGAAAATTAATTCTGATTCAGTTTTCACACTCATAGCTTCTAAATAATCATTACAGATAAAGCAGATCTACACAATCTACTAGCAGCCACCTAACTCGGACTAAGCAGGTTTTATTACCGAAGAAAATAAAAAAGTGACAACAAAACTGACATCTGCTCCTGATTCTTCCTTCAAATGAGCATCTGCTGACATTTTAATCTTCCGTTAGCCCTGGACTGTGTTAACAATCATAAAGAATCTGATCAGGGCTGAGAACTTCTGGATTAAATGTAGTATTGTCAGGACAAACAGATCAGTTACTTTTAGTACAGTGAAACCTTAACATGATAAAATCTTTCAACACTGTGGTGCTAAATACAGCAAATGAGCATTTATACGAATATCTATGTAGTTTGCTGTTAAGCTTTAAGCTAGTTCTCATGGCTGATCAGAACAAACAGCATGTAGTCACAGTAATGTTTTGCAATAGAGACCAGGCCCTCTGTGAATGAAATACTTTCTGCCTTCAGGAGTTGTAAAACCTAGGAATCTGGCAATTATGAAGTGTGTTGTGTTCTTCAGATTAAATGTGTTATATAAGTGTGAATTAGTATTATTGATGAGCTTAAGCTGCAAATTTGAATGCAAGTTACAACTTTTCAAGATAATAAATACCCGTTATTTATCATGAAGGATGACGAAAAAATTAAACAACTTTCACAGGAGATACGAAAATAATGAATCATACAGAATCACAGAATAACCAGGTTGGAAGAGACCCACTGGATCGTCGAGTCCAACCATTCCCACCAATCCCTAAACCATGCCCCTAAGTACCTCATCCACCCTCACCTTAAACACCTCCAGGGAAGGTGAGTCAACCACCTCCCTGGGCAGGTTGGTCCAATGCCTAATACCCTTTCCATGAAGAATTTTTTCCTTATCTCAAGCCTAAATCTCCCCTGGCAGAGCTTGAGGCCATTCCCTCTCGTTATGTCCCCTCTCACTTGGGAGAAGAGGCCAGCTCCCTCCTCTCCACAACCTCCCTTCAGGTAGTTGTAGAGAGTAATGAGGTCTCCCCTCAGCCTCCTCTTCTCCAGGCTGAACACCCCCAGCTCTCTCAGCCGCTCCTCATAAGGCCTGTTCTCCAGCCCCTTCACCAGCTTTGTTGCTCTTCTCTGGACTCGCTCCAGAGCCTCAACATCCCTCTTGTGGTGAGGGGCCCAGAACTGAACACAGGACTCGAGGTGCGGTCTCACCAGTGCCGAGTACAGAGGGAGAATAACCTCCCTGGACCTGCTGGTCACGCTGTTTCTGATACAAGCCAAGATGCCATTGGCCTTTTTGGCCACCTGGGCCACTGCTGGCTCATGTTCAGTCTCTGTCAACCAACACCCCCAGGTCCTTCTCCTCCTGGCAGCTTTCCAGCCAGGTTTCTCCTAGTTTGTACCTCTGCATAGGGTTGTTGTGCCCCAAGTGCAGGACCCGGCATTTGGCCGTGTTAAACCTCATGCCGTTGGTCTCAGCCCAGCGGTCCAGCCTGTTCAGGTCCCTTTGCAGAGCCTCCCGACCCTCCAGCAGATCCACACTTCCACCCAGCTTGGTGTCATCTGCATGAAGATTAGCTGTGAGCTGAACCAAGCAAGTGGTTGAGTCAACGCAAGTCTATTGTTACTGTGACACAGTTGTGGACCAACAAAGCAGGAAAAAATGCCACTGCAATGGGACACAGACCAGCACAGGAACAGATGTCAAGGTGCATTCATGTCTGTTACACATTTTTTTACTGGTATTCTTAGAGATAAGCAGGTAGGCTGAGGGGAGAGAGAAAGTGGAAGCATGGGCCTGAAGTGAAAGCAGGGCACTGGAGGGGTTGTATATATAACTTCATCTTCTCTCTGAGAAGATTAGAAATTAACTACAACACATAACCCAGAATGGCTTCTCTCTTTCTCTACTGTCTTGGCACCTTCTCCTCAAAACCAAGATAACTGAATATGCCTCAGAGCAGATCATGGAGTGAAATTTCAACTTTTCTGTAGGAGGCTTATGCCTCAGTGCTGGGAGGTGCTCTGGGTTCTGGTGTAAACCACTGGAGAAGCTAAACACGTGCAGAACTTCATGTTAGCAGTAAAGCTAATGTCAATCTAATGCCAGCTAACATCAATCTAATGTTAGCTGACTTTGTGCAGGTAGTTTTAAACTAGAGCTGTGTCCTTCTCTATTCAAGGGTGGGTGCAGTCCAGACATCTACTCTATATCTGATCCAAGCACAATAACCCACTTGTTCAGTGCCCCTAACACAGCAATCTGTTTCTTCCCATACATCAGAAGCACTATAGTCCATATTTAAATGGAATAAAACTGTTAGAAACATTACAATTCACAAAGTCTTGATCTAATGAAGCCTGACAAAACCATTTCCTCTCTTTTATTCAAGAAAAAAGATCCAATTCAAATTCTTTAGCTAGTTTTTACTAGGAGATATCTTTAAAATAATTTTAACTTTGTTTTCTTTCTTCTTTTCCAACTTTTGCATTTGGGGCTTCCATGTCATACAGTTACAATATAGGTCTCTCTAGGAATTCATCTTTTGGCACGAGTCCAGTGTTTTGACAGTATCAGGAATATTAAAAGCAAAACTGAAATAAGCCAGGGCTCCAAGAACACCAGTTTAAACAGAAAGAAGTCCTTTTAGTGTTACAAAATTCAAGAAAAGTAAGAAACATTTGAAATGGGGCTACTTCAGATATGCTGTTGATTTAGATTCCACAGTGATGATCCAAAAAGGAGAAAATTAGTTTGATGGTATTGCAAATGAAAAATAGAATCATTCTTAACTAAGAAATTTTCTTCCTCAACATGAAAAAAAAAGAAAGCAAATTAAAAAAAAACTTTATGAATGAAAACAGTAGGCAGCTATTCTTTAATAGCTGTCTGTTTATGTAGGACTGTTTGAAGTGTATGAATCATACACAAATCAGTTAGCATCCAGCCTGCTTTCCTGTTATAACCATCCTCTTAAAGGCAGTGTATCTTTCAGCATAGAAATATTATTCATTTTTCAAATACTTCTACTGTCAACAAGCAGCTGTTCTAAGCAAACTCTTCTCTGAATTAGACAGGCATTAGTTTAAGAGCTGCAAATGCAAAAAGCAGATTTTGCCCTGCATAAGAATGTTTCTCATCACTAGAGTTGAGTGAACATACATGATAAGGCTATGGTTCTCCATTACCAGCTGCTGAACTTGGGCAATAACTAGCATTTCTATAAACAACCCAGATTTCTCACATTAGCATTAAATATTTAGTTGATCATAAGCCAAGATGAAAGGAAGGCAGGACTCTCAGCATGTTCGTATCTCAGCATTCCCCGTTACAATGAGAGGCAGTGTCCAGGAATTTCTCTTCACATGAGGTCTGTGTGCATTTAGGGATTGTTTAAGTTACCCGAGTGGTCTAAAGGATTTTACCTCTTGAAAACCCAAGTTTCAATGTTAACTTGGACACTGCTTCGTATTAGTTAGTGGAATATTTCTTGGCCTTGCCACAAAAAAGGCAATCTCTTTTGATGCTTGCAGAAATCAAAATTACCTTTACTCCACTGACAGAAAGTAAAACTTTTTCTATCGCTTTGTGTTAAAACTACCTGCAGTTACATATACGAATCAGATTGTGATGAAAATGAGAAGGAAAGAGAAAAAAGCATAAATGATGACACATTTATCTACTTATGTAAAATCAAAAAGGCAATAAGAACCTGAGATTAACAGTAAGAAGGTAGCATGTGGGGATGACAGATTTTTTTGTGTTTCTGAACTGATCATGTGACAGAATTTATCATGACAACACAAATGAGTTAATCAGGTCTCTCATATCATTTTTGCATATCTATTAGACATATATGCATATATGTATGGAAACACAATAATAAAGATATGTATATCTGAAACGTTTTAGCTGCATGTGCGCTGCAGTAACCAATTTGTATGTCTTCCTTCTACATCCCAGATTTTCTTTTATTTTGCTTATAAATTTATTGAATGATGTTCTAGTTTAGGTGACATCAGTGAAACACAAATATATTGGAAACTTTGGACAAAGGAAAAGACATGATTAGTCTCCAACAAAAAAAGAAAGAAAAAAAATCACCTTACTGGTGATTCCATATTTCTTTATGTAAGGACTCTTAGTCAATGGCATAACTAAGAATTTTCATTCTTGCATTTTCTTTATTTGGCATCAGAAGTCAGCCATCAGTAGGAACCTAGACTTTATTTGATCCTTTCTTACTCTTATCTGCTACCTATTTTTGTCTTTTAAATAATATGGTGTTTATTTGAGAAGAATAAATAATTGTTCTCCTGCACCTCTACAATTTGTTTGACTCTCTTTCTCTCTCACTGCTAAAGGTCACATTCAAGGGCTGATTGCCTTTAACTACTGTAGACTCCTGTCTTTGTCCTTCACTCTCCCAATTCTCTTCAGTCTATTCAAATTGCAAATGTATGCTTTTAGGTATATTAGAGTATTAAAAAAAACAGCTCTTTGTTGGTACCGTTCTATATTTCCCTTTCACTCTTCACCTTACCTTTCACTTTTTTCTCTGTTTTGAAGGTAGGGTAGAAGTTAACAGCAGTATTGAAGATGATCTGGCTATGGCTTTTTTAAAGCTGAAGGGAAAATGTATATGTGGGAAATGGATATAAACCAACTGCCAAACCCTGACTAAAGGATGCAACGGGAGGGGGTGGAATGAGATATTAAGCAGAGACGATCTTAAGGTATGTTACTAGAGCCTCCGAACTTGGTGATGCACATGTAAAAAATTTTAAGACTCAAGTGTACTTCTAACCCTTGCCCTTCTGCAAAGGGCATTCCAGTTTTCTCATAATTAAGAAAATGGGTTAATTTTACGAAGTCCAAAACATTTATCTTTCTCAATAGACCCTTCACTGTCCTGAACCATGTCCCCAGATGTACTGCATTCTTAATTTGATTAAAATCTCAGTGCAGTATGCAGTTCTGTGATGTACGACGTTCTTGTCTCTCTCTTTTCCTCACTAATTCTTTTTCTCCCTTACAAGTTTCTAGGTTCATTTCAGACACAGAAAATGTAAAATATGGAAAAGTTTGAAGTTTGATGAAAAGTGATTGGAGCCGAAGATATGTGGCCAGTACTTTCATTAGAAGGCCACTCAGTTATAAATTCAGAAGGTATTCACTGTTGCAGGATGAGGGCTAATAAACATATTCAGTATTCATGAGAATGTCAATATCTATCTATTGGTACAGTTTTCATTGAAATTCAGATGAATGCCTAGTAAGAAAGGGAAATCTAGAAGAATAGGTAGAAAGCGGAAAATTATGGGGAAATTAAAAAAATTATGGAAACTAAATCGATAAACAAACTTAGAGTATTTTCTCTGTTGTTTGAGATATTTATTTTTTGTGCTTATTTTCTGTTAATAATATGCCTGCTGTGCACCTTTCAAATTCTGCTGAGGAATCTGATATTAGATATACCTCCATTTAGTCTTTCTCTCTGTGCTCCAGCTACATCCCATAGTTCATGAAACCATGACTCAAGGCCACATGTTATCATATCTTCTCTCAAGTGAGCTTTTCAGGATAGTTTTGATGTTAGATACAGTCCCAATTGTCTTAAACCATCTTTAAAAACATATGTAGACATCTTGCACAATTTCATGGTAATAGAATCATAGAATCCATGATATGATTTTGGTTCAAAGGAACCTTAAAATCCTACAGTTCCAAGACCTCCTGCCATTGGCAGGGACACTTTCCACTGGATCAGGTTTCTGAAAGATCAGAGAGCTATGATATTTACTGTGTTGTACTTACCTTGTGGTTGAACTGCCACTGATGTCAAGTCTGCTGTCAGTTATGAAGCTAGGGCATGCATTTTATTTTTTCTTCAGTTTCTTATGTACACTGACTCGGTGAGGGTAGAAGTGCATTGTTTTGAAATGACGAAAAAGTAGATTCCTTTTAAAATCTTTCTACGATCTAGTTTGTAACCTCATTTGTCTCTGTGTAGTATTATACTTAGCCTTAATTTAACATTATCTGTCTGCGTGTCTCTCAACAGCTATATTCACAAACTATTTATACAAAGTCATGGAATAATTCAAGTTGGAGAAGTCCTTATAAGGCCTCCAATCTAAATCCTCTCTGAAAGCAAGACCAAATACCAAGTCAAGCCTGGTTACTCTGGTTATTCAGGTTACTCACTCTGGTCTTGATATATTCTAATAAAAATAAGGAGTTTTTTACTTTCTAGAAGTCTTCTGATTCAGCCAGTAACTATAATTTTTAGGCCAAGATTTTCAGGCTCCCTAAGGAATTTGGATGCTTCAGTGAGAATCTGTGGATTCTCTAATTTTTTATGGCACAGTATCCAATTTTGAGTCCCAGGGTTTCTATAGCAACAAGGTGATTCAGATCTTGGAATGAAAATTATTCAGTTCTTTACAAATATCCAGTTTTGAAAAGGACTAGATCATTGTTTTTAAACATCAAGTATGATTTTTTTTTCTGTTTAATAATTTTGTATTTAAAATAGTGCTTTTCCTGCAGTTATGTCCAAGCTGTTTAAATTGCTTAGTTTTTCCCACTGTAAGATAGCGACATAATAGCATCAGACTTATGAAGTGTTGCTGATATGATGACAGGAATGTCTCTTTCAATGTCTTTTCCGGTCTGACTCCATTAAGGGAATATACAATGAAATACGTAATTGCTCTCTTGCCATTCCACTATTGCATGTGTAACATAAAGATGTACGTATAACAGAGTATTTCCCATAGATGATCTCATTATGGTCTCCATAACATCTTCCAAGGGTGGTTTGTATAATTGTATTGAGGTGAAATATAAAATGTGATTAACTGTGTTATTTTATTGCATATAAACCAAATATAGTTGGAGCAAACAAGGTCTGCCTTAATAAGCCAACAAATATTTTTGAAAGACCACTTACAGTGTCTTAAAAATAGTGTGATAATAAAACAAATTAAAAGGTATAAGAAAAAAAAGACAAATTGGCAAAATAGGAACTACAGATACTGCTTACACTATTTTTTTAAAAATTGTTGAATGCAACATTTCTAGAAATCTGTTTATTGTATCATGTTGGAATGAAATGGATTGTTTAAACTATGAACTAGTTGTACTACATGAACGTACAGATTTTTGTGCTATTCAAGCCAGGTGGATGTTGGTCTCTTCTCCCAAGTAACAAGAGATAGGACAAGAGGAAAAGGCCTCAGGTTGAGTCAGGGGAGGTTTAAATTGGCTATTAAGAACCCTTTCTTTACTAAAAGAGCAGCAAAGCATTGGAACAAGCTGCCTAGGGAAGTGGTGGAGTTGCTGTCCCTGGAGGCATTCAAAACACATGTAGATGTTGCACTTCGGGACATGGATTAATAGGTACAGTGGTGCTGGGCTGACAGTTGGACTTGGATGATCTTATGAGGTCTTCACCAACCCAAATGATTCTGTGACTCTGTGATAATAGTAGCATGTTCTAGCTCGAAGTGGTACACGTGGAGCTATGGACATCTGTATGATGCTGATGAGGATATCAGTTACATGAACTGGTACTTAGTTTTTAGTGTGTGTGTTGTACTTTGTTTTGTATCTCCATCTTGAGATGTTTGTTATATTTCTATATTGACTGTACTAATGAAAGTCCCTGGAGTTTTAGCTTCAGCTTGTTGTGTACCTCTTGTGCTTTCAGCTCTGTAGAATTCTTCAAGCCTGATTTTTCACATGACAAAACCAGAGGTTTTGAAAGTGAACATGTAATATTGAACTGTTGTAGTTTTCACTGCAAATGCTGCAGGTATGATGATGTTATTTTCTGGAGCGATGTTTCATTACTTGGAAATGCAGATTCCCTGGTGATGTGATGTTTTTGTCACTGTGCCACTGGGAAGACAGTTCTATCAAAAACAACTTCAAATAACAAGAGAGATTTGGTTTATGGAAAATGAACTTTTCTTAATTTTTTATATCTTCCATTAAATAAGAGTAACTGCAACTACTCTTAGCCTTTGGAGGAAACAGTGTTATTTGTTTGAAATAGACTGGATGTCTGCATAAAGCATTTATAAAAGACAGGACATTTTTATAGTGAGTTCTCTGCAAATTATGTCTTCCTTAATCTTTTTTACTTTTTATTCTTTTAATAAACAATAGAGTTAATGTTCCCAAAGTTCTCCTATACGGATAAAATTACTCCAGTTTAGATCTGCAGAGCTAGTGACTTCCCGTTCTACAAATGTTTACAGCATAATGCCACACACACGCATTCCCTCCATAATCCATTGCAGAGTACAAAGCCGCTGAAAAAAAATTAGCCTTTCTGTATAGCCTGATTTAATTTCATTTTCAGCCCGCTGCCCTTCTGTAGTTTTCATGAGATTTGCCGTAAACTAGTAAATTGCTGTATAATATTTTACCGGCTGCTATCCCACCAAGTAGATAGTAACATTCAGGATTTCTTTTTTATTTTGTTGATAGTAGTAGTAGTGCTTATCTGTGGAAATATACTGCTTGCCTTTCCTTGCTTCGCTTCCCTAATGAGTAGGAAAATCACACTTTCAGGGGAACTAGAGAGGCACAAAGTTTAGCTTTTCTGAGCTTACATGCATAGCTTTGATACAATAAAATACAGTTCATGTTTGCTTGACAATCTATTTTCCTTATATACCAAAGGATGGGAAATTATCCTATTATCTGCTTTGTTTGATTAGGTGTATATACAGAACACTTGTATGGATTTATAAAGTTTGCTTTTTATTAATTGTTCCAGACTGTATCTCTGACTGCGGAGCATATATTTTAGGCACCAGCAGTTTACAAGATAAAAATAAGTCTTGGAAATCGAAATGGAAAGAAAGAGTAGTCACTGTGGCATTGGGTGCATCACCTTCTGATGCCTTCTGAGAAGAGGCTAAGTCTCGTTCTGCTAACAAATGACATCTTTTTGCTCAAGAGTGATGATTTTACCAAGATAGCATTTGCTTGATTTTGAATCTTACTTTATCCATACTTTAAAGTAAGACAGCAGCCTAAAATAAAATTCTTAACAATCATCTCTCTCTTGGAAAGAGGTAGAATAAGATCTAATACTGAGAAATGTTGTCTTGTTTTGTCTTGGGAAGGAGGGAGATAAATAGACTTTGCCATCCCTGAGTAATTTCTTTTTCACCTCCACATGCTCTTGTCTCTGAACCACTGTTGTGCTTGACCTCAAACTGTCTCTGTAAGGGAGAGGCACTTTCCATCACAGTTCAGGCATTCAAAACTTTTGATTTTATGGTGCTAATAGCATAACAGCCTATGCATATGCACGCTATCAGGGTAAAGCCCGCAGCGAACCTGAAGGCATACAAGTGACTACATTTAGGATGCAGATAAGAGTTCTCCCCCAAAAAATAGTTTGTTGGAGTTGTTCTAGTCACTGCCAGGATCATTTGATTACACCATGTAATTATGAGAAGAAATCCTTTCAAGTAGCTTTCATTTGTCAACAAAATGTGAAGTGTCATAAATTTGCAATTATTTTGTCAAAGGAAGGCATTTCGTCATGCCCTTTACTCTTGGTGGTGAATGAAAACTACCTAGTCTGACACTTTATTGCCTATATGGACAGGTAGCTTCAACTGTACTATTGAATCATTGTGATGTGCCATAAGTAGACAGAATATCGAGAGGAATTTTATTACTGAGGAGAAATTATAGTTCTTCTGTATTTTAATGAAAACGTTTTATTATTAGTTTATTAATAATAATAATATTACTATTTCACTGTACTGTTTCAAGAATCCTACAGTCTCCTTCGCCAGAGACTTTAATGCACACATTATAGAAGTTATTCAAAACTGGTCTGAAACGTGATCAGTAATTCAAACTGATTTGAACTTCATAACAGCTTCTAACCTCAGAACATTCTTTTCAGTACAGAGGATTTGAAGGTGGAATGAAGTTTAAATTAAAATGCTGTTAAAATGCCCATGATTCTAAACCAGAGGTATCGTATAAGGAAGGGAACGTAACCTATACAGTAAAATCAGATCTAAATAACTTTCAGTGTTTACTTTCTTATTTTACTAGCATTAAATCTACAACTGGTTATTGAGTTTCATTTTTTGAGTAAGAGATTAGATTGCATACATTTATTTGCAATGAAAAATTTAAACCAACCCCTTTTATCCTCTGTGAAGTATCAGTGGATGACAGAAGCACCTAAAATAAATAAATAATATCATTCAGACACTTCCATATTTAGAAATAGCCAATGTCTCTTCATTTACATTTCTATTTTGCAGACATTTATGGGATTTTTTTTCTTTTAGCTCTCCAAAAACAAGAGACATCCCAGCTGTCATTTATGTTTAGCAGAGATGAGTATTTACCAAAATGTTCAGTGGAGGGATTCCAAGGGTTATTCTTCCCTATTTTCATATGCCAGGAACACATTAGAATTTACATGAACTTATTAAAAAAATAATAATAGAAAGACACCATGGCACGAATTATAGTTAGGTATGAAAAATAAACCTTCCAAGATACAATCAAAGAATATGAAAAGGAATGCGTAACACTTAAGCCGATCCTCACCCAACCCTTAAGCCCCTGAGCCCCTAAAACCCCTAACCCTAACAGATACTAACAATTAGTATAATTCATACTAAATAATGTGAAATTTCTTTTGGTTTCTTTATTTTTAAATTGTAATTGTGTTTTTTTCCCAATTTAAAGAGGTAAGAATAGGACATCTTCATAACATATGCTGCTCTGCCCATCAGTAGAACAATATAACTCATGTTAGTCACTCTAAAGCCATTTGCAGGAAGATGATTCCCAGTCACTGCAGGGGAAGTCAGGTGGGTAGTTGCTGCCATAATTGAATATTCAATGTATTATTTTTTTAAAAGTCAACTGGAAAGGATTTCCAGTTAAGAATAGTTAAGTTTACCTTCCAAGATAAAAACTTTTTAAAAAATATCAGTTCAAATACATATTTTGAAAATAAAAGTGGTGGTAACAATAAGTGAAAGCAAAACAATTCAGGAAGAAGTTTGGGTGGTAGTAAGCTAGTACACTTCTATTCATTGAAGAAATTGGGAAAGCAAGCTATGTGCAATAATTTTTATCTTTGTCATTCTCTGTGTTCTCAAGCATACTTGTAGCCATGCTAAACCATACAGAAGAAAAATGTTAAAAGGATCTGAGACTTCATCTTTAACTAAGTGATTTTGCAACTACAAATGAGTCTAAAAGGTTTTTAGGCTTTATATATATAAATGATTACATAGATTAATAAAAAATAATGGTATATAATAGCTAACATTCATATAGGTATGTTTCACACATCTGCTTTAGTAACTCTTCAAGATTAAAATTAAATGCATGTGTAAAGCACAGCATCAGGATTTTTTTGAATATCATATCTGAGTATGCATTCTGTCCAGCCCTAGGGCTAGCTTTAGGTGTATGTGATGTATTCTATCTGCTAACTATTTAAATGCAGCATTTTGTAGGACAGAAATATTGTTAAAAGTAATTGAGAAGGGATAGGTCCGGGATTTGTATCTATCTTTACCAAAGAAGAAAATGTAAAGGAGTCTGAGTGATGGAGAAAGACCTGAGAAAATTCTCAATCTAGGAATAAGAAAATAAGAAAGGGATTATATAGTGAATAAAAAGCCTTATAGAACATTCAGTGGAACTTATCAAAGAATTACAGAATCATGGAACAATTTTGGTTGGAAGGGATCTTTAAAGATCATCCAGTACCAACCCCCCTGCCATAGACAGAGACACCTCCCACTGGATCAGGTTGCTCAAAGCCCCATCCAACCTGGCCTTGAACAGCTCCAGAGAAGGAGCATCCACAACTTCTCTAGGCAACCTGTGCCAGTGCCTCACCACTCTCCCAGTAAATAATTTCTTCCCAATAGCTAATCTAAATCTTCCCCTCTTTCAGCTTAAAACCATTCCCCCTCACCCTATTCCTGCAGTCCCTAATAAAGACCCTCTCCTCGGCTTTCCTATAGGCCCCCTTATTAGGTCTCTTCAGAGAATCTCCTGCCTCCACCTGCTGGTCTCACTTTTGATGCAGCCCCAGACACAGTTGTCCTTCTGGGCTGCAAGTACACAGTGCTGGCTTGTGTTTAGCTTCTCATCCACCACCATCCCCAAGTCCTTCTCATCAGGGCTTCTATCAATCCATTCTCTGCCCAACCTGTAATAATGTTTGGGATTGCCCCAACCCTGCTGAAAACTAAAGATGGAGAATTTAAAGTATCGGTGAATTCTTCGTCATGCTAGACTGGAATAACGTCCATCTGAAGAGTAACAAAATGTGAAAGGACTTAGATTCCAAATTTAAAATAAAAATTTCCTGTCACTCTTAATAAGGTTGTATGGAAACCACTAAATATAGTGAAAGAAGGAAACTGAAACTGGTCTGAGAACATTCTCCAGAAAGATCTTTTTGTAAATGATGAGTTTTAGGGGTTTTGATTTTAATTCCTACATCTATTTTAATTCTGTCACCTTCATTCTTCCTTTTTGCTGCTTGCTCTTTATCAACTTACTTTCCTTCCCTCTGGCTTTTCTTTGCACTGCTTTGTTCTTTTTCTTGTGTCTGTGCATTTTTTTTTTTATAACCTTGCCTCTTTCCTTTGTTAAGTCTGCTCTTCAATCTTCTTCTTTTCCTTTATTTTTGTTCAGAAACTATTCTCAAACAATAAAACACTACTTAGTCTCATCTTAGTCATTATATCTGTATTCCTTCATAAACTTAGAGGAGAAGAGGTAAGTTTCAAAAGTATAAAAAAATACATATATAATAGTGTAAATAAAGGTGTGAAATCCAAACAACTGTGTTTTGCAAGGAGAGAAAAAGACTTGGTTTGCTTTTTGTATCTTTACCTATTGATCCTCCAGAGGATTTTGGGTAACTGCATATTCATGAGGATTGCAGTGGTCCATGAACTAGGAAATTTACACTAGGAATGCACATACAGTGATGCAAAAATTTGTGTTGGGAATATAATTATCAAATTCTGCTCCAAAATTCTGTAGTTAGAGAGCAGCAAATGGGCACAGCGCTGTGCACTTCAGACTCTGAGACTGAGAGTGATGCTCCTGTACCATTTCAGATCTCAAAATGACACAGATATGTCCCAGATAACTTCAAGCACATGATCTGTTTTTTTGTGGAAACACTCAGGACACTATTACAAAACTCATGCATCTCGTACTATTATTGAAGACCAAGTAACTCACATAAGATCAGAGTGCTGACTAGCTAGATTGGACCTGACTCAATCCTAGTGTGTCACAGTAGAAAAAAATCTCCCCAAGCTCTCAAAAGAACTCCCTCTGAAGAAACAGGGGAAGTTTACAGCAGATGGGTGCTTACTGTTCTGTGACTGCAGCATTTTCAATCTGGTGCTTGGATTCTGAAAGTCAGACTTGTGTTATTGTTGAACCAAAGCCTTAGATAAGTCACCAGCAAATAAAAATAGTGAATTATTGTAAATGAGTCACTCATCAAAGAAGTGTTAAATTTATAACAGATTATGAACAATCAAAGATTCAATTTTATTTAAAGGTTTGTGGTGGTTGTCATTCTCTTCCCTGCTGCTTTGATGCTCCGCCTACTTTCTTGTTTTCCTTTAAAATTAATTTGGAGAAAAAAATGAAAACAACTAATAAACCACCACCACCACCTCAACCCTAAACCCATTTATCTGAAAAATAAATACAGATAGGTAGGAATTGAAATCATTGCTAAATGCCACCTTCTGTTCCTACACTGCTTATAAGAGAGAACTGGGATAATGAGAAGTTTTCTTTCTCTCCAATGGTGTAACCTCAAAAATCCTTTTCTAGAACTGATCACTTTCACTGCAGTTTGTCATTGCAGAAAAAAATCAGTTCGTATGTTGTGCAAGGAGTGAATTTGTCCTGCTATTGTAGTGGCCTAGCTGAGATTAACTGTTAATATATTTGTCTTTATTAAAAAATATAGACAACAGGTATCTAGCTATGACGTAAATTTGCCTGTAAAAGAAGAGTATGTTGATACTTCTAGAACCAGTGATGGTCTCTAATGAGTGTTGTAGGGTGTTATTTACTAAGTATTCACTACCGTGCCCTCACTAGAAGTGACTGGCAAGGTTTCCAGCCTCCTGCCAGCATTGCACAATGCTCCTGTGTCTGACATATTGTTATGAAAGTAAAAAATATGTGCTCAACACTGATGAATCTCCTTTACCTCACCCAACCTGTTTAACAGCTTCCACTACTATGCTTGACATTCTCCACTGTGTTACTTGTCAAATAAATTCAGTAAAAATGTCATTTGGAAACAAATGTAGATATTAGGGCATTTAATTTTACAAAACTTTTTGTCTAAATCTTATTTTTACAAATAATACTTTTCCAGTGACTTGAATATGATATTTTTTTCA
The DNA here is from genome assembly GCA_033459285.1 of Clamator glandarius. Classification (NCBI taxonomy): domain Eukaryota; kingdom Metazoa; phylum Chordata; class Aves; order Cuculiformes; family Cuculidae; genus Clamator; species Clamator glandarius. Next base: position 2,794,895 of record JAUNZM010000165.1, on the reverse strand, counting down.
CTGTGAGATGTAATGGGGAAGCTAAATATTTAAAATGAACTCATACATATTCGATGAGGGGTGGTTAAAAAAACCCCACAGGTATTTAAAAAATTTCCTCCTCTATCCTCTGGACATTGGCCTGCTATTTTTAACTTTTGAACCTCTACAGACATTCTCATATATAAATTTGTGAGTGTTGCTATGCTCTTTTTTTTGACTTTTTTTCTCCAAAAACTTCAAAATTCTGAGAATTATTCATAGAGATAGCTTGTAATATGTTTTTTCAATTCATTGCAATCTTCAAGACTTGTTTTAGCAAAGAATTAACAAGTGACAAAAGCTTGAGTGTACAGCTTTTGTGCAATGGAAGAATGAAGTCAATGGTTTTAATTATATGAAGAATTTTCACTAATGAAAACTACTTGAGCAGCAGTCTCATTCCAGACATTTTATATCAGCAGATAGTATTAAAATAATTTGTTTGTTGAGAACAAATAATAATACTGTATTAAATGTATTATCGAGTTTAGCCCTAAGACTTGATAGTGGTGAACATAAACCAAAAGATTATCTCAGAATCAACGTGGCATGTAAAAGCCATAGGTCTTGGAAAGCTGGCCTTGATGTCTTTCACAAAGAAAAGCAGAGACAAATCTGATAAGTAAATGGTTATTTTATTTCAATGCATTTAAAAATTAGAGGACAACAGAGGGGTTAATTAAAACATTTTTCCACAGCATCAATATCATTCAATGAAAGGGAACTAGAGTAGTCATGAACTCACAAAAGAAAGGAAAACGGAGAAATAAGGAAGGATAGCAAGGTGAAAATATTCAAGATTATGCCAAGTTTTGCAATTAATGATGGTTTACTTCTTCCTCCATCCTGTTTAGGGGATACCCTCTATTGAACTGAGATACATGTTAAGAAAACAAATATGAAATAAAGTAAGATGTAGATGTGGTAGTGGAAACCTCATGGTTCAGAACATCAGTACGTATGAATTAGCAGACAAGTCAGTGTCTTCCAGTATATACATGGGGAAGGCCTCCATTGTGTACTCAAGAATGATAAATACAAATATTTCAATGCACAGACTGAATGAAAATATGCTGGAAAACACACCTTTGTTTACTGGAAATGCCTAATTTACCCACAAAGGGAATACTTAAATTTTTGTTGCAGATACTTGATTTTTTGTAACAGGAAAGTTGAAAGTATTTATTAGTATTTCTAATTAGGGTGGATTTTTTGATGTGTCTTTTTTTTCTTTCCTTTTTCTGTTTTATGAAGGACTGTCTGATATAATTCAGAATTGATATATTTCATTTTCCATTTTCGTGTATAGATTGTAAAATGTGGCTTAGGACATAGCCCAGGTACTACTATTATTGTTTGATTTCTATTGTTTCAAGGAGGTCCTCTTACTTTCGTGACTTTCTTAGTTTTTTTTCTGCTATTTTTAGTATGTATTGTTGTGATGGAGTAATCCTTTTGCCCCAGGGCCATAAATGGTGTAGCAGGTACTTTGACTTTTCATATAGGTCTAAGATATTTCCTTCACTTTTCTGAGTAAGATTAGAGATTAAAAAAAAAAAATCATTTTGACAAATCTTGGCATTTTCTGGAATTTGCTATACTGTTAATCCACACAAATATAGTATTTTTTATGAAATTTGCCTTTTGAAGGTATTTAAAAGTCCGTCTACAATGTTGGTGGATTTCCAACTTTTAAATCCATATGTGAAGATGAAAAATGACGTTTGATTTGAAGATTCTTCAGTTTGAGGGTTTTTTTAATGAACAATTTTTTTAAAGCTGTTGAATACCAATGTGAGTGTGGCTGTAGGTTTTCTTTTTCCTTACTGTATGGCCTTATGATTTGGCAAAGTCTTTTGAACATATTCATTTCTATGCCTTTTTCACATCATATCTGAGTGAAGCTGTGGGCTATCGTAGCTTCAGAACTATGAGCAGCATCTCTTGTGATGCTAGACAAATATTTCAGGTTTGTTCCATGATGGTCAAGCTCTTGGAAGAGCTGTAGGTAACAGCAGAATCTAACTCTTATATATTATTTTGTGTCTCTAGAATTTGGTTACACCCTTCTCATTGAAGGCAATGAAAAATCGAACAGATAAGAGAACACTGATGTCTGTGCTAACTTTTTTCAGTGCTCTCTCTGTTTACCTCTCCATTTGTAAGCTGAAGAATCTTAAGGAAATTAATACCTTTTCCTAAAATGCTGTACTTCCAGATAGTGAAACATGTTTAATTATTCACACATAGTTATAAAATCCAAGACTTCAAAACAGCATCTTTTGATATGGAATGCACCATGCTTCTGTTAGCCTGGAACTGCTGCACACTTATGATTAGCTTTAATTGGATTTACTCAATTTGTTTGATAGAGAGGAGAAAGAAGAGCAAAAATGATCCTTGTTTGCTGCAAGCTCTGGATTTGAAGAGAGATATACTGAAATATTTAGCTAATTAGTTAGTCTGAAGCAATTAAGTGGGAACTAGTGAATGCTGTGGACAGAAAAATGGCTCAGGCTTTGCTGGCAACCATAATCAAGGTTCATAGGGAAGACTTACATTTCAGCTGAATCAATTCCATGTATGTCTTCTTCAGAGGTGCTTAATTTGCATTCTGGACTTCGGAACACCCCAGTGAGAAGATCCGTGCTTGCCAAAACCCATAAGCATGGATTTCTTTTAACCCAAGACCCTTTCTTGATATTCAGACCGCATGAAAGAGGCTTGAATTTGTCTTTAAAGGTATTTACGTGCCCTTTAATCGGGGAAGAAAGTGTAAAGGAAAAAATACTATTGAAAACCAGATTTTGCTGTTGGTTATATAGACAGTGCATGATGAAACTTTCAATCTGTTATTAACATTGTGTTCTGAATGTTGCTAAATTCTTTATTGACTTATTTATTTTTGGTGAATGTGTCTAAAATGCTATTAAAATAAGAAAATATTTTTAGTTCAGATCAGTAGAGAACAGAAAAACTGCCTTTTTACAGCAAAATTGTTGACAGCATAATTCTCATATATACAGATCTCACACCCAGGACAGTGGAGAAATCTAACATAAAAGAAACTATTAATGCAATGTAATGTAAATTAAAATCATGGCCAGAGCAAAATATGCTTAAATATGCTAACACCAAACTCCTTTCTGTCCCTCTGGAGTTAACAACCATTTTAAAGTACAGTAACTCAGAATATGCAATTTAGTTCCACTTGACCAACAAAGACATACAAGAAGAATTTGCTTTAGCAATAGATTGTTCAATTACTGTTCAAGTACATTGAGATTCATCGTGAAAATTCCAGATAGGAGCATATTGCTTGAATCAACCCAATTGTTTTTATTGTGGCTTTTGTATACAAGCTCTCCAGTTACAGAAACATTTTCAGCTAAAACACAAGAGATACATTAATAAATGAGAAGGGAGCATACTTTAAAAGAAATCTTAGAACAAGTTGGAAGATTTATCACTATTCATATCTTGGAACAGAGTATAAGACTCATACTGATCCTTGCAAATAAGACTAGTGTAGAAATTACATAGAACAACCCCTTCAAACAGAGCCCTGTATCTCACAATAATGACATTTCATGCAGGACACTGAAAATAGATTTCATATTAATAAACTGGCTTAAGAAGAAAGTAGACCATGAAATCCTGCAAACATGGAATAATTTTATTGTGTAACAGTATAGGTTTATTCTGATTTTAAACTTTTAGGTAGATTTTTCTACTTGTGTATCCTTGTCTCTTGTCAGTAAGAGTCGATGTGCAAAAGACTTTGATTTCTTTTCTCTTTTACGTTAGCACATTTCTAACAGCATGCAGCTATTCATTAACTTACAGAGGTCTTACTTTTGTCACCTCTTGAGACTGTCATACCTTTCAGTAGGCTGTATAATCTTCTGCCTCTTTTTTTGTCAATGAAAACCCAAAGCAGAGCAGCTGTGAGTTTAGAAGAAATTCAAAAGAATCCATTTGAAAAACACAATAGCACTTAAAGGTGTTTCCCATCAATAAAATAGCATGAGGGTTTTTTTTTTTTTTTGTGGCATCAATATATATTAATCCTTCTGACATTTATTTAGACAGTCTATGATTTATGACATAGAGGCCAAAGTCTTCTGTTTATAAATGACAGCAAAGAATTAGCTGGTTTAGAAAGTAACCTTTCAATCTAGCCACAAATAAAAATGGGAGCATGGGTGAATATAATAAAAGGATACTGAAAATGCAGTAAATTTATGTGATCCTAAAATCACAGTTTTTATTTTAGAAATTTGTCAATTTACTGAAGTTGCACAAAAACTTGACATGGTCAAAACCATCCAGCAGGTGATAAATGAAATGAAACAGCTATTCTTTCCACAGCTGTAACTGAATTTCAAACTTAAATTACATGATATGCAGTCCAAAGAAATTTATCTCTGCCCTAGAGTATAAAAAGGTGGAGATTAGAGTGAATTAAACATGTTCAGAGAACACAGAAAAGCACATATGTTGATCTACTCTTGAGAGTCTGTGGTCTTATTGTCTAGCAGCCCATTTGTTGTCAAGACTTCTAGAGGTATTGCGGAAAGAGAGAAGTTTGGAGAAGTGTTTGTGTGAAGGCCATGAGCTAACTGTGTGTCCAGGTATAGAGTTTTTTTTCCTAGCCTAGGTGCACCCTGGAAGAAATAGTAACATACTTATTTTAAAATTGAATGAACAGGTACTGGGTGCTTCCATTGTAGGTTGCTCTGGGGAGAGTTTAATCTCTTGAACCAGAATGGGATGAGGATTGCAGTTCTGGAAAGGAAGACATGCCAATTTGCACCAAGTTTTGGGATGTAAATTGATAGGATCAAAGTGCATTGTGGTTATTGAGATCCAGGATAGTGAAAGTGTGGATGAAGGCATCGAGTGCACCCTTAGCAAGTTTGCAGACGACACTAAACTGGGTGGAAGTGTCGATCTGCTGGAGGGAGTCTCTGAAAGGGACCTGAACAGGCTGGATTGCTGGGCATGAGGTTTAACACGGCCAAGTGCCGGGTCCTGCACTTGGGGCACAACAACCCTAAGCAGAGGTACAGACTAGGAGAAGCCTGGCTGGAAAGCTGCCAGGAGGAGAAGGACCTGGGGGTGTTGGTTGACAGTGACTGAACATGAGCCAGCAGTGGCCCAGGTGGCCAAGAAGGCCAATGGCATCTTGGCTTGTATCAGAAACAGCGTGACCAGCAGGTCCAGGGAGGTTATTCTCCCCCTGTACTCGGCACTGGTGAGACCGCTCCTCGAATCCTGTGTTCAGTTCTGGGCCCCTCACCACAAGAAGGATGTTGAGGCTCTGGAGCGAGTCCAGAGAAGAGCAACAAAGCTGGTGAAGGGGCTGGAGAACAGGCCTTATGAGGAGCGACTGGGAGAGCTGGGGGTGTTTAGCCTGGAGAAGAGGAGGCTGAGGGGAGACCTTATTACTCTCTACAACTACCTGAAGGGAGGTTGTGGAGAGGAGGGAGCTGGCCTCTTCTCCCAAGTGACAGGGGACATAACGAGGGAATGGCCTCAAGCTCTGCCAGGGGAGATTTAGGCTTGAGATAAGGAAAAAATTCTTCATGGAAAGGGTAGTTAGGCATTGGACCAACTTGCCCAGGGAGGTGGTTGACTCACCTTCCCTGGAGGTGTTTAAGGCATGGGTGAATCTGATTGATAGCAGACTCAAATGTTTTGGACACTGTAGTCTTAGCCCAAACTCCAAGTCATATTGAGTTTCTTCCTTAACATTAGTAGGCTTGGTTCTCAGGCTTTCTTTTTTTTTTTTCTGTCTTTGTTTTATCATGTAAATTAATTTTAATTTGTAGAAGTTATCTTCATGCTACCAATTAAGCTGCTTGTTTTCTGGTACTAAAGAAACATAATTTTATCTGAAGCTAAAATACCTGCAGAGTAAACAAACTTGTAAATGTAAAATCCCTGTTTGTTTCTCTGTCCTTCCTTGCTTGTTTTATGCCAGCTTCTAGCTGTTACATAATAGGGTTTTAGAAAGAAAATTACTGCTCTCTGTTGCCTTCTAAAGCTAGGAAAAGTAAGTCCATTTTAAGGAAATTATTTTCCATAATGAAATAATGTGAGAGAAAGGGTAAAAATTTTTCTGTTTCCCAAGTAGTGCAATTTCCATTGAAAAATGTTAGTCCTAATTCTTTTGAGTTGATGGTCACCTATTTACATGTCTAAGGAGAGTTTATAAAAAGTCTGTATGTTGCCAGAGTAGCTTCTTCCAGTTGGCATAAGTAATAGATTTTGGCATAAGTAATAGATTTTAGCACAAGGTAGACCTGAAAACTGTTTCTGCTTTCCATAAAATTGTGCTTTCTGCACTGACACAGTACTTTGCTATCTCGTCTTCAATGCTGTCAAACAATTTAATCTCCAATTACAGCAGGGATATTGTGTATACAGTGCTATCAAAAGTTCAGTGCATTGTCCATAAAATATCACATGATTCCCTTCACTGTGCAGGGATTGAAATGTACTTTTCTTTGTTGAAGACTGTTCCCACCCTTTCTGCAAAGTAAATCAGTAATCCTTGTAGATTTTCACTGCAGATGTAACTCCTGTAAAACCAAAAAAAAAATAGGAAATTCAGTATTTCATAGAATGGTTCAGGTTGGAAGGAGACTTAAATTTCATCCAGTTTCACTCCATGTTCCACTGGATCAGGTTGCTCAAAGCCTCATCAATCCTGGTCTTGAATGCCTCCAGACATGAGGCATCTAACAACTTATCAAGGCAACCTGTTCCAATGCCTCTACCACCCCCAAGGGAACATATTTCTTCCTAATATCTCTCCAAGTCATCTTAGTGGATGAGTTATCTCTGTACATTTTTCCATAAGTGCACGATCAGTCTTTAATTTGAAATATTTAGTAATGCCTAATAAGCTTCGCAGCCTTTAAATGAGGACACAGAAGAAGACAACACTAGAAGTTGTGTTAATTTGCTGATCATAGAATAGAAGCTACTATGTCTAAGATTTTTGTCAAGATGTGGTAGGATGAGTATGTAAGACTAAGACAGCAAGGTGCAAACAAGAATTTAATTTGGTTGCCTAGTTTTCTCAAAAATATATTCAAATCAGGTTTTGCATTTGCAGTCAACTAACTATGGATCTGATTGGCAGTTTGAGTATGAAAATATCCATACCATCAACTTCACATGGAAATATTTGAGCAGTCAGAGACCCTTGACCACATCTAGTTTATTTAGAAGCACGGATACATTCCTTTCAAGGGCTGCGTTGCCTGAGATAAGAATGAATGAAACCAAGTTGGACTTCACTGAAGTCTATTTTTTCTGCTTTTCAGAGTTCTTGAGGCTACAATGCACACACATAGCTAACACAAGTTCCAACAGATAGCATCAAACCTAATCTTAAGGCTTTTATCAAGGTCTTTTCTATTAGTCATTATTATAATAGAATTAGCTGCAAGATACGGCCACTGTTCTCTTCTAATGATTTTAATTCCTGCTTGGAATCTGTGATGAAGTTTTATCATTTCTCCAAATGACTGTAATTAAAATAAACAGCAAATCAATCAGAAAATACAAGAGACTCAACAAAGGTAATTGCATGCTGGAACATGAAGCTAACAAATAATTTTTCTTAAGCATATGCTATTCTGGTAAGTCTGCATCTCTGATGCTGAAATTACTTTGGATCAATGACATCAGAAATGCTGTACTTTGACCCATGTTAGATTTGCCATTTCCTTCCTTTTCCTTTATCAGAGATATAAAAAAGACCAAGGGAAAAATGTAAGTTCAAAGGCAATTTTTACTACTAATTCATGAAAGTATATAAACACTCTCTTCTCTGAGGTCTCAACCCCATCTGCACTGAATTTCCATGCTGTCATTCTACTGCACAGCAAACTTTTCTGTGTCCAGAATACAACCATTTCTGCTTTATTGCTGCAGATAGAGCAGGACTTTCCTTTTTCATCATACTTTAACAACTAAGTGTATTGTATCAAGTTCTAAATATCTCTGGAACACTAAGCGTGAAAATACTAGTAAAATGCAGGGCTCTCAAGGGCTTTTTTCCTACAGCAAGTGGAAAAGGAAAATGAAAGGTTGAGGTGATGGGGAGAAATACCTGCAGAGCAAAAATCTTTAGATTCCATCATGTTGTCCTATTCACAAGTGCAATCAATAATGTGAAGCAGAAAGTATTGCCATATCTAGTGGGTTTTTGCTATATACTTGGAAAACATTATGTCATGTTCCCTGCTTTTCTTGGTACAAAGCAATTCTTAATTCTTAGGATGTATCTTTAGATCTGGTGGTGGGCACGGCAAATTTAAGGCATACCTGTAGGATTTTTTGTGCATTTGCAACACATATACTTAATTTTGGAGGGCAAAGGGCAGCACAGGAAATGTATTTAGTATTCTTTTATGATAGAGAATTTCTCTGTGGACTACTGCTTGTATTTTTTTTTTCTTACTTCCATTCCCTGAGTTGGATAGATACAGCCAGTAATGCCTCTTTTAGACAGTATTTCTAATAATTCAAATTTACTTCTTCTCAATGAGCTATAAGAGAGAGTTCATGATTTTCCTTTCCCTGCTTAACAAATATGGGGGGAAAAATATATGCATATAAATAGTCCTGGTGACTCTGAATAGTCTTGCATATGCAAATATTTTCACTCTTTGACAAGTATAGAATCCCTTCTTGGTATTTTTCACCACCAGGCTCAATTTTTAGAATTGAATGCAAATAAAGTGGAGTGTAAAAACACAAAAACTGAATAGCATTTTGTGCAAAGTGTATTTCAGAGGAAGCTGGGAACTTTCTTTTCTTTAGTCCTTCTGCTCAGCTTTTATAAGGTTTTGCTTTTGAAATTGTCCAGTGTTTGTATTATTCTTCTGGATTCCCAGTGGTGTAAATAAATGTGAATTGTGTGATATATCTAAGTGGTGATACCTAGGAGAGCAAAGGACTGCAAGAAACACAAGGACAAACTCAGAGACTGATTCGTAGACTTGACAATTTTCTCTACAATGTAAGGTTGGATCTTCTACATTACTGAAAAGTTTTGCAAATTTTTATGGTCTTTAATATAAATATTGATGCAAATTCTGCATTCTTTCTTTCTTGTCCTTTATTGTGGGAATTTCTTTTTACCTAAAATTTAAGGTGTGATGGGAAGTCTGACTGTAACCCAATTTTCACTGTTTTAATGTAATGCAGTCAAGTCAAAATCCTGATGGAATGATGATAGATCAAGCCAATATCTGTTAACAATAATATCAAGAATCCAAAATCCTTAAGAAAAGCAGAATTATACTTGTATCTATATACGGAGAAAAAGGACCTGTAATAGGAAAGGATCAAACACAGAGGTAATTAAGTATGAATAGTATATTGCATCCAGTTTTCAAAATCTTCTCATCTTCAGCATCTTCTCATATGAAATAATACTTTTAAAGGGAAGTGGTTTTTTTTTTTTTTGAAGGAGAAAGACTTGAGCTCCAGTGAAAAATTTTTCCCCACCCTTTCTTATTGCTACTTGCCATTCACTGTCTGTTCTTTCTAACCTCAGTTCTGAACTAAATCTTTTTTAGTAATACTGGAACACAGGACAAATATAAATGATGAAAAGTTAGCTATATGAAAGTGCATTCTTAAAAGCACCAAAAGAAAAAGATTGCATCAGAAAAATCACTTCCAACACAAAGAGAAGTCAGAGCGGTTGTTAGAGAACTCATTTCTTAAACTAGATGTCAGTTCTCTCACCATGACTTGGTCTCCAAATTACAGTACTTAAATTGCCAAAACTCCTGCTAAAGTCATTCCTAAAATGGTATGTGCATGAGGAAAAAAATACTAGTCCTCTGACTTGTGATGCTGTGATTGACAAAACCACAAAACAATAGATATAAACTGTTCTCAGAAAAGCTCAACATCTCCATAATGAAAGATGTGCAGCATGAATATAGTGGAGTATTATTCCCAATGAAAACACTGCTGAGAATTAAAGTGATCAGCATATCAAACTGTAAGACATCAAAGCCATTTTTGGTATTGAATGATTGAAGTAGAAAAGCGTACCCATATCATGGGCACAGAACTAATCAAAATCTGTTTCCTGCTTACATGTGCAAACAATATCCCAACTGCATGCCTTTCAGCAAAATTATGAAAAAGTACAATGCTATTAATGCTTTTTGTAGTTTATTTTAAGTGCCTTTTGGAAACACTTCCAAACAGTAGAAAAGTTTACTACTTCCATGATTAGCTATGAAATAGGCAGAACCACAAGGTTATTTGGTTTGGGTTGTGGTGGATTTGGTTTTTTACTTTCCTAATTGCAGGGCATCTTGAGCCACAGGAAAGAGTGAGAGTTGAAACGGTGCTTGATTTCTTCCCTTAGGTATTCTAACATTTATTTTATCTTATTCTATTTGCCTGCTCTTTGAACTTGGATAAATCGCTCTACGCTTCTGTACTTTGTTTTCCCTCTCCTTTTTGTCCAGTGTCAAGAGCCATTAAGTTCTTTGAAGTTGGGACTGACAGTGCCTCTTTGCTTTCCAGACCAGGAAATCGACAGGCTGAAAGAGCACAAAGCAGATTTTTGACAGTGTGAAAAGCATTTGTTTTCTATTAAGTTATTGGCAGAACTAGTTAACTGTAATTAGGAAGTAAATTCCTTTGTATCTTAAGAGTGGATATGTACACGAGGTCCCTAGGGGAGACATCATAGTGGCCTTCCAGTACCCAAAGGAGGTCTACAAGAAAGCTGTTGGAAGGACTTTTTACAAGGACCTGTAGAGATAAAATGAGGGGAAATAGCTTTAAATTGCAAGAGGGAAGATTTAGATTAGACATTGGGAAGAAATTCTTCATGATGAAAGTGCTGAGCTGCTGGCACAAGTTGGCCAGAGAAGTCGTGGCTGCCTGATCCCTGAAAGTGTTCAAAGCCAGGCTGGATGAGGCTATGAGCAGCCTGATCCACTTGCAGATGTCCCTTCCCTCTGCAGGGGGAGTGGAACTGGATGATCCTTGAAAGTCCCCTCCAACTCAAACCATTCCATGATTCTAAGATGTTTCACTCTGCTTTTGTGAAGTGTTTTCTCATTGCTTGTCCATAATGTTGTAAGGACTTTTCTGTATTTCCTTTTCTAAAGTCCTATATATTTCTGGCAGCCATATGTAAGAAATAGTTTAGACTAGACCTTCTGCACAGTTTTACTGAAATCATGGACTTAACCATTTCTACCTGGGGCTCTGACCTTGTCTGTCTATTCAGCAACTATGGTGTTATGTGAAGATCTCTAAAACATCATCCTTACTTGGCTTTCTTTTTGACATGGATATATACTAAAGGAAAAGGAGCCCATAATACTTACTGCCTCTATATCCATTTCCAAAATTTTTAGCCACTACAGCACTGACTTCCAGAAGCTGAGGGTGTTAATTATCTTGCACACTGAGACCTATCTGTAATAGCAGTTTTCAGGACCAATGGTAAACATCAAGGTGGGAATACAGGCAAGCTATGAAAAGAAAGAGTGAAAAGAGTCTGTATCAATACTAATCAAAAGAAACCCGACTGCTTTAAAACAGGATTGTTTAATATGACTTGTCAAAACAGAAATAACCACAAAAAAGCCAACCTTAAGAAAAGAAATTGTGGAATGAAATAATGCTTCACTACTAAATTTTCTGAAGAGAATATTTTGTTGTGATTACCAAAGATCTGAATTAGTTTCAGTGTGTTGTGTTGCCATGCCAACAGAGGACTCATCAGTTTGTTTGCTCCTGCTGTCAGAATAATACATTTCTGAGTTTAGTCCTCTGAGGAAGCCAACTGTAGCCTGAGTGAAACATCACAAGTTTCTTTCAAAACTGGAAACAATATCTTCAAATATATGCATATGTAATGCTCAAAAGATAAAGATTAGCTCATAGGTAGAATAGATTGTGTTCTTAATGTTTCTTCTTAATTATTAATAAAATTTATAAACCATCAAATAATTTAGCCAACAATAAATTTCCATGGCATATGATACCACAATGATGGATGTTAGAAATACCTAGTTATCGAATAGATAGATTGGGTATTCTCTAAAGGCTTGACAGATGGCACTAGACCAAGATGCGATTAACGACCCAGAGCAGGAGTTTATAAAGCCAAAATTGGTAGCGATTCAACATGTATACAATAGTTATGTGACTTGACTGAGTGCAGACTTGTTGGTATAGCCTAACAGTTATTACCCAAGCTAAACTTGGCCCTCCAGTGATGCTCCCTGCTTCCTGTGCTATGAAATTGTACAAACTATAGGCATTAATATTAATCTGGTTCTTGACATTGATATAAAATCTCTGGAATCTGGAAATCATCTCTCCTCCAATGTTTATGAAGCTAGCCACCAAGGTCCTCTTCTTATTTTCCTGACCATAGAAAACATTGATTTTACTGAGCTCTGTTCCACACTCAAGCTTATGCGCTTTACCTGATTAGGGTTTTCCACCAGCTTCTCTCAGGTACATTTTAGATACTGGTCAGTATTGAAGACCATCATATTTCAGTCACCTATTTCTGTCTATATAAACTGTCAGCACATGTTGTAGCTGTATCCAGCTTACCAATGAGGGTGGGATCCAAAGTTAGCTGCTGCTACACCTGCACAAGGAAGGTGCAAGTATAGTAGTCCCTAGAACTTCCAACTTATCTCTGTTGCAAGAGCCAAATGGGCAGAGTCAGGCCTCAAACTAACAAGGTAATAAGGTGACGATGGTGTGGGAATAAAGACATGGTTACTTAGTCATGTAACAGGTAGCTAATGTCCTGGGTGAATACTAAACAATGATGTGTATTACTTCATTATGGCTACCTAAGAATGTAACTGAAGCTTAACCCCAACATGAGTCCCCATATTGTAATCTAGAGATTGCTAAATTAGTGTAATTCCATCTAAACTGATAGCTTGGGTAGTAGTTCCAGATTTGCTTGGGTCTAGGTGTGTGTTCTTGCTCTCAGTCTTGCATCTGGCAAGTCCTGAGAGCAGGGTATTTCCTTTTCCTTGTATATGAGTGGTTTTATTTTTATAGGAAGAAAAGGAGGAAGGGTCTGGAAAAAAACAGTGGTGAGTTGAAAGACTGTGTTCTAGACTACAAGAAGAGTGGATGTCTGGCATACCTTGCAGCACAGGTTGCCTCTTCACTCTCAAACCACATTGGAAGTCCTTTCATTGGCTACCATGAAGTCTGCATCAGGCAGGAGGTTCAAAAAAGATCTGGACGTTTCTGTGACTGTACAGAACATCTGAAGTTTTCATAACAAAACCACATTTTGGAAGTGACAGTATAATTTATATGCTAGGGAAAAGACAATCTCTTCAGACATCAAAATTAACCCCAACTCGATAACTTTTATTTTAAAGGCCTGTTTCCTAGCTGCTTGCTGCTTGCATCTTATATTGTGATGTGATACTACTATTTTCAGAGATGGAATAACATATCCTGGGTCTGATCCAATATGACACATGCTATATTTCCACTTACTATTCAAGTAGGGATGCTGTGATGAATAAGAGCATGCAGAATCAGGCTTATAATAAATATAAATGATGTCTTTTATTTGTTGTATAATTTATTGTTCATTTATGTGTTCATTTTTGCATGAGTTAGCTTTTCATGCTAATTTCTCTGACAGCTGAATTCATCAAAAGGATAACCAGGAAATATTTTTCATTTTAATAAATACAAATGGCAGCCTTGTTCTTCCTTATCTGTTTTTTGAAGCGTACAGAATAGCTTTTGGAATAATTACTATGTGTTGTATTTTTTACAAAAAAGAGGAGGGGGGAAGAGGAAGAGAAAAGTATCAATTTCATAAATAATAAGTCATAGAATTCAAAGCTTTATCAAGCCTATTAATTAATTGACTATATCTCTAGGGTAAAATGAATATAGAGCAAATTGTGGTTCTACTAGGCATTAAACTGATTATGCATTTGAACAGCAGTTCGGTAGTATTTGGTAGATACTAACCCCTGCTCAGTTAAACCTGTGGTCCAAAAATAAAAATCTACATGGTAATACCAGAATTATTATAAATCAAAACTTAATTGTGATTTCTATATATCATTAAGAAACCGTTCTATTTTCTTTTTTTTTTGTGTGTGTGTGTGTGTGTGAACCCCTGCATATTACATAGTAAAAGTGAGAATCTACTGGCTTTATTCCAGGCTCAAAACAGTAATGAGATGTGACATGTTTTCTGTTGAAGTGAATCAAGTTGCAATCAACTAAAAATAAAAATTTAAGCTAATGTAGAAGAGAAAACTGGTGTTGAAATTTAAAGAAGAAAAAAAAAGTTCTATCTCTCTGGAAGAGGAGCAGGATGCTCTCACATGCCTAAATCCTTGAGAGAAATGAAGAGAAGTCAGATGACAGTATTTTTGACAGATGGAGGTGAAAGGCAGCTTGGTTGGTTTTCCTCAGAAGAGTACATCAGGATGGTTAAATAATCATATTAGAACTTCATTTTCAGTAGATTTATTTACCTGCATATGTGTTATACAACTAAATCATTCTATTCTTTATGGTAGATCTGGCACTTTGTGACACATTTACACTTTTAATGGGGACAAATCATTCTGCTTTGCTAGGGGGACTGGCTCTGGGGGACCAAGAGGGGTGCATTTGTTAGTTACTCTGTTGTGCTTGGAGATGCAAAAGCAGAGACGCAAAGTCATCCTAGCTGTTCACTTGAGTCTTGGACTTACTCTCCACTGTATTTTCAGCTACGCTGTAGTTTAAGATAAACTTGTCTTGTGGTCACCCTGTCTGGAAGCTTACAAGTGGAATTTTAGGCGTTGTGAAAGGAAAATACTCAGGTTGTGCACAGCCAAGTCCTGACTGGTAGCATGGCTGGATTCCTGTGCCCAAGCCTGCAGCCACACAATCCATGGTACTCCTGCATCAGTACTACAGGGCCAAGAAGAGGTGAAGAATCCACTCCAGAGTACTAACATGATGTCTCAAACCGCTCAAATGCTGTTAGATGATATTTCTTTAGGTCCAAGGCTGGCAGCTTAGTGGCAGGAGTGGCCAACACTTGATCAGGCAGACGTGCCTGTTCAGATTATACTTACCCCCTGGTCTGCAATCCTAAATCAAAATATATAAGACTACAGGGTTAATAATCTAAGAAGGAAATTCCACAGGCACAGCAGGAAAAGCTATCTCCCATGTCCTGTCTGCATCTGGAATAAATGAGTGTCT
Source organism: Clamator glandarius (assembly GCA_033459285.1). Lineage (NCBI taxonomy): Eukaryota > Metazoa > Chordata > Aves > Cuculiformes > Cuculidae > Clamator > Clamator glandarius. The sequence continues at coordinate 2,779,601 of JAUNZM010000165.1, read as the reverse complement.
GCTAGGAACAAATATATCATTCTTACAAATAGAAACCATGAATGACAATTGTCCGGAGAGTTCTGTGGTTAGCCTCAACAGTGAAGAGCTATTTTTAATATGAAAGAAGCATTTTTTTTTTTACTTACCATTGAGTTCTTGTCCAGTAATATACAACTCTTCAACTACTGAATACAAATTTAATTAAGTGCATTCAGTAAACTTTTTTCTTAAAGCAGGAGAAATTATATGTATTCTTTAAGCTGTATTTAAGTATGTTATTTTTAGACTTTGTGTGACATTCATGCTTCAATCTGTCTCTAGAATTTATAATTTTCATCTGTGGAGTAAAGAACTTTGAACTGGATAAAGGAATGAAGAGATAATTGTAGGAGCAAAGGAGTTAATTTATAAATAAATAAGTTAATAGACAGAGTCACTGTGCTGCAACTTAGTAGTATGAACACACTAATTTTTTTTAGTTTTAGGGTATTTACCAGAGCACAAGTAGAGTACAATTACCTCAAAACCAATGCAATAAATGAATGGATTGGAACATTGAGGGAGATTGTGTTTCCTGCTCTGCACTGTAAGTTTTCATTTTAATTTGTTTCCTATTTAACAGCTAAACCTAAGGATTTCATTAATAAACCTGGTGTTTGTTAATCATGCTTAAATTCTGTATCTTAATTAATTCTGCAAGGAATTTAATGGATCAGGTTATTAGAAAACTGACAAAGCAGGTGAAAAATGAATTTTCACCTCTAAAATTCTGTTTTAGAATTTCATAGTTGGAGTTTTCTAGAAGTAATTATATCATAAGCAAATTAATAAGTTTAAAATGCTAAAAGTAATGAAACTTTGACACCTATTTCCTGTTTTGAAAGCTTCCCAGCTACATATTTTATAATTTTCCATCCTACTTGGAGTCACATGTTGAGTATGCACTTGCTATTGAACGTATGCACTGTAGTTAGGACAAGGGATAGAAGTATGGCTCAGACTACTGCAGTGTAGCCACTCCTTTAGGAGGTACACGCATGAACTTAGTTGGTGTCCAGGTCAGTCTGTCCTAGGACAGTAGAAGACAGTAGTCTGGTAGGAGTTCCTTCTTAGGAGTAAAGGGTGCCAAAGAAAGACACTTTTGGAAATGGTTAATTGTGGCAGTATTTGCCTCTGTCACTTCTAAAAACCGTTCCTACATTTTGGGAAATCTGAACTATCTTAGAAAACAGGACGAAAGGACTCCTTGGGACCCTTCAATGCATAACAAATATTCAGCAAAATCTAGCCATGATGGAGAATATAGTGTTAGTGAGGGGGAGACAACCAAGAACTTTTTGGATGCTTTTATAAATATTAAGTTATTAACTATGTGAAGCCTCCTTATATAGATGTAGTTTATATAAAGTAAAACCATGATGTGGAGTTTTTCCATGAATGCTTTGTGACTATATTAATGAGAATGTTAAAGCCTCTCATCTGGCCCAAAAATGCTATCCAAACTGAAGGCTGTGAATAAATGCCATTAGTGATTCGTTAATGTTTTTTTAAAAATTGTGTGTCATGGTCATTGCTTCTCAAAGAGTTAAAGCTGTACACCTCTATATATACATAGCTATCTCACAGGTGTATCACTGGAAAAATTAACCATATGTTTGGAAATCCAGGTCCATGGAATCCTTTAATTTTGATGCTAAAAAAGCTGCTCTTAAGAGCAGTTTTTCCTTGGCAATTTGTTTGGATTTTAGAATGACATATGGGAGAGATGAGAGGGTGATGGTGATCCTGTTTCCCAGAAAGAGCTGTGTGTACACTCATGTACTGCAGGTGACACTGATATATTTCCTTTCCATCAGGAGGCTTTACCAGGCAGTTGTGAGGGGTGTTGAAAGTGATAAAAAGAATGAACCTCTGCATAGTTGCTTTACAAGCAAGAACATTTTCTCACAGCCCCCATGCAGAGGCATCCCCAGTGCCTTTATAAAAATTGATCTGCCCTTTGAAGCCACATAGCCGTCTAAAATGACAAGATTTTAGTCTTCAAGATGGGTATTAAGGATCCATTCTCCAGATAATACTTGCAGCCCACTAACACTACTTAACTTTACCATCACAGCCAAGTGCCAAGTTTTTGATGCTATCATTAAACAGAGATGTAACAGGGAGATTGAATCATAACATTTTAGAAACGTATAATTTGTAATTTGGTTTAATTTTCTGTAGAGTGATAGAAAAAAAGCACATCATGACCAAAGTCCTAGTGAAGGAGAATCAAGCAAATACTTTTATGGAAGAGTGCCTTAGAGAAACTGAACTAGAATTGAAGTAATGTAAAGTCCGTAAAAAACTGAAAGTCGCTTTCTAAAACTAAAAGTGTAACTATATACAGGATACAGATCATCTTAATGGTGATATTTAATCCTGCCTTTTCAAAAAGCTGAAATCTGGTATTGCAAAATGAGGGTGTATTCAGTGTGATAGATATCAAGCATTGAAAATACAGAGTATTAATGAATACTAGAATCTTTATTTCCTGGCAGGTGCTTGTAGCTTCCTGCTCTCACTTAGAGTCTTTTCTGTTATCTGCTGGAATGAACAAAGGAAAACTAAATTCAGAAAAAATTCTTAGGTCATAAAGCAAAGTTCAAATATTGCTCCAGTAATGCTGGTAGATATTGTTATAACTCTTGTTCAAGGAAAAAGTAAACCATACTTTAAAAAGCTGATTGATAAATATATCTACAGTATCAAAGAGCTCAATAAATACAATAAAGATAAAATATCATAAGAAATCTTTAAGATGATTCTGAATGTTTTAACTTTACATTTTTTAATTTGGAAGACACATTTCTATTTAAAAGTCCTTACTTGTGGTGTTACTCAGTCAGCTGTGCTCTTCGGTGCCCGAGGAGCTCCAGTGTGTACAGGGGCTGCTGCCTCTCCAGGGCTCGGTGTTCACAGGGGGGTGCAGCCTCCCGGGAGCTCCGGTGTGCACTGGGGGCTCCGAGGAGATTATCTCCGTGTGCATGGGTTTCTCTGGTGTCCTGGAGCTCCAGTGTGCACGGGGGGCTCCGTCTGCACGGAGTCTCCTGTGTGCATGGGGGTCTTTGAGGCTTGGGGGCTCCAATGCTTGGGTTTCTCCATTACCTGGGAGCTCCAGGTGTGCCCTGGGGGCTCCAGGTGAGTCCTGGTCTCCCTCTGCCCTGGGGGTCTCCATTACACAGGAGTCTTGGATGCCCAGGGTCTCCATGGTCTCTGCTTACCCATCCACCCACCAACCTCTGTGCTACTGGGAGCACTGGGATGGCAGCTGGTGTTTGATAGGAATGGTTGGACTCAATGATCCAGTGCGTCTCTTCCAACCTGATGATTCTGTGATTCTAGAGTATTCAGTATACTGTATAGTACAGTAATCTTAAAGGTAAGTTAATATTAATTTTACGTAATACACTTGCTTTTTTCCAGGATAATCCAAATTCTGAGTATTGAAAAAAAATTTGTTTCCTTCCACGTTTGTCTATCCTGTACTCAATTGAAATTTTAATGCTAGTGTAATGAGAAAAAAAATACTAAGATAGGTAATTTATTGTATTATTGCAGGTGAAATTTCAAAGTGATCTTTGAGTCAATGGAACAAAGTGCTTATGTCCTTTCATCTTCATTGATGTGTTTCACAGGATGACAAGAGCTGAATCAATAAATACTTATTTTTCACAGTATAAGAGTAATCTTGTTACTCAACATTTTTCCCTCAAACATAAATACTCTGAGTAATTTTAAGGAGATACCAGTATTTCAGCATTGAATATTTATGAAAGAAGCACTTGGAAACCTAGGAGGACAAGTAACAAAACTAGTCTGTTTAACATTTAGTAGGTTATAGAGAGTCAGTTTTCAAGATCAGAGAGAACCATATGAGTCATAAAGTTTGATTTCCTGTGTGGTGTAGGAAAGAGTTTCACTCTGAAGTTTCTGTGTAAAAATACATAATTTTCATTGAATGTAGAATATGTATTTTGAAGAATGTGTTCACATTTGCTGCAAAGATATCAAGCAATGGAGAATTCAGTGTCCTGAAGAAACTGTCTCAAGTAATTTTCTCATTCTTTAAGGAACAGAAAAATCAGTAATGGGAGGATACAGACCTATGAATATATATCTTCAGAAACATATTGAGTTCAGAAGAGAAGGTATTTTCTTGCTCATGTGTACTTGAGTATAAATAGTAAACTGTGGGCAGAGTAGGTCAAAAAGTTAGGGACGGTGATGCGGAAGAACACAGGATGTGACGGTAGAGGTTGGGGACTGCCCACGAAGGAGGGCCTCTTGCAGGATAGGGCTATAAGAGGGAACTGTGCAATCAATAAGCTGCCATTTGAGCCTCCTCTATATTAGAGTCTGAGCCTCAATGGTCCTCGCCGGGGAGGAGCGAGAGTCCGGTACAGGGGGTGTTTTGGAGATGCAACAAGTGGTGACCCCGACGTGATACTTGGACGGCCCTGACTGGCATCGGGAGCATGAGTAGCCATGGCTGAGAAGACATTAGAAGTGGTTGTGTGGGCCCTGAAAGAATACAGTCGTTGTACGGATGTGTGGGTGAAGTCCGTGAGAGTGCGTTCGATCATCCTATGGATGCAACGGGAGGGCTATATTTAGTTCAGTTATGGGAGAGGCGGAGAAGCCAGAGATGCTGGAGATGACATTGTCTGGCTCCAGGGAGAAGTTAGAGGATGTAGGAAAACTTATGAAATTGGTAACAGTAGTGAGAAAGGAAAGGTCGGTTATAGAGCAAGCACAGGCTGATTTAGGGCTGGAAGTAACGGCTACAGAGGAGACTCAGGCAGTGGCGTGTCAGTATGAAATCGACAGGAGGGCCGACAATCCCTTTGATCCAGGTCTGAGAGACACCGAAAAGGAGCCTGATCCACCTCCCCCCTGTCCCTCTGACCAACAGGCACAAGTCAGGAGGGAGGCACAGCAGCAGGGAGAAGTTGAAACACTGCAAGCTGTGATTTCTGTGTGTGACGACGGTCTGAGCTGGAAGCTAATTAGTTACAAAGCGATAAAGGAGATTCGAAAAGCTGCAAAAGAGAACGTACTAACTACTCCAGAGCAGAGCTGCCTGGCCGAGTGGTTCCGCCCCCACCCCTCCAGCTCCCGCAGAGCGGCTCACAATGAGGGGGCCACTACCCTGGGCTGAGGGGGTGCTGCTCTCCACCACCGCAGGGCCCGGACAGTTTTGGCATTGCAGAGGGGACTATTGGCAGATGCGATGGAAAATGGCTCAATTAAACAACATTGGTAGCAGTTCAAGAATCAAGACAGTTTAAATAATGCAATTTTACAACAGATGCAGCTTTTTGTTTTATCAGACACTTATAAAGATACCGGATGTTGGAAAGCTGAAACAGGCATGACCCGTATATGGTGTTTATAGATAGATCAAAGGATGTACTGAGCAGTTACAGAAGCCTTGATTTTGCAATCTGCGACAAAAAAAATCCTGATGACAAATATGGAAAGATATGGCACAATCTAAAAACTCCCGTAATGGCAGCTGGGATCATTTCCCTATCAGGCACGGCTGGTGACTGCTGCCCTGACTGTAATCTGGGACAGAAATACGTTCTGTTAGAGATTCGGCAAGGAAGTACATTTTAAAAGAGACTGCCACACACAACACCAGGATAGAGGGCCTAAAATCTGCCCTCGGTGTGGAAAGAGTAAACATTTTGCCAGTTGGTGTAGGTCAACATGGGATAAGAACTGGATAGCGTTGTCAGAAAACTAGGAGCAAAGCACGGTTCGGAGGCATGTACCAACACAGATGCCTCCACAGCAAGCAGCAGCTCTCATCTCAGAGCAAGAACCAGAGGCAGCACCGAGTTAGACGTGATCACCGCCATCGCAGTAGTACTGCAGTCATCCGCCCTTCACACAATAACATGGAACGTAAAAAGACCATTGGGATTGGCTTTACTGCCTTGTAATTAGAATCATAGAATCAATAGGTTGGAAGAGACTCACCGGATCGTCGAGTTCAACCATTCCCACGAATCTCTAAACCATGCCCCTAAGCACCTCATCCACCCTCACCTTAAACTCCTCCAGGGAAGGCGAGTCAACCACCTCCCTGGGCAGCCTGTTCCATTGCCTAACGACTCCTTCTGTGAAGAATTTTTTCCTTATCTCAAGACTGAATCTCCCTTGGCGGAGCTTGAGGCCATTCTCTCTCGTCCTGTCCCCTGTCACTTGGCAGAAGAAGCCAGCTCCCTCCTCTCCACAACCTCCCTTCAGGTAGTTGTAGAGAGTAATAAGGTCTCCCTTCAGCCTCCTCTTCTTTGACTGGGAATCTTTGTTTTACCTGGGGTCATTGATGCAGGCTGTACTGGAATCATTCAAGCAAGGGTATGTATGCTGTCTCCACTAATGTTATGAACACCATTCCACTAGTATTAATACCAAAGGATAGCCAGATGGTGTATTAATTTTGTTCAAAGCAGCTGTGTTCCAAGCTTACTCTGTAGAGCATGGCTCACAAGGATTTGAGTCCATAAGAATCCCTGAAATACATTTGTCTTAGTCCCTACAAACTCAGCCTCTTATGTTGAAGTGAACATTAACACAAAAGAGGAAAGCCAGAACATCTTAAAATGGCTCTAGTGTAACCCTTAGTTGTGCACGTTCCACTAATTTTGTGGGGGAGAGATGTGTTAAATGCAATGGGAATAGGCATTGGAACTATGAACGAGTGAAAAATTTGGTACATTGCAAAATTTAGTGGAGGGGCAATTAGATCACGGGCATATAATCCCATTTAATAGTCCTTGGAACACACCTGTATTTATGACAAAAAAGAATGACACGGGAAAGTGGTGATTGCTTCACAATCTCCGAGCAGTGAATGCTCAACTGGAAGATATGGGAGCACTGCAGCCGGGACTGCCTCGAGTATCCATCATACCGGAAGGCTGGCCGATCATCATCTTGGATGTACAAGACTCTTTTTTTTTCTCAATACCATTACACCTTGCTGATTCAGAGTGATTTGCCTTTACGGTGCCCAGTACTAATTTGCAAGCCCCAGCTAAACAATATCAATGGACGGTATTGCCACAAGGCATGAAGAATTCCCCCACCATCTGCCAGATAACGGTATCTCGTGCGTTAGACGGCATCCGACGACATGCATTTGATGCATATATCCTACATTACATGGATGACGTTCTGCTGGCTGCCAAGAATAAGGGAAGAGTAGAGCAGCTATATGAACAGGTGACTCACACCTTGGAGGATCGAGGTTTACATATTGCTGATGCAAAGACTCAACGAGCGACAGACAAACAGTATTTGGGAGCACTCATCACCGAGGCAATGGTGAGGATACAAAAAATTAAGATTTCTCCAGACATAACCACGAAGCACCAGATGCAATACCTGGTGGGAGCTCTGCAGTGGGCTCATCAGTTCACGCCTATTCCCACAGAAATCATGGCCACTCTCTACTGACATCTGAAAGGAGCTGACCCGCACCCAGAACAGAAGTGCTCTTTGACAGCTACAGAGCGAAAGATCCTACAAGAAGTGGAGGAGATTATCCAAAAGTCTGAATTGCAGAGAATTAGGGCAGATCCTTTCTAAGTTTTTTTTTTCTTTCAGCTTTCAAAAAGTCCAGAGGAGTTAATGGTGTTATCTCTCTCGGGGAATGCCAATTTGCGAGAACACTCTGCATTCCAGGGTCACTTGTCAGCAACTGCTGGGTCCTAGTGCAGACAACCTTTAGGGATAATTGAGCCAATGATAGAGGAAAATTCAAATGATTTATTACAAATTATTGAGTGGATATTTTACCACTTCAACCTTAAAAACAAACAAATAAACAAAACATAGTCACTAGATTTAAAATTATTACAATAATAATCACCAAGGGAAGAAAAAGAAGTGTTCAGTTATTGGGCCAAGACTCGACAATCATTTATATCCCAGTGACAAAAAATATGCCACCTACTGCATGGCAAATATTTTGAATTCACACGTAGATCTAACAGATTATCTAGGAAGTATTGATATCCATTTACCAAGTTATGTCATTATTGAATGTAGCCCTCAAGTAGTAAAAATATTCTTAGCAATCAGGAGAGACACTACAAAGATGAAGGTGTAATATGTAATGAATTTTTTGCGGTTAGCAGGAGATGATAAAATTGTGCTGATGTTGAAGCATATGCAAACCATGTCATCAAAATTAGAGCGAGTACAAGACAACGTGAAAATGCTATTGAAAAACAGTTATTATGGGCAATGGTCAGGTCTGTATAAACTATTAACATGGGACAAGGTTATGCTTGTGTTTTCACAGGTACAGGACCACTTTGGGTATCTGCAACAAGGATCAAACAACATCACTGTGTGACAACTGTTAAGCCTCAACCACAAAAGCAGTTGACAGGAATGAGGGGGAATGTTATTTTTAATGGTGTTAATTGCTTTAACAATTATCCTGTGTGTTACAGTGTATACAACATCAAGTCAATCATATGTTTCACCTGAATGCTTTAGTCATCAAAAAACAAAAGGGGAAATTGTGGGAAAGTTTTACAGAGAAGGCGGCCTTGCAACAGAGAACTGAAATATAAACAAAGGCCAGTTCGGTGAGGAGAAAAGACAGTGTTCTGGTAAACAGTTGGAAGGAATACAAGAACTGGTTCAGTGGGAACGAGTACCAGCTGAAAGAAAAACAATTCAAGAGAACTATCAACATAGTTAATTTTACTGTAACTTGGTTTCTTAGCATGTGCAGTAGTTTAGCCACTAATATGTTAGTAACGGCTTTATGGACAGTTACCTTTAACCAATAATACACTGTAGAACGGGGGACAGGGGTGCGGTTCTGGCTATTGCGGCTTGGTGGCCGGGGAGCAATCTGGGGGATGTGGGATGCGCTGGCTGATGCTTTGCAGGGTGTATGGGACTGGTTTGCATCATTTAGTTTAACAGAATGGATCCTATGGGGTGTTGCAGCTTTGCTTCTTCTTGTTATTGCTTCCAATGATTTGAGTTGTGCATTTCAATGTCTCCTCTCACGTATGCGTGGCATGCAGCACGCCTCTGCTGTTCAACGTGCGCTACTCCCTCAAGGGGAGGGGGATTTGTGGGCAGAGTAGGTCAAAAAGTTAGGGACGGCGATGCGGAAGAACATGGGATGTGATGGTAGAGGTTAGGAACTGGCCAAGAAGGAGGGCCTATTGCAGGACAGGGCTATAAAAGCAAATTACGTATTCAATAAAGCCACCATTTGAGCTTTCTCTATATTAGAGTCTGCGTCTCAATGGTCCTCACCGAGGAGGAGCGAGAGTCCTGTACAGGGGGGTGTTTTTGAGATGCAACAGTAAACTCTGCTGGATGATCCACAGGAAAAAAAGGTAGAAATTGTGTAGTTCTTAATTTAAAGGCTGATCTCAATAAAGAATATCCCCTGAAGGATGTTTTATCTCTGAGAGAGCTTTATCACACTGGAGAACCAGGTTTCTTTCAGAATTTCACTGATATCTTTCTGAAGCACCTGAAATCTCACTACTTTTCAGTGACAAAAAAGTGCTAGTTAGGAAAGATAAAAACAAAAAATTGACCATTTGGCTTTGTTGAGATTGTCACATTCGGGATTAAGTTCCTGACAGTAAGATCAAGCAGGTAATGAAAGTCTTTGCTGAAAAGGAGTAACACCTCTGTAAGATGCAGCAAAATGCATTATAAACACAATATGGTACTCTTCAATTGCTCGGTTTATTCGGACAATTATATTCGTATCTGGTAAAAACAATGGAGAAGTCATCTCCACCAACTGGTAGATAAACATAGCTCTAGGAGAAAAAAAAAAGCCTGCCTGAATGATTTGATAATACTCTTCATTGGAGTTGGAATTCTACCCGTGACGTTGTGTACTTTTGCAATTCTCAGAAATAGTGTTTGCCCATCTTTCTGCCATTTCCAAAGTTAAGAGCTTTCCACTATTTGTTAACCTTTATACATTGTAGCTTCAGTTGGGTTGAGCCTGAACATTTGCTAACTTTCTAATGCGGAAATGTTCATGTGCTAGTATACTCTATTACTTCTTTTTAAAATACTGTTTGGGGTGCTATAGAATTATAGAATCAGCAGGTTGGAAGAGACCCACAGGATCATCGAATCCAACCATTCCTATTTATACCTAAATTATACCCCTTGAGAAAGAAACCACCATGATTTTCCAAGACAACTACTCTTTTTATAGCTGAAAAAAACACATTGGCGCTGACGGTAGCTTTGGATGAAAATCAACTGGCTGAGGGTAGGCTTTATTGGGATGACGGGGTGCGCATCAGTAAGTTTGCATGATAAATGAACTAATTTCAAGTCTACAAGGCATGAATATTCCTGTTTGATGTCCCTTCCCACCCAAACAATTTTATGAGTCTATGAATCTGTCCCGTTTCACTTTAACTGTGACACATGAGGTCACCAGGTTTCTCAAACCATGAATTTTTTAGCCAAATTATAGCTGATCACCCTAAAATGTGACTCCAGCAGCAAAGCAAAGGTGACCACTTGACCAAGATGCGTTTCTACTTCTACAACAGCAGCTGTGAAGATAATTTAAGCTGCCTCATTAAGATAAATTATGGGTTGGAGATGCTCAAGGTCTGGTTGGATGGGGCATGGAGCAACCAGATCCAGTGGGAGGATGAGGAGTTTCTGCTAAACCATAAATGCTTAAGTATACTAACTCTTTTATCCCTTTTCGCCTTCCCTTGAAACTTGCATTGCAGACATATTTTCAGATAGACCAGAAACCAAAAAATGTCTGCATGAATCATACTTTCTGTTGTGTTCTTGAAGTCTCATGTTAAATAGTGATTAATCTTTTTCTTCCAAAGTTCAGTTATCTTCTTTCTTTTAAGGCTTAGTTCTTATATTAGAGTTAGGCTAGTAACTGGAAGAAGTTATGAAAAAACTCTTCTTTTCAAGACAGAACTGGACTTGAATTCTGGTGTTAAAACTGACTAGAGATCTTGAAAAAAATTGTTTCATCTCTTCTACTTTATTATGAGGCTGCCTGTAAGCACTCTTCTTATCAGTATTATTTAGCTCTAACACATAGTATATTGCAAATCCACTAGAAGACTTTTCATTAAAGTCATGGAATTGTATGTTCTTGGAACTGCAAGAGAAACAGGCCAGGCAGTCTGGCATACTGTGCTTGAAGAAAGATGGTTCTGTATTTAAGGGTCATTTATTTCTGTGTTCTTTGAATAAGCAGGTTATTGTGACCTTCTTTAGGAAGCTGTTTCATAGTCATAGCAGATCCTATTATCTGTAAGTTTTCTGTGTTATTTAACTTACTATTTTTTCAGTTTTCTTTCATTTATTCTAGCTTTGTTTCTTTGTGACTTGAAACAGACAATAACGCATCAAGACATGATCTAAAGTAATGTGAATTTACCTTGTCAGCAAAGCATATCAGAGTCCTTACAAGGAGAGTACTCACTCTCAGTGGACAACTGGTCTGGGAGGACAGTTGACATATGACTTTCAGCCTTAAAAACTCAGCACACTTCTTTAAAAAAGGAGATGGGCTGGATTATGAACCAGTGTCCTAATGACTCCTGAGTGATGTTTATTTATTGTCGTGGCATGCTTTCTCCAAAAGGAAGAATTCTTCTTCCAGAGAAAGAACATCTGAGATGAGTAATTTTTTTCCTTTTCTTCTATTTCTTTCTTTAATTCTGCTTTTTCTTTTTCTTGGAAGTGTTAACTCCAGAGTAAGGGGAGCAGATGAGCTCCCACTCTGCATCCTGCTAGAAAATCTCTCTCGGATCTGTCAAGAAAGGAGGTGAATATGGTCTCATCTTTACTAAAGGATGCACTGAAGGAAATATATGGCTGCAATAATCCTATATATTACTGGTATTTCCAGATGTAAAAATCTGACTGATTGCATGATACTCTGTCTGTTCATTGATTCTGTAAGGAATTTGTTTATGATGAGCAACAGCAGTGCTTACTTAGCAGAAACTTAAATTGATCCCCTTTCCCGTAATCCTGCACTGCAAACTTGTATCTTTTGATATCTATCATTCTTCTTATATCCATTCTGTCATTGCTGATTTTCAAGGTCTGCTTTTTCATCACTGGATCCTTACGGAATGTTGTTTTCTCAATTCTGTTTCTGACATTAATTCTAGCAATAATTTTTAATTCTTAACATTGCATTAGGACCATAATTCAATACTTATTGGTGTCATTTGATTACTATTTCTATTTTATGTTTGTGATGGTCATTACCGATAGAAATTAATGAAATCTAGTACCAGCAAGTTTAAATTAATTCCAGGATAAACAGTTTCAGATGGCTAAGTATAAGTATAATCCTTGCTGCTATAGTTCCTTTATTTATTTTTTTTCCTCACAATGAATGTAGTTTTACCTGGATTAATTCACCCGTATGTGAATCTAAAATGTTTCTTCAGGATCCTGCAGTTCAAATTATGATTGGGATATTACTGGAGTTTTTCTTACTTCCTCCCCCTACCCTTGCTAGTCTAATCAGAATTCTAAAATAGTTTATACGTAGGCAGACATCAGTAAGTAATTAAAGGGTTTTTTTCTTGCACCCTCCTTATTTTGGACCTTCATATACATATTTAGAGAGAGGGAGAGATGTCCTTAGAGTTTTGCAGTTTCCACTTTCCTTGTTTGTTCCCAACTTCTTGGAACAACATATTTTATTTACTTCAAACAACGTATGCAAGGTCAGGATCTGCTGATAACTCATGGACATCTTTGTAGCTCACATTGCCAAACAAGACCAATAGCATTAATGGTGTAGTGAACATGTAATTAAGAGTATCAAGCCAAATTAGAATCTAATTGATGACCCAATGATGAAAGTATCCACTTCTCATTGACTGTTTCCTGAGCCGACAAGTCTCTTTTGGTGCTCTGAATTTTCATTAACGCTTATGTAAAGAACAAAGCAAAGAACAGCTGTTGCATCATAGCCTGAAACAATTGTATAATAAGTTAATACATTTTGATTGTTTTAGATTTATGGAGATAAACAAGAATTCTCATGCAAAAATGAGACCGATCTGCCTACAAGGATAAAGGCAGAAATAGGTACGTGTATATCTTGATAAGGCAATTACAGGGGCAACATTATCTAGCCATGTTTATCACAGGAAAGTAGTGACTGCTGAGTAATGTCAACTCTCGAGCTCCATCATATTTTAGCCTCTACTCAGTCATAATGTTCATAGAAATCAGCAGCTATTGTATCTGAGCAAAGATTTCTGCATTTGATTTTCACAATTTCTCTGCATTTCTTGGCATATGGTCAAGTCAAACATATGCAAACCCATACATATTAGGTGTGCATGAGTTTGATAAAGTAAATATGTTTTTTCTTGCAGTATTGTCACAAAGTATCATATGCAAAAAAAAGCTGAATATAATTGTTTTCTATTATTCAGCTGTTTCTGATGGGAAATAATGTAGCACAAAAGGAAGAAAATTTGAAATTCATAAGGAAAGCTCACCCACAAGGCTACCAATGTTCACCTAATTTTTTTATTTGCAAATGTGAACAATCATGACACACCAGAAGGGAAAATCTTTGCAAAGATACCTATTTCCTATCAGAGGCATATATTGTAAAAATCTAAGTCTGAAAATCCCATAGAATGGCAGCATCTAGGGAAAGGGGAGCTTAGATGTTGGTAAAATTTCTTTGCAAAATACATAGCTTTATTAATATTTTTTGTAAGCGAAGACAGAGATCTGATATTTGTGGTTTAGGGCTTTTTTTTTTTTTTTCTAGAGAGAATTACACTAGAGGGCATCATGTTCTTAATGATAATGATGTTCTGAGACAGGTACAAAACTGACAGCTGCATCACAGAATCACAGAATAACCAGGTTGGAAGAGACCCACTGGATCATCAAGTCCAACCATTCCCACCAATCCCTATGAGAGCAATGAGGTCTCCTCTCAGTCATGATACTTTCCAATACACTGCTTGTGGCCCACAAAACCAGAAATTTCTTATGATGTAAGTGAAGATGTCTTCATCTGTATCTTGTTTTGTTGTAAACAGAAGCTGTAGCTCACAGAATTAAAATCAAATAAAACTTCGGAATCCAAGACTCAGCTGGTGCCAAACATCAGACCATTATGCCTGTGAAGATACAGATTCCAATTCTATCTCATAAATATGAACTCTGTGTTGCTTATTGTTTGCTTGTGTTCTATGTGGAGTCAAAAATTTGTTTGGAATTACTTGCAATCCTTTCAGCACTCTGTGGAAGAAATTAGATGTGCTCGCAGCCTGCAGAAAGTACTATCATATTCTTGAACCACAGGCTTTTGCTCTATTTCTGTGAAACGTCTAACTCTTACTATTAATTCCTTTAATGACTGTTTTATGAAGCATGGTTTTCAATCTTTTGATGGTCTTATTGCCCATATAGTAATGTTACATCCATAATTGCAATAAATAGTTCATTGTTTCAATAAAAAGGCTATAAAATTAGCCCTAAAGACAGAACACATCTATAGATCACACACAGGGAATCAGTATCTGTGCAGATATTCTGAAGAACCTAAAATTATTCCTGCCTGAAAATGAGTAGCCTTTCAAGTTGTTAAGGAAGTATGTGACAAGGGAGGTTGCTTGAATTGTTTCTCACAGGAGATGTGGGTGAGTTATTGAATTCAGTGAGATTATTTGATGTTTTGCTCAATTTGATTAAGCTTGAGGAGATTTCTAAACAAATTATCATTCACTATGACAAAAGTGATGTTCTAGATGAGACAGGCAATAAGTTGTTCCAGGCTGTTGTAGTAAATCACTGAAATAATAACGTATGTATTTTTAAAAAGTCAGAGAGGACACTAGCTCATAGTCCTGGAGTATTAGAGCAAAAGATTTGACATCAGTGCACCAAAAATCTTGCTGAATTGCACTCAATTTGCTGTGAACAAAGGATGTTGTATTGCCTGCATTCAGGAGTCCCATTTAAACATCCCAGAAATTCAGTGACCATGAGCAGCTGTTTGTATTTGAAAAGAGAATAGAATCACAGAATACTTTGGGTTGGAAAAGACCTTTATGGGCCTTCTATTCCAAGGCCCCCAACAGAAGCAGGGATATCTTTATCCTTTAACTTCAGTGTGCTTAGAGCCACATGCAACCTGACCTTGACTGTTCCCAGGAATGGGGCCCCCACTACCTCCCTGGGCAACTTGTTCCAGTGTTTCACCACCCTTGTTGTAAAAAAATGCCTTCCTTCTATCCAGCCTAAATCTAGCCTCTCTTAGTTTAAAACCATTACCCTTTATGCTTTAATGTAAAATAACAGAATGGTAAGAGAGAGTTCATGGTAAAGATAAAGGCTACTGGGAGAGGTATCAAACTGAGACAATATGGACCATAAATAAAAAAGATGTTTGGAATTGGGCAGGTATGTGCACAAGTTTCTTTTTAGAGTGCAGTTAAGATTTCTGGGGAATTTAAAAAACTTTGAAGTGATTTTGAAAACCCAAATGGTGTGTTTAAGTCTGAAGGAAAAAAAAAATCTTTGCCAGAAGCCAATTAAATTTCAGAACTGTTTTGGTCTAAATTAAATCTTAGAACTATGGGATGAATTCTTAAACTAGAATCCACTTCAGAGACTTTAAGCCACTGAAAAAATCTATTCTTCATTCCTAAAAGTGCATTTTCTATGAGTATTGGAGCAGGCATCTAGAAAAGAGTCCAAAAATGACCTTGAATGTGCATACTGTTTATTTAATAATCTTCATTAACAAACTAATGAGCCTTACACTGTTTCATTGTAATTTACCTACACAACTAGCAAGTGGTTCCACTATTTGGAAGACCTCCATCAATTTATTTCTCATATATTATTTGACAGATGACCCCATTTTATCCTAAGCCAATGCCAGGTGGAGCAGCAGGAGAGCTCCCAGCTGTTCCAGGGTGACTAACGTGGTGGAAACTGGCAAAGAACAGCATGAGGATTGATCTGCACATTAAAGGGAGATAGAAAGTAAATAAGTTATCTTCTTGCTAGGACAGGGTAATACCTTTCTTTTATTCTTCATTTCTGCCTTCTTTTGTAAAAGAAGAAAAATACCAGTTTTTCACACCAACTAGAGTTAAATGCATGATGTGTGGACTTCCTACTTTATCTATCCCTGTAGTAACCATAATACACTATTTGGGAATACTGGACACTGTCAGCTTACTGCAAAGTAAAAAGAAATTTGACATACAATGATATAGTGTGCTGTATTAATTTTCTGATTACATTTTAGTGTAATCTTGAAATTTGACAGCACAATGAATTTTTTTTTGTGCATTCCAGAATTCTGCAACTCATTTTTATGTTAATCTCTTATCTAACTGGTATTCATATGCTAATTTGTTATTAGCACACCAGTATACTCTTAACATAGAAGTGACTTGTTGCCATCTCACTGAAAGGCACTTAAAGGATTGATAAGTTTATTTAACAGAAAAAGCACAAATCCATACCCTACTTACACATACCAGTACTATTTAGTGTTAGAGAAATTCCTTTGTCTTCTCTGAAATTTATGCAGCAAACTGGTGTGAGGGAGACAATAGTGAGGAACATTGTCTGTATCCACACAGCTGTGCTGTCCTACCAAATTTATCCCCTTTGGAACTAAATAGATCCTACGTGGATTATGCTGGAAGGAATAGGATGGATGAACAACCCATCTGACAAGTCTTTGTCTCTATAAACAAGATCAGAAAGGTAGAGAGAGGGGTGCAGTGAGTTGAGTGGTTTCTTTTTATCATCGTCCCTGGAGGTACTTAAAAGGTATGTGGATATGGTGCTCAGGGATGTGATACAGTGATGGACTTGGCAGTGTAAGGTCTGTGGTTGAGCTCATCTTAAAGATCTTTTGCAACCTAAATCATTCTGTGGTTCATAGCAGATCAGTATAAAGTGCTAAAAGTTGTTCAGCATCCAAGGGAAGGGAACTCCAGTGCAACAGTGCCTCTCAAAAGGCCTCAGAGGTTCTGTACTCTTACATTGCTTCCAGAAAGACCTGGACTGAAACACGAGGAAATGTCTTGGTTTTAGTAGCAATAATTTGTTTAATGGGTAAGCGAATATGGGCTTCGTATGTGTAGCAAAAGCAAGAGTCCCTTTTTCCAATTGTTCAGCTGAACTAGTTCAACTTGCATTTTAACTGGCTTATTTAAACTTACTTTACTTGTAGGATTCAAAGTTTGTACTGGTGGAAGGAAATTACTGCACATGTAGACCTTTTCAGTGTTAGGTTTTTGCAGAGCATGAGAAACCTGATTTGTTACTATGACTTTTCTATTTGTTAATTATTTTGTTCTGAAAAATGTTCATAGACTTGTATGCATTTTACTATTGCCATATTTAGACTTTTGCTTTTCCTGTAAGGTTTGGAGTGAATGTGTAAGACAGGACAGTGGGAGGTAAGAATTTCACACACATCCTACCCCATACTCAGAGATGCTTAGGAACTCTGCCATTGCACCACAAACACTGTGTCATACCTTTTTGGATATGCATTGCACGATCCAGAAATATGCATTTATAGTTAGCTGCAACTACTTCTAATTATTGTGTCCAAATATTTACTATGCCAAATACCATTACAGAATGGAACCTCATAAAAGCTGTACATCTATCAAAGCATAACTGCTGTGGTGCAGTGTATGAGTGATGTTTCTGCTGGTGTGACCTTGCAGGTCAGGTTTCATACTGCAATTGGCTTTAATTAGAAGCTGTCCTGTTCTCTAAGTGCTGTCAGAAAACTGAAATTCAGTGCCACTTTTAAAAATATGAAAGGAAGTAAAGCACAAAAGGTTTTGTGGAACTGAACAGGGAAAGGGCAGGCACATTGAATTGCAGGACTAAGAAAAAAAACCTCTTGCAAATTTATGCACCATAGCTGAAACTTGTGAGCAGTGGTCAGTAGTATTTTTCTCTGTTGAGATAGAGGAAAAGGAAGGATATTTTTTAAGGTTTATTATGTCATAATTTTTGCAATTTTTTCAAAGTCTTTATTTGCATTTGTCCCATGGGCTTGCAAAGAATGACAGATATCAATCTCAAGTCTGAGACTGAGGACTTCTCCTAAGGGTACCAGTTGTGAGTGGTGATTTTCTTTAGTATGTGTCTCAGCTCCTATTCAATTAAGACTGCCAGTGAGCTCACTCATTCACTAGTTACTAATGAGCCAAAGCAATTTATTTAGTAGGTAAATTTTTTGAAAATTAATTTATTCACTGCTTTTGTAGTCACAGAATTGAAGCTTCAGCTGTTTTTTATCTGGTATACCCTTTCCTCCAATTCACAGCTGTGTAGACTTGCCTTACACATTTGTTGGCTATTAAGAAATTCCCTTCTTGTAGTGTTGAATACACATCCAGCTCAATGGCATGCACATCTGCTGTCTTGCAGGTCAGGGGGTTCCTTCAGAAGATATCTCACAGGAAGAGGTGCTGGGATCTGAGAATGTGAACACTTAACTGCATAGTTTGGAGGGAGTTATAAAATTTTTAGCTCAGGGACTGGTAATAGCAACACAGGACTCAAAGGTAAGATTATTTACTTCTTCCAAAAGCTGTACCGTAGACCTAACCTGTGTATCACAAATTATTATTTCATGTAGAGGTACTAAAGTGGTGGGAGAATACTTTCAAAGCCAGGAATGTGCTTTCACACAGAGATGAAGTACTGTATGTTTAGGTAGCATGGAAATATCTATTAAGCAAAGAAAGTGAAATAAGACCCAAACCCATCAAAACTTTATGTAGTACCAGTGTATGGTGCAGTGTTGATTTTCAGCCCACCAAGTACTTATAGAGAAACATGTGGTCTAGAGATATCAGAGTACACAGATATTATTGCTTTTTAATCTAAAAAATTCAAATCTAGACTAAGGAAATTCCCACTAGTGATGGCTCTTCCTCAGTGTATGTAAAATAAAACATATGAGGCCAGTTGTCCACATTCTGATGCCATCATTTTGTGCTGATGACACCAACGGACAGCGCTGCTGACAATCATATTATACAAGCCAGTAATTAGACTGACATAGCAAGTGAATATCTTCTTGACACTACTAGCGGTGTCCCTGTAGTTATACTGCGTCATGTTGTGGTGGGTGGTGTGGGGAATCTTACATTCACATCTGGCAATGCTAAAACTGCCCTGTTTTGTAAAATAATGTAGATGTTACATAGTAATTTATTTTTGAATATGTAGAAGTATATTACAAACAATGTATTTTCAACGCATTTTTAGGGAATATGGGTAATGACATTTAATAAGAATATTTCTGGGCTGTTTTACATGGTATGCTGCAAAATGCATGCTTGCTCTTTCTGAATATTGTAAGTTTATGTAAACAGTTCAAGAAGATCGGAAGGAGAGAATGTAAAATGTGTGTCAACCAATCAAAAACTGTGGAGCCAGTTACTCAAGTATCTGTAAAATAATCCCAAGAGTTTTACCAAAATAAATAAGGAATTTAGGGAATCGTATAATATCATTGAATTTGTTAGAAAAAATTAAAGATTAATAATAAAGTTAGTTAGAAAAAAGATAAATATATTTTCCAGAGAATTTCAGTGTTTTGTGAGATTCTGATAAGTATGGTGAGATACAGAATCAATTTATCCTGTCTCCAGGGAAGATATCTGGCAAGCTCCTCCTTTTCTAAAATCATTTATCTGTTCACTTACTTGACTTTGTAGTCATTCATCCATTATCTGTACACTTGTATTACCCTGGGTTTGCAACATCTCCTCTGAAATTCTCAGGAATTTTAAAATAGTCTATAAAAATTTTTTTTATTAAGGGATGAAAATTGCAAAGGAAGTAATACATCAGATCACATGTAAGGATTTATCTTTTATGATATGATTTTTTTTATTTGAATTACATACATTATAAAAAATCCAATTCTGTGTTTTTTCTTATCTTACTGTTAGAGATAATAGTCAGTCATGGGGGATTTTGAATTGCTCTTAACAATTAACTTGATTGTCTTTCTGTTGTAACTAAGGAAATGTTCAATGGCTGAAAAACTGGCTGAGTTAATATTAATTCTTAAGAAAATTTTACAGTCAGAAGTACTTTATTGCAAATTAACACAGATCGTGTAGTATGAACCATTAGTTCTGCACCTAATGTGGTTTATGAAATGTGTCTTAGCAGACATACCAAGTTTCTTCTTCCCATCTTGTTATGGAATTTTAGTAATGATCTTTTTTTTTTTTTTTTTTTTTTTTTTTTTTTTTTTGTCTGCTGTCTTCCAACACTGTGTTATAGTATGTCTTATGGCTTTTAAACTTTCCATAGTATAGGGATATATGACCCATGGGGTCTGAATATATAGAGTGTGTGTGTATATATATATATATATGTAGTGAACTCTTCCGGAAAGGACTGTAAATTCTTCATGACTGCTGGGAGTGGATCCAGAATCAAATGATGCCTCTCAACTGTGTGCCCCCTCAGCCCCTCTAGAACTATGGAGCTGTTCCTACCAGGAACCCTGTGGAGTGACTGAGCCCTGAACTAAATGCGCAGGAAGAGGTGTTGGTGTTTGCTAGCTGTAAAGTTCAGGAAATCTTTTTGGTGCAAATATTTCTTTTATAACTGCAAGGTCAGACTCATTTCCCTCTGCCTTTTGCTTATGAAATGTTTGTTTGCCTTTTGAGTATTTGTTAAGTATATTTGCTTCAAGTATTCCTTGCGTAGGCTTTGTAAGGGAGAGGTCTTTTTAGTCTGCAGTGCTGTTGCGTGATATATTATTGTCATCACTTGCTTTTAAGCTCCTGAAAGATTGCACAGGCAACGAAATTTAAGCCTGTTGTTTCAGAGTTTTCTAGAAGATCTACTAAAACCCTCTAATCAGCAATACTGAAAATCAATCTTTATAAACTAAGCTGTGTATTCTCAAATCTATATTTTTGATCTGCCCACTGGGAGTTACTTTTGCTTAATTTATATATATGTATATATACAAAAATGTATTTACTAAAATTTTCTTTGAAGATTACTTTACAATTATTTACTACCTCATTTTTGATTTATCCTTTCTATACAGCTCTTATTGCCTAATATAATAGATGGTTTACAATCCTGTTTGTCCTATATTACAGTTAAGAGTTCAAGATAATCTTTCTCTACTTCATCTTACTACTTTATAGACTAGTGGGGAATTGGACTTTCAGAGGTACTAAGGATTATTATGGTGTGTGGTTAGTAAGACTGATACTAACATTCTGAGATAAAAGTGGTTATCAGAAACCTGGGCCTCCATATAGTGTAAAACATTGAAGGAGTTTATAGCTGACTTGCTGCATATTTCCTTTCATTAATTTAAGTACAATAGCTAATGGAAGCATGACAGGAGAAATAATTCCACGTAAAGGAGCACTGGAGGTTTAAATTGTAATGAAATAATCCAACCAAAAAACTGAAGGAAGTGCAGTATATTAGTAAAAACCATCTGTATGTGTGGAATATGAGGGATCTTGCAAAAGAGACTGCATGAACCAATCATTGCAAACAAAGAAGATGCATGCTCACACATATATATGCACAGCTATAGTTTCTATTTCTTTCTGTGCCTAGGAAGAGACTTAAGCATTCAAAAATATTTCAGGCATGGGAATTGTAAAGATTCTTTGCTAGAAGATATTTATCATTGAAGTAAACTTGAAGCTCGCTATGGATTTCAAGAGTTTTTGGTGATTTATAACAAATTTTAACATTGCTACATACACAAGCAGCTTTGCAGAGTGTAGAGGATATCACATCAACATCTAGAAAACTGGGATTTTGCATTGTCAAGGAAGAAGTTACACTAATTATATTTTTATAGCAATTGAAATAAATGAAAATATGCATGAAATGACACCTGCAGTACCAAATACACTATATTTTGCTGTTTATAAAAAGACCTATGCTTTTTAATTTTTTTTCAAAAAATTTATAATTATCAAGATTTACTCTGTAACTATATAGAAAGCACTAGCCCTTGGGCAGTTTAGGGACTAAAATATCTAAATCATAGTATGCACATAAAGAATTAAATTGGCCAACTGTATTGCTGGCTGAGAGAACCAAAGGATGAGTTAACACAGAGTCAAAAAGGAGGCTTCAGACTGTGATATTGTGTTTTTCTTGACAGGAAGAAATAATACAATTAATCATTTAGCTGAACCAAAAAAAAAATCCCCCAAAAAGCAAAATATAATGGAAATAGATTTCTAAATCTTTAGAAAGTGAATGACTAAGAGTAGAGTCAAAGGCTTCTTTAAAATAAATGGGCGAAGTTTATCTACAGTCAATTCTTACTAATGTTGGTAAAATTCTACCTGGAATTAATCTGGCCTAATTTCTAATCTATGGGGGAGAAGGGGGGGTAGTAGGAAGGAGGAGAAGGGTTACTGAACAAAACAAGAAAAACATAAGCTGAAGGAAAAGCTCACATAGCACATTAATCACTTGTTCAAAAATGGCTTAAAATGTTTTATTTAGTCTTCATGGATCATCACAGCAAAATTCTTTCTGATACCTGGGAAACACTCAAGAAATGGGGACGTATGGTCAGTAGAATTAAGGGCACAAGCTCTCAACCAGTGTAAGTAGGCTAACTTTCTTGAAGTCAGTGGAAATAAAATGGTTTCCATGGATGAATATCTGATCACAATGCAATCTGGAAGCAATGGATTATGCTATACTTTGAAATTTTACTGTATGGTTATTTCTGCTGAATAAGAGATTTATGCTAATATATGTTGAACCTGAAATATCCCCTAAAATAAATTTGTTCCCTATTTTTCAGCTTCTCAGAGCCATAACCAAAACTTGGTTGGCTTTCTCAGTGATTGCACTACCGGATTTTAGTCAGTTTGGACAATATCTAACCAGTAAACTAAATTAAGAACCAGCTTCAGTGGCTCTTTCTTCTTTTTCATGTTATATATAAACAATTTGATAGTAAGTTTCTGGCTTTTCTGTTTTGCTTTGCCCTCTCCAACCATGTCTAGATTAACAGTAGCTCTATGAATGACTTGGTTAAAGCATTATCAAAAATTCTCTGTCTGCTGCCTAGTCCTTAGTGAAAGACTGGTCTTCATGATTTAAGACAGCGCAAAACAGAGGAAACTGAAAAACAGGCATATAAATGCATACTTATATTAGTTCTTTCAGAAAATTACAGCAAAATATTATGAAGTTTATGTGTGCATGAGTTTTTGCTTCTGCTAAGCTAAAAGGAGTAACAGAAGTGTGTAGCTGTGTGGTAAAAGGTATGCGTTTGGTACTGCAGGTGCCAGTTCATGCATGTTTTATTCTTATTTGTACTATAGAAGCAAAATGTACAGACAGTTTCATCAGATTATTCAAAAGAAAGCTAAAATTGCAATCAGAGAATTGAACTGGAAGGATTGTGGAAGGCTAGATAATTCCACTCTGGGGAATATGGAAGGCAGCTGCTGCTCAGAAGAAATGGAAAGGAGATGCAGGCAACAGGGGTAACCTGTGTTGTTGCTGCCAAACACTTTTTCAACCTTGTTCTCCTACTGAAGTTTGCTAGACCTGCCAGTGAAATAAGCCTTCACTGTTAAAGACTTTTTACTTGACATCTAGTTTGGATCTTCCTTCACATGTTTAAAACTTACAGCTTCTTGTCTCGGAGAGCTGGGGGTGTTCAGCCTGGAGAAGAGGAGGCTGAGGAGAGACCTTATTACTCTCTACAACTACTTGAAGGGAGGTTGTGGAGAGGAGGGTGCTGGCCTCTTCTCCCAAGTGACAGGGGACAGGACGAGAGGGAATGGCCTCAAGCTCCGCCAGGGGAGATTTAGGCTTGAGATTAGGAAAAAGTTCTTCACGGAGAGGGTGGTTAGGCATTGGAACAGTCTGCCCAGGGAGGTGGTTGAGTCACCGTCCCTGGAGGTGTTTAAGGTGAGGGTAGATGAGGTGCTTAGGAGCATGATTTAGGGATTGGTGGGAATGGTTGGACTCGACGATCCAGTGGGTCTCTTCCAACCTGGTTATTCTGTGGATATTCAGAACAGGTACTTCCCTTCCTGTCTATAGCTTTTTTACATTTTTGAAGACTTTTAGCCATTTGATCTTCTTTAGACTAATCAACGCTTATTTGTTTAGTCATTCATCACTACCATAACTCCCCAAACTGGATGTAGTATTCCAGCTGAGACCTTACCAAAGATGAACAAATTATGCTCTCTCTAAATTGGAATACAGAACATATGGGAGGTGTTTCTCTCCTACGAACCATTTGCCTACACCCACGAAGAAGGCAAGAGACTTCAATGTGAGTAGAAATTACAAAAGTCAATTTTTAGTACAAAGTGAATCTTGAAGCCTGTATTCCCAAAATAAAGAGCTGTGTGATGCAGTGTATCAGAGCATATTCTGGTGCCATGGAAATGTTCCTCTCCCAGGGAACCACAAACACCAAACTCAAAGCTTAATTAGCCTTGGGATACTGAGGCTTTCATCATGGTCTGGTAGAGGCTTTTGTATACTTGATGCCCTGTGGTACACTCAGAGCACTTGGTCCCAAATGCAATCAGGACAAATGCAACAGCAAAATGGATTTTATAGAAAGGTTAATATTGTAAGAGAAGGACTAACAGCAAGGAACAATATCAAACTTATTGCAATTTTACCATTTTGAAAAAAAAAATCCTTTTCTTTCAGCAACCTACCCTGTACACTGCCCTTACCCTATACAGCTATGTATGATATTGAGATCAAAAGCCAGAAAATAAATATACTACTGGAATAGAATCTGGAAAATGGTTAGTCTCTAAAAGCAAAAAGAAAAAAAAAAAAAGTGATCTGTTTTTCAGGGCACAGATCCCAGTGAGGAGACAGGAAATAGAACTGTAATCATAGGACCATTTTCATATGAAATGGTAGTTTGGCTGAAGCCCAAATGAAAAAGCTCACAATAGCTAATGAGTCTTCTTAGGTGTGAATGAAAAATATATTGCTACAAGTATGTCTGTTGCCTTAAGGGGGGTTATTGGTATGTGAAAGAAGAAAGCAGATAAATGAAAAATGTTGGTTCTATCTCATTCCAGATCCTGAAAGTTTTATGTGATGCAGTGATTCTGGAAAATTAAGACTGATTAACTAAATGGTGAACTGGTTATTCTATGATTCTATGATTAAACTTCTGGTGCTCTTATTCAGAAGTTTATTTAGAAGAAGTGTTAATTGAATAAGTATATTAATACATTTAATGTCTCTTAGCTTTCAAGTCCCTATATTGTTGCTTATACGGACAACCTCTAACAGAAAACGGGAAGTATGGCTGGATGTGAAAATCCTGCTTGCATCCACGTTCTTCTCTGATATCTCAGAATTCAAGTCATTCCCTCCAACCAAGATCCTTAATGTTAGTGGCAGGATGTCAGTTTGTCGGTGCCTGTGCTGGAGGATACTAAGTCGAATTACACCTTCATAGTCTTCAGAATTTTACATCCTATCTAATATGCAAGTTTTCAGGGTACAGCTCTATGAGTTTCTTTTATTAGCTTCAAAAACTGGTGTTTTGCTTAGAAAGTTGGTGATGTATCAGTTTACGGTGAGCAACTAAGTATAAGGAAATTATTTTTGAGCAAAGGCAGAAGCATTGTTTGCTGCAACTTGAATCTTATGCTAGGAAGTCAAAGTCAGCTCCCCTCTTGGCAGCTCTAGCAAATGGTGCCACTTCAGTTCTTATTTGCCATCTTTTCTGAATGTGTCTGAAGACAAATCTCAGGGTTGCTGGAAGGCCTAAAATGCTTATGGTTTGACAAGATTAAAGCAGTCAAACCTGATAATTGCTTATAATAGTTTCTTGTAACAATACTTTTCACTTTGTTGGTTTATTTCTGATTTTAACAGGCCCCACGGCATATGGTGATTTGAAAAATTCTTGGGTTTCATAGAACTGTTTATTCACCCTGTTTAAAGGAAGGTCTTCCCTTTGTTAGCCAGCTATTTTCCTACTTCAGTCTTTGCTAGTTACTTTTGTTTCTGTGTCGTTGGAGGGGTGCAGTACAACACAATTTCAGAAGTGCTAAACGTTGAGGTATTTTAGGTAGATTAAGTCAAAACATGAAATTAAAATGTAGAAAGAAGATTATGGTACCATTTCTGTGTTACACCCCAATCATTTGCCCTCTCGATTAAAATGTCAAAAGGTAACCTTTTGATTAAAATATATCAAAGGTTGCAGATGCAATCATTGATTTCTCTTCTTAAGGTAACTTGGAAAAAAGGCTGTGCAGTGCAGTATGGTTGTGTTCTCTTTAGGGCGACTTGGAAAGGAATAGTCAGTCAGCTCCATGGCTAATGCATGGTAACGGAAAATATTTAGCCTGAGTTCAGCATGTACTTCTTGATTTGGGTTAATATTACTATTCATTGGGATGTTACATGCTTTTAACTAGAAACTACAGCTATACTATAAAATACTTCTATTTTTCACTCTATTGCAAAATATCTTTGGGTGAGAAGAAAATCATATTATTCTTTTTTGTAATTACATTTCAAGAACTAAAGTAAAGCAGGATATCTCCCTGATAAAGAGATATTCTGTAGCATCACCAAAATAAGCTCCAGTGTCCTGACACAGTCCCAGAGGCAGTCCTGTAAACTGTTCATCCTACAGCAGGTGCTTGTTACAGACCACTTGCACATTTCTTTCTATCCTTCATCTTCTTTTCAGAAATATTGACTCTACTGAAGGCTCTCCCACAGCTGCCTGTCTTCTCCTACTGAAGCTGACAGCTGTCCTACACTCACTTGGGTTTTAGAGATCAGTTCCAGAATTAGCTGCATTTTACTCTGTGAAAAACCTAAAGTATATAAAATTGCCATGTCACCAACTCTGTCAACATCAGTGGTGCCTATCATAAAAAATTCTGTCTTCCAAGGTGAATTTTGCAATGTAAGAATAAAGAATTGATTTTGTGAAACGAGTCTGTAGCCAGTACCACAGGGTCTGTTCTGTTTGGCTGTGATCAAATGACAGTTCAAGCAGATTCCTGCTCGTACTTCTCCCTAGACCAGTAGAAACTGTCATTTTAAAAAAATTGTCTGTCTTTTTTGCCACTGGCAGAAATTTCAATGTTACCTTTCCAGTATCTGACACTATTAGGTCTAACCTTACTGTGTTTTCTTCAGAAAACAGTGACTCATTATTGTAATGGGTCCTAAACTAAAGAAAAAAAATTATACATGGTTTTAGCAGCAGCATTTGTGGCCTACCTAAAGTTCTGGGTGCTGGGTTACCAGTTGAACTGCTGCTTTCTGAGTCTGAGCATGCAGAGCACTGTCTGTTTAAGAGCCCTCACTTTTCTTGTATTGTCCAGGAATTCTGTTCCCACATATATTCACATACTAAAACATAAAGAGAACTTTACTGAAGCAGAACGTCTGGGATGTGTAGGAGAGCCACAGGGACTTGAGGAAGCGTGATTTTACCACGCTAGTGCTTACCTTTTAATATATAAGAACTGCTGTCATTTTTTACTGACTCACTCTTTCCTTTTTTTTTTTTCCAATGATATTTACACTTCTTTCTTTTCATAATTCAGTACCATAACACCCAATTTGCCTGTGCTGCGAGGTGTTCTGCTCTGTTCTGGCCTCACCATTTTCCCGTAAAATGGAATTAGCCATGCATCTTACACACGAACTCTCTGCCAAGATGGAAAGCAATGTCTTCTTAGTTCTAGGTATCAGTGGTTGTTGGCAAAATCACATTTTTAGAAAAATGTAGCTTCCACAATTTACAGGCATTTACACACTGAATGAAAGCATTGTTAAATGCTTCTTTCCTTGCAGCTTTGTCTCTTTTCTTTGGTTTAATTCAAAGACTTCAGCACCCTGTTCCGCTGCATCATTCTCTCCAAAATCTTCCTTTGGCACATGTACCTGTCATGAATTTGAATGATCATTTCCCAGTAGCAGTGAACGCGTTCTTAGGCTCACACAGTTCTGACCCCAACCCAGTAATACAACTCTACTAGTCTTCTGCTTGCCAAAAGCAGAGCTCTTTAATTTTATACACTGTTATATTCTGTACTTTCAGTGAAGTTGAGAAATTCTTACCAGCTGCTGTAGCAATTAGATCCAATACCTAAAGCAGGATTGTAGCGCCGAATTCCAGGCTGGTAAAGTAGAAGTACTTAGTGATGGAAAAAAATCCTGAAGTTTTTCCTTCCTCCCTCGCCCCCTCCCTCACCCACCTACCACCATTTGCTGCTGTTCCTTTTCTGCATCTCCTCTTAACCAATTGTTTTTCCCCCTCAATATCCCATATTGTTTTGAGAACCTTAAGAGCATTTAGAAGAAATATTGACTATCTTTGTTACTGTGTGATCTAGTTGCTCTTCCAATTATAACAAATATGACAATTTGCAGGAAAAGGACAAAACTAAATGTTAGGTACTGCCTTATATTTTGTGACATAGAAAGTGCACCAATAGTGTTTCTGAAAAAAAAAAAAAAGGTGGTCATTATTTTGATGATTTGATGTGATACTTTGTAAAAGCTGAGACTGTTGACTTTGAAAATTGACTTAGTATATATTTGTTGCTGTGTTTAGACTGTATATTGTGTGCAGTGGGAAGTAGCTTTGCAAGTGTGATCAAGGAAGGACATCTTCCCCTTTTTTATCTCCCCTTTAAGAGTTGTTTAACTCGTTAAGGAACTCAAACATTCCAGAGAACCAATGAAGCAGCAGTAAAACTGGTTTTGAATTTTTCAACAGAAGATTTGTTTAAAGCTGTTTATAAACAAGGTAAAGCAAGGTTTGACCATGACAACTACTTTAATCCATTCTCTACTGCTTTTCTGCAATAAGGCTTTCTGATTACTTTGAGGACTAGAGGAGTTAGATGCTTGAAAAAAAAACACAAACCAACTTTGTTTTTTATCTTCATGCAGAACATGACATTATTATTATTTCCAAATTCAAGTAATGTAATGTACAGCTCAGATTTTTCCAGTAGCTTTCAGTAAGTGTTTAAACACAAAAGCATTCAAACATTTATGGCTCTGATCCAGCCATGATTTATTTATATACTCATTTTGGTTTTGTATGACTAACCCCATTAATTTGCATGATTTTCTGCACAGAAATTGTTAGTATTGTCACACGCAAGGCATGTCTACAAGTGCAATTAACTGTTCAAAGTAAAAGAAAATAAGCTGCCCTATCTGGTTCATGGATTGACATCTTCCAGCTGGCTGTTAATAATTCTTTTTCATTAACACTGCATCAAAGATATTTTCTAATTTTTTTTCTATTTTGTTTAATTAGATAGAAAAGTTAAACTATCACTTCCTTTATAATTAATTTCTCATCATTGGGGTTCCTTTCTTAGTCTCAGAGCTCAATAAGAGTCATAGTTTTGAATTCTGCAGCATTGCCAAAGCATGGCACTTTACAGGCCCTACCATAGTTTCAGAAATTCCCCGTGTCTGCGTTTACAGAAAAGGCAGTTTAGGCCTCTGCTAAGCCATAGTATATATTAGCCTATATGCATCAATTGGGAACATCATCCTTATTTTTTGGGTTTTCCAGTAAAGATTAAAGTCTTTGAAAGTCATGAGAGATAGTAGAGTCATGTGTGATAAAAATTAAACACTAAATAAAAGATATGTTATTTTCTTTTTTCACGAATTAATAGAGATGCTCAGTTCTGAGAATTTCTTGAACTTGCCAAGATCATAGACAGAATGACCTTCAAAAGCCCCCTAGCTTAGCAGCTAGATGGAGAGCTTTGCTTTGTAATTCTTTTCACAAGGAAACCAACTATATTACCAAGATTCTGTGTCAGATGGCACAAAGGAAACCCATAAACTCCTCTGATGTCTAAACACATGAACTTGTAAGTAACTCTACTGACCCCATGTTAATTGTGATGTGTGCAAGAGAGGACTTGAGGTGAAAAAACATCTGTGCTGTCAAGAAATTTGCATTATGTCAGCTATTATCAGGGACAGGGAAAGAATATCTGCTGTAATGGCTTGAGAGTGATCTTGTTAACAAGGATTCATATGAGCTTTATCTTGGGACTACCCTGAATTGGCTAGTTTTCCCCTGCAATTGAGTAAAATTGCTGCTTATCACCTGCTACCGAAAGTCTTAATGGTGGCATATTTCTTTATAGAAATATAGTTGTCAAAAGGAAAATTGAAACTATTACTGTTCTAGAAACCACATTTATAAGATACTGTGTATAACCATAGGGACATATAGGCTTATGTAAATATTTTTCTCTCTGGTGCATGTGATGTTTTATCCTCAGCAATGCACACAAAAAGAGACATGCCCAAGAATTGGTACTCCTGAGAGGGGAATTGGCTACACCAAAGATCTTTGTCACTTCCTTCTAGGTGCCTGATATATTCTGAAATGTCTATGCATTTTTTATACTGGATACGTGGTACACAAAATAACAAGAAAAATGTACTATGGGCTGTTGTATAGAATTGGTGAGCTAAAACACATAATCCAGTTATAGGGAATTAAGCTATTTGCAGATGTAGCCTCTAATGTAGCTGCCTGTTTCTCTAGAATTCCTTTTTAATGTTTTGTTTTGATTTTATGGGATCATAAGAATCAATCATAAAAACCACTGTGCTCTGGAATTCTTTTGACAAAAGTGTCTTTATTCTGTTTAAACTTTAAATGAAATTACAGCTTTTGGAAGCAATGGACTAAATAGAATGGACTGAGCAATTGGGTCCAGTTTTGTGTATTATTTCTGTCTTATGTTTGAAGAAGAGTTATTAGACTGAGATATTCCAGGGGAAAAAATATTCAAAATCAACATATGGGCATCTTGATTGGAATTTTTCTGGCCAGCAATATTTTAGAAGGTTATTAGATTGTTATCATGGATTGCCAAACTGCTTCTGATCTTTATAACAGAGCTATTTAATTCCAACTGTGAAACAGTAGCCAGAAATTCAGAAGACTAACTATTTTGCATGAGTCTTGAAGTTCATTTACTGCCTATCCTTGCCTGGCTTGCTGTAGGTGACGTTACTATTTCTAATGTCCTATGAAAGTGTACAAGACTTGCGATAACCTTCAGTGTGGCTGGAAAGGAAAGTGAAATGAGGTTACTTGCCAGCCTTGCTGTTGTTCATTTCCTATTGTCTGTGTTCCCTGTCAAATCCTCCGTGTCATGCAGTTACTTGTCCAGGATGTGATTTTCTAAAAAAGTAACTAAGTCTTTGCTCTCTTCAATAGCTCATAATTTATCTTTGTCAAAAATATGCAAGCGTTTCTTTTTGTTAGGTGGATGAGAACAGAATATAAATGCAAGTGCATGAGTGACACTTCCAGCACTGATGTCTATGGCAACAATCAATCACAAGTGCTTCAGTGAAGCAAGGTTACTGAAATGATGTGCTGCAAAACAAGCAATATTGTTGTAGGCTGGGATAACTGAGTCTTTTATTAGTGCTATTACACTGTGGTGCTTAAACAGTATACTGCTTGCCTTATACCTTAAGACTGGAATGATTCTAGGAATTTGCCTTTGCTGTTTCAGGCACACAAACAACACAGGAGTTAAAAGAGATTTATCCATTGACTGCACAGGTTAAGTTTTTAAATTGATGAAAGTTAAGAAAAAGGATTTTGAAAATATTTCCCAAGTGGTAGGAGACTGCTTTCAAGGGTGACTGTAAGGGAACTACTTTCCCAGTAGCCGCAAAATGGAAAAAGAGCAGGGAAAAAAATAATCTTTTCTTCCTCCCTTATCCTCTGAATGTTTTCTCTCTTCTCTTGTTCTGGATCTTTAGATGCAAAGGCGTGTAACTCATCCTCTAAATACCACTGGGTCACTATATCTTCATGCAATTGTAAGAGACAGAAGATAGATATTTTTAAGTTGATCACAGCCTGACAGCTTTTCAGTTCAAAATCATCTCCCATCCCTCATACCTAGGAGGGATGTGAACTGCATTCTGCCTGCAAGGTGGCCAAACCAGCTGATGAGTAACTCTGCATTGCTTCAAAAGCAATGGGGAAGACTAGCATCTGGAAGGATATACTACTGGAACTAAACCACTAAGTTTCTGTGTAAACGGAATTGATTTCTCTTGCACCCTAGTTATAGAGGAGAATTACTAAGTAGTGGGCTGAGGGGAGCATAATACAGAAGCCTGAGCGCACAGGAATCACACTCTGAAGGAAACAGAGGACTTTCAAAAGCACAAGGCCTGTGATGTACACGGTGACAATACAGTCATGATACTGACTTCAAATGATTACCTATCTACCCACAGTATTTAAAGGTCATTTGAATCTGCAATGTAGTGAAAAAAGAAACTTAAACTGTTATATATAAAGGTAAAGCATATCCATCCATATACGAGTGTTTTCCTATTCTGAAAAGAATACATAATACATGTTGCACAGCCACCAAAACAACCCCAGATTTTAAAAAACAAATAAAAATATATTACCTGGGTTAAATAAGCTTCCTTCTCATACGAACATACATCACTAAGGAGGCTTCAAAACCAGAATTAAGGTCTGGATAAGGATATGATCTGTTCCAAATGATGAGAGATCTGAGAGCTTTTCACGTATAGCATTGCCAAAGGAGACTGAACTACCAAAGACCCAGCCCAAAATGTCCAGGCTGTCCACTTTGCTTCAGTATTTGTTTCTCCTGATACATTATGGAGTCTTATTTTTCACTGCTTTTGGGTCTGAAAAGTTCTATGCAGCACTCTGTTATCTTATGTGAATCAGTCACCACAGGCTTCTTTTCAACATGTTCTGTTTTCCAGTAAGTCAGTATCTTAATGAGCTTGTCCCTCGTAGATTTTCTCTACATCGAGGAAGCAGAACCAGTGCAAAGGTTTCTTACTATGACACAAAGGCATGTTAGTTCAGACTCTGTGTCTTTTCCACACACTTGCATGCTCTCTGAATGATTTCTCCACTTTTCTTCAAACCCTCCATGATTCAAGAATTCTTCTCAGTCTGTAAATTGACTTCTTCATATTATCTGCATTTCTTTCCAGCCCAAGGAGGGCAATGTCAGAAACTTTAAAAGGAGGACTGCATATGACCAGTTCATCTTGCCATTACTCTGGAGGTGGGTTTTGAATCCTTTGAAGTGACAGATATTTGTTGAATGCGAGATGATTACTATCTCAGAGTAAGTTCTCAGCAAACTTAATTCCTATTTAGAACAAGAAAAAATGTCATTTGATTTTCCAATCTTGAGAAACGTTGGTTAGATTTCTGTTACTAACCCAGTCTTTTCCTCTGACTTCCCTTTATCCTACATACTTTGTTTTGAAAGAATGTGAAACTCTTGAATCTGAAAGAGATACAAGTTGAAGCCGTTGGTGTACACCATCGACATAAAAGTCAGCAAGGAAAAATCTGTCAGTTCACAAAATGGCTGCAACATAGGGACCAAGTCCTAGAATTAGATAACAGACCTGCAAGGCTTTAGTCTGTTTAAGTATATTTATGTTAGTTTGGGTTTGGTCCTATACAAAGCTGCTGTGAGTCATGGTTTAGCATGAAGCCAGAACAAGACTGGCAAACAGAGAACAGTAATGAGGTAGATAAATATGTATGTCTATTGTTATTTGCTCTCCACAAAATTTACAGTGCTATTTTATTTACATGAGAGTTATTAATATCTACAATAAGTACTTTTAAAATATTTCACTTTATAAGGTCTCTCACTATGATGAGCACTTAGCTTTCAAAGTGCTAGTCTAGCGGTTTAATAGCTAATGTTTGCTTTTGCCCAGAGGGTAAAAATATTTCTCAGTGCTGTGAAGGATAGACCAGGTTATTGACACGAAAGGGGCTCAGACAATATCTTGCCTGTTATCTATGCCAAAAATTTAGGAGGCATAGTTTTGTTTCTCTGGGAAATGATCTGCAGATATTAGAGGAGGAACAGGAGAGTTACATTTTGCTTTAACAAATATCTAGATGGTCACCATACTTTTTTTCATATATATTTGTACAATATCGTTATTTATAAGTGTCAAGCATATAAGTTTATATCTGTTCTTGGTTGAATGATATAAAATGGAGACTACAGGGAGTAAGGAAACACCTGAATTGCATTTATTTTCCTGTTTTAAAATGTTCTGTAAAGATAATTTAAAAAACTGAGTAATTCACTTTTTTTCCCCCAAGACATAATACTGGAGTATTGAATTTTCCCTGAAAAATGGAATGGTTTGGGTAGGAAGGGACCCTGAACATCACCCAGTTCCAGTCCTCCAATATGGTTCACTGTTTGCATTTGCTATTGATGCAATTCTGTATGAAGTATTTGTGATGTTTATTCTCTCCACTGATGAATATGAAATAGAAACCTGGGGTTGATACTATCAAGGAACATTCATAATATAGTATTAGGAAAATTAACTGGGAGGTTCCTCAGAACAATATCCAGATATGTTATATAGCCCCACTTAAAGTACAATGGTAGGCTATACATTCTCTGGGAAAATCCACGTTAACACATACACATTTAATCAATTGTAGGATGAAACTAATGAAGGGATGTAATATACTAAGATACAAAAGTCATTCATGTATTCAGAGACAGTATTTTTGTATTTTGGGACTGTCCTCCCCAAATGGTGCTAGTTGTAACGGAGTATAAATAGTTGGCTCAGAGTGTTTTGGCCAGGGCAGCACAGATGAAGTCTGAAAGAGAAGCAAGCTTGTTAACGGATTTCATCTGTGCCAGAGGCAGCATGGAGTCTTCTTTCTTCATTATGTTACAGATACAGACTTATATCTGTGCTTATCTTGTCTGTCCTGGCCAAGGGCTGACTATTGACTCTCTGCTTCACTCAGTGGAGTGCCAGCATGGATAAAGGGGAGAGCAGAAGTAAATCAGCAGACACAGACATGCTACTTTACAAGTGGAACAGTGTTGTGATACAGGAGTTCTGGAGATGTATGTGCTAACCTTTTGTTAATGTGGAGATGGATACTTAGTTTATTGCATTACAAAAAAATAATAAGTAACACCAAATCCAATGGTACCTACTGCAATTTTTTTATATAAGTTGGAGTCGCTGGGGTAGCTATGACAACTTACAGATGAACATTCTCAGGTTTTATTCTTGTACCCGGTTCAAAAAATCACCACATAGAGTATTCCTGAACATCAGTAAAACAACTTTGTAGTCAACTTGGACAAACTCCCCATTTCTAGAATCAGTAAGGTTGGAAAAGACCTCTAAGACCATCTGGTCCAACCATCAGTCCAACACCACTGTGCCTACTATGTCCTGAAGCACCATTTTACATGTTTTTTTAACATCTCCATGGATGGTGACACCATCACTTCCCTAGGTAGCTCACCACTCTTTTAGTAAAAAACTTTTTCCTAATATCCAATCCAACCCCCCCAGCCCTGGCATAATTTGAGGCCATCTCCTCTCATCTCATGACTTGTTACTTGGGAGAAGAAACCAATTTCTGCCTCACCACAACCTACTTTCAGGTAGTGGTAGAGAACCATAAGGTCTCCCCTCAGCCTCCTTTTCTCTAGACTAAAAACCCCAGATCCCACAGCTGCCCATCATAAGACTTGTAAGCATGATGACATCTAGTCTTCTGTTTTGTATAATGCTACTTTCATTACTAAAATTATAGAATTTATTTTACATTCCAGGTGCTTTCAGATGGGATGTATTTAGGTGAGACAATATATTTATTTGCAAAAATATTACCTGTGATGTAAATACATAAAGTAATAGCCCAAATGCTTTTCATTTTATCACCTTGCCTAATAAACTGACTATAGAGTCTACCACTTTATTTCCACTCTATTTTTACTTTCAATATATGTATGTTATTCCTAGTTTACCAGGGTAAATGTTTTTGCTTGTTCTTATATTATGGTATTGCAAAGATTATACAAAGGAACTGATTGTATTCAAAATTAAAGTAATTCAATGTTTAAATTATTTAATAGTAAAGATTATTAGTATATACTTCATATCACCTGGATCTCAGTACTACAGAGTGATATTGGCTACTGCACCGGCTACAGTGAAAAGAAGTCATTCTAGTTCAAGGGTATAAAAAAAATGCTAAGTTTATTTAAGTGGTATTTAGCCCAAATTCAGAAATGTTTCCCATTACTGGATCAGGTTTACAGGTGTGCAGAGAATGAAGGACTGGGACAATCTGTTTCATTGCCCCTTTAACAGTCTCTATCATTACCTATAAATATTGACAAACACACATATAAATCTGCATATAAACTAAAGCTGTACTTTAAAACAGCCTTTAAACATTTTAAGTGGGCTTTCTTTCCTCCAGAGGGACACTTGCTTTACAAAAAACAGAGTTAAATTTCTTAGAGTTATTAAGGTTGGAAAAGACCTCTAAGATCACCAAGTCCAACTGTAATTGATATCTTCAGAGAGCTGAAAAGAAACAGCCCTTAAGAGCCACCTTCAGTGTGATGACCAGTTCTCCTTCAGTTCCTACCTTTCTGGCTCAAATTACAGTTCAAGGGAAGGAGGACAAGGAGTCTTCAGGGCAACTGGCAAGGTATATATGGACATTTATACCTATGGTATAGCACTAAAAATCAAATGAAAATGTTAATTGTCATCGATCTTTTGAGGAGCTACAGTACTTTACATTGTAAGAATTGTCCTCTGGAGGCTACAGTAACAAAGATGTTGGCATAAATTAGAGAAGGAAACACGTGCCTTGTCTCATGTGACATATAGGAAGACCATTGTTCATATTTGGAGTGGAAATACTAATAACAAATATGATGCTGTCCCGTAGCAACCTTCTGGTCATGTAATCATCAGCAGAGTCAACAGTGGAGAGGTGTGTTGAGTTATGTCTCATGGGGCTAAAATGCTATAACAACGTATACTACACTGTGTAAAGAAAACAATGTGAAGAAGTACTGTACTTCCAAGTCTACAGAGCACTTGATGAAAATGGTAGCACATGAAGTATATTTTGGTAGCTGGAAAATATGCATCATTCTTCAAATTCAATGAAAAGCTCTAAAATGTTTCTCT
This sequence comes from Clamator glandarius, assembly GCA_033459285.1. Taxonomy (NCBI): domain Eukaryota; kingdom Metazoa; phylum Chordata; class Aves; order Cuculiformes; family Cuculidae; genus Clamator; species Clamator glandarius. The sequence goes on along the minus strand of JAUNZM010000165.1, from coordinate 2,742,449 downwards.
GTAGTGATAAATTAAATGGGTATTACCATATAAGAAATATCTTCTTGATTTTTTTTGCTTTGAAACTAATTGTTATTACTCAATACTAACCATCCAGTTGTGATGTTTAGATTCCTGTGTCTGTGAAATCTGCACACACTAGAAGACAGTTTATATAAAGAACTAGATTTTAATCTCTTATGAATTAGCATAGCACTGGTGTGGATAGGATGCTGTCTTCATCTCTACTGAGCTGAAGTAGGTGCATTGAGGTTATATGGACTTTTTTTTTGTAAAAGACTAATTTCATATTTCGTTTTATCAGTGTAGGAAAAGCTGGATAGCAATAGGAAAGCAGTTTGGCAAAGATGTGGTGAGGTGGAGAATTTTATGAAGTTGTATCACCATACTTATGATCTCTTGTCTGTCCTACATAGTCACATCCATTTCCATACTTCCATTTTTCAGGATATGTCTATAATTACAACTGATTTTACGGTATAGTATGAATAAGTGGATTGCTGAAGTCTGTTTTAGCCATTTTCCAGTAGGGACATAAGTAATAGGAAAAAAGATGTTACTTCAAGTACAACAGAGCCTAGCAGACTGATACCATCTTTCTATCAGGTGAAAATACCAACGCAGGTGCTAATTCACATACATGGAATAGAGTTGTTGTGGTGAGCATTCAGAATAGTGATCTCTCAGTCTGAACTGCTAAAGAGATGTTCAGATCGTCTATGATTAGCAGTAGCTATCTGTAATGGCTTGCATGACAGATTTTTCTGCCTTATGGAGTTTATTCTAATAGACTAGCCTTTTGTTTTCAAGGGCATGAGTTTGTGCCAGATATTTCCTTTAAAGAGAATTCAAAAGCAGTAAGGAGGTATTTCTGCAACTCCTGCTTAAGGTGTAGAGTGCAGCACAAAAGAAAGTAAACGATTGTGCAAATACAAGTTAAAAAAAAGAAGCCGGAGTGCAGAGAGTGTTATCACTGTTTTATGGTCATTTTAATGCTGAAAAATTCCAGTTTGCTGATACCTGCACTCTCTAACTCCTCGTCCTTTGTACTAAAAGTGACATGCTAAAACTTCGTAATGTAATCAGCCACTTATGTTTATATAGCAGTATACCTGCAAACGTCTCTGAGCACTTTAATGTCATTAAAATACTGTCTCAATAAGTGGAAGAATGTGCATAATAAATGTCATTTTAAAATTAACTCAATCTAAATGCTGACTTCTTTCTGGAAAATTCTACTAGAAAAACACTCCATGACAATATATTTTCTCTTTGAACTATTCTATAAAGAGCAGAACCCGCAGACTGGGTTCTGCACCAGCACACATAAGTAACTGTCTGATATCATTACAGTTAATAGAACTACTCAGGTACTTAAAGTGATGTTTAAACTTAACTAATGTCTCAGGTGGATTTTATTACTGTTAAGATGCACTTGAAATAATGATGAGAACAAAATCTAAATTGTTTATCCTCTATGCACAGAGCACAACTTTATTACTGATTTCTTACTGTATATTACATATGCTAAGGAATCGCATCCAAATATTTTTTTCTTCTCTCAGTTCTAAGTCATTTGGTGTATTTGTTGCCTGGCAATAGCAAATCACATCAGACCCATGGATTCCATTATTTTCTTTGATCTGTTTCTCCACTGACACACAGAATGTACAGTAGTACTCACTTTGGGGAGTTCAGATGAATCCAGATGGTGACGGTCCATGAGATCATCTTATTTTTAATGTAATTTCTCATTTGTCAGTATTTTTAAATAGTGTTGGCTGTCAGTCTGCTGCTTCTTTGTTGGTGATAGCATACGGAAACTAGAAAGCAGCAGCTAGTGATTTCCAATTTTCATCTGTAAAAATATCAATCATTTTGCAAAATATCTTTTCCATAGTTGCTCAACTGTTCTGCAAGCAAGCAGATGACATTTGGCTGCACTTGGCAGAAAATAGGAAGACTTCATGTTCTCTAAGCCGTGCTCCTTTATTTACTATTTGCATTATGTATTAAATTATTGGTATGCACTCATCCATGACCTTTGCTAGACTGACTGAAAGGTTTTTTTCCCTTTGTTTCACTGAAAATCTATATTAAAACAGAATTTAAGCAGAAATCAGTCAAACAAGGAATGTATATATCAGTGCATCTCCCTGGATACCTGTGGGTAAAAAAATTTGCAAAGTCATGACTATGTCTGCTCTCTTGGTTTTGTGTTTCTTATTATTCATCAGCTAAAAAGAAGATTCACATTAGTAATTTTGAAAAAGTATCTAGGGTCTTATGAGTTTAACTATTTTTAATGGGTTTTGTTTTAAACTCCAAAGACTTTCTCTTTCTCTGGAAGATCTTCCCCAGTCACAGTTTTTGTGAAACAAAACCAACCAAAACATTATTAAAAAAAAACTCAGAAAAATGTTACTAGGAAAAGACCCAACTATCGGCTGAAAGTAAAAATGCATTATCGACCCTTTCATCAAAGGAATGAAATTACAGATTTAGCATGAATCAGTCATCTGAGTAGAAACTGATAGCGTGTTATTTATCCTTAGAATGCTGTGTGGTTTATTGCTGTGTGGCTTATTTACTCCATGAAGCTTCTTTTGGAGCTCTCCTTACAGAGTCACCATCTGTGGTTTAACAGGGATTTTTTTCAGCCATGAAGTAGAGGGGAGTGAGGTGATATTCTGTAGAATTACAGCTAGCTAGGAAGCTCTAAACAGTGGAGGAGGAAAGAATGGATCCCCTTTAGGGCCCATTAGAAATGTAAAATGATATTCTCATACTATAGGAGATTAGAGCTAATACTAATTAATGGAAGGTAATGTAGATGCCCCTGGGAGCATCATTTCAGTAACTGATACGTTGTGCCTGCACTGAGCTTCTTCCCTGTATTCTATATTCATGTTTCAGAAACACATTTAGTATTGTGATATGATCTCTGTAATTCCCTCATAGTCAACAATCTGCATATAAGGAATAAACTGTCCTGCTCCTGACAGACCTGGTTTTATGATGTTTAATATTGTTTTCCTTTTGATTGAACTGGGGGACATTCTAAACTTGTAAAGAAGTGATACTTGCCAGATCTTAGAGTAATTTTTAGGATAACAACGATATTTCCAAGGCTAAAATACAGTATCTTAGTTGTTCTGTATCGAAGCAGAACTTGAGTGTAAAGAAATTGCTATTTGCAACAGCTAACAATGTGTTATGATCATGAGGAAAGGGAAAATATCCATCTTGCATTGTTCAACTGTCTACATTTCAGATCCAGTAGATACCTACCATTTCCTGGATGTAAATGAAGGCTGTTTTTTTTTGTTACTCGCATTAAAGTGAATCTGCCACTATTCAATGCTGCCATGAGATTGCACATTACTAGATGATTTCTACGAGGCAACACTTTTATCAGTTCTCTGTAGAGTCAAACACTTTTAATATTTCTTGCTATCATAAGACTGCAAAAACCTTGTGACAATGTTGCTCAAATCCAGAAATAGTTTGCATTTCTTGCTGTAGATGAAGCATCACCATATGTAGAGAACTTGTACAGATGACCATGCTCAACCACAAAACAACAGAAGATAAAAGAAGCATTTTGAAACCAATGTGTAGGTGGTTGAGGAGATTAGATGACTAATTATCATTAAAACTAATTGTAAAGTGTCTGTAATGCTGCTATATGGATGAAGATTACTTTTTTAGGGACAGTATGAGGGCTCTAATCCAGGCTGAACCCATGTTTAGCTTTTGGAACACCAATTAATTAATGTGAAGTGACCTAATTATATGCCTAAAAATAAGCAGATGCTTTTGTATACTGGTCAATCCAGACTCGCTTTCTGTTCTTATAATACAAAAGAAAGCACAAGAATTAAAGAATTTGAAAGAGCACAATGAATTTCTAGGTTACATGTTTAAAACTATAGCCTCATTTGCTTTCACCAGGACAGTGGCCTCAAACACACTTACAGATGCTAAAACCACCAAGTAGACCAACAATTATCAAATTGGGGGCATATCAAATTATTGGTATATTATCATCAGGATACTAATGAAAATTTCAGCAGACATACAGTTGACTTTAAAACATTAAAATCAGTTTCTGAGATACGTTTTTAAAAATTTCATCTATGTCCATTAAAGACGGTGCTTGTTCACTACATACTTTCATTTTACTTGAAGGGTATAGGTCCTTGTCATGCAATCCATGGCATTAAATTGAGAATAAAATTAAACTTATTATTCTGCAAAGATATTTTGGCTATAGAATTTGGCTAAAGAAGATTTTTGTTATATATTCTCACTAAAGTATGTGTTATGCAAAACTGTCACTAGGCCAGAAGGCAAGAGAGAATGGGTAAGGTTTGCTAGTTTTCATCTGTATGTAGGTAAACTTTATCTCCTAAGTCTTTGCAAATTTATGATATTAGTCATCCTAAATTTTGGAAACACTATTGTGTCAGTATTAGAACATTTAGAACACAGTCTTAAGTGATACGGAAGACTCCACTCCATATGCAACAAATTAGATCCCAAGTAATTCTCTTTTAAATTTACATTGTTCACAAAGCAGGGCAGTCAGATTCATTCAAAAGTTTTACAATCAAAAAATTAAAGGCTTGTTAGCTGAAGTGTCAAAATGATGATTATGAAGTGCATTTCAGAACTGATTTCCAGAATGTGGCATAACTCAAGCAATTTGACATTTTAGTAGAAATGCAGTGTTAAAAAGATCTCTGCAGAATAAGTATGGCAAAATTCTGCATTGCCATATTTGTTTTACAGCTAAATATCCAATCAACTTTACAAATTCATTTCCCCAGTGTGACACTGGTGTAGGCTGTCTATAGATCTGTCCTGTGGTTAATTAGGTGACTTAAAGATGGAATGCCTTGTGTTTTCTTATTCTCTGAATGATAATCATCATCTTCCTTTCTGACTCGAACCTTATTTCCAAATGCGTTAGATTAATAAATGGAAGACTGGTGTTTCCACAGTAACTAATTTCAATACACTCAAAAGGGAAATACTTCTCATAGAAAGAAGTAATAGAGGTTTATTTTGCAGGTATCATCTACACTGTTATTTAATTGCCACTTATGTCTGACAGCGTGAATATGAGAACTGTAAAACTGCCTCAATTATGTTCTGTAGCAAGATTTTATATTTCATATTTATCTTTTCCCATCTTTTAATATTTGATATTTGCTATTTTCTGAGCTTGTATTTGAAGTGTTTGCTTTAATTAGCATAATTTTGATTTCTTGCTTACAATATTGCAGGACCATGCTCTCTATGTTTTAATGAAAACATGAAGTAAGACCAACGGAATGATTCCTGTAACATTTTATATCTACACACAGTGGATTTTATTACGGTGTCAGGGTGGTTCCACCTTGTTTAGAAAAGTGGAAAAGTTTATCAAAATAAACTTAAAATTTCTTCCTGAACCAATGCATGCCAAACATATCTGAGCTAACCAGTTTTTTTAAGACCTGGATGCAGCCTTTGTCTATGAACTAAGCACAGATACATGATACAGTGCACGATAGAAATACACACTAAAGAGTGCTTCAGTTTATTTTTTCCTGGTTGTGTGATGTTTGTATTTCATCCTTTCTCATCTTTTTTTTTTCTTTTTTTCCCTGTCTGCTTTTTAGTTTTTGTTCTTCTGATCTTCAAATAATTGCCGGCTTCTTTCTACCCAAATCAGCATCTTCTGGCAGCTCGTCTCATCAGTTGAACTAAGGTTGTCTAGAACTATTTGATTTTTCTAAGCTGCTTGTCTTGAGACCAGCCCATTCCTCTGGCTACTTTTTCAGTCAATTGAATCCTTCTTCTCCCCTTTTACATCACAGCTTTTAACATTCTGTTTCAAAGCATACAGAAGCATTAGAATTCATATTATCCCCTCCTCTTAAAATAAAGCCATTGAGAAAATCAAAGGAGAACATCGATAATCCAGTTATAAGATCAGAAGAAGAAAAAATATTCTAACCATCTAATTCACTACTTTTTCCAGAGAGGGAGATAAAAAAAATCACTGATATTTCTGGGCCAAGTCTATGTCCTGGCTTGACTCTTGCACGCTTTTTTTAGCATGCAGTACAAGTGAGATTATAAAAAACAAAGAAAACATTTACATGACCTTTTGGATCCTTTCTTTCAGTCTCACCTGCTATGTCATAGGACAAGATGTGTAGAATGGTGTCCAATTAATAGTGAAATAAATGAAACCTGAAACAAATCCCATTAGGAACAGGACTGAAGTACATCATTCTGCCCATGTGGACACTTCATGTAATGGGCAACATCGACCATACGGAGGCTCTGACAGTTGAAATGTAAACTTAGAATAGAAGAGAAATGATTGAAAGTGAGCTAGAATGATTCATTCCTTATCACACATCTGTCAGTCTTAATGTTTTGTTGTCTATCTGTAGGCAGTGAATAGGGGAGGTAAGATCTATAGTCCAATGAATGCTGTGGTTTTGCTTTCTTCTTAAAATGTGAATTTTTAAAATACTTATATGTCTATTAATTATTATAAAAGGAATAAATGAAATATCAATAGATCAAAACAAATGAAAACTTTGTCTCTCGTCTTACAACTGAGATATTGTGAAAGAAGCGAAGCATGAAACAGGAATCGTCAGCTTTAGTATTGCATGAGAAGAGATAGGATGAATATATTCAGATTTACATCTGGAGCTGAAACATGTATAAGAACTTCAGGCAATACATCATGGGCTTTTATATCCATCTGTTGATGGTGGCCATGAAGGAGGTTAAGGGAGCTGGTTTCACTGGTCCTATTCTTGCCTTGAGGATCTGATACAAAATTCTAGCTGTCATGGGTTTGATTTTATATTTGGAAATGGACTCTCACAATGTTATCATTGTAAGTTACAAATAAGGTTTACATTGTTAATGGTAAGCACCATTATTCAGATAGTGCCACAGACCTAAAGAACCACTCAGTAATATATTTCAGCAGCTGAGAAAAAGATGGACGCTATAACTAAGATTAAATGTAACTGATATTTTGTAGCTTAGTATCATGTCAGTGTAAACTATAGGGAGGCAATGTGAAGACCACAGCAAGTAGGATGGAAGGCGATATCTCTGAGGTGTACAGAGTAAAACCTGTGACTGGACAAAAGGAATTGGTTCTGCTTAAGACCTAGGAATTCACAGGAAATGAAAAAAGAGGTGGTCGGGTGTAATGAACAAAATAAAGAGGTTCCTGGTCTAATGTAGTGAAGGAACAATACTAGGAAACAACTGCCCCAGAACGTGGTCTCCCTAACAGCAAAGTCTAAGGCGTGATCAAATATCACGTAACTCTAACTGTGCTTATTTGTATTGCCTGTAGAGTTAATTTAGCACACTAAATAGCTGTTGATAATAGTCACCATCTGACTAGTGACATAATGTCACTCTGTTTCTACTTTGAACTGTTGCTGTAAGTCAGAGTAGCTATTTCCCTATGTTGAAGTGATTTCCATGCTCACCTATGGTAGGAATTGACTCACAAGTGTATCAAAAGTTCTCCTTAAATGATTTGCTGATTGGTGGTTTGCAACTACTCCCAGCTGGTGTAAAACATGCTAAAAAAAAAAAATTGTCTATAAAAGCATTCCAAAATAGGCAAGAAATAGGATTGAGAACACGCAACAAATATAATGCAGTTGCACAGTGTGAATCAGTCACCAAAGACTGACTGATTTGTACTATTTGAGCAGTTGTTTGGAGAGTTTCTGAAGATGTAGTCATGAAAACAATGCCATACAATGTAGACTGCAAAATGAACAGGTAAATTAACTTGTTTCAAAAGCTTGAATCATGGGGTGCAATTTACTTGAGTGGCAAAAATTCTAACTTACCTTACTTTCCTGTAAACTAGACTACTGTGTGCTTGATGGAGGTTGAGAAAAACTTGCACTAACACGCAGTGGTCCATATAGAATGCACTGTATGATAATAGCTATTTAAGCCTTGTTTTGAAATATAGCACTCCCAATAAAAAGCTGATCAAAGTGAGTTTAATCTGCTAGAATAAGCCATCTAGCAGCTTGACAATGAGAAACATGTGAATTCAGCTCAGTCCTTCTATTAGTGCTTTTAATGTCCTTAGAGTCTGATTTATTGTTCCATTAGACACTAAACCAAACATGACCTGAAGTTTTTTTGGGGGGATTTGGGATGGGAGAGGTTAAGCCTCCAAGAGACAGCTGAAAGTAATGTTCAACCTGTTGTATCACCTCAGCAGAGGGCCCGCTATCTAAAAATTTACAAAAGCTATGCGGCAAAGTTCATTCACTGTTTCTGAAGTCTCTTAGTGGAAAGTAGCATGGATCTCAAAGTGGAATATTTGAAAAGAGAAAAGAGGGGAACTTATACCCTCCCCACTTGCTCTTCCAGCTCCTGCATCTGACTATCTTAATAGGTCTTGGATCAAATCGTATTTTTAGAACGATATGCATTTTTCTGTATGTTTTCAATGTTTGTGGCAATTTCTAGTAATGTGTCATTTTCTCTAATAAAAACAAATACAATTATACTCAAATTCAGTACTCGAAGAGTAGGATCCCACTTTCTAAAGGATTCCTCTGGCACTAATTTAGGAGTTTTCAGGAACTATTTACTTTTAGCATTTTAGTAACTCCTACTTTTGTAAACTGAAGTCTCCCAACTCCCTGCTTAATCTCCTGCTCTTGAAGATGAAGCTGAATATTAGTACTAAAGAATGCTTTTAAATTCCACCTCTGTAAAATTTTGAATTCCATTTGAATGAGGTGTATCCAATGATAAAACCATTATCATTGTATTTTGATCATATTTTTTTGAGATAGTAGTTTGTCCACCAGTATGGTATTCCATTTCTGCCTGGGATTTGGTGGCTCCTCTGCTGTTTATATAGCGAAGGTGTGACTATATAGAAGTAGCGTCCCCTTTTTAACAGTATTTGTGACAAAATTTCTGTTTATGCAGACCTTAGACACTGCAGCTCCTTGCAGACATGCTGGAACAAAAATTCATGTCTTCTAAAGTAGTTGAAAGCCTTAAGAGGTCTAGTGGTAGCCAGAGTACTACAAATTTTAGCAAGATTAATTATAGAAAAGCAACTCAGAAACTTAAGTTAGTTTTCCTTGTTCTTTAAATTTGGAGCCTTTGTTGAGGAGGGGAATTTAGCAGACAACATTCAAAGTAATGCAATGCTCCACTGCCATTTCCAAACCCTTTCCATGAATTGTATCACTAATTTAAGGACAAGATACGTGCCTCACAGGGCAAAGCAATAACAGCAGAGATTATTTTAAGAGAATGGGAACTGGTTGGTGTAGTTAGTTATTTCCTTAAAGAACAGCACAAGTAAGGGGTAGTTATTCTTAACAAGCATTGTGTATTTTCTAATCTTTTGACAATTGCCTTGTAGCATCCACTGCAACCTGTTGTCAGGTGTTTCCTTAGATCACATCATTTTATACTCTAATGAGCTGTGACAGATGTACCCTGCTATGACACTTAGAGAAAATGTTAAAAGAAATTTACTAGCCCTAGGGTTGGACTTTTATAGTTTCTAGAAAAAATAAAGCAGCTTTGAAGATTTCAAGGTGCTGGAAAATTAAATAGAAACTGAGCCTAAAAGAATGAAGGAAGAAAAAACCTTACAAAGTCTACTACTGGTTAGAATATACTGCGCATAGTACTGGAAAAAAAATATTGATAAGATTACTCAGTAAGATGCCAAACATATTCAGGATCTATATATGGATGGCTATAATGGATTGTCTCCCTGTGAAAAAGAAAATTATATAATAGCAGATATTCTGAACAAATCACGCTATAGACACAATTGTACTAGATTAGAGCAGTTGACAATGTAGTCAAGCATCCTGATGTCCAGCAGTGGTAAATGCATGCCTCGAGAAGAATGTGAAGCCTTTATAAAGTCTTGAACTGTACAGGGTTATTATTTGAGAAAAATAACTTTTCCTGACCTGAGGCAAAATTCACATTATGACCTAAACCCAAATGGAAAGCATTTAATAATTCCATATTCTGCTAGGAAATGCTTGCTACAAAGTGTCTCATCTCTTCTTTGACCTGTACTAAAACTCTTGCCTCAGTGATATATTGTGAGAGCAAGTTTCACAAAATGTTGCGTATCACTGTTTCATTGTGCATGACTTAAGTTTGATTCCCGGTATGTCTACAATATATCACACTTGATTGGACTTCTTTATAATTACATTTATCATGTCATAATCAGATTTTTCCTTGCACAACTTCTCTTCAAACTAGGGAATCCTGGTCAGTGTAGTCAGCATTTATATTATCTTTTTGTGGAACAATATTAATGGGTAGAACCTGTCAAAGGAAAGCAATGTTTTAGGACCACTGCCGGGGAGGGAAGAAAATGTAACAAAATAAAAAATAATATGGAATTATTATTGGAACAGATTATGAACCTGTGTTAGTACCACGCTACATTTTCTGCCTATATATCATCATGAATCTGTGACAGGATACAAACAAAAGCTATAACTAAAAAGATTAAAAATGAAACAAAAGCAAAGATCAAGATTCAGACAGTTTCAAGAGAGGAGACAACATGTATATGGAGAAGAAAATAAGTAGTTTAAAAAAAATTTAGAAAGACAAAATCTTATGGTACAGAGATTGAACTCGTGAGTCAAATTAGTGATGATGGCTGGATGAAAATTACTCTGATACTCCACAGAATTTTCTGAAGCATGCAGTGATTCTTCTGTTAGAAGGAGCAGAATGGGCTGCACAAGCTGTTAGCCAGGATACTATATGAAATTCAAATATTTCTTAGCTTGGATTTGTGTCTTAAATTTATTTATGATATTATTTTTATAATTATAAAAAATCTTGTCATAAAGTGGCAGTGGAGATTTTTTTTTTTTTTTACTTGGGCCGTCTGACTACCAATCTCTGTAACAAACATTTTCTGGAGAAAGATTCTTTATGATGTTTGATTGGTTTAATGGAATGCAGACTTTCTATGAGCAATTGCTAATTAGGTCCATACCAGCTGCTACTTTGTTTTCAAGTCTTTTTATTACAGTCTTTGTTCATGGTTTAGTCTCTTCTTGATCTGTGCAGAGTACTACTCTTTAAATAACATTATGGAGTGGTTTGGTCCTTTGCAGACTGAAGTTGAGTGAAAAGACATCAGAGAAACAGCCATCACAGTAGTTGCAGAACTACATCAAAATTTTTCTTGCCTTTTTTTATAGGCACTAGATCAGATGTGAAATTTCAGAATGCCCTGCAACATTTCCACAGGATCAACATTGAAAATATTTGCTGAATTAGGCAATAAAAATTAGAGTGTGCTTTTCTGGTAACTAAATTAAAATAGATTCAGGTTGACTTCTGAATCCTTTGACGGTCAATTGTCTGTGGTCACTATTGGCATATATAAAATTTTCATTATTTGTTAAGTTATGCTGTGTTTTTAATTTAGTCATAATAACGAAGAAGGTGAGAATGTTATTGCTTACTTGGATGATTTAAAAGTGCAGTGTCTAGTCTAGCTGACAGTGGAGGGAGTTGATGCTCTTTCTGGACTATTAATTCTAGCTATTTTAGACATCATCCATAATATAAGAGTGTGCTGGTTTAGGCTGGGATAGCATTGATTTTCTTCATGGTTACTAGTATTGGACTATGTTTTATATTTGTGCTGAAAACAGTGTTGATAATACAGGGATATTTTAGTTACTGTTGAGCGGTGCTTACAAAGCATCAAGGTCTCACACCCATGGGTGGACTGGAGGTGCACAAAGGAGATGGTACACGGCGTGGCTGGCACAGCTGAAACCAACTTACCAAAGGGATACTCCATACCATTTGATGTTATGTTTAGTGTATAAAACTATGGGAAGAAGAAGGAAGGGAGAGGCGGGGTTATTTGGATTGGTGGTGTTTGTCTTCTCAAGTATCTGTTATGTGTGGTGGAGCCCTGCTTTCCTCAACATAGCTGAACACTGGCCTACTGACTGCAATTGTTGAATTAATTCCTTGGTTTGGTTTGCTTGCACATGTAGCTTTTGCATTACCTATTAAACTGTGTTTATCTCAACCCATGAGTTTCTCCCACACGCACTTTTACTCTTCTGATTCTTTTCTTCATCCTGCTGAGGGGGACTGAGATAGTAGCTAAGTGCTGCTTAATTGCTGACTGATGTTAAACCACAACAGGGAGGAGTCATTACTCTCACAGAGAAGAAAAAAAAATTGACTAGTTTTGCCTAAATTTTAGAAGCCAAAGTGAGGAGAATTTAACTCCATTCTTAAGTAATATATGCTTTATTATAGACAAGGTTGTAAACCTGTGTTTCACTTTTTGACTGACCTTCCAAAAGGTCTTTCCTAAAAGGTAAAAAGGGTCAATTTTCTTGATATCTTAAATTCATTCTTTTGTGAAATATTATTTGTCCTGTGAGAAATTAGTTTATGGGCCAGAAGACACCCATATTCAGCTAAATTTCCCCCATTAATAGCAAAGCAACCATTTCAAGAACAAATAGTGGAAAGAAAAATCATCCAGGCTACATTAACATAAAATAATTGTGATAATAAATTCCAACTAAATTATTTATTCTGGTCATTTGAAGAGTTGTTCTTTAACGGTAATAAGGACAAAAATCTCCAAGTAAAGCTAATGAAAGGTTATGTATCATAGAATATATTATTACTGCAAGAATGCTTGCACTCTGCAGCATTAAGGGGTAGATCTAGCAGACTGTAAAGTGATGATGCTATTGAGCAAGGAGATAGACAAAACATAAGGAGAACTCGTTTTGCTTTCAATTGGTTTTCTCTCCCACACTTCCATGTCTCTTTTGCTGATAGCCTTATGGTAGTGCAGTCAGCAAAGCTGATTTGTTGCCCTTCACCTAGAAGGATTAGGCTGTTGCTGCCAGTAAAGAAGATGCAAAGAGTAAGTCCAGATTGTTCACGATAGTATTTTCTCCCTGATAGGAAAAATTGTGAATTCATATATATATATATATGCAATACATACATAGATATCTATAGCTATAAATAAAAGAAACAAGCAATTCTTGTTCTTGTCAGTTAAAGGATTGTATTTCTCATGACTATGTGATGACTCAGGACTTACCTTTACCCTGCTGAATATCTATAGCATGCTGTACTCTGGGTGGGTACTGTTTACACTTTTACTTAGTGGCTAAACCCTTTTCTTCAACTGGTTAATGTGTCTCAACTCCAAGTGAATGTTAGCTAAATGGAATTTTAGAAGAAATATCTGCCTTTTTAATGAAGTTATGTACATTTTGGTTTAGCTCTAAGCACTCGCCATTGCTTTTTCTTAGACAAGGATTCTTGTCTCAAACACTGTGTTTATGTTTTCCGTGTTAAGAAGGAGCCTTATCATCAGAACATTTATCATGTTCTTGCTTTTGCAGAAAGAAAAAGCTGCTTATCTTCTGATGTTGTAGTAAGCCTATGATTGTAAAGTTAACAGAAAGCTGTCTGTCCATAGCGATTAGTGTCAGCTTGAATTTGCCATGTGCCATTCTGAAGACAGAAATGTTTAACAGGTTTATTACAGAATTTAAGGAGTTCTAAGTCATTCTGATGTCATCTTGAATTACTAAATAAATTAAAATATAGCAAACCTAAATGTATAAATGAAAATACAACAAAGCATATTTTTAATTCTTTATGTCTGTAAATATGTATATATATTCCTCTTCTTCCCTCACCTCTGCTTTATTTTGGACATAATCAGTTATTTATTATTATGAGTTAACTCAGTTTCAACTAGTGTTAAAAGCACTATTATGTAAAACTGGTAGCTGTTATATCAGCTGAGCTGACACGAGCATATAGTACTTACACCTGCCTTCATCTTGTGTACCCCTTTAGCTATCTCCCTTTTTATAAAGCTTGCTTTAAATAATCCTAGATAAGAAATATTAAGAAAATGACGTTAACCTCTCACCTTCCTGAAGAAAGGGCTTGTCTCCCTTTGTGGCTACATTTGTGGCATAAGCAGACTACATTGAGTTTGATTTACTTGTGAATAGAGACCAAAACTGATATAGTAATAAACAATAATCTCAGGAAATGCCAAATGCTATGAGTTATGCAACTAGATTTAGACTAGAAACAGTATTTTTGCTACAAGGTCTTCTTAAAAGTGTAAAGAATTTCAAAGCAGACTTTGGAGATGTGGAGATAGTGGTGCTGTAGCATTTTCCTTCAACAGTTGTGAGAATTCCTTACAACAAGCTAATATGATCCCAAAGCAACCAATTTCCATCAGTTCAGATCTCAGTAATGACCTGCATGCATTAAACCACTGAAAGAGTATGTTTGAAACATTTTTTACCAATTTACAAGTAGATGTAAAATACAAGGTTCAGTGACTAGAGGTACTTCACACTGAAATGCATGAACTGAGTCACTATATGGGGGAAGTTTAACAACATTGAGCCAAGTTAGTGGGCTAGTCATCTACTGGAGGTGGCACTTGATCTGCTAAAATGGCATTTGTATCTCCAAAGAGGTGAGGCAGTCCATAATTTAGTGGGAGCAATGTCAAAACTAACTCCTGAAGAGCTTAGAGTTCGATATACTTCAGAAGGAAACTGAGTCTGAACACATACTGTGAATCACTCCGAGAAATGAAGTGGGTTAAATCCTCCAGCAAGAAAGGCTTGTCTCTGATAAGGGAGCTACCTCTCATATGTACACCTTCAGAAATTTAGAAAGGAAGACAAGATTTCTCTCCAAAATGAGAATACATCAATTAATCTAGTAAAAGCAGTTAGCTAATGAGCTGACATGCATCTTCAAATCCTCTACAAGTCTGGACATTTTCAAGCATTCAGTACCTTGATTAGGTTCCAGGTCTTTAAAATAAATCAGCACTTTATTTATAAAAGGTAGAATTATTTATAATAGCTAGACCTGTATTGGGTAGCAAGCACATCTACTGTGCACAGATACAACTACAGAGTAGGCAAATCGCTGATACTCTGCACAGCTTTGGCAATATTACCTACGGTGACAAGTGCTATAAATTCTTATCCTCAGAATAAATCTCTTCAAGATTTGACACAGTTTAACACAGCCGATGAGTTCTAGGAGAAGTATTTGCTTGCCATGCATCACAAGTTCAGAAGGCTTCTAGATTTGTGAGCAAGTAGTTGGCTACTCATAAGCTTGACAGTGCTTTTTCAGTTTCAGTGAATGCGAGTTGGCTGGGAATAACTTGCAGCTGGTACAGCTCTATTTTTAAATAGATTTATTAAAAGAAATTGAAATCAGCCTTTCTGCTTCCCCTCAAAATTCCATCTGCTACAATTAATATTAACATGATTTCTAACTTGTCCTCTTAGCTAATTATATTTTTAGAAAGGTTCCATAAAAGGTTAGTGTAAAGAAGATGTATTTTACATTCTTGTCAATCTGCTTGCAAAAAATGTGATCCTCCATAGCAACATGTCGGTCAAAAGGAATTTTATTTAATACTTTCCAACCAATACACAGCACATGAAGCACTCTTAAGCATGTAGGTGTTTCTGAGATATTGTTCAAGCCTTCATTGCCATCACACAGTGGATTTCATATTGGCACTCATGGGAAACCTGGCAGAATTCAAACTCAGCTGAAATGCTAAGATCAGAATTAAGCAGAAAACATGCGCCTACCCTTCATCAATAGTATGCATCTTCAGAATCTACATGAGTTATAAATATAAAACAATCATTGGAAATATGAAGAGCTTTTCAAAGAAATTGTTGCTCTCTCTTCCTGATGCTCCAGTGGGTATCAAGGGTCCTCCATAAATTAGGTCATGGCCTTTGTTAAATTTTATTATTTGGAAAATTCTGGCATTAACTCTATAAGGAATTTTATCCAGAGGCTTCTAGTGAATATAGTACTAGATTTGAGATAATATTACTCTGACAAAAGAATTGACCCAGAGAAGGAGTTAACAATATAGTTGGCTATGTTTGGCCTGTTTTTATGAGGTATTTATACTGAATAGCTTTTAAGATGCTCTTTATTGGTAAAAATACCTAGTAAATACTGCACTAATTGTAAGGACACATAGTTGAGGGCAAGACTTCAATTACAGTGTGATTTTGATGCTCAATAACCAGTATTTCCTGCATTTGAGAAATTACATTTTTCAGAGTAAAATGTTGTGAAAATTGAGCCTGATCATGTAATCTTCTCCCATTTATGTCTCATAGACTCGAATTTTACTGTTTAGTTTTAGGGAAGGGCTTGTAGGACAAGTGTTGTGTTTTTTATTCACACTCTGGCCTTACTCGTAGATCTCAGTACTAATGCAGCTTTCAAAAACTCCACAACAGATACTGTGTGTTTTGTTCAATTGGATCTACAGGCACACACATAAAGCAACATCCATTTAGCACTCTGTTTGGCAATTTTACACTTACTTTCAGGGCCAATTTTATAGAGACCACGGCTGTTGCTCAACCCTCTATCAGCAATAATTCTGTAAAATATACACAATACCTGCAAAAGAGTACTCACAGTTATCTTTTGACTTTTTTTTTTTTTTTAGAGTCTGAAAAACCTCCAGAATCTTTCTGTATCTATTCCATAATCTTTCTTTTTTGGTTAATGTCTAACCCCATGAATGGCAGTAGAAGACGAGGGTAGAGCTATTTAAGCTTTGTAGACACCTGAGTGTTGCCTCTGCTGCATGGGCAGTAAAGAAATAATGTCAATCAGGGTAAGAATGATGACTACTGAGGGCAGAGGTCCTGAGCTACATGGTATTTGTATCTGTAAATGAAAACACAGGGAAGAAATCAGTTATTCCTATTTAATGCTTTGGGTGTAGATAGAAAATTAAACTTTGAAGCTCCCCACTGTTCTCTTCGCTGTTTCTCAACTATTTAATTCTGGTGCATATTGAAGCAATCCTAATAAGTACCTTATATATGGCTGAGTAAATAAATAAGGAAACACATTTACTGCAATAATGGGCGAGGAACACAGTTTCTGGTTTGAAGATAATTTTATAAAGGAGGAATTCATTAGTATTGACTTGATGACTTTCCTTCTTTGCCTATGTTGAAAGTAGTGTAAGAAGAGGAGCAGAAAGGGTAGCAGAGCCATTCTTTTTAATTAGTGGGAAATTCCTGAACAGAGACTCCAATAAAGTTAATCTGTGTAATATAATTTTGCTGACTTTTGCTTGATGGTGTATTTAAAAATAAATTTATTATTTAAATCTTTAAAATTAGCTTCTTCATTGACTATAGCTTTATATAGTTTATATAATCTGTCTGGCACAAAAGAGCCATGTTGGCCCTGGTTCAGAAATTTATGTAGATACTGGTTAATTTTAAATGTATACCTAAGTGATAATTAAATCAATGCTAGTTAATAGTAGTGTGGGAATAGAAGAATGTGAGGAAGTAGAGTCAATTTGGAGATTATCATAAATGATATTTGTAAAGAAAAAGATGTCCCTACAATGAACAGAAATCCAACTCTCTTTTTCAGATAGTGAATAAATTGAGTTGACCCACATTGGTCCTGTCTCTGTTTTACAAAAACAAGATCTGCCAGTTTTGGTTGGAGATATAAATATAAATTTTCTTTATGCAGGTGTGCAAGACTAGTAAATTCTAAAGCGAAAGCTGTCAAGGGTATAGTCTTACTGTAGCATCATCAGATAATAGAAGAACACCCCGTGGTGGCAGTTGCTGGGTTCAGAAAATGAAGGAGATGAGTTATTTGTGTGCTGGAAAAGCTTTTCTGCAGATGCTAGATTAATACAAGAGTCCTGGGGGCTGCCAAGTGCTTGCGCTAGGTTGCTGTAAATTTCTAAACTTGCACCTCTTTAGAATGCCCTGGGAATAAGGAAATTAGATGTCTTAGAAATTTCAGGGTAAGCATGATGCCTGTTTTATCCTAGAGACAGTTTCTTTTAAAGTGGATTTACCACTCTGTCTACTTACCTATTATAAAGGAACATACAGCAAATCTTTAATTTCTCTGTAGCTCCTGTAACTTTACACTCCAGAGGCTGACATGTCTGATTCTTCCTCATTCCTCATTTATAAATCCCCATTCCAAGGTGGTAGAGTGAAATATTCTAATTTCTTCCTACTGGTCACCATTTTTCTGTAAGGAGTTTTAAAAGAGTAATTAAGTTTCATTACAATTAAGAGGAGAAATATTCTTTATGGTTTGGGGCAAGTGCAGTCCTAGTTTCTCTAGAGGTTTTGATGATGAATGTGATGTGCTCTCTAAAGAGTCCTGAGAAAGTATGTATATTATAGTCCATTGTCTTTGCTTAATGGGGCAATAGGAAGGAGGTAAGATTTCTTCTGTAATGCCAAAATTTATATATATAGTATTCTTCAGTAGGCCAGTTCTTCTGGTACCCTTCATATAGAGATCACATAACCAAGATTTAGCATATCACAGTACTTCCTATCAAATTTCCAGTTTCCCATTGTCTGACTCAGTGTTTGGTTTCATAATAATTATCTCTGGAAGAAATGTCAACCTTTAAGAACTTTATAAAATGCTACTCTCTCTGTCAGGAGCAAAAAAAGTTTTTTCCAAGTTTGACAAACACAAGAAGTATCAAGTTTGCTTTCATTTTGAAAGCATATAAAGGATATTTAAAAACAAAACAAGACCCTCAAGTGTTCTGCCAATGCAGAAGTCAAACACTTTAAGCTTTGATTCATTCCCTATGAATAAACTAGTACATGTAAAGCAAGCCCTAAGGGGCAGAACACTATGTGCTGCATCTAGAAGTGTTCTGTGAAGCAATGATGACAGCCCCAAAAATACAGGCATCTATGGTAGAAAGAGCCTTATTTCTTTCTAAATCCAGCAAACTTCATTTCCATGTGTCAATAAAGACTGTTAAGAGTTTGAAATCAGATTTCTGAACTGTACTCTTGCGTTTAATCCCTAACTTCTGTTAAAGTACAGTTTACAGAGCTCAGTTGTGCCAAATCTTCCCAATTCTGTTCTTCTTATTAAGAGACTTATTCTTAACAGTATTTAATTTGCATTACATCTTGGCCTATTGTTACGACATTTCCAATATTATTTTTTCCTTGAGTTATAGCTTGTTACAAGAGATTTCTCTTGAGCACCTATGCAGGTTATCTTCCTTTAAGATTCTGTGATATCTGGAACCTTAACTCACCCCAGTAACTTACAGAGTAGTTATGGACTTGATGGAAATTTAAAGCGACTTACAGAACACACTGTACTATGTCAACTCTCTGTGTGCAGTAATGGAGTGTGGAGTTACTTTGGTAGCAAGTCAGAAGACGGAACAGTCTCTTCAGTAAGTGTAATCCATAGTCACTAGTATGCTTGTTTCCATCTCCCTCTTTAGCACACAAATATCTTCATAAGAAACAATTATTAATATGCAAAATATCCTGAATTTTCTAATATTCCACTAACCATGACAGACAGAACTATACAAGGCAGAATTTGGGCTTAGAATGACCAAAACATTTACTCATGTCTTCTGAGACTAATGAATAAGTAGGCTTTTGGCTCCCTATAATCTGCAATGAATAAACAACATTGATGCGTTTGTTAAAGTAGCAGAACAAAGAGGCTGGAGAACTGACTAGGAACTGCCTGGAAGTTCCATGTGGGAAAAACTGTTAATTTTCATAGAAAATTGAGGGAAAAAATCCAATTCTTCTAAAACTGAAAAGAAAAATTTCTAGTGACTTCACAGGAAACGGATTCATCTCCAAAATTAGATATCTAAAGTTGTTTGAAGTGGCCCATGTAAGCATATTTTCTATTCATTTCACTGCTTCTCCTTAGAGAAAATATGCAGCGTATCTCCACGCACCAGCATTTATTCCCTACCTATTTGTGACAACACTTAACCACGAGTGTTCAGTCCCAAACCTCAGTATCAGCAAGGCCTCTATGTATTATTTCAGTAGAGTTCAGACTATGTCTTCATCTGCTCCAAAGTTTTGAATTGGTCATGCATAATTTCCTAAGATAGTCTTTATGCTATCAATAAAATCTCTTGTGTGCTGAAGCGTTAATTGCTCTTGTGTGAAAATACAATCTATAAAGAGCTGTAAAATCTTGAAGAAGCTCTTGCAGATCATCAGTTTTCATTGTTCACTAAATAAATAAAGGATGAGATAATTAAATCTTGTTAATAATGTTCAACAAATGATAACAATGTTTACTGAGACAATCTAAAATAAATAATATTAATGAGCATTCTAATATCATCATATTAGTACAAATATGATCATTAACTTAACCTCTTAAAACTTTTTATTATGGTGTTGTTAAACCACCAATACTGTGTTTTTAATGAAGTCTTATTTACTGAGCAATGAAATAGCTGAATTAATAAATTTAATTATCCATGCAAAAACTTGAACTTTAAAGAAGGAAAACTACATCTATCTGGAATACTGCAGTTCCTATGGCTCCGTGTCAGAAAGGTTGCCAGGAAGAATTGTTTTACTGTAAGGGGTGTGAGGCGCTGGCATGAGTTTCCCATTGAAGTCATGGATACCCCATTCCTGGAGGTGTTCAAGGCCAGGTTAGACAAAGCTTTGAGCAACCTGATCCAGTGGGAGACGTCCCTGCCCATGGCAGGGGGTTGGAACTCGATGATCTTTAAGGTCCCTTCCAACCCAAACCACTCTCTGATGCTAAGATCCACTCATATAAACTGTGTCACAGACACTAAGAGATGGCAGTGCTGGACTCACCGATGGCGAGGGACCCTAAATGACCCAAGGTCCTAGAATGTGAGGCTCAGTATGGCTCTTGGGATCTCTCCTGCCAGTGAATTCTGAAGGGCTGCAGTGACTTCATGCTCCATGTATATCTTGGAAAAGCTTTAAAAGTTTTATCAAACTAGAGCCTTAGATATTGTTGCTAGGTTTGTCTTTAAAGGAAGAAGTATCAAATATTTACCTCAAGATCAACTGCTCATAAAACCACTCTATTTCTTAAGAAAATGTTTTTTTAAAAAAATCTGTTTACAATGTAAATGTCAATTTATAGTCCCAAAGGATTTATTCCGCTAGATTGCCCAAACTTTTTGTGTAAATTATTAAATGATGCAATGCAGGCACTATTTCTACGTGATACTCACTAGAAAACATAAATTATTCTTTTAAATTAGGGTAATTGGATTAGGCAGCTGGCTGTGTGAGTGCAATACTAACCATGTCCTAATGTATTGCTCTCTATAACTACCTGAAAGGCGGTTGTAGAGAGGAGGGAGCTGGCCTCTTCTCCCAAGTGACAGGGGACAGGACAAGAGCAAATGGCCTCAAGCTCCACCAGGGGAGATTTAGGCTGGACATTAGGAAAAAAATTTTGACAGAAAGGGTCATTGGGCACTGGAACAGGCTGCCCAGGGAGGTGGTTGATTCACTTTCCCTGGAGGTGTTTAAGGCACGGGTGGACGAGGTGCTGAGGGACACGGGTTAGTGTTTGATAGGAATGGTTGGACTCGATGATCCAGTGGGTCTCTTCCAACCTAGTTATTCTGTGATTCTATGATTATCAAGGAAATTTCAACGCTATAGACTGTAGGTAACATTTCTTCTTGTTTGACAAATGCCTGTTGACTCCACACACCATTTTTTCTGTTACCTGCATGCATGTAGGTATAATTTTTTTTCTTTTCACCTTTACTTAGAAAATGAAAATCTTAGAAAGAATGATTGCTTCATGAGGAAATCTTCATATAGTGAATTATCTACCTGATGGATAGAAAATTCATCAATGTTCATGGATAGATTTCAGGAATATAGATCAGAATACAAGCAAGCCATTCTGGTGAAATACAAAAAAAGGAACAATCAAACATTTAATATAAAGACAGATCCTGATCATACTGAATTATATATGCTGTACAACAATTTAGTAAATTCTGCAAGGTGGAATCCACTGTTTTCATTGATTTCACATGGATGGTATTTGTGTTTTCACATTTACTCACCTCAGATTACATTTATCGTGCTTTTTTTAGACTTCACGTAAGATATATACACCTTCATCAATTCACTGACTTCCAGATGGCAGCAGTGAGTCAGTTTGTTACTGAGGACAACATATTACTTCTCAGAGAAATTTAATGTCATTCAAATTTGTCATGAGATGCCTTTAAAACTGAATGCTGTACGCTACAAGTTCATGTAAGAAAGTGAGTTTCTGTACATTTTCTTTAACTGCCTGCTTTGAGGATCCTTCTGTTTGCACTATCAAAAACCAATGGGACTTCTTTTGGCCTTTCAAAAAATTTTTAAAAATATATGTATTTTAAATATAATATTTAATGTTTGGGATAAGTATAGTTTTAGCTGCAAGTATTACTGTCTTTGTTTTAACTAACTTTTATCTTTTGACAAAGGTAGAAATTTTGTAGAGGTAGGCAGTAAGTAGAATACTTTGTGTTTTCAACTACCGAACATGATAATATATGCCGAAATGTTAACAGTTTTGAAAATGAAGATTTACTATCCTATAATAAGATTTACTATCAGGATAATGTTCAGTTTAAAATCTGAGCTTTAAAGAAATAATGAACAATTTTTTAAAAAATACTATATCTTTTTATTTGCCAGAGCAATTGTAGACCTGAAGCCAAATTTGCATTGTTTTATTCCAGTCGTCAGATTCTCAGGTGAAAAAATGAGATTTAGGACAGTAGAAGTAATTAAACTACATTATATGCAAACCCCTAATTCTATGCTGATTTTTACCCTGTATTTCTAAAATGGAAAACATAAAAGGCATTTATAGGCTGACTCCAACTGTTGAGTGCTCAACTTATATAAATCTTTCCATAGGTCATACTGGTGACTGATGAATAACAAGCGATCTGAGAAACCTTTTAGCAATTTGAAAATCTCACCATAAATGTGGGTATAGAAGGAATGAAAATCAAGCTAATCAGTGTAATAAACTGAAAATATTATTACTAATTATTAGTAATGTCAGAAATTTGGGTCTTTTCATAATATTAGGAGCATAGGCCCAGAAGTACTTGGGATGTGAGTGGCATGAGCTGGGTACCACTTCTTGGTGCCACTTTTATGGGGTTTTCAGTCTATGGAACAGTTCATAGGGAGAACAGAAAAGCTCAGAATGTATTAGAGTAGCTTCTGCGTAGCTGAGTAGCTACTAGGTAATTTATAAAGGTTATGTTCTCCTCTCATTTGGCTTGCTGAATTTCTGCACTCGGGAGAATATAAAAGGCATTGCTTTGGGTTTTGCCATTTCTGAATCTGTATGGAAAAAAAAGAGAGATTTTTTAGCCATCATAGTTAAGGCATGCCATACTAACTTTGAAAAATATGAATTGCATTAAAGTGGATTTTTAAGAAAAGGGCCAGAAAACAGAGCAAAATACATTTATTTATGTTAATAACATAACATATGTGCATAACGTTTAATTTCTGCAAGATGGTTTGTAGTATAGTCATGCGGTTAACATAAGAATTTGGCTACTAATATTAATCATCAGCACACTTAAAAATGAGGATAATGCAAATGTGCATACAAGTAAATTCACATTATGTGGGCTTGTATAACATTTATAATTAGGATTCATTTTAAAAGTACATGAAAATGCCGGGAGGAAATTTAAAGTGACATGTATTACTATTATGCAAATCCAGCACTTATAAACCCCTTATCCTCATACTAAAATCTGCTATCTAAATAATTGCTTCACAACTGGAAATTATCACCAGCAGCCAAATTCTCATCTCCCTTCCAGCCCTTCCCTTGATCGTGTTTATTCAGTAATACAACAGCATTCAGCAGTGTTGATAAACATGCTTAGTGTTCATTTGGTTAAGCTTCAGTAAACTGAGCCTCTGGAATTAGCAATCAGTACATAGTGCAGTACATAGTGTAGTATAGTAGGTTACTCTACCAGAACCTTAGCTAAAAGAGCAAGGAGTATTTCAAAGCCCAGCTGACATTTGTTATTTTTTCTTGGCAATGTCACTAGCTTTTACATCTGTTCATAAATCATTTTTAGGCTAAAATATTATTAAGCCTTCTTGTTTTGCTGTAAGAATCAGGGCTCTGCCCAGCAGAGGGAACACAAGCAGACACCCAGACTTCATCGTTGCGACAGGTGACAGTGACTTCACTTTTCAGTAAGTGAAAGAGAATCACCAGGATCTGGCAATGAAAACAGATTCTTTTAAAAGATAATTATAAATGATTCTATGGAATAAGATGAGTAGAGAATAAACATCCAAAAAAATTTTTAAAAATATCTGACAAAATAAGCAAGATTTCTACTTCATCTACTGCATTGATTTGTGGGCTGGCAGCATGAGAAGCTCCTACTTGCTTTCACTTGCTTTGCTTTTGAAAGAAAAATTACAGACATGAGGCCTTCCTTAATATTTTGAATTTGGAGATGTTCTGGAGCGACAACTGGTCAGATGAGGCCAAGCAACTTCTGCCTAAATGTGGCTGATATCAGAGTTTTCTTTTTCTACCTATAAAACAGCTGATCCACCACAGCAGACAGAAGTCCATAGCATTTATCCAGAGCAAGTGCTGCAAAGTAAAACTTCCTATATTAGTCACTGGAACTGAGCTACTCTGGCACTCTTGTGGCATCAGTAGTTGTAAGAATGATAATCCTGTTAGAATTTGACTATGTTGGGGGGAAAAATCTCCACCACTGCTCCAACTATTGTGTTTCATTTGAAAAGCAGTGGAAAATGAAGCAGTGTTCTAACAACAAATGCTGTTTACTTGGAAAATCAGCATTTAAGACTTTAAAATTTATAATGGTGATTTACTTCCTAACACATATGTCTATCAGAGGTTCCTGTAGTGAGGTCTTGTAGTTTTCTTCATAAGGAATCAAAAGCTGAACTCATTCAATATGGATTCTGGTTTCAATTTATTTGACTCTCCTGCTGGAACTTACACAGTTTTCATTTGAACGCATGCAAGATTGAACAGTAATGACATATTTTTACAAGCTATCAGTGGACATTTCATTGGCACAAGTATTTGTGGTGAAGTAGTGAAAGAAAGGATTTTGCCACATGTACACACCAATTACCCATAGGTAAATAGTCCAGTAAAGAACTGCTTGAATTATTTTAACTTGATGAAGTGGTAAGACTAATTTCGAGACATATATCCGAAGCATGAGATCATATTTCCAGATGACTGGCACAGTACTGATCCCACTGACACCAACGTAAGTCTTGTATCACTGCTGTTCTGTCTCACACATCTCCAGCTGTTAAGAGATCCCTGCCCACTTTTATAACTATATCACTGAGAACAAGAATTTCACAACTAAGCTATCATTACATATCTGGAAAGATGCAATTGATTGGGAAAATGTGACAGCAAGCAGAGGAGATTGGGATCCAGTCATGTTTTTCTTGAAACTTTTCATCCTCTATCTAGTAAAACCAGAAATTTTGCCACCATCTAAACATAAAAAAAGAAAATGTGAAATAATTTCTCAGGGAAATGTAGGTTAATTCAATCACCGAGACAAACCCTTTGTGCCTGGGTTTAATTTACAGTCTTGGTCTCTGAATATAGCTCTGATGATATCTATGCTGCAGTTGCTATAACTGTAGAAGCTTAACTCATCTGAAATGAAAAAATAGTAGCCTTGTAATTCCCAGAAACTACTAGCACTTACTTCTATCACAGCTATCTGGAAAAATGCTACAGACCTGGATTAAACTCACTTAATGCAAGCCAAAGATAAAAAGACTATGAAATTAGTCCACATCAGATATTTATGTTTTGTCTATAGCTCTGGAGACAGAGAGACATTTCACCCTATTAAATCTTGATGCTCAATTTTTTTTGGCTGTATTAACTGCTCTAGGTAGTCTTTTTACTTTAACTTTTACCCCAACTTTTTCACAAGCCACTGGAAGTGCTGATGGCTACATTTAGATGGGCTCACTGCTTGTTTTTCTCTCTATTTAATGCCACAGACCTCAGTTAGGATTTTCAAGAGGAAAGTGTCAGTCACTCTTTGTAAAATAAGGCCCAAACTGCATTTTTAAGCAATAGATATATTAGAGGGAAGATGCTTTTTTTTTGTAACAGTTATGTCGAGCCTATTTTTTACAGGAACAGCATACAGTATACATTTGTTAGTAGACTGTTCCTCCTGGAAGCAGAAGACAATTTCTTAATTGCATAAAAAAAAGCCCTAAAACCCATTTTTTTTGCTGTCAACTTAACTTTTTTTTGCATGTTAGCACCCTACCAAAAGAAGGGACAAGACAAGTCAGAACTTCTCTCTGTGTTACCCCTCGTGTAGCAATATATGCAAAGTGAAAACCATGACAAAAAAGAAGGTTGAAGCTGTCGGGGAGTTCTGAGGAAAGGTACGTGCCAACTAGAAGAGAAAAATGAACAAGTTGCAGCTCAGTTGCAACAAAACTTACCCTCCTTTCCAAACAGTTTAAGTAATAAGTGTTCACTGACAGAAGGTAATTTCAGAAGTTAACAACTTCAAGATGGTTCATTCCTTAATGGCACCAAATGGAGCTTCAGTACAAGCTGGTCTGCCAGTTCAGAAATGTCACATGATGCAAACCTCTCATTTTCTTACAAGAAATAAAGGATGAATCACTGACTTCTGTTAGGAATCAGATTTTAAAATATCGTCACGACATACAACTTCAATAGAAACTACATTTTAGTATTTAATTTCACTCCGTATGGCTTGTAATCAAATGTAGGTGCTGAGACAATTTAATTTTTAACCTGAATTCCTAAATAATCTCTTATACTCTCTGTGCGCATGCATATCCCTGTCATTCTTTCTTTCAAAAATTCTTGAAGCTGCCGGCCAATTTTAGCTAAATTTGACAGAAAGATACAAGTCTGAGATAATTTTAGCTCCTGAAAGATTTACAAGAATATGTAGCTTGAAGAAAACAGAGGGGGAGGAACAGATCTTTGTGGATGTTCACCCCTGAGGACACAAAGCATATGAGGCATCTTACAGAACTGTGTTTAATACTGAGCTGGCCAGAGTGCCAATAATATTTACGCAGAAATTAAGGCATGCTAATAATTCATTATGAACACTTAGAAGGGAGGAAGAACAGTAGGGGCAGATCAGTCTGTATTTAAAGATCTCATCATCTTTAAGAGAATAAATACACTTCTGCTTCATATTGATTGATGGGAGAGTTCCTTTGAATTTCCATGGTAAATACACACAGCAAACAATAGTATGTGTAGCTTTTCTTATTTCAACAAGGAAATTCACAGAAAGGAAATCAACTCAGCTAACTGAAAGATCATAATTGAGATGCGTTATTTCTATTGAAAAATAACATGCTGAGTATACTGCTATTAATAAAACATTAACGATAGAAAAGTGGAGAAGATATCTGGTGAGTTGAAGGGGAGGGAGAGCCAGACACAACGTAATGTCACCTCTTTGAAGTGGAGATTAATTTTTCAGGAAAGGCTACTTCATAATCATCTTCCAGAGGTGTGTCAGCATTTGGTTACCTGCAAATTTGAGGCCCCTAAGAATCATGTAACGATTTGTACATAAGCTTAAAGGAAGCAGATATTTACAGAGATGTATTGGAAATACCTTCTGTAATACAGAAGGTATTTCCAAAGGCATGGAGATAAATGTAGTGTTAGCAAGAAAATTGTACAAGTAAAACTGAGCAACTATTCTTTAGCAGAAAAATGAGAGTGTTTAGGAATATGGCAATGGTGGAAAAGGGTGACGGTGTTTTGTAATGATGATAATGCTTGATGTAACAGATCATTATTTCACAATCCAGTGCGATCATATGCATGTTACTTGTCTACTTGTAAATTTTTTTTTTTTTGATTCTGTAGCAAATAAAATTTGCCTAAACCATGTTTGGTTTGCTAGGGATTTATGCTACCCACTTATTACAGTAAAGTACCTCTTGTCCTTTTAATATATAAGCATGTTATTCATATTAAAAAATGATTTTAAAATGTACTAAGTTACTTAACTTATATTTTCTTTCTTCATTGAAAGCAACCAATGGAGACTAAGAAAAATATCAGCTATATGAACAAATCCATGTGTTCAATACACGAAATGAGTTAAATGTATCTGGAAAGATAACATTGCTTAATAGTAAATAACATAGCGTAAACCAATAGCATTTTATGATACATTTCTTTCACGGTGCACTCACAAAACTTTTTAACTTCCCTTTTTAAAATCTTCAAAATGATGATGGTATATAGAACAGGAGAGAAGCAGTTGGAGCAAGTAAGATTTGTAATTATCCCCTCTAGCAGATATGGCCCCTTAACTCCCTGAAAAGGTAGTGTGTTTAGCTACATTAGGAACTATTTGTGTTATTTGAATGCAAGAATGTTCTCTGTGTTTCCGGAGTTTCAGGAACCAATCTGGAAAAAAAATGCCTTATCTGTAATTCTAAATCAAGCTGCAGATCTTGGCCAGTGCAGTCATCCTAACACCCAAAAACAGCTCTAAGGAGCTCTGAAGCTCCTCTCAGTAGTGTTGACCAATAAAATTCAATAAGCATAAAGTATTTGATTTATGGATTGGAAAAGTATCATGAACATTGAACAATGCTCATTCCTGAGCATCCTGCCTAGCCTGGAGAAAATCTGGGAAGAGAAAAAAACAGTGTGGCTTACCATATGTCTCTAAAAATCTGTAGAACTGTATGGGATTGTCTGTCCAAGAGCTGTTGCAGCTGCTGCCTAGATGGAGCCCTAAGCTCTAGGAAAAGCCCAGTGATTTCACATAATTTCTGAATATTATTTCTCATTGTAGTTTCTGTATCAGTATCACAAAGGTCTGTGAAGCAGCCATCAGAAACTTCTAAGAAGTACCAATGGGGAAAACTGCTAACACATATGTAATTATTATTAAAGCTTTAATAATTAGGTACATGCATAAAAAGATTAAATTTTATTTCCTAGCTCTGCATTTCTTTCTTCATCTATTTTTCTTTAAACATACAATCCGATTTTCATAAAGACCAATCCAATATGATATTGTTTAATAACTCCTCTGGGTATTTTTCAGGCACACAGGCAATAAGCTTAGTAGAGTTTCAAATATGAGTTAAATTAACATCTTTATCAGCTAAACAATTATTCCTATGAGTTGATGCTTCTATATCAGTTAAAATAAATCTGACCATTGTAGGGTACAATTTTCTGAGGCTAAAACTTGCAAATCCTGGTTTCTGTTTCTGCAAATTTCCATTAATAAAAGTTAAAATTAACAAAAACATCATGTCAAACTGTTTTGCTGCCTAAAGAAACAAGGTTTTATAATTACTGAGCATGAAACTTTATTTCCCAGAATCTGAATGCTGGATTTTATATAAGTATTTTCCTCTGAATACATTTAGAATATTATGAACTTGGCCAGGAGAGGAATTGTCAAGTCTTTAAGCAGAGGAATTACCCTTTACTGTCCCTCTAACCACATAATGGTATAATAGCATAACAGTTGGCTAAATCTGAGGTTGGTTGTATAACAACATACCAGGGAAAAAGGATCTAATGGAATGATATTAGCAAATCTGTACATATATTGTGACAACTGTAGCCTCAAGGATGCATTTCTGCCATGTTAACTCATTTCAGATTTCATTCACTATGTGAAGAGCCTGCAACTTGTTCTCTGAAAGGAATATCCTAAAGCTATGATCTATCAGTCTGGATATCTCACCTTCTCTTCCTGAGTTAAACAAAGATAAACAATGAAAACAAACTATCTGAAGTATGGAAGGAACCTTTGTAAAAGAAATCTTTCTTCTCAGTCTATCTCTCTGACTCTCTTTCTCTCTCTCTCCTTTATTATTTTGCCTTAGAAAATTACTGAAGTATCATTTAATAATAATAGATCTATTTAAATAATTGGATGTCAAGTACTTGCCTGAAAAAGTTACTCTTCTAAGAAAAATTTATATTATGTGCCAGGAAAACAAAATCATTATCGTCTAGCAGTATATTATTCCTGTTGTTGCAGCTCTGCTGTTAAATTTGTGACATGATAGTATCTGGTTCAGAAAAATAAATGGAAAGAGGAGGACAATGAACTGGATCTTGAGCAGTATAATTTAACAGAGTCTGATTAAAACCAATTTATCATCATGGATTATCTGACCTGTGACAGATCTGGAAATCATGTCTCCATCTTTACTTTGGAAAGAAAGATCAGTAGTGGGGATTAACAATAAGGGCTCCTGACAAATATTGACTTTTTCTAATGGTAATTACTGCAGAGACTCTTTGAAAGCATCCAAAAGAAGAATCTGAACATGAAGTGCTGCCAGGCGTTGATAATACAGCCTGTCTTTAGCAGCTGTAAGTAACTGTGAGCAGTGTAGACCTGCACTAGCAGCTCTGAGTTTTAAGTGGGAGGTCATGCAAAGAACAGAGCAAACAGATAAATCTAACAATTGTAGGGCACAATTTTCTGAGACTAAAACCTGCAAATCCTGACTTCTGTTTCTGCAAATGTTTATGGTGAACTGAAAAATGAATTAACTTTGAGAGTAGTACTGCAGAATGGCTTTATTGCTGGAGAAAAATCCTGAACAATGCTGCAGGTATAATAAAGAGTAGTTGATATCATTGAGTTACAGGGGACTTGTCTTCCACATATGTACACAGTTATCACTTAAAAGGTCACTTATAGGCCAGTATTTATTAAACTGTGGATATGGAATGCCTTGTTTCCTTCATGGACTTGCAGTCCCTTATCTGTATAAGCTACTTTCACTAAACTGCTTCATTCGCACGTCTGGGTTCTCTGACTTAAATGGACTTATAAACACTTGACAACATAAACAGTTTTAGCACCTGAAAAATTAAAATCACGACAAATTAAAAGTAGTCACTTGAATATCTTCTGGGTTTATGTAGTAGCTCAAGTAAAGCAGGGATGTCAGTGTAGCAATTCTTTTGCTTTATGCTTACGCATCTTAAAATAGTTTTCTTTAACGAATACACTTCATAAAATTGAACTTTTGTGATTGAGAAATAAGCCCTTAAAAAGGAAGAAGGCTCAGAGGAGATTGGGGTTGATGTGCCCCTGAAGCTCAGGGACTAACACAAGCTACTATAACTGAGCACCAGTGCTGGAAGAAGCCGACTTTGCCTCTGCACAGAGTGGGCTGGGGGTGGCCTTTGTTTCAGATAGGCAACTTTCAACAGCTAGGTGAATCAGTTGGTGTTGTAAATGTTTCTTCTAGGTGTCATTAAAAGAGTGTGAATATCTCCTTGAGTCAGCCAGGCCAGCATGGCAGTGAAACAGTGGCTCAGCCCAAAAGAGGATGTAAAACCTAAGCAACTACCAAAAGTATTTCGAGGACAACAATGGGCTTGAGCTGACTTCAGTCCACCTACTCCTTCCCAGGGCGATGACTGTGTATTCCAGTGATTACGTTAGTATAGTGATTAAACTATTTATTCTAATTGCTAGGTATATACTTTTCTCAGTATACCTTAGTTTTGTGTTGTATTATGCAAAATATGTTGTAGTGCTTTCTTAAATCAGAACTCCTGTGCAATATATACCATCCTTAACAAGTAAATTTGATATTACACAATATCAAAGCTCCATGCATGGAAGAGGTAAAAGAAACTATTCAGAGAGTATTGGACTCTGACACCTTCACACAGCAAATATTAATTTAGTAATAGCTGAGAGGGCTGGGGATCCATGTGAGTTGATCTGTATTCGACACCAGTGAAAATGGGGGATTCATGTAGCATCTTTGTACATCAATGAACTTTTCAAGTAATACACAATTTTTGGTAAAGTTTTCAGATAATAGTCTTCTGAGTCGCTGATCAAAATTTCCCTAACCTAAATGAACTAATAAAACAAGCCTAGCATCAAAGGTTGCAATTATTGCTTCAGTGAATGAAGACGAAAGTGAAGCAGGTTTAACATTTTAAAAAGTACTTTACAGTTATGCACTAAACTTCCAAAGTGTTAAATGGAGGATTAAATTCAGTATTGAAGCTCAAAAATACAAAGTTTTATCAAATTATTCTTTCCATATAAAGAGTGAAGTAAATCCAGTTTTATTTGATTTCTGAACTCTTTTAAGCTTTATATGGGTTTTGATGCATTAGGATATGAGTTAGTTAAAAGGATGGTGCCATTATTCTATTTCTATATCTTATGTAAATGATGACATTTTTATGGTGACCGTTGTTGCAATAACATTGCTATTCTGAACTGATATTGGAACTCTTACATATGATCTCTCTTTAAATATGTGTGATGATTATTAAATCCAAGCGAAGAAAGAGAAAGCTTTAGAGACATATAGGTTGAACTTGCATGCTTAAGACCATTCATTTGATAGAATTACCAACAAAATACAGGATATACTCTCATGTCTAACCATGAAATGCAAAATGTAAGCCAATATTTACAAATAGTGTGGTGGCGTTGTCTTGAGAGAAGTAAGTATTACATGTTACTCTGTTATTATGGTTTATATTTTTATAAATTAAATTAATCACAATGCAACATTATAATGTTGGCATTGCTGTTCTTTTCCAAGCTGGAAAAAGCTATATCACCTTTACCTGGACAGAGAGACATACAGCCTTCTTGTCCTTACATTGCATTTGGCAGAACTCGTGAATTCTAAATAGTCGGTGTTGACTTTGTAAAATAAGTTGCAGTTTGAAAATCAGCTGCCTGATCTATGATCAGAAAATATGTCTTAGAGAGACTCCCCTAGATTCAGAACCATACAGTTTACTTCCAGGCTCTGTCATCTAAACTAACTGATACAAAATTAGGAATTAGGCATATGCACCAATTCTTACCCATCACAGTTTGTATCGGGACTTTGTTTATAAATGCAAACATTTCTACATTGTAATTTACAGCTTTTCTGTTCCCAAGAACAGTTTAGTACTTGCACACTAATGCCAAAATATATATTTATCAACATTGTTTTTCTCCTTGAATAACTCTTCTCATGCCCTGGTATATGGGAATCTTTAGGTGTAAAAGCTGAGCTGTTTACGTGGCTCATGTAATTTTTCTCCACCTCTTCTGTACATGGTTGTATCACTGTTAACATCTTCTTCCCTTATGCTTTATTGTCATCATACACGTACTGTGTGCAAGGGAATGAGGCACCTGTGTCTCCTTAGCAGCAAGGATCATCGTCTGTTTCTGCAGGCACAGAATCGAGAATACACTACAGATTTAAATCCTTTTGCCATACTTTCATGTATCTAGATCCTTTTCTGGTTAGCTGTTAAAACGTGGTAGATTGCGCACAACTTTTTTTTTGCTTACATACACTGTAGTGTTGATTTATTTTCTCATTCTTCAAACAAGGGTTGTGTTTGAATAAGGTTGTATAAGTTTGAATAAGGTGTAACTTTGCAACTGTCTCTTATGAGGATTATTATTTCTAGCCTGTATTTGAACTGTGTGATTGGTCTAAATCTGTTTATTTTCTCTACTGGATGATTAATATTCCACAAATTACTGTTGCTTCTGCCAGAATCATGTTCTGTTTTGTACTGTCTTTATATTTAATCTGCTGAACTGGCTAGA
The DNA here is from genome assembly GCA_033459285.1 of Clamator glandarius. Lineage (NCBI taxonomy): Eukaryota > Metazoa > Chordata > Aves > Cuculiformes > Cuculidae > Clamator > Clamator glandarius. The sequence continues at coordinate 2,708,794 of JAUNZM010000165.1, read as the reverse complement.
ATTCAAGTCTCATAGGATGGATATCACTGAAAAGCCTCATAGGGATCAGGACTCCTTTAATTCTAGAAATTATTATTCATTACTGATTTTGGACAAGCTTTCATAAAATACACTAAGCATGAGACATCTCATATAAATGTCCATATATTATTTAAAATAATTTCAGAATTCAACCTGTGTGCATGCGTTTACATAAATGCTAAATATTCAAAAGTAGTGATCTCTTTCATAAGTTAGCCTTTGAGAATCAAAGAGGAGACACATCAGACAGCTGATTTTCAGGCTGTTGATATCTCAAGAAAAGGAGGATTCTAAATACTAAGACTTTTTTGAAAAGGTTTAGTCAGCTAAAAGGACGAGAAATAGTTGTGACAGTCAGACTTTGAAAATAAACAATTTAAGAGTACTTAACTCTCTAATCTACATGCAGCATATAGAGAGCAGAAAAATTTCTCTGTCACGTGATCAACAGTAGGGGTTCTCTAAAAGATGGTTATAAACAAAATGAAACAAAAGTCACCTGTTCAGTGGAACTTCATATAATTTACCATAGATGCTGGTAAGGTCAGAAAGGTTGAGTGCACACATAAGGTGTGCAGTAGGGTAAAAAGAAGAAGGCAAATGTTGTTTAGTATTCCACTGATTAGCTAAATGCCCTTCCCACATTGCAGAAGCATAGAACAACCTAGGTTGGAAGGGACCTTAAAGCCCATCCAGTTCCAACAATCCTGCCATGGGCAGAGACACCTCCCACTAGATCAGGTTGCTGAAAGACCCAACCAACCTGGCCTTGAACACCTCCAGGGATGGCGTATCCATGATTTCTCTGGGCAACTTGGGCCAGTGCCTCACCGCACTGACAGGAAGCAAATTGCTTCCTAATATCTAATCTGAATCTCCCACTTTCAGATTAAAACCATTACCCCTCATCCTGTCCCTGCACTCCCTGATAAAAAACCCTTCCCCAGCTTTCCTGTAGCAAACAGGAAGAGTTTTTCTTGTATGTTCCCAGAAACTGTTCCTCACCATGAGTAAAGGAACTCACATTTTTTTTGCACATCACATGGAGAGCAACGAATGCAGAAGCAGCAGGAACAGTTAAGAGCAGTCCTTACCAGAAGCTGTCTTTTAGTTCAGAACAAGCTGTCTTCTATTGTGATGAAGAAACAGAGAGAAAAATCTCATAGAAGTGTATCAGTGACTGTAATTCCATCCTTTCCAGGTGTACACAGGGGGATAGCTGGCACCACATTGCTTTCCTCCTGGGACATACAGAATTAGCCTTTACATTCAAAACCAGAAGCAGCGATTTTAGTGAATTCTTCTGTCACTTTCTTCTCTCTTTTTATAAACAGAATTGAAGGTAAAAGGGCATTCTGTCAGAGGAATATGTACTGTATCTCTAAATATTAAAAAAAGACTAGATTAGAAAATGAAAAGAAAATAATTTACAGCTTAAAATATGTAGGGAAACAGCCATGCTTGGTGTTAAAACTTTAACATTCCTAATAGACTAGAAACTTGGTGCTTAAATCTAGCACTTTAACATCTTTGCTGCTTATAAATCATTTTTAAATGCAATATATTTTCTGCAGACCACTACAGTTAGTCTTTGCTTGATATTACCTTGTAAATTATTGAGGCAGTTTCATACAATGCATCACCTTTATTCATTATTAAGAAGGCAAGCCACAGAACTCCTGTATTTTCACTTGGGTGCTATTAATAACAAGAAGAGAGCTAACTAAGGCAAGGCAAGAATAAGGATTGTACAGAGAGAAAACATTTCAATTAAATTTTCTTCTTCACTGGAGAAAAAAAGGTTAAGCATTTAAGTACACCCAACAAAAATACTGGAATGAGTTAACAAAAGCTGACTGTAGCTTTAATTAAACTATCGATTATTTTGTTATTTTTAACTAGCACTTTATAAAAGACATAAGTGATACTGAGTTAATGATAGGACTGGTAATGCTACTGTTATCCTCTGTTATAACACAAAATGCAGATTTTTTTTAAAGAGCTAAGATGGAAAAATCTTAATTTCACATACATTCGATTTTACACCATATTTTTAGAACTTTTATTTATTTATCCATACTTACTTACTTACGTTATAGTCCAAAGTAGAATGCAAGAATACACAAGAAACAAATGTTTGCTTATCACGTGGTGATGGAGAGTATATGCTTGAAAGATAGGATGTGAAACTGTGTGCCCTAACACTAGGGGGAATCTGGAGAAAGAGCAATGATATTTAAAGTAGCTGAACATCACGTGAAACTTGTAAAACTTTCCACTGACATTTTAGAATACTTGTTGCATACCTTTATTTTCACCCTGATGTCTAATTTTGCCCAGCAAATTGAATGCTAATCTCTAGGTAGAGTTCTTACTACCACTTTAGATGCCCCAGAAGATGCTGACAGACAGTGCGCTCTCTCACTCTCACCATGCTCCAGGGATGCTATAACATAACACTTTGCTTCAATTCTGTAACACCAAACAGAGATAAAATCAGTGCAAGTCACATATGCCTTTCATTATTACATCTTAAACCTTTTGAGTTCCTGTGTATATATAATAACAAAAGACAATAATCAAATCAGGCATAAGTATCCTAGTGTCTGCAGTTGCTTATTGAGTGTAACTACCCTTTGAAAAATGTACCTTTCTACGAGGTCCCGTGGGACAATGATGTTACAAAGCTTAACCTTCATATAAACCATTTAAACCTTATCTTTTTACACACCTTTATCCCTTTGTTTAATGAGGCAGAGTTTTGTATCAACATAAAAAGTGGAAAATCTACTTGCAATGGTTTCTTTTGGAATCTTTTTTTTCTTTTCTACTTGTCTACGTTCAAAAACTTTTTTTGCTTTCATAGTCATGAACATGCATGCAGTGTTTTTTTAAAGGAATTGTAATCTTTCAGGTAGGGACAAGAACACTTCCCATGTAAATACTAGAATTCATGATTCATTTGAAGAGTGTCGGCTCCATTTTAGTAACTATCACTGCACCCTACCAAGCAGTAGAAGCAATACAGTGGAATTCAGATGTCTGAACACAAGGAATTGGAACAATAAGTTTCTGAAAATATAATGGAAGCTGAATCTGGGAAAAAACCCTAAGGTTGAAATACACCTTAATATTTCATTTCTCAAGATGAAGAAATCTATAGAAGTCCAAACCTCAACGTGTAATTATTTCAGAGATAAAAGAGGAAATATTACTTAAATCATCATATCTATCCATATCTACTGAGAAACATCTGTCAGTGGTTTATTTCCTTTCAAAATTGTTAATTTCCTACCTCAAGTTTGGTGATAACTCTTGTATTAATATAAACTATTTACATTTACTATAATATTTCTTTTTGCATTTGCTGTAAAAACTTTTCTTTAGGTAGGTTAATACAGGACTCTGTTTAAGTGAAACCAAAGCATGACTTTGGCTGGAATGTAAATGGGTTGTTGTATGATGGGGAGTGACCATGAGCTGCCTGGGCTTGGATTAGATTTTTCATGATTTTTTATGCTAACGTGTTGAACTAGGTATAATTTTCAGCCAGCTACAGAGAGATTCCTGACCTGAAATTTTTTAAATATGAAATTCTGCATTAAATTATTGAGGTTCATCTAAATGCTCATTTGCTTTAGTTTTATATTGCTGATATAAGAAGAAACATTTTAGATGCTTCATATCTTTAGTAGTTAACATCCCTTCTTTTGAGTATCAGGGATGCTTTTTCAGCTAAACTGAAATTACCGACTCTAACTAGTCTAGTGAAGAAAGATTGTTTCTCTTCCACTAAACTAATGTGAACCAGCCTATGAAGTAATACCAATATTCTGAGACAAATTTTGGATTCTGAATGGTTTTCATGGTTGAGATTTTCTTCCTTTGTTCTTATATTCCTCTTTATTTGTGTTTGCTTTAAAGACCAATTCCACAAAAGAAGAAAATATTTTAAAGTTTTGTGCCTTTTTTGGAAGAAAAGAGAAAGTAAAGAAAGGAAAACGCTTCTTAACTTCTAGGCAGGTCCTTTGAGATCAACACTGCAATCACTGTCATATATTTTCCTGAACTACTGTCAGGTTTTTATACTTAGTATTACATATTAATATGCTTAATTGATTCTGAATTTACACCACCTTCAATTCAATTTTATGCATGGTTCTATGTTGGAGGTTCCTAAGATTAGAAGGATTTAAACACTTGGGAAATGGTGTGGATGTAAAGCCCAGACAAATCTATTTACAGACTGTTAGATGAAATTATTCTGAACTATTTTATCAATTTTATTGACCTCAGTGAAGATGTTTTCTAAGCGATAAAACCCTAAATCAGATCAGTTGGAGGGACTGTGCAAATATTCATAGTATACTGAAAGGATATCCATTCATCCTTGTCAGAATACTCAGAATCCCATGATTCTGGAAATAAATAAAGACAAACTAGTATGAATAAATCTTGGTGCATTACCAAATAATCCCTTGACATTTCTGCTGGATCTGGTGTGAGGTTTCAGTGATGATCAGCACAACACAACTCTAATATCTTATTTTCATGTTTCAACTTGGGAAAAACGTTGTTCTGTACTAATGCTGCCAATAAAGCCTACAAGAGTACATGAATGGAAAATACCAATTATCAAATAAGAACACAGAAGTTATGATAACAGACCAAAGTACTCTTAGGAATAAGATTTGAATTTTGTCCTAAGTGGAGGATGCTCTGCTGAGAAACTGAAACTTTTGGCTACTTTATCTCCATGAGACAACACTGTCCCCTGGCAGCCAAGAAAGCCAACAATATCCTGGGGTGCGTCAAGCGTGGCATTACTCGACGACTGAGGGAGGTGATTGTCCTGCTCTACTCTGTACTGGGGAGGCCCCACCTTGAGTCCTGTGTGCAGCCTTGGGCACCACAATATAAAAAAGATTTGAAGTTACTGGAGAGCGTCCAGAGGAGGTCACAAAATTGGTGACGGGTTTATAGGGGAAGTCATATGGGGAGCGACTAAAATCACTTTAGCTGTTCAGCTTGAAGAAGAGGAGACTGAGGAGAGAACTCATCATAGTCTACTGCTTCCTCACAAGGCGAGGGAGGAGGAGCAGGCACTGATCTCTTCTCTCTGGCCACCAATTATAGAACCCAAGGTAAGTTAGGAACATGTGCCAGGAAGGGTTAGGTTGGATATTAGGAAAAGATTCTTCACCCTGAGGGTGCTGGGGCACTGGGACAGCTCCCCCAGGAAGCAATCATGGTGCCAAGCATGAAGATATTCCAGAAGCATTTGGACAACGCCCTCAGACCCATGGTGTGAATGTTGGGGTTATCCTATGCAGGGACAGGAGTTGGACTTGGTGATCATTGAGGGACCCTTCCAACTCAAGAAATCCTGTGACTGTACGATTAAAATATGTAAGTAATAATTGTAAACATATAATCAACTATTTATAATGTCTTAGAAGTAAAGAAGAAAGAGCTGCTAAATGACATAAGACAAAATAGTGATGAACATTCTTAAAACTGAAAGCATATGAGCTATTCATAACTGAAGGGGACTTATTTTGAGCATAATCAATAATGAATATCAGGAATTGCTCAACGTTTTCACCTAGGTCATGTCATCCTATCCACCGTGTCCAAAAGCTTAATTCCTCTCAGCTGGTGTTTTAAGAAGGACTAATACGCTGGTGGTATTTTTTCCTGGACTTCAAAACACTCTGTCTGAATGCAAAAGCTATTGTATTGCCTGAGAAATATTGTGAAATGGATTAGTTATTTCAAGGGATGCAATATCAAATAATATATTTTGGAAAAAAACTCTTAATATATGTCATGAGGGATTTAAGAAATTAGGTGTCTTAGGCTATTCAGAGGCACTTTAAATACTGCTTAGCTTGATAAACAGTTTTCATCCTCTCAAGGGCATCTCCTTGCTATGCAACATGTTGCCAGTCAAATTGCTTTGACATCTAGTCCTTCAAAGCGCTGCTCCATGTTGAAGTGATAGTGACTGTTAAGTACAGGGGGACAAGCAGCTAAAATGGCACTCATATAATTACAAAATTGTTTATTGATAAATTAGTTCTGTTGGTACTTCAATTCCATTTTTTCCCCTATTTCCATCTCAGCCATACTTACTGCCAGCAGGACAATGGGAGGCGATACAAGGATGGCAGGTTGTTTTCCTAGCAGAAACTCATTTGCTGTACCAGCAGAGTGTTATTAAACGCAGATATGTCAGTTAGGATTCAGAGATGAGGTTTAGATAGGTATATGTATGCCACTAAAACATTCACTAGTGTTGATTTTCAAAAAGGAGCTTTTACACCACTTCCTACAGAAGGTACTCTTATCTCTGGACTGCTGTATTGGTCTTGTATAACCTCTGTAATATGAATGTGACTATGTATACACGATGCTACTACTACATCCGTGCATTGTGCTTAGATTATATCTGCTGAGAAATCACATTTTAGCTTTTCTGGCCACATTTCTCTTCTTTCCTCATCAGAGTCACTAAAGGGCATCTCGAAAAGCAAGTTTTTAGACTTTAGGTATAAATCATTGCTCTTAACTGCAAGTTTAAACCGAAGGCCATCTGTGTAACACTGGCAATGCTTTTTAGTTGGTTTGTACTGTGTGTAATGGCTTGCACAGATGTCGGTAACAAGACTGAACCTTCTGCTCCCTGTCTGTGAATTGTTTCCCACACTCTCTGAGCAGTAGTGCCAGGGAGCACAGAAGGACTGAGTATGGGGATGTTCAGAAGCTCAGGGCTGCATCTGTGAATTATTTTTTTTATGGAGGCACCAAAAAGGCAGCAAAATCTGAATCTCTTTCCATCAACTGTGTCTGACAGGACTGCTTAAAAGCAAAATATAATTTAATCTTAGTAGCCCCATGAGGCCAATGTAAAAATGAAAGTCTGGCTTTTGTTTTCTTCTTCTTGGCATGGGTTGCAAAGTATAATTGCTGGGATTTTTTAAAAAGAAAGACAAGAAAAACTTGTGTGGGGGAGGGTTCATCTTCAAGTCATATCTAACACAGAACAAGCTTTGTTTGTAGATCTGAGGCAGAAAATGTCATTTACATAGCCATTTTCCAAAGTAGAACCATGCTGTCAGAAGTAGTAGAATTTTAAATTTCCAATCCATGATTCATCCAGTCATTTTATTTTTCCAATCTGCTCAATGTTTTGCAACCCTTCATCATTCATGGAAAGTTCTTCACTCACACATCCATTTTTCTTCCCTTTTCATCGTTTCTTCCCTGTGGCACTGAAGCACTTCGTCTCCTGGGATCTTACCAAGGTCTTCCTTTTTGCTGTTAACCTTTCATGGCACAGCCACACCTACCTTCTTGATTCCAAATTCCTACTTCCTTTTCTTGTGCTTATTCTTTCTTTGCATGATAACTGTACCTTCCTGAACGTATCCAATCTTCAGTTCCCTTTTTTCTCCCACCTTTAAATAATTTTAGACTATTTTTTTCACACCGTATTATACAGTAATATTTGGTCTGACATGGAACTGAGACCTTTTCCTTTCTCAGTCTTCAGAGATAACCACATGCCGATACAAAATTGTCTCAGACAAATGTAAGGCAAAATTTATATCAGCATGTCTTCATTTTGCTGTTTACATCAGACAATAGAGGCTGCTACTGAATGGAGTGCTTATGGAGGAGTAGTCTGGTGTGGAGACCTCTTAGTACCTAATTCTGATCAGCAAGTTATATCCAAGATGATTATTTGTCAACAGTGACAGTGTGTAGTTTGGTGCTGTAACAAAGAATTCTGCAGTCTAAAAATGAAGCAGGAAAAGGCATTTTTGCAGTGCTTCACTGGGTCAAAAATGTGATTGCCTCTCTATTAAACTAACATGTTTTTAAGCCATTAGAACAGTATTTCCTTTGATTGTAGTGGTTTATAAAAATAAACCTAGATTAAATAAAGGTGTGTTTTTAAATGGCATGTGAATATGTGATTTTCTATTATTTATTTTAGAGGGGGTTTTAGGGAATACTGCATATGCTTTTGTTTCATTTCAGTGGATTATTTCTAATGAAAACTGTCACACTGTCAACTCTTGGATAAATTTTCTGTGTCCATCCTAGACTGCAAAGATGCCTTTTAAAGGAAGGCAGCTGTCAGTAAGGATATCAATTAGCTCCTGCTGATGGAGTGGGATTTGTTGTTGACATCTGTTTCTGAGTAAGTCCCATCATCTCATCTGCCATCAGGCCATAAGCAGTCATTAGATTTCTTTTGATACTTGTTACCTTGGAGTGCATTTCAGTTGACATCTGCAATGTTGGACAGGTCCTTTATTGCTGTATAGGACCCTCATTGAAGTCAATGGGGACTGGAGAAGGCCTCAGGATGCCAACAGATTGTCAATGCCTCTGTAATTGAATTGCCTTTTAGTCTCTTTTGGATTAAGTTATTATTTTGTGCTAATACATACCACTGCTACTCTTAAAGTGTAGAATAAAAAGTAAATCCTTTAAGTTGTTATATCTTTATTATTATTAAAACCTGAGGACAGATGCATTATTCATATAGGTCTCTAAAAGCAGCAATTGATATTTAAATACAGATCTCGTCAGGAGATTATTGGGTCAACTATCTCCAAAATTCAGGATCAGTTATTGAAATATTGGGACTTGTTGATATAATGACTATAAAAATAGTTAAGGCTGCGTGTTTTAATGATGGGGAAGAATGTGTGCGTGTTGTAGCAATATATCTTTCTTCATAGAAAGGGGAAAAGAAAAGGAATCTTTCAAGACTGCTTGAGAGGCCCCAATCAGTGCCAGGTAGTTTAATTAAGCACGATACCACTAATCCCTTTTCTAAATTTCCATTCATTCCCTTAATGCCTTTACCTTTAGGTGTGTCCGGTTATGTAAATGCATAGCAGATATGGAAAAGGAAACATTAAGGTACTGAAAAATCTACATGAAGCTGATCAGTGCCAGCTTTTAGTAGCTCCAGAGACGAGAGGCTGCCATAGCTGATCGGCGTTAATACATTCATTACATGCATTTACCTCTTTCCAATTCTTTATCTTTAGGAGAGTGCATGCATTTTTGAAAAGTTTAGAGATGCAAGTGAAGCTTTTTTCATAATTACAATAGGATTCATGAGATGGAAAATTATTCCATGAGAAATCTTATATTATCTGTATTTTTATAGTAATATGACAACTTCATAAATCTTGTCTAATTTTTCTCCCATTATCCTGTCATTTGAAAGCCAGAACGCAATAAGAATTTTGATACTTTTAAATCTGTTTGTGTCAAATCAACTCCAGGTATCTACATCTTGCAGAATTTAACCTTGTGACACCACATATCTTCTCTCTTGAACTACAGAGATGTGCACTGACATAATGATCCATTTGTCTTCCCTATGTTTGTGTTCTCTTACGTGCATGTCTTTATGACTTGATTTCTCTTTATAAATACTTTAGTATTGATGGTGTGGAGAAAAATATAAAAAGAAATCTCATTTCCCAAATCTAGCTGAAAATACATTTGGTCAAATACTTCAATGCTGAACATCATCACAGCTTTATTGATTGAATGTTCCTATACATATTAACACCAAGTAAAGATCTGATGTTATGTATTAGATGTGAAGATTAAGAAAAGAGCAATGTAATTTATTTAAAAAGTTGCTAACTCAGAATGCATACATAGCATGACATTTTCTTTCTCAGTTAAATTTCCACAGAAAAAATATTTTGATTTGTTGATTCTATATGGAATGAAAAATATCAATTTTAATATTAATTAGCAGTAGTACCAGTAATACGGATGTTGATGCTGTGGAGATATTTTTACTTTTCAGAAATACATCTTGGGAAAATTCAAGATCAAGAGGTTGATTTGACATAGCTGAACTGCAGTGTAGGTGTGCTGGTATTTAGAAACCACTCAATTATAACAGTTTTGATGACTTGTACTGCTCAGATACAAAAACTGAAGACATGATATTTTTAATGACTTTAAATGTGCAGCCTGTAACTATTTTGGGTGAGTGGTGAAGAATAGGTTACTGCAATACTCAACATAGTAAAAAGATCTAGTAAAACAGTAAAATTTTAATAGGTTCTGCTGTAATTGTAATGAAAGTAATTAGAGTAGCTAAAGTCTAAAGTATTAACCGATAGTTATACACCAAAAAATGCATGCATAAAACAAAAGTATTTGGAAGCTGTTTGATCTGTTTAATAATGTGCACAACGGTACCTAGAAGCCCCAGTGAGCACTTGGGCATTATTTAACCACGCAGTTTACATAAGAAGTCACAGTCCTTGATCTATAACTAGTATTGTCTTATTGATCACAAATGACAACACATTCACTTCTGTACCAACTTAGGTAGGCAAAAATCAGCATTTCACACAGTGATGTGATTTCTCTCAGGCTCTGTACAGACAGCAGGGAAGATGCTCGGAGGTTCTGCAGCAGAGGAATCTGTGTGGCTTCCCTCTAGCCCACAAACCTAGAGTAAACAAGAGACTCATTTCAAGGAGGAGTTGCCACTGTGGTTCCTGCAATCCAGACATGGCTTAAATGACTTTATTTTTCCACTTTGGAAATCTGTACATTAGCATAATCCTGCTTCCAGCTTTGTTCTTTCCTCTCAGCTCAAAAAAGAAGAGGGAAAGAAATCTTGTGGGGCACACTGAAGTAAATCTAAGACTAACCTGAAGCTAACACAGCAGGAGTAGCCCAACATCGTTCATGTACTTATTATAATTTCTTACTGAAAGGTTCCAACTAAGATCAATTACTCCCCAGACTGGTTTTGCGCATCTTCTTGCCTTCAGCATAGCGAATACAGATTTTTGTTTTGTTAGACCTTTTCATCACGTTTCAGGCACTTAATTTTCTCAGGAAAAAAAATGTCAAAACAGCATGTGTTAACAACGTAAAGGCTTCTTTTTATCCGATTACCACTCACATATTGTTAAGGTTAATGTGGCCAGTCTTAATAATGCCTCTGTTCCCCAGATATCTAAAATGCTAAATGGGAGCTGGGTTTACACCTAGTTTCACCTTCTGTGTGAGCTGGCTCATTCACATTGTTATCCCATGAACTACTGTGTGAGACTGAGTTCAATCAAGTGAAGGACAGTCTTGCATTGCTTCTGCTTGAGAAATTTTGTTTATCTGTCCTGGGAATTGCAGTGGTCTTAGTCAGAAAACTTTGTAATGGTACTGATCTGTTGCAGTAGCAGCTCTTTTTTTGTTATTTTAGCAAGTAATTGCTGCAAACCCAAAACATTCCAAATCACTTAGTTGGGTAGGCTGAGCAGTATGGCAACAGAAAAGATAGTGATCTAGCAAATGTTATGTGGTAGTAATCTATAAGTCATGGGAAGAAGGTCAATGCTACCTACTTATACCTTATATATTTGCAGAGCTTGTCTTCTGCTTAATTAAGTCTGTATTACTTAATTAGCATTGAGACATGAAGGAAATACAGATATGTATCTCTTCTGAGATCCAATTTTGCTAAAACAAAAGGAACCAGAGAATAGAAGCCAGTAATAGAAATTTATTAACAATTTTCCAGTTTGGCACCCATTAAGTAGACAAAAAAGTCTATTCATTAGAGGAAAAGCATCAGCACAAAGGCTCAGAACATACTTCACAGTGACAGGTATTTAAAATTTGGCAAGCAAAGCAGGCTTTGGACTGAGCAGAGGGTCTAGAAATACAAGGAGGTACAGTTTCAATTTATTTACACCAGATAAAAAGCTTGGATTTAGCACTTCCCTTAATACAAAGAATGCTAAATGCATAAAATCATGTGTGCGGTCACTGTCCTTAAATATCATTCTTCACCACCAGAACCACTCAAGATGGATCTCTTATTAGTGGAAACCATAATTAAACTTGTCTTCCTTATTGAAAGCATCCAACTCTCTTTTCTAGAGGCCAGCAACAGAAAAAAAAAATGTTAGTCACTAATTTTTATTGCTGCTGTATACTTTCATGAACGTTAGAAAGAGTTCAGTCATTAGGTGTTTGAAAGACTCTTTTGCTAGCCCAGGTAGACGTTCTTGGAGAGAAGCTGCCAAGAAAATCTTCCAAAAGAAGAAACAAACTATTTTGATGTTGCAAGAAATGGAAGGGGGGCTTAAAAGGAGCGATTTAGTGATCAGAACAGCTACATTATTTGGGTATTTCTTCTGACCTTTCCAGTGATTTTCCACACACTGATCATTCTTTGCATCACTCTGATTTGCTATTTGTAAGCAGAAAACTTTTATTTAGTCTGTTGTTTAGGTTATTTTTAATTAGTTTTCTGATTCCACTCATCTCAATATCTTCAGCATCACTACTAATGGCTCCTATATTGGCTATTTTCTGACTATACTTGCTATTATATAGGGAAATGAGATGTTGCAATTCCCTTCTCTTTGCTCAGGCAGCAGGCACACACGGAGACACCCACATATTTACAGTAAGTTAAAATCTTCAATTTTGTACTGAAGTCTATTTAAACTGTTCCCAACCTGCAATAAGAACTTAATCAAGAGGGGAAAAAAACCCACAAAACTGAATATGCACTTAATTAAATTTAGAGTAGCAGATTGGAACACTTCTTTGGACAACTATTCATAGTTAAATTTTAAGTAATTTTTACACTGATTATTTCTGGAGGTAGACAGCAGAGATTGCATGATGACACCCTTGTGATTAGAAAGTGAAGAGACTGCAAACTGTATTTTACTGTTATAGGGTAAATGATAAGAAATTAACCAACATGCTGATCTGGATCTCATTTCAATATTTCATCAAGCTGCAGTAACATTTTAATTAGAACTCATTGAGGATACTGTTGTATTAAGAATACAAAAATGAAGATGAGTTGGTAGTTAAACCATTCAACAAATAGTTTAGTACAGCCTTCCATCTCACCAATAATATTTTTTTGTGTGTGTTAGGAAAAAGTATTTGGTTCCTGTTCTCTTAGTGAAATTTAGGTGGTGGTTTATTTTGATAGGTATAATATAAATTCAAGAAAGGGTCGTATGGATATAAAAATTCCTGCTGCAAACCTAAACTCTAACCCAAAACCAGTGTCCCCCATAGGTGAGCTACTCTAACTGCAGGGGTTTTTTTTCCTTCTTAATAATTATAATATCCAATGAAGTTAAAGGGTTTAGTAAAATTTTCTCCAAATATAGATAAAGCAAATAATTTTCTTCCTAATATCATAACCTCTACTATTACTGAAGGCAAAAAAAATGTGTATAGAATAAACATAATTGTTACAGGTTTTAGTGGAAAATAAATACATAAATAAATCCTTCTTAAAGGAGTAACTTAAACGTCAAAGCTGACTCACCCTTTACCGGTAACTACTACTACTGGAAATAAAACATATAAACAACCCCTTTTCTATACGTATGTTTGTTCAAGACTCTATGTTAAATCCACACCAGGAACACAAATGGAGGGATTCTGAAGAGCAAATCTGTGTATTTTGAGCTGTGAAACACAGCGCACGCCTTCCCCTCTGTCTGGTGTCTGTTCCACACTCTGTCCCTTAACGGACAGGGACATAAGATATTGAGTGACTTTTTTTGCTAAAAGCACTCTTCCAGAAGTCTGAATGAAATAACTGATTGAAGGAACTATTTCTGAATTAAATAATTCTTTACTAAGGAAGCAGTAGCTTAGGGCTAGAGGCAAGTCAGTATTATAGAGTCAATACAAAACACAGACAACCTTCTTTTTGCTCTAGTCCTCCATGAAACCTAAAATAGTTGCAGATTTCACAGCTGATTAAGAACTGAGAATCTACTGATCTCTGTAATCTGACAATTTGTTCCATAAATTATATGGAAATCAGAAGAATATTCTTGCTCTTTCCCACAATCAATTTAATTCTTTAACTCTCACTGTAACAGAAAGTGTTAAATGTCTCTTATTTAGATGAAAATAACTGTATAAGAATAGTTCTATAAATATGCAAAGATATCTTCCATGCAAGGACATCCAATTATTAAGTAGCCACAGTCCAAATCACTTCAGGTGTCTTTGCTTTGTGAAATCATCTTAGAAGTCAAGCATGAGGCCAAGAAAAGAATCATGGGAGGCAGAGGTAAAATTATGTTATGCATATTAGAGGCTAAATTCTCATCACAACACACAAACATAATTGTTAGTAACAACGGGGGAATATCATGCTAAAGAAAATCTTGTTCCTTAGGTAGGTTTTCAAAAGTATTGGGATGCTCGTTCATCCTCTTTAAGAGACAATCAGGGCGCAGCAGGCATGAAAGCAGGATTAGCTTCAGTGTATCCTGTAGTGGTTCCATATGGATTTGAGGGTAGTGTGGAGTTCTTGAGCCCTGGTCCATCAGCATCTAGAGACCTGCATGGTGGCCTGCAGGAGCTTTTAGGTGTCATCCATCTACTCTAGAGGGTGTTTGTCAGTTGCTTCAGTTAAGCGTTCATTTTCACAATGTTCTGTTGTTGTTCTTTTTTTCCTTTTTCTTTTTTTTTTTCCCCCAACTTATACACTCATTAATATCTTTTTATTCAGTTCTGGTTTTCCTCTTCTGACTTAATCAAGTGCAAGCCGTATTGCCCTGCACCTGCCCCTGCCTTATAAGGTACATTATAATGTCTTTATTTGGCATTATTTGAGTGACACCTGGAAGTTGTTGTCCCAACTTCCTTTTGCTCACAAAACAAGGGGGTGTTCACAGTTTACCATGTGCTTCAGGGTGTTGCAGTTCCCTGGGGTTTTAAATGCAAAACACAACTTGGATTTTTGAGCAGAACATTTCAGTGTTATGTCACGTAAACAATCGGAGACCACAGGTCAGATGTTGAAGAAGGCAGGGTAAAATGTGTGTGAAAGAAAGCTTATCAGCATGAAGGACAGTGTTTCTTTTGATTCAAATACTGATAAATAGTCCTTTGAAATATGTGTACTACAGAGACATTTTTCATGCTTGCTTCTCTTGTTTTGAGAATAGAAGAGTTCCTCTCTTGTTTACATTATTTATACATTACAAACTATATGTGTCTACCAATTTCTACTTAAAAGAGAAAAGAGAATTCTAGCACTTATGTAGTCATCCAAGCTATGCATCCTGGAAAACTGTACACTAACTATGTTGTCAGCTTCTCTCTGTTTCTTAATATACAAGATTATTTTCTGTTATGCAGTGTCAGTTTGAAAAAAAAGACAGATTGCTGGGTGGGAGAATAATTGGTCCTTAAATTTGTTAACTAATTACTCGTTGACTGTTTTGGTATAGTGAGTAATTTTAAGTGTTCCTTCTGGTTTGAGTTTACATATATCATGGAATGCCTTGGGTCCTTAGAGACCATCCAGTTCCAACCCCTTGGCCATGGGTAGGGACATCTTCCACTGAATCAGGTTGCTCCCTTTAAGTACTGGAAGGCTGCTCCAAGGTCTCCCCAGAGCCTTCTCTTCTCCAGGCTAAACAAGGTCAGCACTCTCAGCCTGTCCTCGTATAGGAGGTGCTCCAGCCCTCTGATCACTGTCATAGCCTCCTCTGGACTTGCTCCAAGAGGTCCATATCTTTCCCGTGCTGAGAACTCCAGAGCTGAATTCAAGACTCCAGGTGAACTCTACCAGAGCAGAGTAGAGGGGCAGAATCTCCTCTCTCCATGTGCTCATCACACTTCTTTTGATGCAGAGATATACTTTCATAAAACACAATTCAAAGTGAAGGAAGCTGAAAGAATAATTTCAACCGTCAATTGCTTGTCCAGGTTGATTTGAGGGTGGAGTAACTGGATCATACATTAACATGCGATCCTTATGAAATTATAAGTAATGAAATCACAAGTAATGGGGCAATGATAACCGGGACACAGTATCAGAGGGCCTGATCCCAAGTCAGTGTAATTAGCCGAAAAAACCCAATAAAGTTTAACAATCTTCAGATCGGACACATAATAAATTAAATGTTCTGTGCTGGATAAAACATACTGCTTCCCCTAAATCCATCTTTGTGTCAACACTGAAAAACTCTCTCTCTGAGCAACCAAATATGACCACACTAAATTTCAAAATGCTGAGATTAAGGTATAATTTTGAAGCACCTTGTATGGAGGAGTTCTGAAGTCCATTATTAATGACTGACATATGAATATGGGAACCCTCTTTAAAGCAGGGCATATGATATAAAGCTGTTTAATAGCAAACCCAACTAAATAGTAGTGGAAATAATTAATATTTACCAAAACTTTTCTATTTTTCTCACCAGTATATTTCTACTTTACTTCTGAAAACATGCTCCTTTAAACTGTAGCTTTTGTTTAGGTTTTTTAACTTTGGGAATACTCAGTAATTTAGAGTTAATGTAAACTTAGAGATGAGAAAATTACTAATTACAGTCAAAAGGTATCCTAGAGAAGCTCAGCTATTGCAGGAAAAACACACAGAAAAGTAGATCAATCTCACACTGACTTGTATTTCTCTTTCCAATTTTCTTGTCAGGGACTCATCACTTCATGCTGCAATTTTATGCTTTTTCTCCTGTCAATCACATTCACTGGTGTGAATCCAGACAAAGTCTAGAGGCTTCGATGGCATCCCTGTGTATTTACAATAGTATATCTGAGAGCAAAATCCTGCACTATTTTAACATGCCTTCCTCACAGCGAAGCCTCTCTTCTCTACCACTGAAGTTCCCTGAGTGCACTTTCTCTAGACTGATGCTTATAGTGTATAAATAATTTGGCAGGTACATTAATATAAATGATCTGTCACAGTGCTGATTTCCTTGCAGCCCAAGTTATGTGTGCAGGAACAGACAAAGTGGCAAGTGTGTCTGTTTAACTCTTCCTGCCACTGCTGTTTTAAGTAGGGGTACACTTATCTGCAGCTTTCTGGTCCTTTCTTCATGTTTTTTGGATGCATTTTGTTTCCCTTACCAACTAAGTGATCTTTTCTGCAGTTAATATGAAGGCTTTGAGGATTTCATTCTTGTCACGTGTTTTTCTTTTCCTTAAGAAACTGCATAATCACAACAGGTTAAAATGAAGGCTGAAATGAAAGAGAAAATACAAGATTATCACAACAAGATAAACTTGTTTAAACGTAATCTGATGAAACAACTGTGCTAACTACTTAGAGTAAAATTGTCACTGCATTACATGAGCTAATAAAATACAGTGTCATGCTTGTATTTACCTTAATAGCATCTACCCTGTGGCCATAGAGGCTGGCCCTGCCACATAATATGGGCCTCAAGGCCAGATTCACTGTACATCCTCCCCTTCAGGGATAGTTTAGGAGACGGTTTCCAAACCATTGAATTACAGTTCAGCACTATTCTGTTTATCTAGATACAAATAGCAGCAATATGCTACAAGACCCTGTATTGTTCATTAGTTCTCTGGAAGGCTCTGTACAGGTTTCTTAAGTGCCCCTGTTGATGTAACTTTCCCTGTATGCATCAGAAGCTTTTTCATCCTCTGTCAGTTCCTTCATTACTGTTTTTCAGAGGGCAGGAGTGATGCACAAAAAATCTGTATGACTTGCTCAAGGTCATACAGAAACCTGGGAGAGAAAATGGAATTGAAATACCCTGACAATTATGGCTGCATAGATATAAGTAATTCCATTCAAGCGTATATAAGAGTAAATATTGGATCTGGATAAATTATTCACAACAAGCATGTTGTTCTCAATGACTGACTCCTCTTCTATGTAGGTAATTTTCAGATTGTTATAAATATGTTTATTTTTCCAATATGCTCAAGTAACATTTTTTCATGTATAATATTTGCTGAGATTATTTCCTGCGTTCATTGTTCAGCAGTTACCTGCAACCTGAATTTTTCTGATGGTATCATTGACTTGATGGTTTTGAATCTTCTCAGTATCTTCAAGACTATTATGAAATAATTTTTATTTAAGCATAAAATGACTACACATGAGAATTGAGAACTTTTTCTCATATTATTGACATTATTTTGAAAAAGAACACTTGAATATATTATCATGAAAAAAGAAAATACCCAATGTCATCGGAGCCAAATCATGAATTTTACTCAAATAGTCACAACTGCTTTTTCTCTAAAATTCTGTCTAGTATCCAGAATACTTATATATGTATTCTAATATTTTGCTACTGCCTGTGACAAAAATACAGTTAATTAGGCATGCTGAAAGGAGAACTTTAGCTACTTTAATATGCATTGCTTCTGTCACAGAATGTTCAAACAGTGGTGGTGAATCAATTTGAAAGCTCCAAGTAGTCTGGTTAATATAAATTAAATTAAAAGCCCAAGGCTGCTTGATACGCACTTTTTCAGACGTTGGCTGAAATACTGCTTAAAAAGTCCCTGCCAGACTCAGCCACAATTTAAAAAATTATCATATTTCAACAAACTCCCATTTAACTGTTATGAACCTTTCTGTATTTGCTTTCACATCATTACTGATCACCAATATATCTGTGTACAAACAGCAGCTCTCTCTTCTATTAGCATGTCCCCAATTTATTCACTAACAGAGCATTCCCATGCTTCAGGATCACATTCATTTTTGTTAATATGGTAGTAACATAGGGAAAGAAAATTCCCCACTGCTGGTGGGAATCCATTCTCTCCTCCTGCTCAACAGACAACACATACAGTGGCCTCAGGCTTTCACTTCCCGCTGAAGAAGAAATATAAGGAAATACAAAGGCAGGTCCTCTGCTAGGTTTGAATCCTGCTTCTCTACATTCACCCTTAAAGTGGGTGGTGTGGGATCAAAATCAGAGGAGAGCATGATCACAGTTTTAAGCTTTTCCTTCAAATAGAGATATTGCAGATTCTTATACCCCTTTTTGTTAAAAAGTCTCCAAATTTTGCCTTGTTCTGGTGCATTTTCACATGTAACTTAAAACCCACTTCTGAAAGTCATCATCAAACTACATCTCATTTCATGTGCCACCACAGCATACGTGTGTCATTCTCAAACTACTAAACTGAACTTATAATCGAAAAATAGATTGAAAGGACCTTAAGAGGTCCCTTTTATTCAGAATGAGCTTAGAAGAACATGTCGCATCCTTGACAGAAATGTATTATACCTTTTTGTGTGCATGGAGACTTCAAACCTTACAACAGGCAATCTATTCTGAGCACATTTCTTTCCTACTAAAGGGGACTTTGGATGTTTAACCTGAACTTTTCTTGTAATTGTCCCATCCACATGGGTGTAGAAAACATTGTATTCCTTTTAAAACATCTTTTCTCATACTTCATGTTTCTTATCATTTTCCCCTTTTTCTTCTCCACCTCTGCTCTTTTAGCCCTTCTTGAAAAATTTCTGAGACTTCTCACCATTTCTTTGCCCTAACTTAGAATCATAGAATAACCAGGTTGGAAGAGACTCACCGGATCATCGAGTCCAACCATTCCTATCAAACACTAAACCATGTCCCTCAGCACCTCATCCACCAGTGCCTTAAACACCTCCAGGGAAGGTGACTCAACCACCTCCCTGGGCAGCCTCTGCCAGTGCCCAATGACCCTTTCTGTGAAAAATTTTTTACTAATGTTCAGCCTGAACCTCTCCTGGCTGAGCTTGAGGCCATTTGCTCTTGTTCTGTCCCCTGTCACTTGGGAGAAGAGGCCAGCACCCTCCTCTCCACAACCTCCTTTCACATAGTTGTAGAGAGCAATGAGGTCTCCTCGCAGCCTCCTCTTCTCCAGGCTAAACACCCTCAGCTCTCTCAGCCGCTCCTCATAAGGCCTGTGCGTCTCTCCCTGTGGATTCTTTCTGAAGTGCAATGCTTGCAACAGGGCGTTGCTATCTTGCTGTGGCAAGTCTAGTACTGGGCAGAGCATGACGGTATCATATCAGCCTGTATCCTAATACTTGCCCCCCAGGGAGAGGAGTGGTTTTGTACAACAGCATTGCACTCTTGGCTCATATTCTACTAGATTCCATAAAACCACAGTTTTGTTTTTTTCTGCAAAGCTGCTACCAGACCATTGTTCCTCCTCGAGGCTCTGTGAAATTTATTACACTCATGTGGTACATTCCACTCATCCTTGAGAAATCACTTCCCATGATTTCAATCCATTTCTACAGCTTGACAAGATGAATCTTCCACAGACTGAAAGTCCTTGTTAGTTCCTTCCATGTAGTGAAAGTACTCCTTAGTTCACATTTAAAAAATACACCACCGCACAGGGCTGGACTCAGGGCAAACCTCTGACAAGTCCAATTCAGTACATTCTTCCCTCTTAACTGTAAAACGTGGCTGTTGTTATGCAGTCCACTAATATAGTCTAGTGCATGTTTACCTACTCCTTCTATGAGACTGTCCTCTGGGACACACTGAATAAAACTCACAACATTGGAATATTCTGCTTCTCCTCCACTCGTGAAGCCTCCAGGCCAGTAAAGAATGTTAAAGGAAATTAGGCTGATCTGATACAACTTATTCCTGACAGCTCCGTTTTTTGCTACTACTCATCTCTTTGTTATCCTCAGATGTGAAAATCTGTGAATGATAAATAATGCAGTGCTGTCAGTTACTTGATGTATTTGTATCTGCCATTACTTAAGAAAACCAGTTACAGCTTGACATGGTCAAGAATTTTTATGGTTTTAAGATCATAAACATTTATTAAATATTTTTATTATAAAAATGTTTTATTTTATAGTGAAAAATTGTAGAAAAGCACAATTTTTGGTTAAATTATTTACATTTCTTGTGTCTTATCCTCCATTTCTTCCCTTCCTTTCTTCATCAGGTGAAGAGATTTGAAAAAAGTGAGCAAAAATATAAATATTTTCAAACCTAAGTCAGATTTGTTGAGTAGTTTTTGGGAACTGTGAGTATATTGGCAATGTTCATTTTGTGCAGTATATAGTATTGGAATGAGCTGCCTGAATCTAGCCCCTGCTCATGCATTAACAACTCCTTTTACTCATTAAGAAGAATAATTAGAATATCTGCTAAAGTTCTCTCTCCCTCGTATATTTAAGAAAACAGTTATATTGCAGTAATAGTTCTTCCTTGGAATCATAAACCACATATAGTAATTCCTAATGTATCTAGATCATGTTCAAACCAAAACTAAGACAAATTACACCCTGCATTCTCCTTTCCACTGTAAAAATAGTATTACATTTGTATAAGCAAACAATGAAACATTAGACTATGCCAGTGGAATCTTAATCTGGACCTTGTGAACATGTTTTTAGCATTGTCTGTAACCTGTAATTGTATTTTTTTCTGTCGTGAAAATTCTGTCTCATTCTGTGCAGAATGAATAGTATTCTTATATTTCACAACCTGCTATTACTTAGATTGATTCCCATGCAGTTCGGGAGTTGTCTAAATCCTCTCTGAAAAAACTCATCCATGACTCCAATGCGATTGTGTAAACAGTTGTTTTATCCATGAACCAAACAAAGGATTTTTACGTCGCCAGCCCACTCCATCTGTTTGCTAAGCACTGCAGTGTAAAGTATCACTAACGTGCTTGAACACATGTAGGAAAAATCCCTATCTAGCTTCAAAGAATCTTACTACAAAACGAATGCTAGTAAGAAACTTGGTTTTCTGCTTTTTATTACCCATCCCCTTCAATTATAATGCAGTAAGGGCAACAGTATGTAATCTCCACTCAGCATATTGGATTCTCCTGTATTTCTTCCACAGCAGGTGGTTTCCAAGCTGACTCTCATGTCCTAACAAGGCACAGGAATAACCCACTGCGCAGCAGATCTCATCCAACAGATGCATGCAGACTACAGTATTTGCAAGAAGCATCTGCTTCCCGGGACTTCAGTCAATTAGGCAAATCCAAAATAAAACCAAAGTTCACAAACTCCTTTTCCCTACCAAGGCTTAAAGCAGAAGACATTAAGTGGGTGGGACACAAACACATCTGCAACTTGTTACCAACTCAGGAACAGCTGTGTTGTGTAATGGAGAGAATAAAAAGCTCTGGGTTAGCAGAGGAGCTTCTGGCGAGGTTGGCTTCAGTTTGTGGTAAAGGAATTTAACTTGGAAAATATTTAGTTTGTGAATTTGCTGAGGTTATGCTTGTGGTGACATTTTTGGGAGGGATGAATTGCACACAAGGAGGAAATTCAGTGTCCTCATTTTGTTTTGGGTGAGTAAATAATAGTAAAACATATATTGGATAATCACATTTCTAAGACACAGGCAGAAAGCCCTTTTAAATTGGTTTCTTGATGTTTGGTTCTTATTAATACTAGGAAAACCAAAGTATTATCAATAAAGTAAGATATTAAAGCATGACTCCAGGAACTCATCTATTTCACTCATTTTTAAACTAAGTTCAGGTTTTGTTCTTGCTTTGTAATCTGCAGTCAAGTTTCTAGTGAAGAAGGAAAATCCTCACTTGTTTCTGCACTTTATTTGGCGGTATAATCTTCCAAATTTTCTAATTTTATTGACTCCTTGTGCTTTGTTGCTTGCTGCTGAAATAAAGACTGCAAGCACTTACATAAGGTTCTCCTGTAATTCCAGTGCACAGCAACCTGAATTAAGGCCATGTGAATGCTAAGCACAGTGTCCCTGTAGTCTTCTGTTGCTTAAGCCACCAAACCGTTGTTGTAATAATTAGATGAGACAGGAGAAAAAGTCTGTGCTACTTTTTGTTGTAGTGAAAGAAAGGCCTGATCTCTTGAAAACTAGACAAGGCAGAGTTTTCATGATGAAAAGGCTGAGGCTTTCAGGGAAGCCCTGTACACCTGTGACTGCTGTACCTGGCTGGTGGCTGCAGGGTCTTTGTATAGTGGTAGGAGCAGGACAGTTACAGTTGGTGTCTAGTAAAACACCTGAATTGGCTTTTCTGCTTGCTGTCAGGCTGTTTGAGGAATCAAGCTTTAGCCACTCTGTTAAGATGTGTTAGACTTCTAAAATTTTCTGAGGCTGTGTGTATATATATATATCCATACATATGTATATATGACAGCTTTGATTCTGAACTAATTGTATTACTGCAGAAACTAGGTAGTCAACATTGGTTGTCTTTATCCAGACCTATTTGTGCAAAGTCTATTAGCTTCATGAACTGTTACAGTACATATAAACCACCTCTTTCTATAGTATCGAGAATGCTTTGTTTGCCAAACCTAGTCTCTTAATGTTAAGTTGATGCAAAGAGTATTTGTAAGTCTATAAAACATAAGTTGCCATCCCTGGAGGTGTTCAAAATGTGTGTAAACGTGGCACTTCAGGACATCGTTTTATAGGCATGGTGGTGTTGGGCTGACCATTGGAACAGATGATCTTAGAGGTCTTTTCCAACCTCACTGATTCTATGATTCTAGCCTATTTGCACATAGACGGCAAAAATTTTTTTCAGAAGTTGTTCTTTATTTATAAGCTGCCTTCCTGCCAATTGTTGAATGAAATGATCATTCATATAGAGTGAAAGTACTGCTTCTTTTGTGTGTGAAGTTGAATTTAAGTGCAGAGCATTACTGTTTTCATTGCATTCCTCTTTGTCGTGGCCATCCTTGGTATATGAAAGTGGCATGTGGAGGAGACCTAACTGGAGCTGCTTCATTAAATCATTCTTGCCACTTGCAAATTATTTGTGAAGCTTTCCTTAGAAAGCTTTTGTTTCCAAGTGTTTTGGGTAATAAATATTTCTGCTGAGTATTGTTTATCTTTTTTTTTTTTGGTTTTAGAATCTTGAAATAACCAAGCCTTGCCTTTTTTTCATAATGTGAAAAAATATTTTTCATTGACTCAATTTCCATGTTAAGCTTCAATTTCCCCAGAGTGAATATTTATATTGATTAGCTGTGAAATTTGCAAAATGCTGATGGATCTAACACATTTGCTGAAAGAGTTTAGAACACTGCACTGCAGGTAGTTTTTTATGAAAGGTGTTCTTTCTTCCCACTGTATATTCTTTTCTATGGTTTTGCAGCAATTTGTTTGGCCTAAAGGAAGATTAAGACTGGTTTTCTGATGAAAACCCTGGACAGGAGGCCTCACTGTTGCTGCCAAGGAGCCTGGCTGCCTTGCTAAGGATCAATCAGCTGTGTTAATTTCTATAATACCTAGTGCACCTGGTCAGACTATCTCGAATGAAGACAAGTGCAAGGAATCTGTGCTTTAACTTTCTCTCCCCTCACTTCTCATTTACAAAGTGAGGATAATACCTTCCTACTTTTTCTAAGGTTAAAAAAAAAGATATGTTTATGCCCTCACCTGCTCAGGCATGTGCAGACGTTCCCAGATGCATATGCCTACTTACACATTTGTTCTCTGAAGTGTAGTCTCATGAGGTAGCTACAGCTGAGCTTTAACAAACCTGTATCCAGAGAGAGCCTTTTTGGACCCTTCTGCACTTATATTTTTTTTCACTGATATAGATTCAGAAATACAGATAAAGCTAAACAGAGTGCAGCTACTTGAGGAACTTCCACTGCAAAGGGTAGATGGTGTGTACACCAGTCCCTTTGCACTGAGGGTCTGGTTTGCATCACCTAACAGAAGAGTAATGTCAGTTTAGTGCAAAACTATCAAACCAGCAAGCCTTGTGGTTACTATAGAGATGTTCTTTCCAAGTCAGACTGTATCTTATGCAAATCTAATTAGTTCTCAGTATGGAGTAGGTATTTGTTCTGCTAAGTCTATTGTCATTTTATAATGAAGGTCCAATAATGTCTTCATTTAACTGTGTATGGATGGCATTCACTTAATGGAGTGTAACTGGACTAGCATCCTGCCTCATCAGGGCAGCAGAAATAAGCTATAAAATTTTATTGACTAATGAAACAATGGGTCAGAAACTTAGCGTCTGCAAATAAGCAGAGCTGGCTTGGGAGTCATCTAAGTACCATCATCTTGTGTCAGCTACCTCACTTCAGCTGTTCAAGAACTCTTAAACTGATAGCCAGAAAATGTGAACAAACCTCATCTTTGTTCTTGATCTTGTGAAGACTGCCAGTTCATCTGTTTTGCCTGTTAATATTTTTTTAGGATCTGTTATCCAGACTGTATCCACTTTCAAACTAGAACGTAAAGTGGCCATTAAAGTTTTGCTCTTCAGTGGTTTCCACAGGCAGTTGCACAAGAAATAATTCATGTGTGTTTCCTTAGGTCTCTGACTTGGATTAGGGGTGTTTTTTTTTGGCAAAAAGTGTAACTTTTCACCCAGCTCACACTTTCTTTGTACCTGTTAACAATGTGTTTATTTGCTGAGAAACAATCTCAGTGTTTTCTTTCATTATATAAGTCAGTTTTCTTAACTTTTTTCCACTGCCTTGAAAGTGATGATCTGTAGATGTCTAGAATGTTTTCTGACATTATGGATCTGGAACAGGTGTAAAACTTGTTCTCTTAAAATTTGTGTGGAGATGGGATAGCACACTCAGAGCAGTATTTTGCATTAAAATCCGGGAGGATGATGATGAATGAGAAGCCAAAAATGTGATTCAAGCTAGAAAGGAAAAGAAGTTTGTTTGCAAAGACCACAGTAAAATTAATCAGATAAAAGACCTATACATCATCAGAACTGTTTTTCAAGAAGAATTTTCACTTAAATAAAAAAAGCTCTCACTGAGTTGTTTCATTAAGAACTTTCCAGTTCTTTTGGAATAATGATAAATTCCCGTAGATTCAATGTGATCTGGAATTATATGGCTAATGGCATATGAAAATTTTTACCCATTAACAAAGGAAAAAAATTGTTCTTCAAGATTTAATTGATTTTTCTAAAAACATTAGAACAATTTTTCCTTTGGTTGCTTCAGTGATTCATTAGAATAGCTTTTGTAGAATTCGCCTTATTTTATTTATTTATGGCTTGTGGCGTGTGATAAAAATAAGCTGTTACAAGCAACCATGTTAGATAGCAGTACTTGTTTCTATACATCTGAATAGGAACCAAAGGAAGAGCGAAAGCCCTGAAATGCCTTTTTATTAATCATCAGCAACTAATAGTACTTCACAGTAGAAGAGCATTCTATGAAATCCAGACTGATGCAAAGATCTCAGAGCTTTAAAATCTTTCCATGAGGCTCAGGAGAAACCTTTGGCCTTCTAGGTTATCTATTTGCTAATACTTTAACGCTTTCAAAATTCAGTTAATGTATCTATTTTTTTCTCCTGATTCAATTCAACATGAGAATTTGAAGTCTAACACTAGAAATTCAAATATTTAATTATGAAATCTTCCCTGGAAGAAATATCAGTCAGATGCATTTCTCAAAGTAGCTTAATGAAAAAAGCAAAGGAAAATACAATTTTAAGAAAAAATATTAGTAATATTGGAACATTATGTAGCAGGTGTGATCCTAGAAAAGCGCTTTCCATAGCTTAAATGACTTTGTTTCCTTAGTGGTCTATGAACTACTGAAACTGTAATCGTTTTCAGGATGCTCAACTTATTCTAAAACCATCTTCCACCTCAAAAACCTTGTCACAGGATATGCAAGCACCTCTGTAATCCCAGAATACACAAACACAAGTGTAACTTGCGTGCTGTAGTGAAAAAGTGATAAGGCAAGGTGAGGGGGAGAAGTTCAACTTTGTGTGGATGACAGGCATATTTCAAACACTTGTTCTGATGCAATCCCAAACACATTGAAGTTAATGTGTACTCAATAACTCCTGTTTCTTCTTAAAAGAGTTTTTAAAAGAAACAATGTATTAACTTAACTATTTTCTACCAGAAAATGTGAATTGATTCCAACCCCTATGAAGAAGTCTGAAAAAGCTCTGTACTTGTGAAATGTCATCCAAACACACAAATACTATCTAGTGTTTTGGAGGGAGCTCTTCTACTCTCTGTCAGCAACTGACATCAACTTAACATATGAGGCTTTACAGAAGTCTTACTTATTGTGACAAATCAAAGCACTGCCAGGTTGCTCATCTGCCACAGAACTAATTTTTCATGTTGTCTCTTGTGTGAATAGGAAAAGAAAAATCCTTCTTTAGTTATAAATCTGATTTGCGTGTGGAAGAAAATGTATGAGCTAACATCTCAAAGAGAAATTTACTTGCAAAAGTGTACAGAGTTGTGCATATGCAGATATATACCTTGCATGTGCACAGGGTGAAATCAGAGTACTGTGTTTTCCACAGTTGTCATCAGAGCATGGGAATGGCAATAGAATGATTTCAAAGCTGAGGTCAGTTTTTATTATAAAGTGCATGCATATCTTTCCCATACATCATTATGGTCCCCTTTCCTAATAGGTGGAGTGATCTGTAGATTCCTTTTTTTCCCTATGGACAAGGTCTGGATGGCATCTATTGTGGTCTCTTTAGTTATGATGAGCTTGATATAGTTATGTATCTGGACATTGCATTGTTCAGTGAGTTAAGAAGCTCAGTGTCTTCCTTCAGTCTTTCTACAGCTCCAGAATCCATTCCCTGGAGTCAAGACCTGGAAATTTATCCTATTTTGTCCCCTGAATGAATTTTAGACTTAGATTTTTTTTTTTTTTTTTTTTTTTGTAATGAGCTCTTTCATTTAATGCAGTTCAGAGATATGCTCTCCTGAGGCTTCCATTTTTGCAAATCTTTGCAGGGACACCTGTAGTAATCGGCAGACAATGTCTCTGCTCTGAAAGTGGACATGGTGCAGATAGAATGCTAGCTCTCTGACATATCAAAATAGAGGAAACAATTGTACAAGGCTTTAATTTGCAAGGCAAAGAGATGTGAAATGAAACATTGAGGAGATTGAAAGCTTATGGGTAAGAATCAGATAGACAACAAAGGAAGCCTTGTGGTTGGCCTCTACCAGAGGTGGCCTGATAACAGGGAACCTGTTGATGAAGCCTTCTTGCTCCAGCCACAGGGGACACTGTTTGCAGGCTCCCATCTTGCTAGGGAAGTTCAGTCACCCCGACATCTGCTGGAAACTCAGCATGGTGAGCTGCAGGCAATCCAGAAGGCTCCTGGAAGAGCTTTGAGGATAAATCTTAAGCCAGGTAATAGACAGCCCTAACAGAGGGGAGGTCATACTGCACCTGATGGTCACTAATACAAGCGAGATAATTGGTGATGCCAAGGTTACAGACAGCCTGGGCTGCAGTGATAATATACTGGTGAATTTCACAGTCCTGAAGGATATGGGTCAGGTGAAAAGTAGAGTTGAGACCCTGAATTTCAGGAAAGCAAGCTCTTTGAGGAGTTAGTCAACAGGACCACCTGGAAATCTGCCCTTGGGGACAAGAGAGCAGAACAGAGCTGGCAGATGTTTAAGGATGTTTTCCATAGAGCACAAGAGCTCTTGATCCCTGGATGTAAGAAACTGGGAAAGGGGGGCAAGAGACCAGTATGCCCGAGTCAAGACCTGCCGTTCAAACTAAAGAGCAAGAAGGGAATCCATGTGATGTGGAAGCAGACATAAGTAACTCTGGAGGTGTCTAGAGTTGCTGCCTGATTTTATAGGGATGGGTCAGGAAGGCCAAGGCACATCTGCAGCTGAATTTGGCAAGGCATGCAAAGAATAATAAAAAGGGCTTCTACAGCTATGTCAGCTAGAAATGAAAGTCAAAGGCAAGGCAAGACTGGCAAACTGCTAACAACAGATGAGGAGAAAACTGAAGTACTCAACAAATTTTTTGCCTTTGTCTTTGCTGGTAACCTCTAAGTTTGGAGATCGATCATATTGCGATCATAGACTTCTGGACCATTTATGTTACTGTGGCTTCTCATATCAAATCCACTAACACCAAAGTATAGATCTTGTCCTCTACCTGTTTTTCCTATAGTGTCTCTGATTTAACTCTTAACAGCTATGAGCAATATTGTGTTGAAGGCTACTTCTTATTATCATGTTATCTAACAACCTGCCATGAAATAACTTGTGATTCCTTCTGTTCTAAGTGATTTTTTACACTTTTATGAAACGAGCGAAGAAATAACTGAGTAGTCCTCATCATGAGAAAAATAATATAGGTGGTTTCAAAATGACACATCAATAATTGCATTACAATTGGAAGCTTCACTTTATTTCATGACTAGCTTCTGAGGATACAGTTATACAGACTATGTAAATGCCTTTGAGGTTTATTTTAGTATTTAACATACTATAAGTATGTTTACTCACTGTGCTAACAGAAGTCTTCAGTTGCCTCATAGTCTTCTAACTTCTGTAAAAAGTGGATCATCATCTTGGCATATTCAGGCTTGGTTCTTTACTTTTCATTTAGGAGGACACTTATAGTATGAAAGACACTTTGATGCTATTGCATTTTTAAGGAGCAGACCAAAATATGTGTGAGAGGCAATAGCTCAGTTATAGGACACACTATTTGCTATTAAATTTGAGTATTTAGGGGCCAATGGTTATGATGTTTTGGGAAGGAATACCAGCACTCAAACTGTTTTGTAAATCTAGTGAAGTTACAGAAGACTTGAAAATGAATAAAGGTTGAGACTGTATTGGACAAATTATTCTTCCCTTCTCTCTTCCTTCTCCTGTCTTTGTCCCTATTTTGGTAATAAATGTAGCTACCCTAGAGATAATGCATTTTCGGGGCCACTTCAAGAATGATTTTGTCTGAGCAAAGTGCTTCTTTGTATAAAGATAACTCAATAGTAAATGATGATGATCAACTGTGTTGATTCATATGGGGAGATTCTGAGCACAAAGTCATTTTTTCAGGGAGACTGTAATTTTTTCTGGAGCTATATTTTTGTGGTTTGTTCTAAGTTTGTAAATCAAAAGATATAATTTTCCCGCAATGCGTTACTTGCAGACTGTATGCCATAAAATATTCAAATCAGGTTTCAGTATGAAAACAGAACTGTCCTTATTTTTTATTCAGGTGTTCCAATAATATCTTTCTAATGGAAGTAAAAATAAACCCTTGTGACTTGGTACCAAATGTGGCAGGAGCTATATCTCTTTTTGGTTACCTGAAATAGAGCAGCAGCTCCAAGCAGTCTCTCAGTTTTGGTAGTGCTCTGTAATACTGATCACTTATATGCTTTCTTCTGTGACTTCACATTCTAAACCTGGTCAACATCATCAGTGCAATTTAAAAACACAAATAAAACAGAACATTTCTTCAGCAATTGGACTTTTCTATAGAAATGTGGAGAAGCAAGTGGTCTGAGAACAAAAGAGAAAGGAAAGATTAATTTGTGTGGTTTGCTTTTTGTTCTCTTTCTGGTCACTGAACAGTCCTCTTAAGTTATGAGAAGTGATTACCAAGTCATTTCACATACTACTTAAATATGATTGCGGTTGCTTTGTGTTCACAGTACTTCATAGATGTTTCCCAGTGTTTGCAGAGTAATCTACAGCAGCAACCTCTGCATGAAGTTGTGGAGCTAGAGCCCTACAAAAGTGCTGTTCAAGAGTGTATGATGAATCTTTCTCCATAGAAATTCAGTCATAATATATTTTAGTTCAGAATTATTCTAAGTAATAAAAAATACTATTAATAACAATTAAGAAAGAATCAAAAATAGACACTGAAAGTGATAAACATAATATTTCCACATGAGAAAACCTGATCTTTTCTGTTAGTTTTCAGGAAATGCAATTGAAAATCTGGATGCATATATTTTAGCTCATGCTTTATGATCAAATAGTGACTTCTGCTTCCAAATTTAACTCACTATCATAGCCATTAAAGAAATTCTGTTCTCTGAGGATCTTCATGATATATATTAATGCCTGTTCTTGCTGTCTTGCCTTTTCTTGCTTTTTCTTCTTTCCAGTCACATTTTATGGCAGTTATAGGAATACTTTTTTGTCTGACTGAAAAACTAAGTGTTTTGTAAACACAATCTATCCCTATTTTACAACATGTGCAAGACTGCAATGGAGAAGATTTAATGTCCTGCAGTCTGGGACAGCGTCTGCTCTGTGGACAGCATTGCTCAAGTAATTGAGGTTAAGAATTAAAGATCATGATTCAATGTTGAAAATATCTTTGAATGTTGATAAATTCCCTTCATTCGTTAACCTAAAATGGCCGTAAGCTCTTTAAAATATCAGAACAGGAGTATTCTTTGGCTTGAACCAGAAGTGCATGTTCAAAGTTAACATTTCAAAGAGATTTACTGTTGCTCTACAAGCCTACTAGTTGCTGGCCTGTAAGAAAAAAAGAATGGAGATGATAAAACAGCAAGAAGTCTGCCACCAATTTCATGGTATGTACCCCATCGGTGTGCTTTGTATGCTAATTAGAACCAACTGAATGTGAACACTTCACTGAATGCCTCCTAAATAAGAATAAAGGAAAAACAGAGAATACTGTTAAGGTCAAAGATGTGAATTTTGTCTGCTCTAACATTATACTGAACCTTTGCTCCTATGAATTTGCCAGATTTAGGATGAATATTCCCCCTGCACTTAGGCAAATATTGCAGGATTAAAGCCATGTATATTATGTATAAAATCATCCCTCAGATTTCTTTTTGATTATCATTAAGCAAACTTGCTGTGAGTTTCTTTACAAAAGAAATCAGCTGTTAATCAACATATTGTCTGAAATTAGACATCTAAAATAAGAAATCTGGGGGGGGAAATTACCAGAAATATATAAATTCTATTTCTGAACAGTGCAAATAAATGTATTTGCTGTGATGAATATAGTGAATTTAGTACTTTTCTGTAGTTTGCCTCATAATTTGGTCTATAAAGGCTTTAAAATATTTATTTTCTTGGAAAACTAAGACTGTGTTAGATTCCTTCACAGAAGCACTATTCCAGACTTCAAGATGCATGATCACTAAATTGTCCATAGTGTTTCTGGAGAGCTAGCAGCACATCACAACTATTGTAGTTAATACTTTTGGTGGTTTGTTTTTTTTTTTTTTTTGCTATGTTGGACCCAACCTTATCTTCATGTGGCTGTTGGCTATGTTGAGTTGCTAATTGACTTTTTTTGTACACAAATGTCACTGCTTTTTCATTAAGGAATGTTCCATGTACATATGAGTTTAACAGAATCACCTTTGAACTAAAGTAGACACAGATGGTCTAGACCTGCTGCAATATAAGGTTTTTGTATTGCCAGACAAGTATCTTATACTGGATACTTCATCCAGACTAAAATTCTGCTGTGACAGTTTGGAAGTAGTGTTTACTACAGAGATAACGACAAGGATAGGAAGATGAGAGGAGGGAAAAGAATAAGTAGAAGCCATTTAATTCCAGTTTTGATTCAAAACATATGCATCTCTTTTGCCCAGGGTTAGAGAGACACTAAAGCTTAGGATGAAAAAGTGTGTGATACCAAAACAGTAAGATCATACTCCTTATATAAGATAAAAGACTTGCATTGAGTTGGTGGATACTGATGCAGTGACACTTTCCTCTCTCTTTGAACTGCATTTTCATCATGTTTCAGTATTGCAGCATTATTTCTCATAGCTATTCACAAGCTGCACCAGTGTCAGATTCCTGAAGCAATCAATATACTTGACAGACCCTGGGTTCAAACAGACCCAATCTCTTTAAATCTGAAATAAGTTAATGAATGGTTGCATCTGCCAATGTTGATTAGTTTTTGTCCCCAAAACTTGTGTGGAAACTGCTAAGATTTCTCTGTTCTCCTATACTAGAAGTAAAAAAAAATAAAACAAAATAAAAAAATCCCAAATGACATAATAATCTGCTGACACTTATTTTCTGCTTCTCTGTACAAGAAGTCCTCCACCTGTTTGAAGCCCAGTGTTGCTCTGACCTTTACAGATTTATTAATGTGTCAGACACAGGTAAATCAAGGACTGCTGATGGAAACAGTATCTGAATAGAAGTAGACAAGTATTTAGGGAAAAAAAATCCCTTTGATTGTGAAGTTTATTTCAAACCTGAAAAAGATATTGTTCAAAATCGTGTTTGCTTTTTACCACCCTGCCAGTTATTATAATAAATATTTCCTTCAAATTTATTCTATTTTGCCCTTCAATCACCAGCAACTGCAGCCCTACAACTATCCAATGTACCAGTGTGACCGTGCATTGGAGAAGAGACACATCTAGCAGTGAGTTACACTCATGGCCTGGGGTGCTTTGGCTGTTCTAATGTTTTCTTATTCCATGAAAAATTCCAAACCACAATGAAAGAAGTAACAGCCAAAACTTTAACTCCACTAGGATTTTTCACCTCCAAGTCTCCAGATGCAGTTTGCAATAGAATACATAGATATTATATTCCTGTTAACTGATATTTCTCTTTGCTGGAAGGCACTGGTGATTTTTGTTGTTGTTTAGTATTCTAAATTGCTTTTACTATTCTAAGGATGGCATGCTGAAGATACGAACTGATAAACAAGTAGATATTATGGCTGTAAGTTATTGAGTGATTATTTTGGAAATATTGCAGGGGCAACTCTCTTGAAGGAAAGGAAAAAGAGGGATAAAGCATGGTAATATTGTTAATGATAATGTTCATGACTGTGGCTTGATTGAGTAAATATTTTCTTTTGCGTGTTAATTCCAGTGTGTACTTGAATATTATTTTCATGACATTTCAAACTAAATGAAATCTCTCTGAAGGGATGGATGAAGAACCCAGCTTTTAGTTATTTAGGTACCCTTTTGTGAATAACTACATGGCATTTGAAGGTTAGATTTCATGGTTAGAGGTGTTGCTACAAATAATGATAGGAAAAGAACAGTGTGGGTAGATGCATAATAACTCTAGAAATGAAGCTTGGCAGCTAGCAGGTAGAAAATGAGCATTGATGTTGGCAGCTGGAGGACAGTAAATACCAATAAATGAAACAAGGTGGCACGTGACAAATCTGGTATCGTACTGCAGATAATTGAATAAAATCAAGCACTTCTGTAGATTGTTTGTTTGTTTATTTCAGCCCAATATGGAGGTACAGTAAAATGTACTAGAATAAATGGGTAAAGAGCCATGCAAATGTAGAATTAATGTTGATGGGCTCTGAAATTCCACATTATAATTCACTCAACAATTAAACAAGAAAAGAGAACAGAGATATTTTCAGGCAGTGTGCCACTACTGAAAATAAGGCAGTTTGCTCTAGCAGTTCTACTCCCCAGTTAAAATTCATGTCAGCATTTGACCTCAGATGTGTAATGTTTCCACAGCTCTGAAGCGTGTGTCCATCCCATCCCTGACACTCAATGGTACTTTGTAAGACAACGCATTTTGATGGGGCCAAGTAATCTTATGAGAAACTGCAGCACAAGAAGTTATATTGCAAAGCCTTGAAGGTCTGTTGGATAACGTCAGTTTTGAATCACTTTCCTTAAACTGCCTGTTTACTAAAACAGTAGGACAATTTCCATCACAAGTTCTCCGAACTTACAAATGGGTAAAATCCCTGGTTAGTAGAGATGGTGGATTTCCTGCAAGCTCTGTGCAAAAGAGTAGCAGGTAATTTTGTTCAGAGTTGCATTATTCCACAGTTCTTCAGCAGTCAACTTCTGCCATTTCTGTGGAGCAAGGAAAAATGGCAACTTTCCTTTGTGTAGCAATTCTGCTAGTGTGTTGGTGCCAGGAAGGGTCAGCCCTGCCTGTAGCTTCTTTCTCTTCCTTTTTTTTTCTTTTTTAAATGGTCTGTTACATACAGAGAAGTGGGAGAAGAAAGTGCATACTTATAGCTTGCTCTTATTCTTCTGTCTTGTGTTGGTATATAGTGAGTAGACTCTCTAGACTCTTTATGGACCACTTAAACTTGATGTTCAGCTGAGAATTTAAAGTAAACATTTGTGAAACTGTAGTCCTATTGCAGGAAAAGGAGGTTTGGGCTCTAAGATGAATTGTAAGCTGCGTGATGCCTACAGAGTTGAGCATACACCATCCAGTCAGGAAGCAGTAGTAAACAATGTTTTACCCAATTAACTGTAGTTGTTAAAGAATAATGCACCTCAACATTAATGCTATGTTGCTTAGTTACATGAGTTATTCCGTATTTCATAGTGGAAGTATGGAATAGAGTATATATGCAAATCGCCTCCCACCAGGGTACCTGAACGCCTTTCTGGATATGCAGTATAATGTTATTTAATGGGTGTGAAAAGATAAATTATGTTTTGCTCTAACTGGAAGCAGCAAATAAAGTGGGGCATTGTTGTTTTGAACTGATGTGTGTTCTTGTGATTGATTTTTTTTTTTTTTTTTTTTTTTTTTTGGTTAAAACATCAGTGCTTTGATGTATGTACTAGAGAACTTTGTGATCACTGAAAAAATATTGCACCTGAAACAAATTCCTTTTTTCCTAAGCAATTTGTTCCCCATGTTTGGACTGGCCTCATGAGAAGCCATGTTTTTCATTCGAGTATTTAATTTTCAGTGGGTGAGGGACAACTTTTTCTAGGCATCACAGTAGGACTCTGTTGTACTTAAAGGCTCCTAAAATTTCAGATGATTCCTTAACCAAATACTTGTTTTTAATTTGTTCATTAAGGACTTCATCATTCTCCCAGGAAAGTTTTGTGTAAAATCCATTATTTTTCTGGCTTTGATTCTTTTCTGTTCTGTGAGTTTCTGTGAATCCTATGAATTTTTCATGTGTGACACTTGATTTTGGAGTTAGTGTAGTTTTTAAAGCAATCCTACAGGTGTCATGGATGACTTGGCACAGCCTGGTCCTGTGAAATTTCTGGGCTCACAGGCTGATTTAATTGCACAGAACTAGGTGTCCTCTGGTACTGAATGTGCACTTGGCTTTTGAGGAAAAGGAACATGGAACTGACAGGGCCACACATGCAAGAGAGGAGGAAACAGTGAATAAAAAAATTAGGAATAAGGGAACAAGATGATGATAGAAGAAAATAAAAGTAATGAAAAGGTGGGAAATTAAGTAATGTGCTTCTTCAATTGTTTTCTACAATTGGGCAAAAGGATCTCTAATTGCCTGCTGGAGCTACTTTTCAGAATGTATTGATTCAAAATGGTTGCAAAAAAAATTTAACAGTATGATCTTCTACAGTCTATTGTCTGCTTTTGCTGGTTTTCTGTTGTTTATTCTTTGGAGTTTTGTCTTGTGGCTTCCTCTTGTAAGTCTGTAAATAGTTACTGAATAGCATGGTCTGTCTACTAAATCTCTCTTAATAGAGATATTCCTTCTCATTTACACTACTAAAATTATCTGTTTCTTCTGTTTAATTAGACACAAAAATACCTCTCAACAAAATCCTTCCAAACCACCACAAAAACCACCTGAATGAAAATCATCACACATAATATTACCTGTGATGTTATTCATTATTTCTTCATTTTGACTCAAGGCTAAGCCAGATACAGAAATACCTCCTAGTCATTGAATAAGTGTGAATAAATGATGTGCTTGTAAAATTGCCTGTATCTTATATTGATAGAGTCAGTATAAGGAGGAAAAAACCCTGTTGTGATCAAAAGAGAATTCCTGGGGAAGGAGAAACACGTTTTATGCAGTGAGGAAGACCATTTTTCTAGCAGGACATATATGCAGCAGTCTTTTAATGCACATAGTGTAAACTAGGGGGGAAAAGCCAGGGAAGTTATTGGAAATGATTCTGATTTAATTTACAATGGTTTCTTACGCTTGAAGAAGTCTTTCCTTCAGAGTGATTGGGGCCACTTTAATGGTTTTTACATTCAGTAATATTTCTGTAATGTCAATGAGGGAAGGGGAAGAATCCTTCAAAAACATGATAAAAAATAGTAAAAGGAAAAATGTAAAAAAGATTGTTCCATGTTAAGTCAGCAGTTGTAATTGCCTAAATTCAATGTTTTGCCCTAAATAAACACCTGCACTTCTTACTCGGAATTGAACTGGTATAGAGAGTAAGATCCTCATATGACATAAGATGTATTGGAACTAGATGATCTTTAAGGTCCCTTCCAACATAAACCTTTCTGTGATTCACTGGCTGTGGTTTATGTCAGTTAAAAGTTCAGCACCTGAAGTTAGAAATAGCTGGGTAAATAGTAGGAAACAAACATCTGGGGTAGTTTCCCTATGTAAAAAACCCAGGTTTTATTTGGTAGACATCTAGGCGATGTTTTAAAATGCTTTCAAAAACAGAAATCGGCATCATAATTACAATGTTTTATATAGGAACAATCATAAAGATCTTCATGGGGAAAATCCTGCAAGATCATCCTGTCAAAGTATTTCCATGAAGTTTGATAGCCATCTCACTGAATGTATTAAATCATTGTTTAAAATATTTCTGAAAAGTTTCAAACAAGCTATACAAAAGCATAACTTTGAAGCAAGGAAAACGCTGTCATTAATTTCTAGGGGACTGGTGAGTGCTTTCATTTTCTAAATAATTTGTAAAAATAACGTTATGCTACTGGAAAATTAGTCTTAACCTATCCAGTCTTTAAACTTCTGAGAGCATAAGATCAGAAATTGTTTTCCAGTCTGTCTTTATTGGAAATAGTACAAATTTCACTTGTGTCTGTCTTGTATGTGAAGATCATTATGTCCTGATCCTACAGCAGGAAGTACTTCTGTGTGTCTGTTTCTCTATGCATGTCTCTTTATGCGCATATAGATGGATATGGATATAAACACACACATTATTCTAAGATCAAAACCTATAGAATGTTATACTTTACAGACTACACTGGTTTAAGACTGAATCAAGGCCTTTGCTCACTTAGAGTAATTTTGAGACTGAGGGTGTTAGTCTAAATATTTAATTCATACTTGCTGAAGGCTACTAGGATGGTTATTTCTGCAATTGAGTAACTTGTTAAACACAAAATAGTGTCTTTGAGCTTATTTTCTCACATCAAAGCTGTTTTCTCAGGCTTCTTTTGGAATATAACTGTGTCCAGTTTCACAGTATCATGATTACATAAAAATGTACTTTAAAAGAGCTATGGCCATACAACAATTATATGGCATGATGCAAGTCTTAAAAGTCTTAAAATTTCATTAGTGCTTGAACAGATGACTGTAATTTTGGTCCTACACTTCAAAAATTGTATGTACAAAAAAGTCATAATATGAAACAGTTTTTTTCCAATTCTTTAAATGGGAAGTGGAGGTATAGAAATATGAGTAAAGAGTGAACATTAAAATGTGTTGCAAATTGCTTTATTGAAAGGAAACCAATATCCTCCAAATATGGGATTGGTAGTTAGATCCAAAATTCTCCAAAATAGTGTTCGGAGATAGCTTTTTTTTTTTTTTTCTTTTTATTCAAAAGGACACTTTAAGTGTATAACCTTAGAAGTGCAAGACAGGAAAAGATTGTGATCTCTTAAGCTTTAATGAAAGTAATTAGCAGGATTATTTTTTTGTAGTTAGACCCCTAGAGTAGGATCAGGACAAAGGACTCTGGCTTTTATTCATTCATGCTTGTTTCCTGTATTCAAAATTAGGATGATTCCTTTTGTACATTTTTCTCACTTAGAGATGCCAAACAAAGTAGGTGGTGCTGTATCAGGAATGTCGAATGTGTGAAATACTTAAAATATCAGGGGACAGTTTGTTTCTTCAGATTTAGTGTGTTCTGATAAATATGTAAACAAATGACATTCTTATTCAGTGGCTCTTTCCTTCAGTGAAATGCATCACTTAGGAAAAGTAGAAAGTCAATAAAATGTGTTAGTCCTACATAAATCTCATTTTCAGGGTGGGAGATGAAAGGTATGATCTCTATATATCTCGAGGAAAGGCAAAGTTCATATCTGAACATTTCTAACATCCTACCTTTTGACAGTAAGAAGAATAGCAAAATATATAGTGTACAAGGAAGACTTATCTAGACTTATGAATCTTATAATCTTGTGAATCAGCAACAAAGGTTTTAGATTTATCCTGTATTTGGGTTTTTTTAATTCAACACTTGCAGAAAGAATTAAACATTAGATTTCCACAAATTTTTGACTTACTAATGATTGGAATTTTGAGCTAATCTGTAAGCAGAGCACATTTTGTCAGTACTAGTACAGAAGGAAGAGACCAGAACAGAAGATACCTCACATAGAATATGCCATGGTGTTTCCCCAACAGATAGGATTTTCTCATCTTTTTCTAGCGTTCTGCGTTAATTATAAATTATGGTTAATTTTTAAGGTAAAATATTATTTTTCCATTCTTCTTAATCTGTGAAAATTGTGTGGCATTTAAACAAACTGCGTCTTTTTAGCCTTCTCCATGTGAAGTGTTTATTGCTACAGAAGTGTGAATAGATTCTCCATGTGCTTTGACTTAAACTAAGATTTCTTCAAGTCAGAGCACAATACTGGGCCTGTTTAAAAAGAATCCAAAGCAAATCTGT
Source organism: Clamator glandarius (assembly GCA_033459285.1). Taxonomy (NCBI): domain Eukaryota; kingdom Metazoa; phylum Chordata; class Aves; order Cuculiformes; family Cuculidae; genus Clamator; species Clamator glandarius. Next base: position 2,669,585 of record JAUNZM010000165.1, on the reverse strand, counting down.
AATTGAAAAGCCATAAGGACTGTCAGTTTTCTAATAGTACTTGAGCATATTTAGAACTATAGCATGACTTGAAAATAGAAATGCAAACAAAGGAACCAGGGTTTTCTTTTTGCTTTAGAAGTTTTGGTGAAAAAAGTATGGTTGGAGTGTTAACAACAATAAAAGATCATTTGTGGAACATAAAAACATTGCTAGCATATTCAACTTATTTTGCTATTGTTCAGGGAAGTGTTGCTTGCTTTCCTACTGAGCACACAATGTTCAATCTGTAATGCAAATGCATTCAGTTGCAATTCCTTTCATCCCCAAGTCTTACTTCTTTGTATCTCATGGAGCCATTCATGCCACATATCTGCTCACTTTACTACTTTGTTGTTGTTTCTATTCATTGTCCTGCTCTGCCACAAACCAACGCATTCTCTCTGTCAATAAGGTATCACTGAAAACGTGGCTGTTTATCTAGAATAATACTGGTCAGCTGCTATTAAAACTGGAAAGATGACTGCCTTGCATAAGTTGCATTATTTTATTTTAAGGCAGTCAGTAATTCTGACCTTTTAATATGGCTTTGCAGATGAGAACATTTTAGATTTTGAAAATGCATATTTAGGAAGATCTCTGGGTTATCTACATTCATGCTACATGTGGATGCATAGTGCACTTAGCTTTCACTATTTGTCTTACAAAGCAAGCTCCTTTTTTATTAATTTCTTTCAAAGCTATGCATATAAATGTACACTAGGATTGCTTTTAAAATTGGCTGAGTATCATTGTGATGAGTGATATTTGGTATTGATGAATTCATGAACAAGTAGAATCTGACAAAAATGTTTACCCAACTGCTCACTACTCTGTTCTGAATCAGAGTCCTCCCAACACCTGAATGCCAGAAATCTTTAAGCATTTTCCTGCCTTTTTCAGTAAGTTTTTATCTTATAGGCTTAACTGGACTTCTGCCTAGAGAAGAAAAGGCTCCAGGGAGACCTTAGAGCGGGCTTCTAGTACCTAAAGGGGACCTACAGGGAAAATGGGGAGGGGCTTTTTATCAGGGAGTGCAGGAACAGGACAAGGGGGAACACTTAAGCTGAAAGAGGGGAGATATTGGTTAGATACTAGGAAGAATTTTTTTACTGTAAGGGTGGTGAGGCACTAGAACAAGATGTCCCATCCCTGGAAGTGCTCAGGATCAGGTTGGATGGGACTTTGAGCAACTTGATCCAGTGGGAGGTGTCCCTGCCCCTCACAAACTGGCTGGAACTGGATTGACTTTAAGATCCCTTCCAACCCAAACCATTCTATGATTTTATGATCTCAGTGGAGTGCTACAGAGAAACAATTTGTATAGTTCCTTCTTTTATGTTCCTCCAGATGCTGATATTACAAACCATTTGCTATTGGTTACAGATATTTAAAAATTTGATATAGAACAGTAGAACTAAAGAGACCTTTCTCCACAGAAAAATTCCCTTTTACTGTGTTTCCTTTCTATTAAAAATCTAATATTTTTAAGGTATATGCTTTCAGGATGTGTAGGTGATTTTTAGCATTCATATTCATGTCTCAATTAGGTATTTAATTTAAGAGTATATCTGGTTATATAGACACAGACATTGAGGATTCTGGCAAAATAATCTAATGTCAGCCTAACAGGCATTTTATTCCACACAAGAATTTTACCTTAGAGTGTAGCTCTCTATTAATCAGTGTCTCTACTGGAACCTTTTAGATTATCAAGTAAAGTGTGTGGTGAAGTCCTTGTAGAATAGTATCTTAAATAAGAAAGAATAAGTATTTGTCAGGGATTTTTAGAATTGTATTATGAAGAGGAGGTAGACCACTATTTTTCCTATCATATTGGTTCTCATGAATACCCCAAACCCTTCTGATCTTCCTTTTAGTGTTTAGTTTCCAGCAACAAATTTTATTTGTATGAATACTAGTAAAAACTAAATTCTTAATTCACAAACTGGAGCTTTTACATCAGCAAATGTACAGTATAAACATGACACTTTCTAAAACCTCCTGTTGAGGTTTAACTGCCTAGTGCATAGGCAGTTAAATCAGCCAGCTTGCAGTGAGACTAAACTTCTTACAATCAGAATCCGATACGCAGAAGTAGTTACTTTAGTCTGATTCTGACAAAAGGAAATAAATGTAAATGTTGTACCTAGGTAGTGAATGCTGCAGCAGCCTGAATTTACTAATCATTAAATCTCAAAGAGCTGTGGCTGAAAAAAAAAAAAAAAAACAAACAAAACAAAGGATGAAACTTTAAGGTATTCTAGGGTTTCCAACCCTACCTCTTTAATCTGTCTTTTTTCTCTTTTTGCTATGACTACCTGAAATATTGAAAACCCCAGTGGTTTCTCTAGATTTTTTCTTCTGTTTCTGAGAATGACATCCAGTCAGTACCTCGTGTTAAAGGAGAAGCAGGAGTAGAATGTCAATATCACAATGTAATTTTCCAGTGACTTGGCACACTAAACTTTTAAAATTAAAAAAAAATATAGAAATCTAATTAGAGAGGAATGTGCTTTCCTTCAAATACTTCTGGATTTTAATACATTGTATATTTATTTTCTTTACGTATGATTGTGGCCAGAGACCTAGCGCATCAGTGGACTTTTTTTTAAAACAAACAAATGAAGCCCGAAAATGTTGTAAATGAAGTTGAATATGATCAATAACTTGCAAATGAAGCCCGAAAATGTTGTAAATGAAGTTGAAGAATATGATCAATAACTTGCAAACTCCAACCTCTGTCAGCAGAGATATTTTATTTCTAAATCAAAGTTATCATCCTCTAAAAGTATTCACTGAAACTTTCTAAAAAGCCATTGAGTTTAAAGAAAATTCTTCATTAATCTATAAAGCATGAATCCTTTATATATTATTTTACCTAGGAATAGCTAGACAGAGAGGTACACGTGAAGATCTTTCCTTTGTACTGTGTTTGGTTCTAGTCATTTTTATCTGCCCCTTTAATTTTATGGACATCAATTGATGTGTTCTCCATTAGAAAGACTTCTGGTAAACTAAGGGAACACGATCTACCTCTTTGAATTCTGAAATGCAGGATGTTTTGACCACTGGGAAGTCTTAAAGCAGAACAGAGACTAGCATAAATTAAAGCTGCTGAGCCACCTTTATTTATTTTAAAAAAGCAAACAGTTCAATTTACACAGGCCCTCCATGAGGCTCGAAAGTCTCTGAAATACATTAGCTTATTCTTAATGATATTCTTAATGATTGTCTCATTTCTCTGGCAAAATTAAAAACCCTGTAAAATCTTAGTAATTATACGATCAGTACATTAGTCTGAAGGTTTAAGAAATAAACAAGCACAAGTTTATCTAGCTAAGAAGGATAAATTATTCTTGAAGCAGGAAGCAGATGGGCACTTGATTAACTTTAACAAAATATGTTATTCCCACGGACTTCAACAAACTGCAGCAAATTAGGCTTTCACTAAATGAGTTGTTAGGTGTCCAAAAGCCAGTAAAGACAGTGCTTATTAAGTTTGTTCCCATTTTCAGAGGATTGCGTAGTAGAATGTCAAAAGGTGAATTATTGTATTGGTTCAGTAAAATAATAAAAGATGTAATTAAATTCTGGTTTTCTGTTTGCTTGGAAAAACAAATGGAGGCAGGCAGACAGGAGAAGAGAGGTACACAAATTAGAGAACTAAGTTCATATCTACAGGTAATGTTTCATTTAGATGTTTGCATTGGCCATTTTCCATCTGTAATGTAGTCAATGTTCTCTATAGAAAGGTACTAAATCTTAAGCATGTCAGGAAAGACAAATGTTATGGGCTAAATTGATGAAAAAGTCCAGGGAATAAAGATTTGAAGAACTGGCTGGTGCATTCTTAAATGGACAATTGAGATGGTAGAGAAAAATTTGAAATCAACATTTTCCATTAATAACAACAAATCAGTCATTGAACTAAAGCTAAAAAATGAATCATTTAATCTGGCTACCAGAAAGTGACTAGAAATCAAAGGATGCTGCAAAGAGATTGGCACCTGACTCTTTCAGTGGTCACAACCATGCTTAAGTGCCTGTAAGGATATGATTAGCAACACAATCAATGTTTTCCTAGATGTTTGAAAGAGGTTGTAATAATACGGTATTACAAATTGCCATCTGATTGGGGGTATTGGGGATAGTCACTTCATGCAACTGAAATATTATAAAGCAAATGGAGGTTGGCCTTAGTTCTATTTTTCTGAATAGAACATATATTTCTGAATAAAACTTATATTTCAGTGACTTTAAGGGGACTAAAACTTTGCTTTCCAAACCTGCTTGTTTATGCATAGGCTTCTATACGACTCTACCTTAATAATAAGAGGCAGTTTAAATATGTAAAATTCCAATAAGATCTGAATGATATCTTCACCTTCTGGATCTCCTGCTATTGTCGCTGGAAAGTAATCTTTTATTGAGAAGCTTCTATGGAATCTAATAAAACCTGCATAAAATTTTAAGCTGTAACAATTTCAATTTCCCTTCTCTGGCAGATTGATGAAGATAATTTTTCATCCTTTCATAGGTATCTTTCTTAAATTCTTCCTCAATATATGCATATATATAATTTTTTTGCTGATAAAATAGCAATATTTGCATACAAAAATTAGTAGAAAGTATAGGTGAAAATAATTTTTCATGCACAGACTCAAGCATCTCATTCTTTAGAGGTGAAGTCATGATCAAATGACAATGAGAGGAGTTGCTGTGTCTAGGATTTCATATGCAATGTATCTGATATCTGGTTTCTTCAGCGTCTCAATTTTTTTGTTATTGTCCTGGTCTGTCAGGGATATAGCAGTCTATGAAGGTTGTTCTCTATTCTCCCAACAATGATCTTAGCAGAAATCATAGTCCAAGTAACTAATAAAATGTATTAAATCATTTGAGAGTAATTTATTGAGGTTGTTACAGCAGAATATTTTATGTGGTGGGGAAGGAACTTGTTTTTGAGTTTTTTTCTTCCCTGTTCTTCACCTTTCCATGTCCCTTGGTCATATAATGAGGCCTCTCTAACTACATTCAGCTATGAATTATTTTCTCATCTGGCTGAGTATGGCTGTGAATAGCTAAATGGAGTAAATTGTGTGGTTTTGTCTGGGTTTGATTTGTTGATATAGTCCCGGAACTATGAAAGAGTAGCATCTGTTTTTCTTATTGCCTGTCTTTAGTGAGAGTTGTTATGAGGGAATGGATGTGGCAGAGTTTCTTCCTACAATTTGCAGTAAGTAATCTTAGAAAACAAGCCCTGCTTTGTATTACTATTTCTATAATTATTTAATTGCTGTTATTGAATTCCTCTTTCTTTTTATTCTGTGCACAGAACACCTCTCAAAATGGAAAAGACCAGGTTCCATTCCAGTGCTTTTAGGCCGTATTAATCATATCATCTTTATTTTCATTGTTCTTCTAGGAACATAATGAATATTTTTACTTTCTAGTAGCACTTAATTTGTCAGCCTAGTAACATTAAAATAGTTGTTAGAAGATCAATAGTAGGAAATTAATCTTACTGGTATGGTACAGTATAGTTCAAAAATTTCTAGCCTTCAGATATTCTTTAATTTTTTTTATATAATCACTACTTAGGAACTAGCTTGAAGAAACCAGTAAAAGAAAAAGTGAAATTGCTATACTATTATTTTGTGGTAATTAACTAGAGGTGGCAAAGCTGATATGTCAGCAAGGACACTAAAGTCCTGATATTTGCTAATGCATTTTCTTTACAGGGGTGAAAGAAATGCCATGACCCTTACTGTCAATGGGGTAATTGTATATCTACCCTATTAGCAATAACTCCAGTGTCTAGAATTATTAGACACAATGTCATGCTACAGACAGTGCAGACGCTCACCAGTACAAAGCTCTTGCTCCATAAAAGCATTGAAACAGCTGCAGGGGGTGGAAACAGCAAGAAGATAAAGCCTGGTGGTGCTCACCCGCAATCCACAGCAAGCATAACTTTTGGAATCAAGTGCCCGGCATTCTGCTGGCCCAAGCTGCAAACTCAGTATTTAAGTCAGTTATGAAGAAAAAACTTAATCTCTGAAACTTTCTCTGATGCCTTGAGGTTAGTGCTTCACCATTCTGTCACTTTTTAAATGGGTTTAAGCTTTCAAAACCAAGCCAAGCTAAATATCTCCACTTCATTTTGCTGTCAGTCCTCAGTGTTTTTAAACTATTCATTTAATTCTTTGGGTTTATCTCCCATTCTTTTTTTCCCCCTCCACATTTTGTCAAGTTTCTAATGACTATATGTGTCTCCCCCAAACACAGTGCAAGACAGATGGAAGTTGTCATTCATTTCTTTCAATATTAAGAAACTGATTGTAAGGTTTAAATGGTTTTCTTTCCTTTCTGAGCTTTCATGAAGTAAATTTATATTCTGTGTAGAGTAGTGAAGATCCAAATGAAAGCAATTACGTGGAAAGTCTACAGTGTGGTAACACCATCGCTCCTCGTGCAACAAGTTATGAATCTGTGTTAAAAAAAATGTGAATTAAATACCCCTAAATCCATATTAGGAATCCATAGACTTGTAAGGTGTCATTACTGCCAGAATTGATAGATTTATTTATTTATGTATTTATAAAAAACCTCTTTTGCTGATTAGTAGAAGAAAGGCTTAGCAAAACAGAATTGGTCCCTCATTCTTATCTGTATCTGTCCAAATTTAAGTGGTTCACTTTTAATCAGCGCTAGAAGAAATTATTCTGTCTTCCAAAGAAATCATTCATATGTCCATCACACATTCCTAAACGCTCTAGACAGGAGCATAATGGCTTTCTCTTTGTTCCACTAAAGAAATGGGAAATGACTAATTTGTATGAGAGATACTCCTCTGTTTGTCCTGTATTGCTTCTCCACAGTTGGGCCTATGAGGTGTAATGCATATTGCAAAAGATGATCTTCTAGCACTTATTTAGGTTTCTAATGAGCTTGTATCTTCAAGGGGCAAATTCTAAAAGCAGAGTTGTTTTCATCAGAGGGAAAATTTTAATGGCTCATGACTGTGAACTAACTGCATAGATTTTGAGGTCCTATTTTAACTATAACACTGTGTGCATTAGTCCCATTTTTTCTTATAGTAGAATAATGCACAATTAAAAAAAGTTTCTTTTTGACTTCTAGTAAACCAGTTTTGCATTTTAAGAAAGATTCATTATAAACTAGATTAACTCTTTGCAATAATCATGAGATATTATTAGGGTGAATTAAGAGGGAGAAGTAAAAAGGGCTACCAAGATTTTTCCTGCTTTTCCTTCTCTCCCTACCCAGAGAGAAGAAGGAGAAGATGCAGGGTTTCTGGGGCATCAGAGAGGCACAGTTCCTGAAATGGTTCTTGATGGTTATAGTGATAGATTCTCATGATGCAAGGGAGTAACCAGAAGCCATTAGTAATCTATAGCCAGCATTGACACAGGTAGAAAGGAAGAAGATTTTTTAAGTGCTTTTGCCACTGTTTAGGTGAAGTGTTTTCATTTCCACTCAGACAGGTTGTGTTTGTGTTGCGGTGCTGGGACTGGCACATTCTCTTGATTCCCAACTTGCAAATTTCAATGAAATCTGGAAGGGAAAGAGATTTTTGCCACTATGTGGGTATTTTATGGTTGAATAGTGTTAATTGTTCACCTTTCCGCCAAGGATGCATTATTTGCCTTCTTTTTTCACTAAGTCTTTTTCTTCTGGAATAAAGAGTTCTTTAATGAACTGGGTTTTGCAGTGTGTAAAGATAGGGAGAGGAGATTATTCACTAAATTGCCAGAACACTGTTTCAGCATTGGTGAAATTTCCATGCTTTGCGTGCAATTAATTCAGTGGTTTGAGAAAATCTCTCTGAACAGAAAATGTTGAGCTTACAGTTATGTTTTATACTTTGGAGTCAGATGGAGTCAGATCAATTGCCTTTTGTAGTTCTAATAGATAAGCCAGACCACATTGTTGGTTATGCTACTTGCTTTATCTAATGGTCTTATCTGTGTCACAAGCTCTTTCATAATTAGAACAAAAACTGAAGACTGGATATGCAAAAATGTGTATTTGAGTTTTATAACAATGAATGAATCGCTTTTCCTGGAGATTTATGGGAGAGTTAATATCGTTTGAATTGGTCTACGTGAGGTCAGAGTTAGAGTTAAAAGAAAGAATACTAGTAATAAAATTCTGCTTTAATTCTATACTTTGCACCTAGCCCTGGCTTACTTGCTTCCTCACAGAACAGAGAAACATGTCTTTAAATTATTTTCTTTTTATTTCTTGATATTTCTCTAAGTTTTCTCTCTATTCCATTAGTAATTAGATTTGCATTTACTCTGCTCTACTGAGTGAACTTTCATACAGCTCAAATCATCAGTGAAGTAAGCATTTGCAGGTATGTGGAAAGAACAATCCTGCTGGTTTTACGTTTGCTTTTCTCAAATCTTACCAGCATGTATTTATTCCAGACTTCCAGTACAGTGCCTTTCAGTAGTATCCACCACCTTGCAAAGATTTTATTGCTTGGTTTATTTCCAGCAAATTTCAATATTTTCATGTAGCTGTTCTTTAGAGAACAAAAAAAATACTGTTATCTTTATTTTGGGAAGTTGTTGCACCAACAATGAAGCTGAATTTGAGGATATTTTGGTTATTGCGGTGCTTTGCCTTTTCTACCTTGCATATTTTATTGTCCTGAGCTTTGGGCATAAGCATCTCTTCCTGTGAATCTGCTACCTGGCTGTTCTTTGATGAACACATATAAAAAGCAAGTTTAAAAATTCACTCTCAGTATTTTTCTCTAGTTCATTTACCCTAACAATGGTTTAACTGAACTATAGCAATAACAGTTTTTGCAGCCTCTGTTGTCTTTGTCATTTTTTATGATGTCATATATGCTGTTGTCTTAGTTGGGAAAGGAGAGACGCACTTCCAAACCTATATTATTCATTTCTTGAACTGGAGTTGTAATCCATCAGAATTTTGTGTTATATATAGATGTTTAGTTAATTAATCTAATGTGAAGCATTTATATAATCTTACTTTTCATCAGCATGTCATTACCCTTCCTGTACTGTGCTATTAGTCACATTAGCATTACTATTTTTCTCAAGGTTTATTTCTAAATGCTCTGTTAATATGAAATCTGCTTTTTTAAAAAAAAAAAAAAACAAAAAAAAACAAAAAAAACCCAAACAACTCCCCCAACAGAAAAAAAAATAGATTTAATTCTAGTTCTTGAATGAGTCCACAGGGTATTTTGAGTTTGGTTAAATCTGTTTTATGAATATATCTGAAGTGTTTCTTAATTAGTATTTGAACTATGCACAATTTTTAGTCACCCCTCTACAGCCTAAGCCTAATCTGCATGCGTTTCCTGGTTTGACATGTAGGCATTAACACATTGGTGCAACATGCTCTATTGGTTTTTTTCCTTGAAAGATTATTGAAAATGAACACATTAAATAAATACTTTTTTTCTGAAGAATGAACGAAAATTATGTCCATAAGATCCTTTGGCTAAGGAAATCACAAAATATAACATTTTAGCCACAGCCAACTTGAAAAATCTGTCACCTGCTGTTGTGATTTATATATGCAGCCATACTTGTAATTCTCTCTTTGTGACAGAAAGAACATTTTTCACAACACTGACATGCACCTAGGAAACAAAGAATTTGTTTAAAATAAAGCTTCAAGAACTTGAAAAGCCTACCTGGCAAGGGAAGCATCTTTGCTTTTAGAAGCAAATAAACAGAAAAAACCCTCATGATCTGAAAAATACCGAAGTCAACAGAGAAAGCCAAAGGAAAAGAAAATACATCCTAAATAGTATTTAAAAAAGTATCTCTTATTCTGTGATTAGTTCTTAGTGTCAGATGGAAAAAAATTAATTTGTAATGATAGATACATATATATTGGCAGTACTGAGTATTGTTTTTTGCCAAACAAAGCTGATAAGTTAGTTTCTGTGTATGCTTGGCTAGAGGGACTTATCCCACCTAAGGTGAACTCTTCAGAGAGCAGCTTGCAACTATTCAGTTTTTTAGAAGAACCAGATCATTAGTGTACTAGAACTGTGCTAAAACATGAGCATTACAACCTCTTTATGTTCTCTGGGAGTATATAATTAGGGTGTAGCAGAAAATTCCTGAGTAGATGAGAGCAGCATTTGTTAACCACATGTTAACTGCTGAGCCCACTCATGACACCGGAGCATACAGTGCTGGCCAAACGCGACGCTGGCTAGAGACGACTGTCAGGCCCCCGAGGAAGAATAGGTGTAACTCCATACCAGACCCACAGCAAGATTTTGAGCTGCCTTGATCTTACTTGAGGATGAGGGGTGACAGATTGCTGAATTCGAGAAGAATGACGTGAGTGTGACACTGGGATATCTCATTTTTAGGTGAGTTCATGTGACTTTAGAGTTTTGAGAATTGCTAAACTGGAGTGATCTCCAGCTTTTTCATGCATATACATGTACTCTAATCACTGCATTGACACAAATCTTCAAAAAAACTTGACAGTACTGCAGAAGTCAACAGGGGGCAAGCTTTATATGATCTTATTTTATGTTTCTGAACAGTCTGAGATTCAACTAAAGAATCATTTAATCCTATATTACTTATGAGAGAATTCCTCTGTGGCACTATTAGTTATCTCGTTAGGTCAGAAATCATTTGTAGTCTCTGGGATAGCCCATTTTTTTCTAAGTTAAAAGATAAGAGGATTGAATGGCTGAGTGAATTTTTAGACAAAAATCTTTTGGAGATCTGACCCTTTCTAGTTAGCTTAAGAACAAAACCAAAGGGGATGAGGGAGTAAAACTGATCACAGTTGATGTGAATATTTCAGATTTAGGTCATAGATCTCCCCTGCCAGGCGAGGTTTAGACTGGATATAGGAAATATTACTTCACCAAAAGGGTTGTGAAGCACTGGAACAGACTGCCCAGGGAAGCAGAAGAGTCACCACCCCTGGGAGCATTAAGAGACAGGTGGATGTGGTGTTTTAGGGATGTGGTGTAGCAGTGGACCTAGCAGTGTTTGATTTGTGGTTGGACTCTGTCTTAAAGGTATTTCCAACCTAAATGAATCTATGATTCTGTGATACTGTTCAACTGTGCTTTGGAATAAAATTGTAGTTTATAAGATCATAGAATGGTTTGTGTTGGAATGGACCTTAAAAATCATCTAGTTGCAACCCCACTGTGATAGGCAGGGACATCTCCCACTAGATCAGGTTGCTCAAGGCCCCATCTAACCTGGCCTTGAACTCTTCTAGGTATGAGGCAGCCACAACTTCCCCAGGCAACCTGTGCCAGTGGCTCATGACTCCCATTGCGAAGACGTTTCTCCATATGTCTAGTCTAAATCTGCCCCTCTCCAATTCATCAAATATCAGTATGGAAAAAAATAGAGTTTTTATTTATTTTTGCATATTTGGATGATTTGGGGATATATAGGTATTTGATAGAGTCTGCATCAGTGTTTTTGTATGCTTCTGCTTGACCAGAGCTAGCTTAAGCAATTGAGGCAGGTTATCCATTTCAGCAGAAATTGAGATACAGCGACTCCCACTTTAAGATGTAGTAGTGATAAAAGTAGTCTTGATTTCCTTAACACATTGGACTGTAAATTGCAGTCCATCATAACCACTTAAACCATCTTTTCAGTTAACGGTGTCAAGATATACCACTTCCTCTAGGCCTCTTGGTTGCTCAAAAGAGCAAAAGCAAAACAGCAACAAAAAAAATATTAGACTTGAAATGTTTGGGACAAGGATTACATTTTGGCTTTAGTCTTCATCTAGTCTCTCACTGGGCTTCATTTGTAATTTGAAAAATAGAGGAGAAATTAAGTTCTGAGCCATTATAAAAGATCCTAATCACCTTGAGATTTAGGCTAGAAGCTGATGACATCTTTTGTATTTCTATGTCATCAATACCAGGTTTTCTATTTAACAACAGGAAAGAAATAATTACTTTCTAGCTGCCTAAAATTACTTATTGTATTAGTCAGAATACATTCTGCATGCATCTGTGGGATACAGATGTTCTTTTTTTCCATAAAAACATATGCTGCCGAGTGTGCCTGAGTATAGTACTTATTTACATATTTGGGAAAGTATTTGTGTTTGTATTCCTTTTTCTTTTACAACTGGAAACAGTTGAAAGCTGTCGAACACTTAACATAAAATTTATCATTTCAGCAATGGTATTGTTACTTTATTTTAAAAGTCATTACATGCAACCTATCAGCGCTATTGATACATAATTATAGCGTCAAGTAGTGTTATCCTCTAATATTACAAATAAAGATAAAATGCATAATCTGTTTCTTAGATCTGTATTGTGTGTGCTTCCCATAAACTAGTTAATCAGTATTATAACTTCTTGTAATTGAGTCATACTGGGGTATTTTTGATTAAATGAGGGAAATTTCTGTTGTATATTGCCACTATATATTACAGTTTTTACAGTAGGAGCAAATATTATTTCCAAAATTTTTGGAATTGGGATCAAATTAATTTTTTGCTTTGATTTTTTTTTTTTATTGTTCAACAACTGGATATTACTTTTTATACTGTCAAAATAAACCTGATATGTACAAAATAAATTGAAATACAAGGGTTGTAAAGTTAAAGTGATAATACAGAATGCTGCTTTATTCTCTTAAAGGAAAAAAATTGACACAAATTTAATGCTGCAGTATGAGTGGACTCTGTTTAGATATGTTCAGCCATCCTTACAAGTTCTAAAACTTTTCGGTAGTATTTTAGAAAGTTATTTAACTTTAGCATGTTCTTCTCACACCTGAAGCATGAGGACACTTTCCAACGTTTTAAGCATCTCAGCTGGCACGTCATGGTACAGCAGAGCTAAAGTAATGCTCAAAATGTTACAAAAGATTGCAGTCAACTTTCAAAACACTCACAGATTAGGGACTAGGGACTAACATCTACATGGAATGGATATCACAGATGGTTTTGCTGGCAAAATTTGCAGTCAAATCCAAGGAAGTTACTAACATTAAGATAGTGTCTTACTGTGAACTCATAAGTTTTGTGGCTGTACCAAGGGTTCATTCATGGAAGCAGTATTGGAAAAGGAGCTTCTCAGAAGTTCTTGTAAGCAAGCTTTCTTTTCTCATTAAAAAAAAACAGCCATTGAAATTTCTGTTCCTAATGTATAAGCAGCCCTCATGCAGCAGTACTGCAGGATTTGTCGTAGACAGGCTGGAGGCTAAACAGGTGCCGTGTATTGATAGAACGTCAATAATTTCTCTCATTTGAAAGTTAAAACATTTTAAAATGTTAAAATAATATCATTTTAGTATATCAAAGATAATTAAAAATAAGTGTGTTTAATAATAATCTTTTCTAATGATAGAATTCAAATGCTTTAATGTCTTGGTTTTTTTAGATTTCTCTGACCTTATGAAAAAAGACTTGGTATGAAGTGGCAAAATATTTAAATCAATCCTAATTATTAACTCTTATCTTATTCTAATGGCAGTCCCTGCTGGGAGCTATGTGCCCTTCTGTTTGATTGGTGAGGGTATCTGTTGGAAAGGCCAAGCATCCTATAAATAGGCAACATTGTGAGATCAGTTCATTTCTCTTGCCACGGAAAATGACAGATATGACTATATCAGGGAAATTTAAAGTTTGTTTTAAGGAAATAATTCAGTATTGAACCCTTCTAAATCATATATCGTATGCTTAGTGAGATTTTGCAAATTGTGTAGTAAATAAGATCTGTAAGAGTAAAGAAACAAAGTTGAAGACCCTAATTTAGGGGATCATATCTATATGGCTCTTCCTTTATCTTTATCATTTTTTACAGATTTTTCGCCCTTCAACTATTTTTAAATAAGTTTAAAGTAGAATTTTTTTTTGTCTTGTTAAATTAGTCTACCACTTTTTTCTCCAGATGGTATTATTGCTCTGCTGTAGACATTTCAGAGGCCATATAATTAAATTTGTTTTCGAGTCTTTTTTCTAATTAATTCTTCCAACAAGTTTACAAAGCCTTGCTACACCATGGGACTTACTAGACAAGATAATTAAGAAGGGCATTTCTGTGTTGACTGTCTATAATTGTTTTCATCTGGACACAAAAGATTATAAGCAAACAGGTTTTCCTTTTAGCTAAAGAAGTTATGCTTTCTAGATAGAAAATTAAAAATTAAATAAAATATATGCTATGAGTGATGGGTTTGATGTACAGAGAGTTGACTCAAGAAGCTACATCAGCATAAAATCAAAATTCTAGAAATTTTTTTTAAACTTGAGGGAAAAGCTGTCAGCCATCCTCTTTCTGAATTCTGCAAAGGGTGGAGGGCAGTCAGGGAAAGGTCCAAGGTTAAGTGTGTGGTAGGCTGAGTGAAGAAAGAAAATGATGTTCCGTTCATTCTCTGAGATTTCTTAATTGCATTCCCTCTTCCTGCAATATTCATTTCAGTTGTGTAGTTCTATGCTCTTGAGCAAGTTCAGAATTTCTTGAGTTTTTTTCTAGTTATGAATAGCATTTTCTTCTGATTGCAAATTCATTTGCAGAGACTTTCAGTATTTACTGAGTAGATCATGAAATGCAGAAAATATTCTTCTCTAAGCAGAGAACAATGCTGAGCCATTTTCTCTCTCATTTATACCTCTAAATGTCATTCCTGAGATAGATGGTGTCACAATGCTCCAGTAGTTAATTACATCTAATGAATGAGACTTATTTTGGAGTATCCTTCTCAATCTGGGAAAGAAAATAGGAGTAAGATATGTGCAATAGTGACAAAATTAACTGTAAGTATATCCTTGTAAGACTTATGCTATTTGTAAACTCGATATTCAAAATGTTCTTTTCCATATGAGCTTTTATGATGTGCTATCAGTATCTTTGCACAATGTCCAGAAAGTAGTATGGCTATGCTCATCATTTACATTCTTTTCAGCAGAAAATCAGGGGTGTGCTTGAGTATTAACGAGGTATTAGAGCTGCTATTTCTATGATGCTGGGTCATCTTAACCTGCATTGTTGTGTTCAGGTGATACAATAGTATTGAAGAGGATAGGGACAGTGCTTGGAGATGGTTTTTTTGAGGTAGGGAAGTGAAAAAGATGCAGCTTTCTAAGGTTCTGGAGGAATTTATTCCATAGTCCCGGCTCTGTTTCTGAGGAAGCAAAAGCATTCCTCCTGGGGCATGTTCTGAAACAGAGAATCCCAAAAGGAAAGGAATACACACTTGAACTTGAATTAAATGCTGGTAAAAAGATAGAAAAAATACTTTTTTTTCATCTTCTATATTGCTGAGGAAAGTAGAAAAGGAATGTTTTGCATAACTTGAAGTTTCCTGAATGCAAGGGTGTTTTTGTTTTACAGACTTCAAAGCAGAAAAGGTTACTATTCTGTCATGAAGTCTCTCAGCCAGCTGAAGGAGGAAAAGCATCACTCTTGAGGCAATGGTATGGTTGGTGTCAGGAGTTGTTAAAGGGAAGAAATGAACGTGTGGGTTGTCAGAAGTTATTTAAGTTACACTTTGCAAATGTGGTAGTGTATCGAAACCTATATAACTGAAGGTATTTCAGTGGCAAACTACAGCAGTCAATAGTTGATTAAATGGAGACACCAAAATTAAATAAGAAACATTTTCTTGTGTGTTTTCCAGTGCCCACGTATGAAATATGTTGATATAATTGTGGCAGCATGGCTTTCTGCATATACAATATTATTTCCTCAATTATTAGTTATTTTGTCAGTTGCTTCATGCAGTTAAAATTAAAGAACCACTTTATATCAGTCTAAAGAAGTCATGTATATATGTACACATATTATTTCAAATTGTTTTGCAGGTGGAGTAACTGAAACAATTGAAACCAAACTCCAGTAACACAAATGTGCCAGTACTTAGTCTTAGTAACAATCTTGCTTATTACATCATCTTACATTAATGCACTGATCCAGAGGCTCCTGAGTTAAATATCTGCCCAGGGTTGTGCTTCATCAACGTTTTGTGTGTTATATGAAATGTCATGGTGATTATGCTGCCTTGGAGAGTAGGGTCATACAGTCTTGATTAATTGATTATAAGCCTGCGTGAAAATGGTCACAGCTTGCTGTTTCTCAGTAACAGCACATTAAAAGAAGCTATTTCTCATTTGAAGGCAGTTGTCTATGGATTGTGTGTTTCATTTGACCAAGTTCTAGTCTCCTAGACTGAATTTTGTCTGTGCTGACAGGAAGCAGAAAAATGAGTCTTGCTCATTTTTTGTGTGCTTCTTCCTCTAGTAATTAAATGGCTTAATACTCGCTGTGGTGACAAGTGCTAAGTTCCTGCAGTCTTGCCCTGTGCTGTGTCATCCAGAGAAATCTAGAACTAGTTGTGTCCAAAGGAAAAGGCAATATGAAGTGACAACTTGTGCTGGCCTCCAGGAACTTGATCACGTTAACTCCCTAATGGAGAAGCTAATGTTTGTCACTGTTGTACTGTGAGTAATGTTGTCAGACTGGAGGGAACAGCGTTTCTGCTAGTGGAATACATTTTGATTAATTTTCAAAATATTACTGCGGCTTTCATTTTTGTTTCTGACTGGTGAAGGCCTTTAATTTAGATATTACTGCTCACTTTTTCATTTCACTATTTTAAAGGAAACCACTGGAGTGAAAGATCAAATGATAAATCATTAATAATCACTCAAAATGTAAATAATAAAATGAAGTAATATTAAAAATAAATAAAAAGGAACAACTGTTTTCATGTTCAAGTAATTCTCTTATGATGAATTCCTGTGCAAAACTACAAACTAACGTGTACTCTGTAGACAGCAAATTTGAGGTGCTTCATAGTATTTAAATTTTTCTCATCAGCTCCAGGTCTTACATCTACAAGTGTGTGTGTACGTGTGTATACTTAAAAGCTTTTTCCTTTGAAGAGAAGGGAGACCCTACTGGATAAAGCACTCCCCCAAAACTAGAAAAATTTCCTCTTCTGTCTCAAATTCTGTGTCACACAGCAAACTCTTAATAACTTAATTATTGTAATTGTAAAATGGAAGAGATGGTTCATCTTTTCCTTTCCCTTGCCCTGTTAGCTTTTGTTGCCCTTAGGCCCAATAAGGCCTGTTCCTTATTTCATCAGTGATACCTACATGTAATCCTAAACTTAGTTGCTCAAAATATTTCTGCTATGTAATAATCATAATACAAGACTATCAATGTTGAAAATGCATTCATTGTCAGTGTTCTTTCTCTATCTGAGGACTCATGAGGTGGAAGTGATGAACTATTCCATTCTTCCTTTCTATTGGTAAGGGATTTTCCTTGTCAGGATTTATTAAGCATTCAGCAACACTCTCAATGCTAATGTTTGTACGACCTATAGAAATGTTTCCTCTGAAGTTTCCAATAGACTGTGGTGATACTAACTGGTACATAAATGATTCCAAATTAATTTAAAAACAGGGAAGTGAAAATTTATGCAATAAAAAGTTAGCATTAAATGCACGGTTCTAGGAGCAGGAAAGAACTTTTAAAATTAATCTAGAAAGACAGTCCTTGCATCATTGGAAGTTACCTTTCAGGTCACGCCTGGGTGTCCCTTACCCAAGAGTGTCCTGCACATAAGTTAATATTCCACTAGGAAAGTAAAAAAACTCCAGTTTATACAGAAGTATCCTGCAGGCCTTTCTGTGTACAGTTTGTTAGTCCTTTCCCTGGAAAGGAAATCAGAAAATCTACCCTGTAAAAATTCAAGATTTTTTCTTTTTACCACTATTTTTTTCCATTTCTTTCTTACCACTGAGGATGCTTTTGGGAAATTATTTCTACTCCAAGTACTTCAGTAAGTTTTGCTTTTTATTTCCTAGTTTTATACATTTAAACACTCTTTATAGCATATCAAACATTAAGCAGTAGTGACATCAATAGGTTTTGCTTTTTTTAAACATTTTGCAAGAAGTTCTGTCATTAAATAGATGGTTTTAATACCTTTTTTTCTGCACAGATTCCCTGATCTACATGTGCGCTAGAAGTACTGTGAGAATTTTTATAAGATATTTTACATGGAAGAAATTTGTCTAATGTAAAGTCTCAAAGGGAAGTACCAAATCCTTTAACTGTGTTTGATCACAGAGAAATAAGCTGCACGTACAAAGAGAATTCTTGCTACATTCTAATTAAGTAGCTTAGGAGAAAACATTCAGCCGTTTTGCTTGTACCTCACTTCTTACATAAATGGCACTTTAGACCAGCTGCATGCTTCGTCACACAAGTTTTCCACCGAACTATTTACAGAAATGCACAAGCTTCATCGGAAGGGAAACTTTGTCTTTGTAAGTAAGGTTGACCAATGGTTACTTCAATTCCAAAGCCTCCAGGAGGAAATGAGATGTTAAAAAATCGGTGGTATGTGCAAGTGGAAGATTCTTGAAGTTGCATTACAAAATACCTATTTGGTGTGCAAACAAGATAAATACTGTTATTTGAGTATTTGTACAACTGTGTGTGTGTATCTTATACACTTAATACAGAGCTTTTGATGATCTTTCTTTTTTTTTTCACTAAACTGTAGCATATACCTCTATCAACTATTTCCTTGGTGTAAGAGTCTATCCTATCCCATCCCACGCAAGCAGCCACCGGGGAAAGCTCTTCAGAATCCCAGGACTGTTTAGAGTGGTGTAGACCACTCAAGAGAGGAATGTAAACGATTTTTTTATGAAAAAGAGCCCCTAACACTGCATACTAAAACAATAAACAACCCATACAAGATAGAGTACCAACAAAAAACCTTAAACTTGATGTTATCGTAAAGAATCCACAACTTATAACGCTAGCAGTACTGCATTACAGGAAATCTGCTAGCAAAACCAAACCCAGATGCCCACTGCAGCTGTACTTACACCAAAAAAAGAGGAAAAGGGAGCAAGAGGATTGATATACAGGTATTATTGATTGCCAGTTGGTGAATTATATTTTTGAGATCAATAGTTACAATAAACCAGATAAATTTTGTTTTGAAAAAGCGTACTTTTGAAAAATAACAGTAATAAGTGAAAAAATCAGTGGTACTGTTTGGGAATTTCCGTGATATTAAATAGATATTAAATATGCAGAAAAATGTAGCAACTGTGCACTGTCATTGGTAATCTGACCCTTCATTTCTTGATGCAACCACATAGTTTGGAATAAGCTAAAAGATATCTGTGTGCTTCTTATATAAAGAAAGCAAATTTACAAAAAATTATTTAGACACATTCTTGGAGAAAAATGTGGTGTAACAGAAATGGCTTTGTGGTGTGCTTGTTCCTTTAAGGTACTGTTGCTAAAATATTTGATATTATTGAGTACTAACAGCACTATCCTGCTCTGTGTTTATATAAGACTATTGCCAAGAAAATATTTTGAAGGAGACATATTAACTTGCCAAAATACAGAAGTGCTGTCATAAGAAACATTTCAACTTCTGAAGACTAGCATCACCTGACATAAAATCACTTGGTATAAGAAAAGCACTGGGAGCAAATAGGTGAAAACAAGCAGCTTACAGCAGCGAAAAGCACTTGGCACGGCATGCCTGGCTGTTGGATGGGTCCTGTTGCAGGACATCATGTTCCAAAGAGGTGTCTGTGTATTATAAAGGCTAATGGGGACACAAAATATTGAACAGCATGTACAGAAGGAATTTCCATTAAGTTTATTTTTATTATTACTTGTCAGTGTGTGTCTGTAGAGCTTTGCGGTTGTGTAAAGGCAAAATGCCATTTCATATTCCTGCACAGTTCTAATAAGACAGTTGAAGAAAAGTACTATAAAGTGCAGCAGAATTTTTCATCTGAAGTTAATGCAAGTAAATGGGCATTTATATCACTTTGTAGTGTAAAGCTGATGATTGTTAACCGTAGTTGTCCATGGGTACTAACACAAAAAGCTATTTGTGCTTCATGCCCTCACAAACCCTGCTGCTTGCATCCATCCATATGTATGAAGGCATTACATAAATTGACTGAAGATCTTTGCAGAAATTTCTTTCCTGGTTGTCCTGTGGAGGGCCTTGCTTGTGACTGCCAAAAATAACTTGTCCGGTTTTCACTTACAGATTTTTTTTTTAAATGACACTTTTAGCCTTTAGTATTAGGGCATCATGAATCCAATTATGTAGTATTTATAGGCTATAGTAAGCAGGAATGATTCCCTATCTATTGCATTTCTTATTTCTTTCCAGATCACCTTAAGAACAGAGTATATTCACAAAATTTATTGAAGCTTCAGTCCAGCCACTTAAATCTTCTACCACATTAATATCACTTTCTTCTAATACAGGTGGGGTTTGATCTCACAAATAATGCAAGCCACAGAAGACTAGTCTTGCCCGTAGTACCCCTTGGCCTAGTGCTTTAGAAAAAATTATAGATTATTAGTTGAACCTTATAGCATCTCACGTGGCAAGTTGTACTATTTACTCACAATAAGTAGGCATTTTCAAAACCATTCAGCAACTGGCTCTAGTGAAACTGGTTTCCACTGCTTTGTGCATGTAGGCAGGGGTAAGCTGTACCCAGCTCTAGAGAAGAGGGAAAGAAAAATGTAGGAGATAGAATGAACATTACATTTATGCTGGTTTCCAGTTTCTGTTTCTTCAACCTTTTCCTGCCGATAGGTAAAACTGCTTTTTAGTGCATAACAGTTTTTATGCCTGGTTCACATAGTTGGTAGTCTTTCATTTCTCATTCTTCAAAGGCCCTTTGATGTGTCTTTTATATCTGTTTTGGGCTGTGTCTGGTATCTGCAGTAAGATTTTGAGTGTAACCCAGAGCTTTTACACAGTCATTGAGGGAGATCTCCCACGATCGTGTGAGTTATAGTTGCCAGGCCTGACTATAGTTTCTGGCAGGTTTTTTACTGTGCTCTGCTGACTGGAAATAAATGAATGCATAAAATTAGGAAGTATAAGCACTTGAAAATGCGTAAGATTTAGTCATCACACTTCAGAATCATCTGGATAGCCAGTGGGAAGCAATACAATGAGAGAAATTTCCACAGGCCTGGAGATAACGTGAAGAGTGAAAGGAGAAATAGGGGACAGCAGAAAGTGAATTATACATAAATCACTTCTGCGTGGATCAAAGAGGTAGGATGGGAAATGGTGAAAACAAGGGAGAACGGTTTCACCCTTTGCTTCTTTGCTCTGTGCAGGTGTTCTAGGTTTCCATAGAAACTTGAACATAGTCTGAATTTTGGGGAAAATAATGTTTCTTCCACTTCTGTTTAACCACCATAAATGCTATACAAAAAGTGATGTGCGGTTTCTGTTTCACATAACTAGGCCAGCTACTTCCACAAAAACATTCACTGAAAACTATGAACCTATTGAACCTTGTGGTGAAATTATGAATGTAGGTTACTTTTACATGTCACTGGAACAGTGACAGAACTAAAACAGAACTAAGCGGTATCAGGAGTTAAAATGGAGCTTGTCTTTCATCTCAGCAGGTGGTGTACTTCCATTATATTGGTTAAGTGGATTTCTTGAAAAATATATATCTACAATCTCCACTTTGTTTATGCAAAATGATAATATTTTTCTTTAAAGGAGTGCTTTTCTAGTGTATGTATTTTTAGTCTTTTTGTTATGCCAAGTATTAGCATCTGTGAAAAATTAATATTTTATATATTATGGTACATTACTATCTAATGAATAATATCTAGAATTGATAAAAATAGCCTATGTAAAATAAGATATGTATCAAACTTTTTTGTAGTTGGTGTATTGCTTTCTGAGGCCAGCTACATAAGGCTGGAGTTACTTCACTTATGCATCATCACCTCTAGGTATGAAACTTTTTGAGTTAAACTCATAGATGTGGGTTAATTTTTAATATATCTTCTACTTCCATGAGAAAATTAGAAATTAATGGTGTTCATCATGTATGAATTTTTTGCTCAACTGTAATTTGCAAAACTGCTCTTGCAGAAAAACGCAGAGTTGAACAGTAGCTTCACAGTCTGATTTTAGTGAATGGATTTCTGTGTATTCATATAGGCCCAGGAGAAAAATATGGAGTTGAGTACATTGTAGATAAAGGCAGTTATTCCTTCATGTTAGGAAGCAGGTAAGTTCTACAGAGGGGTATCGATGCTGCTGTACTCAGAAGAGGGAGATGATAGTCTTTGTTCAAGACTTTCAACACTATTTTTACAGTAATTGGTCATAGAACTTAATGCCATTTAAAAAAAAATAATTAAAAAAACAAACAAAAACTCAGCAAGGAGTAGAATATGGAATTCCCTATTCCAAAATGAGAGGCCAGAGGAATATCGCAGGACATAAGCAAATAAATTGTGCTGGCTTGGAGGGGATGGGATAAGCAGGGCTGCTGGCAGGGCACTTGGCCTGTGCCAGTGCTTTGGAACTTGGTCTGCTCGTGCTCTCCTAAAGCCTAACCCTGGGCTTTAGTGCATACCCGCTTCAAGGTGCTTCTCAAATCTTGTTCACAATGAACCTTTTGGATGTTGCCCGCCATATGGCATTGCTCCCTCAGCTCAGCATGGATACATGTAAAGCACAGCCCAGTTTATAGGGGGAAACAGAATTTGGGTCTAGGTTTTGTTAAGAACTCTATAGGGTAATTCAGTTCTCTGTAATTCCAGAAAAATGAAAATGTCAGCCTGCTTTTTGTTGTTGACTTTTCCTTCTATCATTTCTCTCACTTTTTAAAAAAAAAAATCTACCATCCATGCTAAATACTAAATATGTGCAATTACCTCTATACACAAAATTGTTCAGAAAAAATAGGGTTTTTTTATAAATAGAAATACACATTTAAATTGTTTACTGAAAGATAACACATTAATGGAAAAATACTGAATATATGAAAAGAAAGGTATCTTAAGATTAAGTTCAAAATGTCAATAATATTCTAATTATTAACTTCAATACTTAGGGAGTTTATCCTGTTATTTCCTTTTATTGTGGTAATTAATTACAAAAATTTCCTTTATCTTTTTAGGATGGCTACTTTCTTTTACACTGTAGGTATTTGTTCTGCTTTTTTTTCCCCTTCCTTCATATTTATTTATAAAACCAAACACACAGTTCAGTATGCGTACATATTGGTAGTAATACTATTGCAGCTAAATCAGACATATTCTGATTTTAATTCTTTTCTATGCCAACGGAATAATTGCAATAATGATTTTAACCTGTGCTCTCAGATAGTGTCCTGTTTTTTGCTATGATAGTGTTAATTTTGTTCCTAGTATCTGCTAAGCAATGGGTATAGTATGAGAATAATTTTGATAAGATATATAGTTGTTTCAAGGTAATGTTTATGCTCAGCTGGGATAGGGTTAATTTTCTTCCCAGCAGGTGCCATTTGTGAGATTTAGTATGAGAGGAGTATTGATAATACAGTGATGTTTTTAGTTATTGCTAAGAAATCAAGGACTTTTTCAGGTTCCCATGTTTTGCAGGTGTACAAGAAGCTGTGAGGGAGCATAGCCAGTTGACTGAAACTCACCAAAGATATTTGACACCATTTAATGTCTTGTTCAGTAAAAGAATGTGAAGCTGGCTGGGGCTCATTGATCCATGATCACTCACAATTAAGTCATTGGGTGGTGAGAACTGCATTGAATTGTGCTTCCCTTGGAAGCAAGTGAGTGGCTTTCTAATATTTAGCTGCTGCCTGGGGCTAAGCCACGACAGGCTTTCTCAAAGTCTGTAAAAAAGGGTCTCTGCCTTTCATGCAATTTCAATCAATTTATATTTTGGTTAGTACCTCATAATCTCACTGAAATAATGTACAGTATTTCACAGCGTGGTGTTTCCTGAGTAATATTGGCAGAAATTGTTGGGCTCCAGTGGACTGGAGGTTAGAATGCTAGATTGAGGATGTTGTTCTCATTCAAATTATTTTAATTATACCTTTTATGAGCATTAAAATGAATAAATACAAATTAAAGTTAAAAGGTAGTCGTTAATTGCACTGAAAAAAAGGAGAGAGATGCCAGACCCTACTTATAAACCTTAATGAACTAGTGGAAAACATTTAACACTGAGGGGATGAGGGCAGACAAAGATCAAATAGGGTATCAGAACATCCACAAAACTACCTCAGCAAAATATAGTCTGTCTGAGCACTCCCGACACTCAGCAGTATGATAAGAATATTTCCCTGTGTTGGATATATCTTGTGACTAGCAGGGCCGTCTCTTTTTAAGCATTAGATGTCTACTATCATTCAATTACTTGAAAACATGGCAGAAATTTCTTCTTATTTTAAAATATTCAAAGCCTTAAGAAATTTTCTCTAAAAAGCCAGTGATTGGGTAAGAAATCCTTTTTCACTAGGCTACAGATAATTTGAACTCTTGAAATTTCAATAAATATTGTTTCCCTAATAAAAGCTGCTCGATGGGCTCTAAAGTCTTTCAAATAGTTAGGACCTTGCTTTATATATCTCTGCTGGTATATTTATTCCCTGGTTTAAATGGAAAAATTCCAGCTGTTTCCAGCTGGAATTCTTAACGACTAAAATATTGGATTTATTTAGTCATGGTAAATAGGACAGCATTTGTAGCATTAGAGAAGAATTAATTTGCTAAACTATAGTAGTAGGCCTTGATCCCACAATTCAGATTTATGGAGACCATTTATGTGAAAGTCAATGCCAGCATTTTATGTCGTTAAAATGAACAATATGATTCATGGGACGCCAATATAGCAGCTCTGCAGGACCTGAAAAATTTACGAAGAGACTTCCAATTTACTCCATTGTTGAAAATCCATGGAAACCACTTCCAGAAAGCTCCCAGATATTTCTGTTTTATGGTGGGGGTGCAGAAGTTTAGATTCATTCTAGTGCTTCTGCTTATGTTACCTAGTAAATAGGTTATGTACTAATAACATACACAAGGCCAAGTTGTTTGATTACATTTGTAACAGGTGTCACTTTATAGCCTACTGACTATCTAAAACATGATAGGAAATTAATAATATACTTTGAGGTTTTTTTCATTGTAGCAATGTTGGTTTGATCATGATGATTTTTTTCAGTTAACAAACAACAGATATTTTTATATGAATTCATTAAGGTTACGGAGTTCCTCAGAGGATTATATTAAAGGAATTGGTTTTGCAAGCAGAGTTGATTTAAACAAAGTCCTTGAAGTCAATGACATAACTTCATTAATTTTTTAAACACTGGTTTCACTGAGCATTCATTTTTTTTCAGATCTCTAGATATTTTGGGAGAAGTGTTCTCCCTTGGAACTCTAACTGAAATGTGGTCAGCATATTTGTCGCCACAATTTTATCGTGATCACAGGAACAAAGTTTAAATCTTCGGATTAGAATACATTCATGCATGTTTCATATAAACACATGTGCATATCAAAACAATTTGTCTTCTAAATGAAGTTCCAAATTTCTCCACAGAATATCAAATTTACTACTATACATGAGAATTTATCTTCTAATTTTTGCCACCTTTGATGTATGATGGGAACGTCTGTAGCCAAAATTTTTGTGGAATACATTGTATATAAGCAGCCACACTGAAACATCATTGTGTCCATTTCTTGGAAGCTTTTGAACTAAGTAGTGTATTATTTACAGTTAGCATGATTTAAATGTAGGGTAGAAATATCAGTTATTATTTATTAATATGCTGTATTTGGTGATATTTTTGTTGTGATTTCTTCCTTTATTGGTAACAAATACATTTTATATTGAGATATGTCTTTTCTCTTTTCAACCCCTCTTTTTTTTCCCCCAAAACCATTAAAACAATCTGCTTCGGTGAAATTATTTGTCAAAGTATCTACACACTGATTTCTGAAGAATTGAAAAATCTGGCATATATTATCCAGAACAAAATATTGATGCAATTCATATATTATTTTTGCTCAGTAATACATCTTTTCCCTTGGAGGAAGCAAGGAGGGTCAGAGGATCCTTATGCATCAGAGGATCTATCCAAAACACTTTGTCTATTAGGTGTCTTACATAGGTACATAATGAATAAATCATACACAAGCTTACAAGTATGCTCTTATCCATATAAAATGGGAATTGATCATGCTGGTGCTTTGAAAATTTCATATAGTTTCTGGAATAAAAATACTATTTTTCCCAGTATCAAATATTCATTTTAGCTTATGGTCACTAATTGTATTACAAATCACTAAGAACTTCTTTCTGTAGTGTTCACAAATATGTTAGTATTTCCTTTAACAAGGAAATGAAATAACTAAGGAAGCTAAAATTGCAGCAGGTATGTATTCGATCACTAGTAGAGGCTCAGAAGCTTAAATTCTAGGTTCTAGACTTATGTAGACAGAAAACAGTTAATACGAAATGGATATTGCAGTTTTGTGATTAAATGTACTGTCAATCACAAATCTTGTCATACACATATTGCTATTGGACATTTGATAAATACAGTTTCTTTTTCAGCAGCCCAATTGCTGATTAGGTGATTTTTTAGCTGTTAATTTTACAACATCAACAAGACTACATATTTAGAAGTAAATACGATTGTTGCAAAATGCTCCTCTATATTGGAAGGCTATAAGCCAATCTTTTCAGTCTCGGTGATCTAGGGAAAAAAAACCCAACACACATAACCAACCCAAACCCTTGCAAATCCATTAGTATTTAACTTAGTGAATGTTACAGCTTGGTTTAAGTTCAGATGCGAAGTACATGTTTGTTATTTCTGACCTATGCTAGCCAGTGTGAAAAAGCATTACAGAAGTTGCATCAAAGCCAAGAATCAATGAAAATTTTAATTAGTGCTAGTAACTATATTCATATAAGTAGTCTCCGTAACTTCTTCTCAGAAGAAATGTACCTGGATTGTTTTTAAACGTATGTTTATAGTCGTATTGCCTTAGTCAGATTGCTTCTTTTAGCTTTGATGTTGCATTGTCTTTCCTGAAAAACCACAGTACTTAGATTTTGTGAGAACTACAGGTGTTTCACCACTGAGAAAAGGAGAAAATTAGATTACAGTGATCCAAATAGAATGTTTTGCGGACTGAACGGCAGTTTAACAGTGGAAAATGAAAGTGATAGACTCAGTCGTTACTTAGGAATATCCATCAGAGTCACAGAATTTGTTCACACCTCAGACTCACAAATTTTAGTGAAACAGTACAGTTAATAGGCAACTTGTAATGGGTTTTGAAGCACATACTATATGATTGATGGCCAGAAGTCCTCACACCTTTCAGGATTTACTGTATGAAGTTGGTAGTCATCTGGCATTTCTGCATCACTATTTCATTAGACGAGTTTCACTTTGAAGAACGAAATGAGGACATGAAATATTTTCTTCCACTTTAAGAAAAGTGAGATTCATTGCAGAGTCACAGGTTCTTTGTAAACTGAAGAAAAACATGGCAGAGAATCCAAATTAGTAGTACCGTAGGTGATTTTATTCTTTGAGGAAGATGTTTCTAATATTCTTAGACTTGCACACAATGTACAGCAGACAATACCAGAGGAATGTAATTATACATTTACTATATGAAATCTAATTATTCTTCTGTGCTACTATCTCTAACAATAAATGTTTTCATCCTGAAACACCTGTCAAAATTAACAATTAAAAAATTATTGAGTTGAGATAGAAGTAATTAATTCAAGAGTAATTAAACTATCACACTTAAAAAGAATTTTACTTAAGAATGCCTGAGACTGCATTTGTGTTTCTGTTGATACTGATGTATGCTTGTTTTAAATGCAGATACTTCTTTAAACTTAAGGACCTTTCTGCCTGGAGGGGACCATCTTAGATAGTATTTTTACAGAGTTTGACTTCTTGCAAGCAGGAAATCCAAAGTAACAACTCTGTGTTTGAGAAGGCAGATTAGAATTAATAAGGAAACTGATTGAATGTTCAGTATGTTGTACCTTTCTTAAAATTTAAACATGGCATTATTTAAAGCAAGTATTATAAAGCGCACTTATTGTTTTATTCATATCTTGATTTAGGTTTTTTTGTAATTGACATTATGGGATAGATATTTGTAATCCTCCTACCTCAGAACTGATACTTAAGTAGCTAGTGTGAACTTTTATAGTGATCGTGTTCTAAATCCTTCCCCAATTCATCGAGATAGCTAAACAGACTGTGGGCAATCTCAAAAGTGTTTTGCAATATATTCATGGGACTACTGCTTTTAAATTCTTAAAATGCCATTTAAACTTTACTTGTTTTTATCTTTATTAAAGAACTTCATGGGAAACCTGTGCAGGAATAGCGATAAAGAATACATTGCAGTGCATGACATTCCATTTCTTCATAGCAGGGGAGATTAATGAACTTTCCTTTAGGTTGGCCACTGTTATTCTTAACAATACAGAAATAAAATGTGCATAACTATAATGGAGTATCTTTTGCTTAGGTCAAATGTAGCCTTCCCTTCAGATAAGTTCTTTCAGATTGATTTTCTATTTAGTTTTACCTATACCAGCATGCCAGCATTTTAAGATTAAATGTTGAAGATTAAATAATTACAGCACCAAAATGTAAATTTTATTTCATGAATGTATAGATTAAGCCCTGAATATTCAAATTTGGACAACTAAGGTGAGATACTTAAATGTGACCTGAATTTTGAAAGTACCTCTTAGAAAGGAAGTAATGTCTCAGATGCATGGTTTAGTGTTTGATAGGAATGGTTAGACTCGATGACCTGGTAGGTCTTTTCCAACCTGGTGATTCTATGAAATGAAGCATCTCTGAAAATAGCATGTTATAGTATGGGGTTTTAAACACCACATGAAGGAACATGTTACTTTAAATGTCTAGAAATCAATCAAAAGCAAGTCTGGGCTAGTAGGAATCAGGAAATATTTTTAAGTTTAGGTATAATTAGACATGAAGTTTAATTAGACATTAATTTTCTACAATCCTCTTGCATATCATTATATTTTAAATATTTTGTCCAAATTTTCCAAATATCATTATTAGATAATGATTTATATTTGAGTAACTCATTTGTCTTAACATACTGTATAATGCTATCAAAGTTTTCAAACAAGCTTCTTAAGTGGTATTCTAAAGTCCTTCTTATCCCTGAGCAGGGTTTACTTCATGGTGTTTTGCTAAAATAAGCTCCAAGTCCTGGGTGATAAATAAGGTCTGCTGACAGGTGTACTGTGGGTGTGTTAGCAGAAGGAAAAAGAGCTGATATTTTCATGATCTATTCTTTTTTTTTTTCCCAAGAAACGGGAATTAGTTTTTCAGCAAACAAACCTTTGACTAATCCTCAGCACATCAAAATAAGCTGGGAACACAATTTCCCTCTTTTAATGTATTTTTAAAAGAAAATAACAAAACTTTATTATTTTTTTTCCTTCTTGTCTTGTTTTTCTCTCACTTTCACCACAGCAAAAAACTTCCAGGAATGCAAATGTTCATGTTTCTGTAATGAATAATGAGAAGGAAAAAAAAAGGAAGAAAAAAAGCAGGTTGTCTTCAATGGTTTGTGTGAGACAGTGAGGTTTGAACCTTTTGTAGTATAGTTTTAGAAAGTTAGTTACAACATATTGAATCTCTGTCTATATCTTTTACTTGGTGCTTCAACCATGAGAGTATCAAATATTATGCTATATAAATTTTCTTGAAGGTATTCAAGAGCTGAACATCCTTTTAGTTAAAAATAATGGCTGGGAACTTATCTCCTACTTAACAGCCAAAGCCTTATCCTTATGTATTGTAAAGGGAAGTGAGGAGATACATGAAGTGATCAAATGCAGAGAAACAGAAAAATCATAGAATCATTAAGGTTGGAAAAGACCTCTAAGCTTATCCAGCCTGACTGTCAGCCCAACAGTGCTGTGCCTGCTAAACCACATCCTGAAGTGCCTTGTCTACATGTTCTTTGAACACCTCCAGGGAAAGAGACTCCTCCACTTCCCTGGAGAGCCTGTGCCAGTGCTTCATCACTCTTTCAGTAAAGAAATTTTTCTAATATCCACTCGAAACCTCCTCTGACACAACCTCAAGCCATTTCTTCTCATCATATCGCCTCTTAATTAAGAGAACAAACCAGCACCCACCACACCACAAACTTTTTACGTGGTTCAGACTATCTCAGGATGCCTAGGGAGAAGGTAAATCGTGCAGTTCCTCAGAAGAAGAAGCCAGCAGGAAATACACATATAATATTAAGAGTAACACGACTTTACTTTGTTACTTACTGGTGAGCCTCCCTGCATTAGGATGATCAATGAGGAAAATGGATGAGATTGCCTTCCATAGCTTTGTCTGTGACATTTTTCTCCCTTTCTTATGAAACTATCCAGAAAAATGTGTGAGCAGGCAATGACTTGGGCAAATTATCAATGCCAAATTAATTGCATTCATAAAATAGGCCTTGAAGCGTGACTATTTTCTTGACTATTCAGATTCAAAATAGACCACAATGAATTTATTTCTAGTATGCCATTGTATTTTGCCTTGAAGCATTCTCATCACGAAGCTTTAGATTTATCATTGTAACATACTACTGCATCTTCTAGGAACCAGATATGTCTAAAAAAGGCTCAGCTTTCATCCTTCAATGACATGATCAAGCTAAAGCAAGAGAAATATTATTATAGAGTTCTGGAAATTAATTTGTTGTCTCTTTTCCATGAAATCAGGCATATCACTACAGAGCTGGGTGCCAAGGTGTTAATTTCCTTGCTCTACAAGGATTTGAAAGCACTGCTGAGCTGTCTGTTCTTATCAAACTTTACTTGATTGCAAATGAACAAAAGATTTTTAGATCAAATTTTACCTTTTAAAGCAATTTAATAAATTACTGGACATGGATTAGATAATTGAATAAAGTTCATACTCTAAAGCATAGAAAAATAGCTTGTAAAATTACTTAAGAACATGAGAAAAAATACTTCAAATTTCCTATCTCTCTGAATTTCTGTTGCTTACTAATACTTTAAGGTGTAAAATGGAAATGTATAGTAAATTTTTCCCAGATTTCTTTCTAAGAGCTATCATTTTTGCCTATGAATAAAATACAGCACGCTTGCTACCTATTTCATATTACAATGTCAGAGGGTGTGCCAAAAGACTCTAGACAACATATTAAACTGCCTCAGTGAGATATCTAGTTTGTTGTAGCTCTAAATGTCATGAGAAATTAAGAGAAGGTTCCCAGTCAGGCTGAGCTTCTCTTGGTTCCAGCTTTTGTCCTGTTCCCGTGAAGCTTGGTGCCTACACTTAGTCTGGTTTAGCGTTTGCTCCCCTGCAGCCAGTGTCTGCACAGTGGCTGGAGGAGATGTTTTCTTCCCTTGTCTGCTTCAACGAAACAAAGAACCAAGGATTTTTGTTCTCTGCTTGTGAGCTGTCTCTCCCCATGGGGCTGTGTGCCATGGAAGGCTGCCACAGAAACACCGTGGTGGTGTCTGAAGCCTGATTTGTGTTCTGCCCTGCTATGAGGAGCTGACAAAGACCTCTGAAAGCCCAAACCTGTGAGGAGGAGGCTTACTTGCCTCCACCTCCCATCTCCACAGTTTTACCCAAAGCATTTTGTCAGGACTCGGAAATCCTTTTCTACTGGTAGCAGTGCACTTGGAGCCCTCATTGAGTGGCAGGGTTTGTCCATGCTGCTGCAACATGGATGGAGAGGGCAGGGTAGGCTCCGTGCTTGCCTGCAACCTTCTGCCCACCAGCTCTGGCTCCTCCAGGGGGTCTGCTCCTGTATGGTTTGCTAGGGACTATCTAGGTGATGCTTTTCAAACTTGGTAGTGGGAGGTAATAGGAGCATGAGAAACAGCATTTAGACAGAAGGAGATTTGTTTTCAAAAGTTTTGTTTGCTACCATTTATTTTTTTTTTTTACTATTTCTAAAACAGCATGGCTTTTGAGAGTGGAGGCTCTTAATTTGACCGGGCAAAGTAAAGCAGGCTGACTGACTGTCAGATAGCATTGTGCTCTGTACGTGTTGTCTCCACACGTGAAGTGAGGTCATGGCACTGTGCTCTCAGTCATCCTTTTGTCCCTATATCCATCTCCTCTGCCCTCGTCTGTAGTATTTGATTTAGAAGGATGTTTTGTGATCAGGAAGTGCCAGCCCTGAGAAGCATCTGCTGGTAACCTGAAAGAAAATTTTTCCTGTATAATTGATTGTAAATAGCTGGATGAAAAAAATTAGTCCAGTGTGGTAATTGGGCCCCTTGTATACAGTTCTCTTCTTGAGGAGTTTCCTGCATAACACCAGACAGAATCCTTGGTTTAAGGTAGCAGCTTTGTTTGGTTGGCAGAAAGAAGTCCTTAACTACTGCTGTTGATGTGAATGATGTTAATGGAAAACAGTGGAGTAAAAGATCAGTAACTGTTTGCTGTTAAGTGTTACTTTTCTCCAGAATGTTAGTGATGTACTCTATATTGTATTAAATTCCTCCATTTTTTTTTGTTTCCTGTTGAAAGAGATCATATATGCTTTTCTCAGCAATGCATTATAATCCTTTCATGCACACCTAAATAATAACAGTTTACTTTCTAGGGAATAGAAATAATTGAAAATATTTACCTAGGTAATCTCATAATTTTGATAAAAGGAGTAGAGAAGTATTTGGATAATCTTTCTAGCGGTGTTTCCTGGTAAAGGTGAAAAAGAGGGAATATACATATTCAAGAATGTATAAAGAAGAACGGAGATCCCTTCTTGAGATGACTTTGTGTAATTCATTCTCTGTACCGCAAGGTGCTGACAAGGGAAGCTCCACATATTTATTGGAAGCTTGAGTTTTTTCAAAGCTGCCATAGAGTGTGATGTTCTGCATCTTTTCCTTCTCTGTCTATGCTGAATGAACACGCTGTGTCTAAAAGCTGTAAACTCAGACTTTCATAAGCATTCTGCATTTAATTTGCTAATTGGGGGTCTTGAAAACTCTTAATTTTGGTTAGGGATAGAGTCCCGGGTCTTATTATGATATCTTTATTGTCTTTGTTTTTTCTGAAATCTTTGAGGTTATTTAGCTCTTTTTTTCCTCCTTGTTATTTTCTTCAGAAAGGATTTTTTTGTGCATCTGCACCTTACTGTAGGAAATGTAGGAAGCATCATGCACTTACTTCAAGATCTTTTCCTAATGCTTTCCTGCCTCTATCACTAGGAAGCAACTGGAGTGCCCTTTGCACCAACCTTTGCAACGTACGGAAACCAGGAGGAGAGGACAAGGTAAAAATCAGCCTTTGTAATAACTTTACTAAATAATAAGGTATGTTAGAAAACAGAAGTTGCTGTAACTGGCTAGAGTTCTTAACTCACAGTACTTTTCTCACATCAGATATTGCAAAGAGATGAAAAGCTGCATTGTTGTGTTTTAACTCTCATAGGAGTCTAAAATGGTCTGGAGAAATTCTCTCTTAGATACTTTGTCTACATTCTTTCTCTGCATACAATTAATAAAGATTTTTGTACATCTTTCAAATCCACAACAAAACCTGTGCTGGGAAAGCATTAGAAAAATGGGTTTAAAACTTAGTTATGTTACGGAAGACTGACAGAATGTGAGTTTACTTGTAGATTTCATGTTTTGTATGGATGGGAAAAACAAGAAAGTTCTTACATGCGTATGCAGATAGTGTATCCGTGAGTATATAGATGTGTCGCACCATGACATCCTGTAATATGGAATACCTGGATCAAAACTTTCTGACCAGTGTGTATTGACAATTGGCAGAAAGAGTTTTATATTTTTCAAAATGCTACATATGAGGAGTAAGCAGAAAACAATTTTAAGTAGAAATCTCAGGAAATATTTCTGAAATATTGCAGCAGCTTCTTTCTGAGATCTCTACCTAAATTCTTGTAATGAGTTTTCTGCGATGTTTGGCATCAAAGCTTTCCCCAAGATGCTCATGGAAAGGACTGTTGTGTGGTGCTGGTCTATCTCAGACAGCTTTCAACATCTGCACTGCACCTTTTCTCACTGTGTCAGGTAGGATCTTGCAAATGCACTGCATGCCTTTTTCATGCAGGTAGTCATATGGAAGTGGAAATAAATTTTGTCCACCTCCCTGACCAGACTAAAATTTTCCTTAAGGCACATCGCTTAGTGCTGCGTAAAGGTAAGGTGACCACTGCAACCAGTGAGAGGATATAGATACTGTCTTCCTAGGGTGGCGAGGAAATAGAAGGAAAGGAGGGAGAAAATGGTCACTACAGTTTTAGATGTCAAATAATAATTATGGTGAAGCTTATTAATATTTTGCTTTTAATGACAAAAATGTATATTTTGAGCAAGTGGAAAATAGCAGCTTAGCTTTCTACTACTCTTCTGTTTATCAGGTGTGCTTTCCGTACCATAATGAACCAACTGTGAAACAGAAGTGTTCTAATAAGCTATGTTATTGCTGAAATAACTAGAAGGATTAATGACAACTGTTTGTTATTACTTATTACTCTCTACAACTACCTGAAGGGAGGTTGTGGAGAGGAGGGTGCTGGTCTCTTCTCCCAAGTGACAGGGGACAGGACGAGAGGGAATGGCCTCAAGCTCTGCCAGGGGAGATTTAGGCTTGAGATTAGGAAAAAATTCTTCACAGAAAGGGTGGTTAGGCATTGGAACAGTCTGCCAAGGGAGGAGGTTGACTCACTGTCCCTGGAGGTGTTTAAGGTGAGGGTGGATGAGGTACTTAGGGGCATGATTTAGGGATTGGTGGGAATGGTTGGACTCGATGATCCGGTAGGTCTCTTCCAACCTGGTTATTCTCTGTTATTAGAAAAACACTTATTAAACAGAATACAAGCAAGAAAAGAACCATACTGCCGTTAAAGCAGATCTTTTTTTTGTCAGTAATGAGATTTTTTACAGAGGGTAGATGATTCTCTTTGCAGAAGGCCAAGGAACTCTACTTACTTAGTCTCAATTAGTTATCACCAGTGACATGGTGAGCTCATAAAAGTGAGGAGTCATACAACATACCTGAATTCTCTCTTCAAATTCGGAGGTTTTTAAATTCAAGGAAGTGTCTTCAGCCAGGGGCATTAATGAATATTACACTGACATCTTATACTAATGAATACTAAAACCAAAATTAAATTTTTTGTTTCTCTCAGTTTACCAAGTTCAACTTTCAAGATACATTGTCTAAGTTATGTCAGATTTTAATAAAAGAGGTAATTCTTATTTGAAATTGCAATGCTATTGCTATTAAAATCTTAGTTGGGGAAAGAAGGGTATAATATAATTTAACTCTTGGCAGTGTTTTTGTTATGCTGACTTTGCTTATGTCAAAGGCCTGGTGGTGTCACTGTGCCAGAAAAGGAGCTATATCTTGGGGTGGTACCTTAGTGATGCTGCTTATTGCTTTGTAAGAAATAAAATCTAAGGAGAAGTGTCAATGAAGTTGAAGAATTGAAGAGTGGGAGTAGGGTGTGGGCTGCTTCCTGAATGCAGAGGATTTGGGTGATCCATTGCATGCAATATACTAAATCTCCCAGTGAAATCTAAGGTAAATGTTATCTTCTTAAAATTAACATATGCAAATGAATGACAGTTCCTTTCATGGAGCTACCTAGTTTCAGTGAAGATAGGGACTTCCAATTAAATAACTCCTACAATTAAACTATGAAGTGTTTTCCCTTGCATATATGGATTTAAAGTGCCCATTCATTAATAGATAATTCTATGTAATGTTTAGCAGTACAGTGGAAAAGTCAAAATACTGTTTGAAAATAGAATGCATAACAATACAGTGAAATTTAGAAGAAAAAAGCACAGATTTATGGGGAAATTAAGAAGTTGGGGCAGGGGCATTATTTTACTTATTACTGCTTAGGAAAAAATTTTTTTTTCTTAGTATTTCTTTGATTACTTAAGGTATTCTGATTAATTAAATGGATGAGCCATATATATGAAATCTTACTCTGAAAACTACATGTGTTTGAGATGTTTATGCTTATTCAAGTCATCCTTCTATTAAACCTGGAAAAAAATTGTAAAAATCCAGTTGTGAGAATATGTTAAGGAGGCTTTAGTGTATTTTATACTCTAAAGATACTAAGTAATAGGAATAGTTAAAAATACATTCATTGTACTTCTTCCTGTTCTCACAAATTAGCATGCAAATTAAACAAGTTGCAGTCACTGAATTACACAAGCGGGTTAGTGAAGGCTCATAACCATGATGTACACAACGTTTGTCCATTTTTTTGTCGGGCTGATTCTTTGTGCATGTGAGCCCTGTCAGTGCAGCACCATCATGCCCAATGGAAGTGCTGACAAAATCAAGTAGCTGCACTTGGGATCAGAGAAATTCAGGTTTGGATTCCTGCCCTGCCCCACAAAAAAAGACGTTTCCAAAACCCCTCTCATCCACACCTACTTCCTCTCTCATGCTGTAGATCATGAAAATTTTAGCTTTCATTCTTAATTAGTTAGCTTAGCCTGCTTTGTTTCATAAACTTACTGATATTGAATATATACATGATTTTGAAGGTTAGTTTTGTTTGCAGAAATCTGTTGATGTCTGGTACAACAGCAAGTATTGTTTAAAGAGCTTGGGAAAGGCTCTTGCGTAAAAGGATCTCTGAAATAATGATTATAACTTGCTCTGAATTATTATCACTAGTTTTTAAACTAGTTTTTAAAAATCCTTTAAGATTGATTCAAAACAATACATTTAATTACTGCAACAAACTTAACTATATGCTGTTCAGATGTAGCAGGTGATATTAGCTTAGTTTTGTAAATCAGTGTTTCATTAAGCTTGTTACTTTCAAATCACAACAGAGCAAAGCAAAACCGTACAGATCAAGTATGTCCAGCCAAGTACAACTTCTGAATAAAATAAGCTTAGGAATGGATATATTGTTTCAAGCCTTAGGTCTTTCCCCAAGAACTATCGGGAATTATTTTTTGTGACCCTGTGATACATCTGTCTCCATTTTCACTAATGTTAAGTTCAAAAGATTGTTAAATAGCTATAGTGATTGTTAATGGAAAGACATATTCTTGTTTGAACAAAGTACTCATTATTGATATCTGTAGTGATTACAACAAAACTTAGACCATTAACAATGCTCACAATTACAGGTAGGGCTTATGGACTAAAAAGTCTAGGGATGTAAAAGGAGAGATGGAGATATGGAGTTGTAACAGAATCAGAAACAGGTTTTCGCTTTTTACATTCCTCTGACACTACCCTACTTTATCACTTTCATATTGATGTAGGCATTCTGGGGTTTCAGATGGATTTTGAGGAGCTTATTTTGGGAACTGAAGATTATCTCTGTGTACAAAATTACCCAAACAGATAAGACCTCAGCCTCATAATACATAAAGAATTTATTTAAAATAAACACTAATCTTAATAATTTTACATGATTACTAAAAATATATGATAAACTACTGAATGTAACTTTTTCCCCTGTGATGTAATGAGTGCAAAGCAAAAGTAGGGTGTTTTCAAATCAGAACATCGGTAAGGTGTGGGTGGAGTAGGTCAACAAGTTAGGGACAGCGATGCGGAAGAACACGAGATGTGACAGTAGAGGTTAGGGACCATGCACGAAGGAGGGCATCTTGCGGGACAGGGCTATAAAAGCAAACTGTGCAATCAATAAAGTGCCATTTGAGCTTCCTCTCTATTAGGGTCTGCATCTCAATGGTCCTTGCTGGGGAGGAGCGAGAGTCCAGTAGGGGGGTGGGGGGGTGTCTGTCGAGATGTGACAGTAAGGTGAGGTAGATGTGAGGAACAAGCATAATTTGTTTTTTTTTTTTAAACAGTAGAACAGGTCACAGTTGAAAAGCGAGATGCAGATCCTTAACTCATATAAAGGTCCTACAATGTGTTTGTCTGATTTGCACAGCTGAATTGTATCAGAATGAAATATATCAAGATGAAGATGTGCTGCTTCAAACAATCTCAGCAACCACTCTCTCAAATTGTCATTTAAGTAGACAGATTTAGTCAAATATGTTGGCAACTGAATTTTGAAAGCCACTTAAGACTCAAGAGGTCAGCAGATTTCTAATGTCTCAGGGAGAAGGAAGAAAATTCTTGGTAGATTCCCTGATAAACATGAAACAAATCTTCAGATTCGGTACCATGGTTTGTTGCCTTACACACTATCACAGGATTGATGCAGTTCCAGTACTGGCTACCAGTCACTTGCTTAGCACAGGTTCTAGGGGTATATAAACATGGATATAGAAATCAGCACAATTAAAATTTGTGAACCACTTTGCTCCACACTTTTGTTAGTTTTGTGCCAAATGCCATGTTTGATGTAAGGTAACCCAGTTAGAAAATGTATAATTAAAAACATGCTAAAATGATAACTAGTTTATTTGCTTCATGATTCAGAGGTGGTTCTCATTATTTCAATGGTCCTTTTGAAAGCACAATGCATACTACGTGTGTAATTGTTGCAAATCACTATTCATGAAGAGACAAAAATATGAAAGCCCACAGTACTGAAGAACCTGCCGATTAAACCCAAGCTTCAGTGCCAGTAACTTTGTGCATGTGTGTTATGTGCTGAAGGCAAAACCCTGTACAGC
Organism: Clamator glandarius; assembly: GCA_033459285.1. Taxonomy (NCBI): domain Eukaryota; kingdom Metazoa; phylum Chordata; class Aves; order Cuculiformes; family Cuculidae; genus Clamator; species Clamator glandarius. The sequence goes on along the minus strand of JAUNZM010000165.1, from coordinate 2,631,051 downwards.
TCTTTGCCAATTTTTAAGCTGCTAAAACTGTACAAGTACTGAAAAAGTTGATCATCATCTTGGTTTTTTAGCACAATCAACCTTTTAACAGGGCAAATGAACATTTTATTCTTTATTATCAAGGAAATTCTATAGCAACTAAAAGTAAACCCTAAAATCTACTTCAATCAGATTAATTGTCTCCGATACCTCTAGTAATCAAAGCCAGTCTCCTCATTTTTATGGCTAAGAAACTACTCAGCAGAGATATTTAATATCCTTCCCTAACTGGTTGATGAAGGAAAAGCTTACTAGAGAGAATCTGTGAAATCACTTTCTATTTCTTACCTTTAATGCTTACTCCTTGTGATAGAAGAAAAATTGACTTTACAATGTTCTAATCCTATGAACATGCAGCTTTTCACCAGGAATAAGTTCTAGATATTTTGACCTTGTTTCTTAGAAATTCTAAATGACATTAGATGTAAAAGTCATCTTTGCAAGTATGCAAGAATGAGAAAGACAGTAGACAAAATAATCTCTGCAAAAATTTAAATGTTATTTTATTAGGGAAAATATATTTTCAGCAGTAATCCAATGTTATTTTTTAAAAAAAATTAGATAATATTTTAAAAAGTTTTAATTAAACAATATAAAAAAAATCATTGCACTGGAATAAATTCAGCAAATTTGTTTTGAATGAAAAGTTATTCTTTACCTATGCTGATGAAGTTTTTCAGTTAAATCAATACTCCAAAAATTAAGGTATACAAGCTTCAGCCATGTGGTATCCTAATAGCCAAACACCTTCTATCCAATCGGGTTCTAAAAGTATATAAATGTATCACTTTTCCAGGTAGTAATGCGAGTATGCAATAAATTCAAGATTAAATTGATTTCAGAGTTCTGCCTTCTCTTTTCAAGGAAATAAATTGTGTAGTGGTTAGCAATTACTGTAGTGGTTAGAGTGGCAGTTATCTCTTAGACTTTTATTCTGTTACTGAGCTTTGGGAGGCTGGATATTTTAGCTATCGCACTTATGACTATTTCCCCTTACTGTCATTTTTGCCACTTTCAGAAGAACGATGCTGGAAGTGGCTGATTCAGTTGTAAGGTTCATTGATGTCAGTCAATTGCTTTGTAGTCTCTTTGGAATATTTATTTTATGATTTAAGGAAGTAAAGCATGTATGACATCATGAATGATTAGAAGTATTTCAGCATGAATGTAGTAATGGTCCAGTCATTCCAGCAGGCTGACTCAGACCGGAATATTCTCCGTAAAAGTGTTGCAAATGCTATGTCAAATGCTCCTTAAAAGCCTGAAAAATGTTTTTATTTGCCTAGTCTTCAGAATGCAAGTATTGCTTCTGCATTTCCATCTTTCAGTTAAGCACGGGCATACTTGAGATATGCAGTGCTTGTGTTTCAATCCTTTCTCCTCCTAATTACATAATTGGTGGCTCTTAGTGATCTCGGTGTTTCTATCTCTTTCTTCCTTTATAACACATGCTGCTAACAAAATTATATGACCTATCTTTCTTAATTACTGTATCTAGTCTTAAAAAAAATGAAAGATTTATTATTTCCAGAGAAATAGCAGTGGTAGTACAAATGCCAGCTTTGAATGATGCGTGATTTTCATTTCTGGCTGCCAGGCAGTCCACCTAAATTTTCTTTTGTTTTTAAAACACTTTGAGTGATTTTTACTTCTTGCTCTTACAGAAGAATTTCTGAACCTTAAAAAGTAAACAAACATAAAAGAACCCTAAGCAATTCTTTAAGTTGACATTTAATAAATCACAATCGCTGCATTTTACCATGGCAGGACTTAAGCTTAATACAGAGGATAATACAAGGTTAATGCTTTTCCAGTGCTTTTATTTAAGCAGCAGCCTACTTTGTTTTTCAAAGTCTGTTAGTAATTTGTAGTGTTTCTTGATAGAAAGTCATATTTGAATAATAATTTTTTTAAAAAATCATTGTAAAAGCCAGGACCATATCAAAGCATAAAAATGTTTTCTAATTAACAGCCTGTGCTTTCCTGAGCTTAGATGTTTTTATTTTTTTTTTTATTCCTATGTTCCTTTTCATGAGACTGATGCAGTAATTTACAAAGATTGCTGGCAGAGAACCATGGAAAAATTGTTACATTAATACAGAAATACTTTACAGGGGGGTTATGACTTTATCGTACGCGTACTCTGGTGGGTACTAGTGGTCTGGTGGCCAGTTCATCAGTCATCTGGAAGTGGTATACAAAATGACTTAGAAAGAGAAATTGAGTGGCACATTACCAGATATACTGCTGTAGCAGTGAAAGAAAGTGGCTGCATCTACACAGCGAAAGATAGATGTTTTACTTCAGACACCCCCTTGGTCTTGCATTTTGCACCCACTATGTGTCAGTAGCTCTAGTGCTCAGTTACTCAGGAAAGAAAGGGGAGTAATGATCTGAAGAAAATGAGGGGACTAATTTGCTAGTTTGAGCTGTGGTAACATTATTAGGGGCAATCCTATCTTTTCTGTGACAGCAGTGAACTCTCTATCCAAAATCACTATACTGAATCCTTAGTGTCTTAGGTGTTCTCTGTGGACAGACTTTAGTCCCTTCTTGTCATTCTGGTTTTCCAACGTTTCTAGAATTAACTTATAGAAATGGCATTTTAGGAGAAAAAAAAAAAAAAGATGTGATGCCACATAAGCTACTGTATCATCTATTTGGATAAGTAGTTGAGGAAAAAATTCTAGATTTATTCATATGGACTGAATACGTATAAAATAAATTATGCCATTCAGAATGTTACACATTAAATTAAACAGAAGGGGAGAACTATCTCTCCACTGGAAATCATCAGAGTAACCAGCGTGTCCCATAGAGGCTCAGAGGGGAGGAATCTGTCACACACTTGTGCCGCTCCTAAGTGACAAAGGCAGTGTGGAGCAGAGAAGCATATGTGTTTCTTACAAGAGAAAGCCCAGAGCTGTATGAAGCTTTCCAGGTGGTCGTGTCCACAGTTCAGCGGGGGACTGTCAAAATGTTTGGTTTGTTTAAGACCACTGGACTTCGCTGCTACAGGCTTATGTCTTAAGTAATGCAGAATCACAAAGAGGGAATCAACTCAGCTCAGTTTATCAGGTTGCCCTTACAATCAGCGCTGCTTTAAAGATCAAGTCATTTAACAGTTACCTGTGCTTTGCTAGAACTGATCTCTTTTGGGTTGGTTTTCCTTTACTATTTCCCAAAGACCCGAAACTAGCACAAAACCTTATTCTCCCATGTTTTGTCAAATTTAACCTAACAAACACTTTAGACAACCCTGGTTTTCTTAAACATATTCTTATAGTGCATATTCATGGAGGGGAAATAAGAAGAAACGGTATGAGACAGCAGCTAACATCAATGACAGTAGCTGTATTGTATTATTAAATTTAAGTGGGCATACACATCAATACCCAGAGATTCTTTCTCAAGAGAAGGCCCCTTGCCAGTGAAGTAGGTACTCTTGGAGAGAATTAGTGATGCTTATTTGGTAGAGCAAGTGCTTGTGCACTTGAGAGGAGAAAGGAAGAGTGATTTTCTTCTGGTCACCTACACTGACAATTTTTCTGTGATGCATCTTTCTAGCTGAAATTCATTCTGGCAAAAGAAAGCATTTTTTTGGTTGGGTTTAATTTTCTTTTTTTTAAGATCTCGCAGACATATTCTACTGAACCTGAAAGTTGGGATAGTTTGATTGCACTCTGTTTAAAGAGAAATACTCTCTGCTTTGCTGTAATTATTACTTAAAGTTGGGAATTACAATTCTGAAATTATCGTTTTGTTATTTCAGGGAATAACACTTCATGGTTCTTATCACAAAATATAACTGAATTTGTAAGTAAATGTGGGCACAATCTTGATTTTACCATTGAAATTAAATGGAAAATAACCTCAAAACTACTCTTCAGATCACATTAGTCGTTTGTATGTTTTTGATGTTCAAGACATAAAAAGGGAGCCTGGAAAAACTTGTGTTGGTTTTCAGACTTGTCAATGACGTTGCTGTTCATAAATCCTACAATTAACTACCAGCCCGTTGTCTTAAAAGTGCTGTTTGATTTGCTATCCCTGTCACTGAGGTAGAGTTTGTTCTTGGAGTGTCCTCAAAGTAAACGTATATTTTCAGTGGCATTTCTACATCTTTCTATAGCCATTCAAAATTCAGATTTGTTCTGAGGCACTTATGTAGAACAGTACTGATTAAAGTCAACTAAAGATCTAGCCCAGAGTGTTTACTTTGTAATATAAATAAATCTAGATACAACTCTAGGTCTAGGCACTTGTTCAGGCTTGTTCAGATCCTTGCATTAATGTAGCATTTCTTTGTGATAGATATGATGGCACACTTACAGATCACAGAAAATAGGTGTTATTTTCCCTTCTCAGCCTGGTAGGGAGTAAGTCACAGTTTTTATCAGATAATAAATATATCCATCAAGAGCTTCATTTTCCAAAAGAGGACAAAAAAAGGTCTATTAGTCTGAAAGATGAGATAGGAACTTTACCAAGACTCCTTATAGCACTGACTCATCAAAAACGTAGGGTACTTCTCTTTCTGGGACACAATAGCTTGCTCCAGTTCCCAGAGCTACAAAATACTTTTGGCATGTTCTGTGTATGTGCCCTCACTGGCACAGAACCTTTTACTCTTGATGCCTGCAGCTGGTTTTCAGGATGCATAAGATGAGCCAGGTCCATTACTAGGACCAGCTGCAATATTTTTATCCAATTTTCAGGCTCATTCTCCTCTATGGGGATGTGAAATTATTATTACTTAGCCATAGCATATAAAATATGGCACTAGAGTGAGACCTCTGAAGACTTGCTTCTAGTGCTTGAATGTACACAATTCCTTTGCTGGTGGGCAAATGTTTCACTCCTCTGGTTCTGCTTGTTTGGTTTGTGTCCAAACCAATTTGTTGTGTGTTCTGCATGTCCGGCTCATTTACAAATAAATTGGAGAAGGCCTTCAAATTTTGCAGCACATTTATGGAAAGAAAGCTCTCTCTCCAAGAAATTCTAATTGGACACTTTATTTTTGGAGCTTTCTGTTGCTTAGTTGTTTAGATTTCCTTCCTTTGTTTCAGAAGATAAACAGATAATAATTCTTTAGCACTATGGAATCATTACTATACCTTGACGCTGAAAGCTGGGGGAAGATATTTTTCATCAACTGTTGAGAAATAAAAAATTGGCAGACAAGATAGATTCGTGAATGCTGTTTATACCAAATTAAACTTTTTGATGTGCCAAGCAATGGCTGAATGTTGAATTTTTAGAAAGTAAGTCTTAAATTCTTGAAACCTGCTTTAAAAAAAAAAAAAAACCCACAAAACCCAGAAAAAAATGGGTAAAATGTGAAAAGCTCCCAGTAATATTTTTTTCTCTTTCATATTCTACCCATTTAATTTTCAATGCAGGTGATAATTCTTACTTTCTGATGGAGCTGATTTATCAAATGTTTGATTGGTTAGGGATTTTCTCCATAATTTTATTATAAACTGTCCAGATGTTTTGCTGAACACATACACACACAGATATAGATGTATGTTGGAATAAGACTTCTGTATTTTATTTTATATTTGCCTCCAGCAATTAAGATCTCTCTGCTGTCAGTATGCCATTCATTGATCCATTGAGACTCTGCTATTCTTTCTTAAGCTGGTTACTTGAGAAAAGGGGTAATTCAGTATTGGTTCCTTAGTGTGTCATAGCCTCTTCTTTCCTCTTTTCTGTGATCTAAACAGAATACTTCAGTCTCCCAGGCTGTCGATCTGTCACTTTTCCTGAGTGCTAAATACACTAGGGGGGAAAAAAGCAATTTATTACACTTTCACAACTGAGAAAGTCTGGATGATTTGGGAGATTCGTAATGAGCCTGGATACTAAAGCTACAGATACAGCACAGAGCTACACAGGCTACTCGCAGATTCAAGGATGTGTCTATAGAGACACCCCATAGATTGCACAAAAGAAACTGAAGATGGAATGCTGTCAATGGGACATGGGGTTTTTGTACATGGTTGCAGTAAACTTGAACTGAAACCCCCTGAAGGCTGAGTTTAACAAATGAAATTCTTGTCATACGTGCCTTTCCCAGCTGTTCTCCTTTCAGGAATCAACTGCAGATAGACCTAGGGCAAAGTTAATTTTCTCTTGTACTCGTCTGTGCATAATACTCAGGTCTCGTACAATACAAATGTTATATAAAGATAGATATTTATACCATCATATATATCATATGGCATACTCTAAGATAAAAGTAAAAATGTGTGACCAGATTTCCACACTTAGATAATGCAAAATATATAAAAACAATACTTTGAAAGAAAACTTCCAATTTTTTCTTATGTGAAATTAAATTTCAGCATATTTTCAAGACTTTTTTTGAGCATTTTACTGGGGAGTTTTATGCTTAAATACTGTTTAATAGGAAAATCAATTCATTCAAAATCAGAGTTTGCAGTAAGCAGTGGTTCAAACCAAATATTAGCCAGTAGAAGTCTGTTGCATGTGGAGACTCTTCAGGAAATGTGTTGAATTGCACTACTGGGGTTTCTGTAAGATTTAATTATTTCCAGGAGATTTTGGCTCCAATTATTTGAGTTCAATGATGTGAGGCTGCACCAAATTTTGATTGAAAATTCAGAATGTGATCCACTCTGAATGTGGAGAATAAATCACTAGTGTTGGAAAGGAGTTTCCCGTATTTATAGCTTATTCACTAGACATTTTGAAAAATTGTCTAAAATGATTGCTTTTATTTCATTGATTGATGTAGGGGTCTTTGAGATTTAAAAGAGGTTTAAAACTAAAAAAAAGTGTGCTGACTTGTTTGATTAGGACTGTAAAAGGACTTTTAAGTGTTTTAGAAACTTTTTTCGTTTATAACTAGTTTAAGCAATACGGATTTTTCCAAGATAACAGGTGAATTTAAGTGTGTAAAAGGTAAACGATTCGCATATGCTGGTATTTTCCACCACGAGAAACAGTGTCTGAAAAATTTATTACCGAAAACCAAAACACAAAGGAGACATTTAAAAAAGAAACAAAAAAACCCCAATCCAAAACAAACAAGAAGCCACCATACCTCTGGACCCAAAATGCTCTAACAAAACCATTTTAATTCTTGTGGGATACATCAACATCTATTGCCTTGTGAAATATCTGATATGACATGAAGTTCATTTTACAATGTTTAAATGTAAACCCTGGTCAATAATAAATAAAGCAGTTGCATTCAGTAACACTTACACTGTAGTTTAAGGTTGAATTTTGAAGTAAATGGTATTCTAGAAACCTAATTTCATAACAGGCACATGCAGTGGTCCTCCCAGGACCCAAACAGGATAATCTTTAATGACCTTTATAGTTGGGTTAGGAGGTGACCTAAGAATACAAGCAAGTTCATGTGAGTACTACAGTACCTTTTACATACTTGTGTATTTCACATGCTTTAAAAATATGTATTTATCTAAAAAAAAAAAAAAGTATTCCACTTATCAGCTATCATTAGATACTTTGCTTCTAATCTTTATGTGTACACAGAAACATAAGAACATGGGGAGGAAAGTAATCTGTAAATACACTCCTAGATCAAGTCGCCATTGGCAGATGCTCTTATTTAGAGCTTAAACCATCTTCTATAAAGACTGTATCAAAAAATGAAGAACCCTACTCCCTGGAATCTAAAATGTATTCAGATGTGATGTGTACAATTCAGGCTATTGGAGTACATGGTTCAGTTCTGTTTACATACAAAAGTAGTCAAGGTGAATGTTTAAATTGGAAATCTTAGATTACAGCTAAGAGCTCAGTCTTTAAAATTTCTAGGCATTTTACCTTATGCTATGTGGTTTTGCATACCGTTTTGTATCTGCATAATTCATCCTTAACTGGTGATTTAAAGAGCATTCTTTCAAGAATAGCTATTTTGTTTCACGTTTGATTTAAATGACTCACTATTTACACTTTCAAGCCTGCGTTCAGTCACAAATATTGAAAAGTTAATGTGAGAGCATACACTAGTTTGGTTTGTAATTTATACAAATTAATAATCAATCTGCAATTATGAACATAGCAACATACCAACTGAATGGCTCATCAGATTTTGGACTTATCTGAATATCTCTTTGCATATATATTTTTGAATGAGTCACATGCTTGTTTACCTATGTAGGTTCAAGTAAGCATATATATGTCTATTTATATTTGACTGTATCTAGACAAATGTATGCATGTACACTAACATGTGCAATATTGGATCCTACAGTGTTGTACGGACCATGGCTGATGTTAGCTACTTGTTTATAATATAGAGGGAGAACCTTGTTCTCCCTATATGCAGAATCATACAAAAAGAAGATTAAAGTACACAATAGGTTTTTTTTGTTTTATTATATAATGTGTATACAGCTTTCACTGATGTGTTTCAATTTGGAAAAGTGATGTTGAATCTCTTAAATTTGGTTGGTAACTGCATGAGTAGTATCTCGTGTCTCTTCCTACAGTATAAAATACTTCTAAACAAGAGTTTGCCTAACTGGATTAAAATAATAACTATATTAACTGTGAGAAATGTGTAAGGTCTAAAGAAATATGCTTCACTACAGTTAAGATTTTAGAGAACTATAAAATTATAGGCCTTCTTTAAAACATTCTGAATTAGTACAAAGAAGCTACAAAGAGAATTTAAAGGTTTTCACCTGTGACCATCATTTACAGTTCCAAGGTTACCTGATAGAAACTAAATTTTATATTTAAAGAGCTATTGCTTTTAACTGGGACAATGTTGTAGCTGTAGATGCTAGCATGAATGAATCTCATAACCATCTCGACTTAATGATTACAGAATGAAGCTGCCTTTAATTCATCATTTTTGCCAGATACACTTTTCTTTATTCAAGGATTTAAAAAGAACATTACTGTCATAATTACATGCTGTCTGACAGATGGCACAATGGCAATGATGTATGATGTTTTATTTATATTCCTTTATCAGATGTTTGGACCTAAATTATTTACCTTTATATAACTTCGACATCAATTGTGTAGGCTGCAAAATGGATTTATTCCTCTGGAAAGGTGTTTTTAATAAAATTAATAGGGTGGCATTTGGAACTGCAAGCCTTGAGGCATTTGCATCCCGTATCAAAAAGCTTAATTAACTTATGGCTTAGTTTGGGTTTGTGGGGTTCTTTTTTAGCACAGTCACTAACAAAATTAATCAAGTAAATTACCGATGGAAGTAAAATAAGCAGTACTATTAAACTTAGTTCATGTGTCTTATCATTGTAAAATCAAAGCCTTGGCCTTGACATAACTGAGAAAACCTCACAAGATGGGAAACTTCCTGGTCTTGCCCTGATCAGTCCTGTAATCAACACCAAAGCTGTATTGGTTAGCCGAACATCAGAAAATAAGTCACACCGCTCATCAGATTGATGAATATTAATAGTTCAGCAGTTAAAAACTTTTGGTTTTCTCACTTTGTAGAGGCTTACTTTTTAGAATTTAAATGACTTTTCCATCAGAAAGGTCTTCCCTATGCAACCTTCAGTCTTGGTACCATTTTGCCCTTTATTTGCTCTTTTTCTGCTTGCATCTCAGAGATGGTTGACCTTTAAAGTGCTCCCCTATTCTGAACAGTAACAATAATTAACAAAAAGAAATCTGTGGAGCTAATGTTCATTGTCTTCGTAGTTTTCTGAGGTTACAAGAGCAGTACTTTGGAGGTTTCTTCTGTGAGCACTATTGATAAGTTTTTAAAAGATTTGCTGTGCTCATTCCATGTCTTGGTTTTTCACTTATAGTATAAGACACCTTGGAAGAAATACCTTGCCTACTGCTTATTCAATACCAAAATACTCAGCAATTAGATAAATCTCTGTACAAACCCAGACTTCACTAGTTCCATAACTTACCTGTAACATTTTCCTGTAGGTATCTAACTTCCCATATTTTACATGAGTTTCTTTCATACAGTGAGTTTCTAGTTAGCTAGATGTATTAAAAAGGAGTTATGCCATTTATTAACCAAAGTAGACAAAGATAAGTGTTTTATTTTTTTAAATAAAAGCCTTGATATCCTTCTAGCATAGGCTGTGGCTGGAAAACTTGAACTCATTTACTATAATATTTTCCCAGCATAAGAAAATGCAGTTATCTATCAGAAGCTCTTTGAAGTATAAGCATGTGTTTTCACTGTAGTCAGAAAGAAAACCTAATGTAAGTACAAGTATATAGGTATATGCATGTGTAGAAATGGTTACAAAACTTGGCCAGTATGCTTTTTTTTTAATTTATTTTGGTTTTTTTAGATCTGAAACAAAATAGAATCATTAATAGTTTTGCCAGTATTGGTAATTACCTAACAACATAGGTGAGAGGCAGACTATTCTTGACATGTGAGTAGATTTACATTCACAGTGGCATTTAAAAATTACCTGCCGCTTGCTTATCCTCCAAAACAGTGCAAAGAAAGTTCTGACAGAAAGATATTGGGCCACAGACTTGAAAAGAGACTATTTCAAGTCCATGTATACGCTCTTATTCTTAAAAATGCATTTGGGAAGAGGATTATGCTTATGAAAGCTAAAAAATAAGAATTCCTGTATGGCTTTCTTGTTTACATTATACATTTTCCAAGCTGTCAGGTGAAATTCGGTGGCACAAGTACAGAGAGTTAAATTTTTAAATATTTAACTTCTCAATTAAAAACAGTAAACCTTAGTTATTTGTGTTCCATTGGAATAACTTTTTAAACCTCAATGATAAATTTAACAATGTAAACAAACAGTAACTCCTAGATTAATATTTCTTTAAGTTCTGTAATTACAACTCCTTGGTTTAAATACAGTCACAGGGGATATAGAGCAAGCTATTTTGCAACTAAATGTTGTGTATTTAGAGATATTTTCCCTGCAGGTTTTTCAGCTGCTACATTTACCAGAAGTCAAATATGATAGATTTAGTTGATATTTGTATTTTACATAAGTTTGTAAATTGGCTTGTTGTCCAAGGTAACCAAAACATAGTTGGTTTGTCATTGTCAGCTCTCTCATTCTCCTTGGAACACTTAATTTGGGTTTTCATTTGTTTTCAGCTATTGTAATGGAACATGAGTTACGTACTCCATATCTCTTTCATACAGAGCAAGATCTAATTAGCTGATTCGTAACAGCAAATAATTAGGGATGCTTTTAATAGATACATAAATATGTGAAAGGGAAATATTACAAGAATAGGAGCTTTTTGTATAATGCTTTGACATGAAAGCAAACCTGACTTCTCTTAGTAATGGGAGTGTGCAAATAAAATTGTATCATCTTATAACAAGACTTAAGCTGTGGTTATCTCTGAAATGGACCTGGTTAAGCTTTTTTTTTTCTACTCCATTTATGAAACTAGTTTTTCTTTGTTTTTCCTTGTATGATGTTATAGGTTTGCACCAGACAATGTGTATCCTTGGGCTCTTAACAAACTTAATGTTACATGGTGACTTGTACTCTAGAAGTAGAGTACCAAATCCAACTTTGTTAGACAATTGGAAGGACACAAAAACTTTATTGGCTTTTAGGAATGCCATTAATGGTGCTGTGACAAGCATGTTAGCAGCCCACACTGAGTGCTGGCACATGGTTTTGAATTCAGCAGGAGTGAAACCCTTGGGTTTGCTGTGGTTGGTAGTGGAAAAGCACTGATAGTGTGTAAATCAACACAGTTCTCCATGTTTACCTGTGGGAAGTTGTACCTAGGGAGAGTGTACTTAGGAACACTGGCACCTGAGGCCCATAGGGCTTCCACCAAAACTCTTGACTGCCAGTCATCCTGGAGTTTGAGACCAGAGTCTGAGCTGTGAATGAGAGAAGCCATCACCGCGAGGGCTGCTGATGCAATAGCTTTCCTCTTAATGCATGATTTTTCTCTGATCAAGTGAAATTGGATCATGGGTCCATGCCTCTTCCAAGTCAGACACTTCGGACACATGTACTTTTGAATACTCACAGATTTATAAAGCAAACAAAGACAGTAGATATTACAACTGAAAATGAAGCTGCTATTTTCCTTATAACTTTTAGAGAGTGTACTCAGGATAACCACCACACTATTTTTCTTGTTGCAAGAAAGCTGTGTGAAATTAGGGATTTTTCTCGTTGTATTTTCTAGCTTGAAATAGGTTTGTACAGAAGATGACAGGCCTGAAGTTAGGTTTTCAGTTTGTTTCAGGGAGCTTGCAACGTGTGCCGCTGTTCAGCTAGTGATTAGATTATGTAAAGTTGTGTTTTACCCTGTGGCCAGGCTGGACCAGGGTCTTGCCAGGGAGCGGCTGAGTCCCAGCTCTGCCCTGCAGGGTCCTTGGGGAGGGAGATGCACTGGGGTTTCCCTACACAGTCATAGGTCTTCCTGTGGTGATGGTGGAAAGGCAGCTTTCGTGTGACAGGGCTAGGAGCCACTGTCCACATGTTGTGATGTTGGTTTCCTGGAAGACGATCACACGACTGTAATTACGATATATCACTACAATTAATTATACAATTACAATGTAATATATTCCATGCGTTTTATATTGTGCAGCCACATGACTGGATAACATACAGTTCTGTTTAATTTTTCTATATACCAAATCTTGATAGGTTTCTCCTCCAGATAATTTAATCTTGTAATTCACAATACTGAATGGAAATGCTTAACCATGTATTTTCTTCTTCTTATAGCTGTCAGAAATGATCACAACTTTCTCTTTCTGACTGTGCATTTCTCTTGGCAGAAGGAAACATGACATTTATAACAAGAATCCATTATGGAATGTTTTGTCCTCCTTATACATTTCAGATTAAACTCTGGGGTAACCTTAAAAATGAAAACATTCTATGCTTAGGAATTAGATGCATATATAGAGGCCCTGGGGTATCAAAGAATTATGTATTTCTAAATGTTGAATTTGACCCTTACGATATTTTATCCTCTCCTATTAATTGCTCTATTCTGTAAATAAGGCTGCGTGATCTAGGCTTGTTTTGGTAAATGATAGAAATAACAACAAAAAACTCTCTGAATTATCTGGAAAGGGCAGCCCTTATAAATTATTTTTAAGTCATTAAAGTCATTAATCTTGATTGTAGTGACAGAAAGGTACAATACATCACTCTATGATGTGGAGCGTAGCCCTTGCAGCATCAGCTTAGCATTACTCAGGGAAGTGTCCCATTCTCTGTCTTTCTTTTTTACTTTACCAATGGGACTTCCCACTTAAAATTAGTTGTTATACAGATAGAGCTGTTGGGAAATCATGGGTTGGATGCAATTATAAATTTCATAATGCTGTACTGCCACATGCTGTTCTGATATGTGGAAGTGTATTGATTTCAACACGTTTTATTGTTGGTGTTATGCGCCCCTAATCACCAAAAGCAATTCTATATTTTTTGAAGTTTTATGAATTCAGATCTAACAATTCTTGTAAAAAGAAAACATGTATGTTTTATTAAAGCATGTGATGAGGGTAAATGTAGGGGGAAAGGTTAAAAGCATAAATAGGATTCAAAATGTAGAAGTGGAAAAGCAGAAAAGAAAATCAGAATGTAAATAAGAGTGAAAAGGGGAAAAAAAGATAAAAATTGCCCTGTCAAAATGAATTTTAAAAATTCTTTTAAATGTCCTTGTTATAAGTATGTCAATATTGCTTATTTAGGGAAAGGATGTATCTACGTTATTCCCAAAGCATGCTTACAGGCTTTTAAGATGTCTTGACATTCCACTCCATTTATCACTCAGATAAGAGATTGATAAAATGAAATCAAATGCTTTAATGTCCCAGTATATACATTATAAATTTAATTTGTTTTCTTCAAAAGCAATAGGTAACTGAATAAAAGTGCTTCACTGAATAAAATTGAAGAGGGCAAGAGGAGTCATTTCAGCAAGTATCAGCACACAAGTTCAGTGCAGATATAGACCAAACCTACGCAATGGAAAATACAGAAGCTCTTAGCTCTTTTAGCTACTGTGGAGTGCTGTCTTCAAAAAGACATTCTCGACATGCTAAAGTGTTTCAAATAGTTATTCTGTTCTTTTGTGTTGGCTTTCCTAGGATAAGATTCTCTGGTATCTAGAAGAAACCAGAACTATATATAATGGAATTAAGAGAGGGGTTTTGTTGAGTTGAGAGGTTTTTGTCTGGTTTCCATTTGAAAAGTGCTTAAACATTGTAGGTAAACTGCTGTATAGTAATGGTAAAATGACACCTGTTGATATTGAAAGGAAGCTGGGAAGTCATAAAGCAGGACAACAGGTACTAGAAAATGTAATACTAGAGGCAATAGTCCTGAGAAGAAAGTGGGTACAGCGTTATCCAGAAAACTGAGAGGAGACCAGTAATCTTTTTTGACCTATGCCATTTATTTTCCCTGCCACTGCCACTAAAACTTTCAGCTTCATTTTCACAGCTTCGGTATAAATTGAGACTCTTAAACTCTCTCGCTTTGGCAGGAGATTACTGAGGTTTTAAATATCAAGCCTGAGAAGCACCGAGCTGCCTCACATGGCCAGGACAAATTGTCACAGTACAATTTCATCTGTCAGTCTGGCAACCTCACTACTGCTCCCCTTACTGTGACTCTATTTTAAACTTTTTTATCATCATGAAAAATGTCTTTTTACTATTTTAAGCTTTTTTCCATTTGCTGGAGTTTTCCAGAGTTCTGATTTAAATTTTAATTGAAATGAACAGTTGAAAAAACATCATGTTTTCAGTTCAGATGGGAAGGATTTCCCCCTTGTTTACTTTTGGGGGCAAGAGTCAAAAAAGGCAATAGGGGAAAGAGTTAACTCATATAAATTCATATGAACAGTAGGGTTTATTTTACCTCTTACTTCCCTTTCTAATACCTGCCTTGCCCATATTTCTGATATTTCACCCTATGTAAAAAGGATGAGCAGGAGAAGGTCTATACATCAATCTGATCTGAGGGCTTAGGCAGGATTTAGAAAAATATTTCTATCTTGAGCTTTGGGTTCTAGAGAAAAACTCATCTAATGCATAATAAATTGTTCCTTATTTTTCCTTTCCTCATTCACATATGTTAACACACTGAAGGAACATCCATATGCTGCAAGTTCACTTTAGTGTTCAGCCGTTGCTGTACTTTATTAAATACATTAATTTGGAAGATCATTAGAATAATAATTGCCCATAATTTGTAAGTTCCCTAGAATTCTAGCGATAGTATAAGCCCCAGAGAAATTATAGCAAAATTGTTCTAATTTGAACTTCACTACTGTGTGTCAGATATACTGTCAAATTCTGAAATGTTCACCCATTTTATTAACTTCGACAGTGTAATGTGTCTGTGTTTTATAACATCTTCTAGGAACTGACAATGATTAAAAATATGTTGTCAAAACATATCTTTAAAACTCCCTTTTTAAAAGGGGTTTGGGGCAGAGACAAAGCTCTCTGACTTTTTTTAAGCTTATATGTCAATTCTGTTATTCATGAAAGATGTAAAGTGACAAGAAACATAGTTGCTCTTTCATTGATAACATGTAAGAACAAACCCCTGTATAGGAGGAAAAGTAAAAAAAAAGTACACATGAAAACTACCTCGGTGCTTTCTATCAAAATAAGTGTGCAGGCTGAGGGAAGGTGTATTTCCCAGTGACAATCAGTACCAGTCTTATATATATTTGAAATTTCGGTATTTGTTTCTACTGATAACAAGCTTGTTTATAAAAAGTGTGTAGAAGTGAGAGCCAAAAAATGTTCCTTTTATGTAAATAAATTCTAATGCTAAGTACCAGTAAGATTCTCGCTGCTATAGGACACATTTAGAAATATTAGGCCTTGTATTATGATTACTTTCATGAATCTATTCTGGGCAAAACTAGACGTGTTTGTTCAAAGTAGAGTGTGCTTGAATATTAGTGTTTCCATATGAAGTAATTAACTGCATAGCACATTACAGAGATATGTGCACCCAAAAAACCCAGTTTCTCACTCAGTATTATGACTTATGGATTACATCAGAGCTAAAACAGTACTTGGAAAAGTTTTAGACCCAATATTAGATATATTTTTTTCATATCCAAACAAATGTGAAGTGAAATTGTGGGTTGTGGGGCCTTTAAAACTGTAGCCCTTAAAATATTATATTACATTCTGGAAGTACAGTGCAAGACCATTCTTCTAATTCTGATGTCACATCAGAGAGGCATTTGCTGGCTGCTAATCTGTATTATACATCATGAATAACTAAATGCATCAGTGTTGAAATCATTCTCTCCTTGGAGAAGCTGGCATTCTCTGTTACCTTCTATTCGGCTAATGGTATATAGGAAAGCCAGTGGCTCGGCACTATTTGATAGTAATTTAGAATAATCTCCCATATTAAATCTTAGTTCCCCAGCAAAAATCCAGGAAACCAGCTGGCCACCTGCAGAAAACAGAAGGGCACACCGTCTGACTGTGAAGAAGCAGTTTTGGCTTACCCCTCTTCTGCCTTCCTCCCATTACTGACTTTCCCAATAAAAATTACCTAATACTGACTTCTGTGATTCTGAATGCAAAGGAAAAATAATGAAGCATTGGATGATATAGGCACAGACGTATTTCTGTGGAGTTTAGTGACTAACAGGTGTGTATGTGTAGGAACAGAGAGATGATATGCCACTACTGTTGAGTGGGACTTGTCATTAAATATTTGAAAGTCCAGTTCAGTCCTCAGCAAGCTGAAACAATCTTCAGATCACAAAACTATGATCCAAGAACAGTGAAGACCTGCAGTCTGTGAGATAGTTACCACTCTTTCAGTAAGTACTTTTCTTCCTTAAATTGGTATAATTTTGAAATGGTAAATACTGAACAGAAAAATACCAACTGGTAGCATTATTTTCTCCCGTGTGAATAATAAAACTCAGTGTGTATTTGGCTTCCTTAGCATTTGCCTTTTTTCTTTAGCCTTTCTGTTTTACCATATCTCAGACTGCAGTTCTAGTCTTTAGACATGTAATATTGTATATAAAATACTACTGTAACTGATGAAAGTCACTGACAGCATTTAAAAATAGAAATAAAAACAAACCCAGCAAGGCTGTGTACCAATAGTCCTAAAATGAATAGAGCTTTGAGTGCTTCTTTAATATTTAACAAGCCATTTTGACGTATCTTATTAGGCTGACATACAAGCGCTTATTCATACAGATTCCTCATTAATAATTAACTCATCCTGGGAAGAAATAAAAAATGAACGAAAATGCACAGATTAGTTAGAGTCTTGGCTCTGCTGATAATGTTATAGGCTGAGGTTCCAATTTCCATACAATCATCATGTTCCACTGTCAGCAATTCAGTTAAATTTAATAGATATTCTTGTGATGTAAAGAATTCATGATTGTAAATAGACCCAATCTAGGTTTAAAAGTAATTCTGATGCCTGTATTGTTGGATGATACAAGTAACTAAGGGGGCTCAGTTTAAAAGTAAATGTGAGTTACCTGCAGTACACTCAATGAACTTTATCTGTTGCGTTTGTCTGTATTGCTTACAGTGCAGAAATGCATAAAGTCGCCATCCAAACCAGTGTGTGTGTTAGGCACTGGAAGGAAACTGGTAGTGGTTTGGCTTGTGCATATTTATATGTAACTATAAATACAATAGATCTCAGCTACATTTTCTTTTTTCCCCTCTCCAGAGTGCTATTCAGCAACGCTAACATAATCATCTTATAGGATGCTCACGTGCCCATTAAACAATAATCGGAGGTCACGTATCATCTGTTCATTGACTCCTTAGGTTTCTGTCATCTGATTTAAGATCCTCTGCTAGTGTTAGAGGATGTAATAAAAAATTCAGAATTACTGTAAGTCATGTCTGCACTTGTTTCTAATCATTTCTGGTATATGGTTGATATAAGTGTTGTTTGTAACACCAGTTGTACTGCTGCCAATCCTACTGTGGAAATGAGATACTTCATCCTCCAAGGTGGCCCATGAATTATCAAGTAAACATACAAAAGAACTTGCAGTAGAGCCTGAAATCTAAATGAGAATACATAGCCTTTGATCATTTCAGTTTACCTAGTCATTTCAGCACATACAATTTCACATCCTAGGATACCAATAATGTGAAATAATATTGTCTAACTGTATAAATTTTAATTTATGAACTTAAGATGTATTAGCAGAAAAGCATTTTTAGAACATATTAAAATATTAAGTCTGCATACTTTTATTTGCCAGTATTTGTAAAAGAAAATAGAAGTTGTGTGTAAGACTGAAAAATAGAGAATCTTAAATGTTTCATGCACCATGTTCAGATTTATTTTGGACTGCTAATTCCTTAGTCCTTGTCCATCATTTCTATCACTGTCATCTTTCTCTGGGAAATTGAAATACTTGCTTAATTTTCCATTAGAAATTAAGTCTGCACCTTTTTCTTGGTGTGAAAAGTCATCTTATCACCCTTTTTTTCCAAAATTAGTTAGTGTTCAATTTCTTGAATCCATCACCAAAGCCCACCATCAGCTTCAGAAAATCATCTTTTCCCTTTTAATGAGGGAGAGAAAATGAGAGACCATCACCATATCAGCCTACTCAGTTAGCAGGTGTAACTGAAAATGATACTGTCTTCCGTTGTGCAACTACAGATTCTGTGATTCTTTGAGTGTTTAGTGTATAAAATTGATGCTTTCCTACTTGGAGCAAAGAAAGGAGTAGAGCTGATGGGTTTATACCAACTAATATTTGAACCTAGAGCTCAAAATATAAAGAATCTAGCTGGTAAAAGAGAAGGAAGCTATCATGTGCAGTTCTTTCATAGAAATTGATTTTAAAAAAAACAGAAACAAACGCAAAACCCCAACAGATTCTTTCAGCTTTTTATTTTCAAAGCAGAAAGTATTAATGTGCGTGTCAGCTGACCCACAGTTACTTTCTTCTTGTCCAGCCCTTGATGACTCCTAGTCCTGAACATTTGCTAACTGTATATATCCTAGTGAAATTTATTTAGCCTTAACCTGTTGTTATAGATGCAAAACGATTCTAAACAATTTCAAGCAAACTTGTCTGTTGCTGTTTGGTTTGTTTTCCAGAAGTATTTCTGCGTTTTGACTGCCTTCTCCCATGTGAAAGTAGTAGGAAGCATATTGTCACTGAGTAGTCCTGTGCCTTCTTGGAGAATATGACCCATCAGGCAGAGAGCAGAGCAGTTAGCACCCAGTTTAATCATTCAGCTAAGATCCATCCAAATCTGACTATTAAAAAGCTCAGAAACAAAACACACCCAGAAAACAACAACACAAACCTAAAACCATATACAAAAGTTTTATATTAGTATTTTATTCACTTGGAAGGAACTCTGTCCCTGGGTTTTCATGAATAACTGTGTCTAGAATTGTTCAGGTGTTATGAGACTGCCCATTTCTCATTTTTACTCTCCTCAGGAAAAGCACAAAAAGGAAGTTTTTCTTCTCACAAAATGTGTTTATGCAGACAGCACTAGTTGTCTCAGAACTAAAAGTCACTGAGGTGCAGGTGAATGTTAATTTGTAGAAAAACTGGTTCCAATTCAAAATAACTGGTAACTCATACTGTAGTTAAGAGAAGGAACGCTGGATTGCCACACAAACCAAAAGGGCACAGGCAAATAATTCAGGTCATTTAATACAACAGCTGAAAGCTACTTTTAGATATGCTTTCCTGAAGTATTACATATTGGTGGAACAGTGCTACATCAGTTTTAAAGTTTGAAAATGGGAAAAATAGAGTTGGTTCTTCTTAGCCTTCTACTGCCTTCTTTAAAGAGAGTCATTAAAATGTTTCTAAACTGTAATTTTTCTATTTAAACTGTACTGTATATATTTAATACAGAGTTATTTCTCTAATATAATATGTGATAAAACAAGAGGATCTGATAGCTCTGCATGATTTTGCAGTATCTGTGGATCCAAAGAGCCATATTCTGAAATTTAAGGGCAATGTGGAACATTAAAAAAAAGACAAAATAAATTGGATAGTGTGCAGTGGTAACAGTTTCTGTACACAAAACCACATTATACACCACCCTTCACTGCAAAAAAAATACTATTGATACTAGGCACTGTTTCAAAGTATAAGATAGCAGTGGCTTGTATATGGTTTCAGAATGATAATTCAGATAAAATACTATCATTATTTTATTATTGTTCCTGTTGAATTCCATGTCAAGAAAGACATTGTTGATTTGTGTATGTTTATTATGTCTAGCATCTCAGTAACTAAGCCTTTTAATTGTCTTTGCACATTTTAGTATAAAAAACCAAAGTATGACATGCAGTCTGATGTGGATTTATTTTTTTTCTGACTTTCACTTAAGTGAAAACTGGTACACAGATTTTAACTTTATTTTTTTAAACTTACATTTCTGAATACCTGTGAAATGGTCATAAACCCATGAAAATTTAGGTATAGTTGAGTAGAAAGATAACTAAGGAATCTAAAGGCACTCCTTCAAAGTGAATTTTGGACTATTGTGACAAGGGGGTTTTAACATATGAGTAGGATGCGGGGTAACACATTATCACTTATCAGCTTCTGCTCAATAGCCATTTGTTTATATCTTCTTTCTCTACAATGCCACCAAGTTGAGTATTAGTTATATTTTCTCTTTTTCATTCAGGGGTGAAGGATTTCAATTCATCTTGTACTTGCTGCAGCGTAAGAAAGCAAGCAAATACTGTTACCGTGGAGCTTTCAAGTATTCAGTAACTAAGATTTTATAAATTATTTTTCTGTAATTCCAAAACAACCTTGTTAAGTGAGGCTTCGTCAGCAATAGTTTAAAGCAGGCTTTAAACAATAGGTGCTCTGATTTTCTGTAGACTTTTGTGTCATGCTAGGAAACTTGAGTCTAGAGATGACTGTAGAAAATTAGAGATTTAATTAGAAATTTATATTAGGATGTCATTATTATATTTAGCCATAATGGGTATTGGTTTTACAGGTAACAATTACATATATACATATATATATTATGAACCATATGGTGACAAGTTTTTTTTCTGTTGAACAAAGATTCAGTAATCAGTTATCATGACAATAGTACTTCTGTAGAAAGGCATGCTGAAATGTGCCAGGAAGGAAAATAAAACACTTCAGTGATAGTTATTCCTTTTTTTTTCTTTCATCTTAAATGTCAACAGCTGTTTCTTCCTGCAAATTGCCAGATAAAACCATACCATATACAACAACGCGAGTCTCTACCATGTCCTTGTATAGAAACTGGAACTTCTGTTATGACAGAGACATTTGTTTCCAACTTACAGTTTAAACTACAAAACAAAATCTATTGATCAGTTCAAGGGATGGAAAGTGATGTATTATTTGTAAGTGAAATTCCTCTGTTTTCATCTCATTTCAGATAGTTATGCTTACAATATCCTTACTGGTTTTAAACACTCTTCCTTTTACTTCAGATAACATGCACAATGTGCATCAGAGCTTTTTTTCCCATTGCTTTTTTATGACTTCTTAAAATGATGCTACGTGTTTTTCAGAAACTCTTTGATTCTACCAACCTTCAGTGCGTTTCTTAGACAATAAGAGTATCTTTAATTGTATCACATTTAAGCACAATCCACTGGAGAACATTTACTTTGAGAGCAACATAGCTGGTGAAGGTTCTGAAGAACAAGTCATATGAGGAGCAGCTGAGGGAACTGGGACTATTTAGTCTGGAGAAAAGGAGGCTGATGGGAGATCTCATGACTCTCTGCAGCTCCCTGAAAGGAGGTTTTAGTGAGATGGGTGTTGGTCTCTTCTCCCGAGTGATGTGATAGGTCATGAGGAAATGGCCCCAAGTTGCAGCAGGGGAAGTTTAGATTGGATAATAGGAAAAATTTCTCCACCGAAAGGGTGGTCAATCTCTGGAACAGGCTGCCCAGGGAAATGGTGGAGCTAGGTTTACAGACAGACTCCGTAATCTTAAAAGTCTTTTCCAACGTAAATGATTTTATGATTCTGTAAATCTTTAGTTTTTTTGTAATTTACTTTGGGTTTCCAGATTTGTCGTACTCCTTTTGGTTGTGTCATAGGTTTTATATATAGATTTGCAATTACTTCTACTACTTCACGTGGCACTTCATTGCTTACAGCAATATCAGAATGGATTATTAGGGATTTCTCATAGAGGTCGATATGACAGCAAAAACCAGTGCTTTGGAACAAAATGGTTGACATTTAAACAATATGATGTTTGCATTGTTGTATGTTTTGACAATATTGCAGTATTCCAGTGGTTAAACTTCTCTCTATCTATCGCTGAAACTTGATGTGTCCTGTAAGTTTACTGTAGGTAAAATGTAAGCTATATTTTTGGGCACCAAAATATGAGGGAAATGCCTGTGGGTCAAGTCGAAGAGCATGAAAATCAATCTGTGACTCATGTCACTGGACTTAAGACTTGGACATACATATGAAAAAGAAGACAAATGATGTTTTGGGATGGGAGGAATGGTTATTGCTGAGGACTGTTAGGTATCCAGAGCAACAACTACTGATGTGCTCTCCTTCTGCCGGCTTGCCACAATATGTAACAGCAGAGTTTGGAAGTGTGCAAATGAAATGGCACTTCATGATCTCAGGCCTTAGATAAAGCAACCTGACATTTCCCAAGTACTGTTTGTTCTCCATCTTTCTGAAAAGTTCTGAAGTTCAGGCTGCAAAACCTGTCCCATGATTTTTCAAATTTGGGAATGGAGTACAAAAATATTAGAATTGCAAGTACACTCATAAACTAGTTACAGTTACTTGAAACACTAGGCAGGTTTTATCTCTGTTAAATTTCCATTGAGGCAATATAAGTAGATCTGAGGTTAATTTGTCCCTTCTGATGATCTTGATTCAGTTGTAGAGTTGCCATGAATAGGTATGTAGGCCAGGTTTCCCATTTCCCAGCAAAATCAAACATATGTAAATCAGGAGTGACTTAGAATTGATAACATTAAGAAAAAAAAGAAAATATTGAAAATGCTTAACCTATTATTAATAAAGTATGCTTACAATTGTGTTAATTTTACTTAGGCTACAGGCAAACAAGGTTTGTATGTTGTTTGTGCAAACATACATACATACTCTAGGGTTTTATCAGCCCATTTGGCATATTAGCATTTGACTTAATTTTGCTGCTGATACCAGGTCAAAACACTTGTTGGAGAGATAATAGTCTGACAGACAATAATGCTATTTATAGGTGGGACTTTTGGTTGGCCGGTCTCCTTTGGGAGAGGACAAGTCTGACAAAGGGGAGATTCAAAAAGGTGGAACCGTAGTGAAGTAAGAAAAAAATTGGTAACACAAGGGTAAGGCTAAAGGCAAAACTTGGTAAAAATAGGGATGATGATTGGGTCAGTGACTAACAAGGAACAAAGAAGGTGGCTGCAAAAATTACTTTAAGAGAATTATAGTAAGAAATGAGAGAAAATAGAGACAGAAGGAATATTTGTAAAGCTGAGAGAACCCTGAATATTCATACTAATTAGTCTATATTCAAAAATTTAACAAACCAAGTTTTCAAGCAAACATTTAATCAAATTCTTGGCAAACATGATAGAAATCTTTCCAACTTTCATTTTTCCACTGGCTCTTATTTTTAGTGTTTTTGGAATGCATGCTTGCTGCTCTTCTGTCTCACTGTAAAAAGTTATTGTCCTGTTAAAGGGCTGTTTACTGCCTTGCAGAACACATGCATTGCTCCACTTTCCCAGTGCAAAGCATGCGAATATTGCTCCAGCTGAAGTAGATATGCAGGAAAGGTCTTCTAAAACAAACTAACATCTGTACTGGTAAAATAACAGATGGCTCTTATCTGGCTCCTTCGTGTTTGGCAGGAGAAAACATTTCTGTTGGCAGACTTTGATCTTAATACCTAGCGCAAACCAGTGCAACAGGGAACACCTATCTGGCCATAGTGACTCTCTGACAAGTCGATGTATGTGAAACCTGTTAACATCAGAACTGTTCTGAACAAAGATGGTGGAGAGGGAATACAATCCCACATGCTGATTTGGATTTTATTTTGCTGCCTTTTTTTCACCATTGAAGACTTTCATTTGTAATTGAGAAATGTTTTCTTCACACACTAGATTTTAGACACCTTATAAGAATTTGTGCGTGTTTTGAGCATTGAGATAGTCCTGTGTGATGTCATCTTTACTGTAAAGGTGAGGTTACAGAAATATGCACAGCATCGCACACACTGAGTAAGCACCAGTCACAGCATTTTATATCTTGCTGCTTCTATTCAAAATTATTATTTTAGTTTTTATATTTCTGCTGTGGCTGCTCTTTGGTCATTCTTACTCAGAAAGTGGTCCCCCATCTGTGACCATTGCTAGCAAATCAGGTTTAGAATTAGTCTTCAACATGCTATGCTAGTGCTCTTGTAAGAATATTTAACCAATGGTAAAAAGAATCTGTAGGTCATTGAAAGGTTATTGAACCAGTTTATATCTGATTTGAATCAACATCTAACACAGGAAGGGCATTTTAGCTTCTACACTTGTTTTCAAGGAAATTTAGAATGTTCTGGAGTGTTCTTTGAGTACTTAGGCATCCTTTGTTGCGTACTCTCTTCATCTTTGCTTTCTTGGATGCCATTAAACATCTATCAAATTTAAACATCTACCAAAGCAAGAATGTGTGATTGTAATTTAGTGCTATTCTATAAACACATAACGTTATTTGGGACTTGATATTTTTTTTCTCTTGTTTTTCTTTTCATCATTCTACCTAATGGAGATTCTTAAAATCCAGAAACTGTTTAAAAAAATGAAAATAATTCATATGTGTGGCAGATATTATGCAGATACAGTGACCATGCAGAAATTCAGGCAACTTCAAGAGTTCTTAGTCCTTGACTTTCTGGGAGGAGGTGGTGGAGTAAGCATTTGCAGACATTAATAACAATTACCATATTGGAATGTATTGAGGTGAGGAGCAGTGGAGATTATCATAAACATGTATATATGCTAAATCTGCTCGTGCACTAGAATCTTCTATAAAGAAGAAAGTGTAATTTGTCTCAGCTTTAAAAATACTCAAAAAAGTATTTCTTTCAAAACAAATCCACACTTTGGTGTGGGGGCTTTACCTTATCAAAGTGGTATTTTTCTTTTTTAAAAAATGCATATTATAATGGTATCTCTAAAAACGCATTTTTAAAATTTATTATTCAAAGCAGTCAATTTTGGGAACCTTTCTCAAGATAATTGAATCATTCACTACAAAATACTTCATCTAACTGCCAATATATGAATCTCCAAATATTTCAATCCCTTTAGGGTCCAGTGCAATTGGAAATTACTTATTTTACTGTAACAGAATACATAATTCAATGGCAAGTTATCATTTTGTGTCTGTGTGGGTTTGACCATTTGACTTTTCATATGACTTATTCATAAATGAAATACCTTGGAACTGGGAAAGACTTAAAAATGGAAGCAAAGTCATACTTTAAAACTGCTATATATGCCGCTAATCATTAATATTAGTCTTTATCTTGAAAGTATTGGAAATACTTTCTCTGCTTAAAGATACTCAGCTTGGTTCTGATAATGGGGTGTCTGTGGCTTGCAGGGCAGCTCAAAGGCACTGTGATATTTGCCCACTTGGGAATATATAAATATGCACTTGTGGCTGAGTTTGAAAACTAATCTCTGTTCAGGTTTTCATGCTGTGTCTTTGAGATATCCCAGAGCAAGGGTCTCGCTGGGCTAAAGAATAGAGGATGTCTCTGTGGGAGAATAATGGCTTCTGTAACTTTCATCTGCTTTGTGCTTACCATTAGGCAAGTCCCAATTTGTCCCTGCAAATTGCATTAATTTCAGGTTCATGGAAGACTATATTTTTAGTTGTATTTCCCCATTTTCTTCTTCCTTCTTTGTTCTATTGTATTTTGTTCTAATATATTTTTAGATAAAGTGAAATTGAATTATTTTAATGGAATTTAAACCTGGCTATATCAGCAGAATTTATGGGTACTGCTATTTTGAAACTAGCACCAAAGAAACAAATTCCTCAGGCTTGTTAGAAATGTGCTTAAAATGAGACACCCCTACACATTTGGTAAAATGGCTTTTCCAAATAACAAAAATTTCTGTCATGGAGAGGTTACTGACTCTGGGTTATAGGACAGATTTTTATTACATATACAGAGCTGAAAATAGAGATATATTGGGTAATTAGTCAGCCATAAGAAGTAAAACTGAATTAAAAGGGAGAGAAGTTTCTAAAATTCCCTTTCCTACGTTTTGCTCGAGAGTATATCAGACTACAAAGAAGCCTCATTATTAATCAGCCTATTACCATGTCCCTCATTGGAGTCACTGGAAATCACTGGAAAAGTAGGAAGTCAGCCCTACTATCTAGAAGCTACAGGTAAAGACATACTTGCCAAAAACATGAATATGTCTTAGAGATGCAGTAGTGATAATGCCAAAAAAAAAAAAAGAATTATTTGAAATAGCTACTGCTATGAATTCTTAAACAAGCTAGATAAAATAGTGAAAGATCACTGATGGGATAAATTCCTCAGGTAAACTACAGTGATTCAAACAAAAGCATTATTTACTCTTAGGATTTGTGCTTAATTATCAAGTCAACTTGAGGGAGCCCAATGGTAAAAATACAGAGATCTCTAAACTGCTTGTATATGGAAATTTAAGAGATAGTGATCATTGCTTCCCTAACAGACTTGGTGACCACGAGCTGCAGACAAATGCAAGGGAGAGACAGTAAGATAAACAGAAACCATAAAATACCTTTGCATCCTTCAGTTATTTTTGTTCTTTTCTGTATCTCCCTGAATGTTCTTGCTGGAGCAAGGTTAGGGGCAGTCAGACACCTACAGATGACTTCTGCAGAAGAACCATGGTTACTTGGGACTACATCTTGCGCTTTCTGTCTCTGTCTTTGATCCATTTTTCTTTAAGCTGTATGTGTTAGGCTGCTGAATAATCTCTTGTGACTGCCTGTGACCTGTTGTGAAGACTCATATTTTGGATCCTTTAATAGGTTTCAATCTCTGTTCCCCAAGACTTCTTTTTTCAATAAAAGAATAAAATGAGTAATATTTTCTGTAATATTTAATTCATAACAAAACCAAAAGGATTATAAAATCTATATAAAGTGAAGGTAAACCTACAAATCTGTATAAAAAACTTTGCTTCTAAAGATGTTAAGGAGGGACAATGGAGGATGCAGTATTTGTACATCTCTCTGTCTCACAGGTAGACTATAAAACCACATTTGTTCTTGGGATTACTGGAGTCTTACTGCTTTCCCATCTACCAAAAGACACTTATAAAACACTTTGAGATGCTGTGGTGAATAATGTCGTAGGAATTAATAATTCTCCATTCAGAGAAAGTAAGAGCTGTATAAGCTTTGAAAGTAAATGCCAAGCTGAAATTACGTACGTGTGTGTGACAACATTCCTGCACACTAAGACAGATAGTGTGTAGATCGTATCATTTTACAGCTATTAAGTGAACAGAGGTGTATTCTATAACTTCAAACATTTTTTTGTGGATTATTTGAAATTTTAGATTTTTAATACTCTGCTCACTGATAGAATTATTCACTAAAAAGTTTAAATACCTGCTGATATTTTCCAGAGTTTTGATTCTGCAATTTTGCTTATAATTCTCTCTTTTTTTTATTTGAAATACTGCATGTGGTTGCTTGAAACTTGAACTCTTTTTTTGGCTATTTTGAGATGGCTTTTTGGTTATGAAAAACTGTGAAAAGATTAACCCAGTGTATCTTTTCTCAAATTATCATTTTCTGTTATTTTTGTGCCAGAGCAAAAAGTTAAGTTGGGAGCTCACATTCACTTTATAAAATAGCATTGTTCAAGAGCTTGAACATTCCTCTTTTTTTAGCTCAGGTTGTGTTGGAAATATTAAATACTTAATTCATATAGGTGATTATGGGCCATATTTTTGCCACTGTGAAACGACACTTTAGCAAAAGACATATTGAATTCAGCCAAGTGATTCAAGGCCTATAGAACTGCCACAGTTTTCTCTTTGAGTACAGAGTCATAGAATAACCAGGTTGGAAGAGACCCACCGGATCATCGAGTCCAACCATTCCTATCAAACACTAAACCATGTCCCTCAGCACCTCGTCCACTCATGCCTTAAACACCTCCAGGGAAGGTGAATCAACCACCTCCCTGGGCAGCCTCTGCCAGTGCCCAATGACCCTTCTGTGAAATTTTTTTCTTAATGTCCAGCCTGAACCTCCCCCGGCAGAGCTTGAGGCCATTCCCTCTCGTCCTGTCCCCTGTCACTTGGCAGAAGAGGCCAGCACCCTCCTCTCCACAACCTCCTTTCAGGTAGTTATAGAGAGCAATGAGGTCTCCCCTCAGCCTCCTCTTCTCCAGGCTAAACAAATTCAGCTCTCTCAGTCGCTCCTCATAAGGCCTGTTCTCCAGCCCCTTCACCAGCTTCTTTGCTCTTCTCTGGACTCGCTCCAGAGCCTCAACATCCTTCTTGTGGTGAGGGGCCCAGAACTGAACACAGGATTCAAGGAGAGGTCTCACCAGTGCCTCCCTGGACCTGCTGGTCACGCCGTTTCTGATACAAGCCAAGATACCATTGGCCTTCTTGGCCACCTGGGCACACTGCTGGCTCATGTTCAGTCGGTTGTCATCCAACAACCCCAGGTCCTTCTCCTCCTGGCAGCTTTCCAACCAGACTTCTCCTAGTCTGTAGCTGCACAGGGTTGTTGTGCCCCAAGTGCAGGACCCGGCATTTGGCCGTGTTAAACCTCATGCCATTGGACTCTGCCCAGTGGTCCAGCCTGTTCAGATCCCTTTGGAGCCTCTAGCTCCTGGGTTTGTACAGAAAGGGAACAACTTTCTTTACAATTAAAGACTGAGGCAAAGAAGGCATTAAGTACCTCAGCCTTTTCCTCCTCCCCTGTCACTGTTGTTCCTTTGCATCCAATAGGGACTGTATGGTCTCCCTAGTCCTCCTTTTATTATTTATATATTATAGAAAGATTTTTTGTTATCTTTCACAGACTTTGCCAATCTGTTTTCTAGCTGAGCCTTAGCCCTTCTGATTTTTTCTCTACACAATCTCACTTCCCTCCTGTAATCCACCCAAGAGGCCTGTCCCCTCTTCCAGAGCCCATAAAATTTTCTCTTCTTCTTGGTATCGCTCAAGATCTCCCTGTTCAACCAAGCTGTTTTTTGCCCCTGCCGGCTTTTTTTCCGGAACATGGGGATGGCTTTCTCCTGAGCTGCTATGATCTCCTTTCTCAAGAATTCCCAGCCCTCATGGGCTCCCTTGCCCTTAAGCTCTGTCTCCCATGAGACTTTGCCAACCAGCATTCTGAAGAGTGATGCCCCCGGTAAGCAGCAGACCTCTCTGTGGAGCAGGTCCAGTCTGCATATGGGTCCCTCTGTTCCTTTTAGGAGGGAGTCCCCTACAACAATCACCCTCCTCTTCTTCTTAATGGAGGATGTTTTTATCTTTTCCTGAGGATGGTGCAGCCTAGGGAAAGATTCTAGGCTGTGGGAACCATCACCCTCATCCTCAGGACAGGATTCCACCTGCAGCACATGGTACTTGTTCACCAGGGGGATCTGGGGTTTTGCTGTCTGGTTGATGGGAGCAGGTTTCCTTCATCTGGCAGGAACTTGCTGCCTTTCTCCATCTCTTGTTCCCCCAACCTTGCAGTTAGCAGGTGGGTGGTGTTTGGAAGTACCAGCTCCAGCAGCTGCTGAGTGAGTGAGAGGGCCCTACTCCACTGGTCTATCTCCCTCTCACACTCCCTGATGGTCCTCAGCCTCTTCACCTCCTCCCTTAACTCCTCCACCACACAATGGAGTTCCCTTACTCGAGTGCAGCTTTCACAAGTGGAGCCGGTACCAGAGGCACGAGCTGCTGTGGGCGGGGGGCACTGTCTGCAGCCCAGGGTCTGGGGAGCTGCTGCACCCACTGGGGCCCTGACTGGGTGGCGGCTTCCATCCAGCCTGCTGCACCATATGGAGCAGCTTTAATCTTCTGCTGGATGGCCACCATGGTCTTCAGTGTCTTTTATCTAGTCTCTAGGTCCTTGCGCCCTGTCTTCTCACCCTGCCCGCTCCTCTTCGCGGTGCTCCCAGGGGGCCCTTTAAATCTCCCACGGTCTCTGTCGGGACCGCCCCCTCCCGTCAGGCCCCGCGGGGCCAGCGAGTGTGTGCTGGTTGGCAGGAGCCCCGATCCCACCTGGGTTTTTCTGGGATTTTCCCAGCTCAGGGAAGCTCCCACCGCCTCAAAACGGCCACCCCACCACAGAACTCACCATCCTGCTCTCGGGTGCCGCTGAAGAAGCTGGAGTAGAAATATCTCAAGCCTTCTGTTTAGATGCTGATAAAATATTTCCTGACATCAATGTTTCTTGATGTCGATTTTTTTATTATCATTGTCATACTTTCTCTAATATTTCCATAATTTAGTATTCGACTTTGACGTGCAATTTTTAGTGAAATTCTGGAGACATGAACTTTTGTGACCATGTTAATTCAATTTCAGTACCTGGTACATTTTCGTGCTTTGTATATAATTATAGTAACAACTACATAAGTGGGTAATGAAATACCTAGATTCTAATAAACACATTAAAATTTACTTTAATGTAACGTATCACGAGTTCGAATTTCCCGTTAAGAATATTTTATGTAACATTATCAGTAATTCCTTGTTGAAATTATTGGTGCCAACACTTCGCTTCTGGACTTGAGAGTTCTGTTCTCTTTTGACATAAAAATCATGCCTCTTTTACTTTGCTGAAAGTCGCTGATATGAAAATGACTATTAGAAAGTATGTGAATTGCCTTCTTTTACATAGTTGATGGGTTTGTAAGTAACCTGTTTGTGGATCTAGAACATAAGATATAGAACTGGGTATATTTTGCTGAGATATTTCCATTCGTTATCAAAATCGTAATAGAAGAAGTCATCTTCTAACAGTATACATCAACATTTGCAATTTTTTCCTATGTGGCCCCATTATTTTCAGTGGATCTCTTGCCTGGTATTAGTAAATGCTCAACTCCCCCAGTTCTGATAAGTTTCTTGGGTTAGATTTATTTGACTGTGTGTTGGATTTGAGTTTTTTTGATTGCGTTAATAGCACTGCATGTATCTCTTACCAACAGCTAAGGCAAAGTTAAGATTTTAAATCATCCTCCTCCACTGCTACCATCCTCAGTCCTGCCACTGCTGACAGGTACAATGCCAGCTCATCCAGTGCATTGTGTGTGTCTAACAGTCTGTATGCACAGCAGCTCTTCCAGGCACAACAGGATCACTCTGTGGCACTAAAACAGTGATGGCCATTTTCTGTGGCTTCTGGTTGCTCAGCAATGTGTCGACAGAAGTCTGGAAAGCAACTTTTCTCTTTGTCAAAAGGAGTAGGGCATATCTGGTGATATGGAGGAATGAAAAATAGATTAGAAAATTGTAAATGTTGGGCTTTGTGCTTTAACGAATATGAAATGTTTAAAGTATACGCTAATGCATTTCCATTTCCCTAAGGAATCATACTGCTAAGTATATTTTCTGACCACAATGAAAAACATGAAAGAAAACTTCCTTTGCATCCTCAAATCACCTCCTTGGATGCTTTCACACATTTCTGTATCCCTTCCTACATCTTAATTGGATACATCAATGCCCTGTAAGATGCAAATAGAAGCCTTTTCACTCAGTCTATCAGTCTGAAAATTCAAAGGTTCAAGAAGCACTGTAAGTACTCTGTGAAATATCCTATAATTTAAGAAAACCCTTATACTTCCTAAATTAATTTCCACCTCCATTTCTCAGTATATTAGTAGAAAATTATTAACTTGTAGACTTTCTGATTGCTGTACTGATCAAAAAGGGAGGAGTATTTTTTTAAGTCTCTTTGAAGAATAATGAAAGCAAATGAAAGATGAAGCAATTGAATAACATCAAAAAGAATTCTAATTTTATGCCGACCTTTCTCTTTGCTACTGGTCAATTTCCTGCTCAGGATTGTATTGGATGGGTGGATCCAAACTACAGCCATGGATCTAGATGCACAATGAGAGCCAGCGAGTTCAAACCCAAATTCTTGAAAAGTTAGTGTTTCCCTAATGAGCAAAATGTACTCAGAACTAATTTCATGATGCCTCTAATTGTTAGGCTTGAGTTGAATTCCTTGAGTTTACTGTAATACGAAATACAATCATGAGTTTGTTTTATATTACAGTATGATTAGAAGCAATGAATAGTTTCTGATAATATCAGGAGAGCATATTTACCTCAGAAGTATATTGAGGTGTTTCCATGAAGGCTTTCTCTTGTTCAGAGAGCTCAGCCGTGGTAGTGTGGCAGGTGCAACCACCCTTGCAAAGACCAAGCAAAGATCATGGCTTTTCAAGACCTGACTAATACTGGGGGTTTCCAGCTGTCGAAACCCCTATTGCCCATCTTCTTGCGCCACTGGCAATGGGAAGAGTTAGAGAAATGCTGCCAAGCAGAAGATGATGTCCCCAGCCTACTGGAATTAGCCAGTTTCAGCTTGAATCTGGAAAGGCAGAAGACGTCAATCATCTCCACCATGGTGCAGTTGTTGGTAGAGATGGTTGCTAAGGTTAGAGTAAAATGAACTGTCAAAGCAAGGCCAAACACAGCCCAGTAATTCTGCTACAGTATTGCACTAGGTGGCAAGCAGTACTCTTAAACAGATGACTTTTTTTTTTCTGATTGCTCTAGTACTAATGCTGATCTGAAATGTAATGGGATACAAATGCAGAGTTGCTTAGCAACAATGAGTAAAATACTGCATTTCCTTTTAATGTTGTTATTTTTTTATCATAGATCTCTTGTGATGTTTATGCGTGGAAAATAATATTGGATATTTTTAAAATCAGCTAGGGCAAAGGGATTCATAACTGTTTAGACCAGAGTTACCCATGTTGCAGATGTATCAAATGGCTACAGAATGAATTATTTCTGATTTTTTTTTGTGTGGGTTTTGTGGTTTGGGGGATTTTTTTAACAAAATAGTAGGTAATTTACTCTCTTGCTTCTCCTAGTTTCCTTAGGAAATAATGGCATACAAAACTACTTTCATCTCCTGCATTCCATAATGACCTTGTGGTACTGCTATGCTAATGTATTCAAATGAGACATTATGTTTCAGAACCCACTAGCAGAGATTAAAAAATGCCAACATGCTAAAAATAGAAATACTTTTGGAATGGGGGATATAAATTCAACTGTGTTCACTAACCTAGCAGTCAGGTTCTGAAAATAAATGTTTTGGCAAAGGCCAGTAGCAATATGGGGAGGCTGATGCCACAAATGTTTCAGCAATAGCTGCACTGGTTTCTTCAGTAGAGAGGTGTCGGTTATGCTTCATTGTTAGAATAAAAGAAAAAAGTCCAGTTCACATTAAATGATCAGCTATGCAGCCTGAGTGTTGCTGGAAATGTAAGGCTGCTTGCATTTCTCTCTCTGCATCATATTCTAAGCGTTACAGACTCCTTTCAGCTGTTTTCCTGGCAGATGCACCTGCCACAACAAACCCACAACCTTTGTGAGCAGCAGCACAGGGTGCAGAAATACTCACTCAGATTTTGTGTTTTGTGGGAGTTGTTGTTTTCCTGAGGGGTTTAGCATGCTAGTCTTTACAAAAAGTAGTAGAGAATTGGTCTTATAATAAATACCTTGCAGTCCCAGAACTGACTGAATATCCTGCTAATGCCTGGATTTTCAATATTCCAGCCAGAACCAATTTCTTTTGTGGCTGAAGGCTGGATAACTTTCCTAGACCAAGGTTTCAAGATAAGTTTAACACCAACAGGTAACAAGGAGAATTTTGAGATCCCATAATGTTTTGTAATTATGAAATATTTCCTGATTTACCAGTTGGAAGGAAGATACAGAGGAGTTCTGGTTGGGGGTGGGGAGAAAAAGGATGTGAGCATAAACAACTGTCTATTCTATCACTGATCTTACACACAAATTCAAATTTTTTTGATCAGGCTGTTCTTACGTTGGTTATTATAGGCTGAAGAGTGAAATTAAACTTGCAATTTGCTAATATAGTGCCCTGCAGGAAAATACTACCAGTGGCTAAATTTAAGTAGTAGCAGGTCAGCATCAGTGCTTGAAAAAAAACCCAACTTCCTAGCACTTAAATATAATCTGCTTTTTCATATTACGTCAGCCTCTCTAAACTAACCCATTCAGGTGACAGTGTAGTGATCAAAGATTTTTGTTGAAAGGATAGATCTGAATTTGCCTTGATTTGCCCTTTAGATTACTACAGATGTTGAGGTTCTTGACTGTTCTTGTATCAAGACATTCACAATTTAAACTCTGTATATATGATCAAAATACACTTTTAGATAGCTGGAGGGTGGATAAACACAGATGGAAATTTGAAGAACAATAATTTCGAGCAGCTTGTTTACATGTTCCCTTCAGAATTTGAATTTAATACAACTTAACAGAATCAATTACATTTGTTCATTCTTTATCTATATTAATTTATTAGAGATAAACCAAATAAAACTCCCTTTAACCATTGCTGAACTTTTGGGATTATCTGTATCAGTTGGGTAAAAACATTCATTGATTTCTTTGCAAATAGAAATTTGCTAGTGTCCCAGCTTCTGTTCAAAATGGTATCCTACAGCAGAAATAGTTTTCATTATTGTACAAAATATCTTAATATCTTAATGCTTACTCTCCTGAGGGAAACTTCATCATATGGGACATAAGTACATATTCCTTTAAAAAGTTGCATCCTTCTCCTGGTGTGAACAAGTTTTTTTCTGTTTTGTCATCTACCAGAAAGCAATTGGATAATTCATATTGATATGCCTAGAACTAAAACATTTGGTTATATTTGAGAAACATGATTATTTGGATCTGGGTTTTATCAGATTTTTTTTCTAGTTCTTGTTGCGTAAACACCAGATGACTCAATGCAGAGGCAAGTGAAGTAGTTGAAACATTATGAACATGCTTTTTAATTGCTTCTTTTTTTGAGAAGAAAATAGGAAAAAATATTCATTAAGTTTTCTTGCTTGTTTAAATCTGTGTTGCATGAGTACTCTCTACATGACAAACAGCAGTCCAATTTCTCAGTGTATGTAAAAAAAAGTATGATTAATACTCTCAAAGCATTATTGTGGGGTTTTGAGTCTCTGCTTTCAGTCATGTGAACATGAATTTACCTAGCACTCAGAACATTGCTGTGTATAAGCTTTCTTCTCATATCCCCTTGAAGTTAAAATATGCCATATAGTTTTCCTATAGGAAAGATTCAGGCTGGGCAATTTTATGTAAGAATCAATATCTCTAGGTATATTGAAAGAATGATAACTAATTAAATTATCCACACTGGATTGTTTGCATGCATTCACTAAGCAATAATACTGCACTGAATTTCAGTTTTGTCCCTTGTTTGATATAGCTGGAGATGCTGGACAGGCTTCTGCAGCTGTTTAATAATATCCTTCTCTTACACATCAAACTCAATGCTAGGATATTTTGTACCGCATCATTTGTTCCTGTGCCAGTTTGTCAGTAAACAGAAAACAGGGCTCTCCCCAACTCTGCCTCCTCTAGAGTATACCCATCTGAGAGATTTATAGCCAGAAATTCCATCTCCTCTTGTGTTACTCTACAAGGTATAGTAACAAATTCTTCTTTTCTGTTGGTACAATAGCTCCCACAGTTCTTCACTAGTAGAAGTATGGATCACAGGAGGAGTATGTAGATCTCGGGCTGTGTAGACTTTTTCTGTTATACTTCTTAACATCATCTCTTTTCAAGCTTACATTTTTTGACTCTTTTTACCAACTATCACATTAACTTTTCCTCCCCATCATCCTCAAATGATGACCTTTCCACTTAATATCAGGAATTAGTCTTTGCCCTTTGTATGATAATACTAATCTCATTTCTGTTTTGTTTATTCTGAAAGTCAGTCAGTCTTTCTTTGTAAAACCATAATCTCCCTCTGTTCTTAAAATGCAACATAATTTCATGTCAGTAATAACTGTCATTAATGCATTCCTACTTTGTGTTAGTTGATGTTATTTCAGATTCACATTAGCCTTTATTTCAGTCCTTCAAGAACTGATGATCTCCCTGTGGTCCAGTAGTTTGTCTTTTAACACTTATTATCATCTTCTTATTAAATAACTTTATCCACAGTTCTTCAAAGCTACTCCTTCTCCACCATAACTGATAACCTGTATGCAATCATGTAAAAATCATTACTAAAATTCAGATTCATGAAATCTATGTCATAATCAGTTACCATTTCAAAGAGAGAGAGGGTGTTAACTTAATATTAAATCATACTTACACAACTTTTGTTGCATCTTCCATTTGTCTCCACATTTTTGTGTGGAAATAATTATTTTCATTTGTTTTAAATCATTGCTGTAATGCTTGTATCCATTTCTTACTGTTCTTAAATACAGCTATTCCAAGTGATGTTTTAAAACATGTGCCCAAACTGCATCTCATAAACATACCCTGGAGAATGAAAAGTCAGAGTGGATTTATGCATTTCCATCTCCTAGCTGCTCATCATGCTCAGGTACATCATCTAACATGAAATAACATTACTTCACTTCCCTCCCTCCCAGCTTTGTTTTTGAGATTGGGGTGGTGTTTGTTGAAATCTATGACTGGAAGAAGCTAAACCCAACCTGACAGAAGTAGGAAGAATTAAATGAGATTTAAACTAAACTTGGTTAGGCATTGGAACGGTCTGCCAAGGGAGGTGGTTGTGTCACCGTCCCTGGAGGTGTTTAAGGTTAGAGTAGATGAGGTGTTTAAGGTTAGAGTAGATGAGGTGTTTAGGAGCATGATTTAGGGATTGGTGGGAATGGTTGGACTCGACGATCCAGTGGGTCTCTTCCAACCTGGTCATTCTGTGATTCTGTACATCTATAACCATGACTGTGGCATCAGAAAGGAGTTTCCTGATTGTCTTGTTTTACTTTCAGGCTGCAAAGAGTTTTGCACCTTTAGTTTTAAAGGCCTAAGTTCTTAAATCAAGAACTAAAACAAGTTAGAGATCATTCAGCTGTGTTTAGGCAGTACTTAGGCATTTCTCTGATTTGCAGTGTATACCTCTCTCTCTAAAAGATTTATTTGCAAGATGGGGAACTGTAAAATAATGTTGAGATCACAGTGTGTGTATACTCAGTACTGATACTTGTCACTTTTAAATAAACTGTAAATTCTTGTGCTTTAACAGAGTTAGCACACAAGTGGTAGTGTCTAAGTATATCCTCTCTCCCTGGGCTCTGCACTGTGTCAGCAGAAATGTTTGCCTGCCACCCAGGACCATGCTGGAGTAGAAATTGCTCTGCCTGTTAAGCATACACAGTGGAAGCAGTTGTCTTCTGTACTCTTTAAACTCAAATCCCTATACTCCATCCAGAACAAAGTCTCTTTCTTTTTTTCCGATAGTGTGAGATGTGAACAGCAAAGGAGGAACTTTTTTAGATCTCATGGCGAGATCTTGTACAGAGAAAGTTAAGGCAGCATATAGCAAAAAATACTAGAATTATCTCATATGTGAGCATTTGACAGGCAGTGGAGCACCAGGAAGTCACTTCTGCAGGGGGAAAAAAAAGGCAAAAAAATAAAAGAAGAAAGGCAGAGCTGGGAGGAAATGAGGCCAAGCAGTATTAGTTCAGCTGTTCTCTTATAAACACCTCACTGCTTAAATTGATTCTGACCATAGAAGTGAAAGAGAGCAGTTACCCTTGTTGAATTTGATTTTTTTGTCATCTTTTAAAGAGGAATTTTGCTGCCTTAAATTCCTTTCACATCTACTAAAAAAGACCTTTTATAAATTAGACTAGAGAGCAGAGACCCTGCTGATCAAGGAATAATAATTTTGATATAATCCACCTGGAAGTACAGGGTGACACACCTTTTAATCCATTAGGCTCTTATGATTTATTAAAGGAAATAATGTATAAAACTTTTACTACAGGACACTGCCATACATTTTACTTCTTTCAACTGTTTTATTCCACAGTGACATGAGGAATGAGGCACATTAGTCTGTTAATCTTTCCAGGACCATACGTGCTAAGAGGATGACTTTAGTATGACAAATTTCAGTGTATTGTGTGACAATCCCAAGAACAGTTACAGGCTGGACATAGAATGGAATTGAGAGTAGCCTTTACGAGAAGGACTTGAGGGTGCTGGTCGACAAAAACCTCAGCGTGAGATGGAAAAGAAGTGTGACCAGCAAGTCGAGGGAGGGGATTCTCCCCCTCTGCTCCACTCTTGTGAGACTCTGCCTGGAGTCCCTGCATTCTGTTCTGGATTCTTCAGCACAAGAAGGGCATAGATCTGTTGGAGTGAGTCCAGAGGAGGCCACGAAGATGAGGGGGGCACCTCTCATACAAGGACAGGCTGAGAGAGTTGTGCTTATTGAGCCTAGAGAAGAAAAGAGAAGGTTTAGAGCAGCCTTCCAGTACATAAAGGGGACCTAAAGGAAAGCTGGAGAGGGGCTTTTTATCAGCGACTGCAGGGATAGGATGGGAGAGGAGGAGGGATGACAATTTTAATCTGAAAGAGAGGAGATTTAGCTATTGGGAAGAAATACTTTCCTGTGAAGCTGGTGATGCACTGGCATGGTTTGCCCAGAGAAGTTGTGGCTGCCCCATCCGTGGAGGTGTACAAGGCAAGGTTGGATGAGGCTTTGAGCAACCTGATCCAGTGTAAGGTGTTCCTGCCGATGGTAGGGGGATTGGAACTGGATGGTCTTTAAGATGCCTTCCAACCCAAACCATTCTATGATTCTATGAATATAACATATGGCTGCTCTGAGACAGATAGGAGGTCACTTTCCTTGTGTTAGTGCCTTGCTTTGGCAGAGTTAGAGTTATAATTGAATCCTGCCTTTTCCCCTTCTCTAGTTCTCACACAAAAAAGCATTGTTAAAACTGTACAAACCTTACTAGCAAGAAGAATGTTCATTCTCTTCAGCTATCCCCACAAATCTGCTACAAGCATGTAAAACAAATAGTAATGAGGTGAGAGCATACAAGGAATTTGTAAACACCTACCTAAGCACTAGTAGCCAAATTTATAGTTTTGGATTCTTTTTTTAGTAGCTTTCTAATATTGATGTTCTACAGAACTGAGGAAAATAGTTATAGAAGCGAAATCTCTGGAAGAGGTATCCCCAATTGGTTATGCTCCTTCAAAAGTGAAATGATTTGTGTGGCAAATACTGGATTAACAGTTCTGCTGTGAATGCTGTGGGGGAAAGGAGATAAAGGACTGTAGTCTTTCTGTTAGCACCTCTCGATGTTGTGCACGTATATGCAGTGACGTGATACATTGGTGACTGATCTGTGGTATTTATGCAGCAGATGAGCATCTCCTTCAAAACAGTTATTTAGTGTTAGGGATTTCACTGAAAAGAAAGCTATACTGATCAGAAAAGACAAATAAATCACAATTTTTAATCTAATTATGTGAAAATGAGTGAATAAACCCAACTTTTGAATAACATAAATTGTATTAAGTATTTTCTCTGTTTAGATGGAGTAATTTTCTACATTTCTACAATTATCATAGTATCGTAATCCAAAGCATTTGAGCATATCTGATGTCAGCAGCTGGTTTTGTATGCAGGGAGAATTGCAGTCTGCACAAATAAGTTTGCTCATGGAGCTCGTATGAAGAGCTTATATTACCGAAAGAGCAATTGCATGCATGCAGTTCACGAAGCGAGCTCCAAATCCTCAGTGAGTTTCCATACAAGAGTAGGCCTGATAATTTGAGCAGTTTGACCACATGCCAGGAACTCTGGAGTGAAATTCTGTCTCTGTGAAAATCCAGTGGGAATCTTGCTATTACCTGCAATAGATTCAGGATCAGGCAGTATTATTCCTAGGTGACATCTTGCTGCTATAGGCAGTGTTATTGCGAAAGTAGGGATGTTTATTTCATCCATTCACTCAAAACATGCAGAATTAGGGTTAAATAAGTACTGTAAATATACATGACAATGTTGATTAACAAAGTATAACATTAAAATCAATATTTCAGTTGAAATGCAGAAGAGTAAAGTAATCAATTTTTCATGTGTCTAATATATTCTAATTTTAATGGCTATATTATCAAAATCTTCTGTATATCCATCTGTATAGCAATAGCCTCAGTAGTGTTTGGTTCTCTTACTTTTCATAATGAATAAATAGGTAAAAATATTTTTCTATCCGTTACAGGCCCTCTGTAAAGTGCAGAGGGACTAAGAAGTTTCATACATTCATCGGTTTGCTCTGCAAAGTTTTATTTGAATGCAACTGATTAAATAATGTCTGCTACATTTCCTCTGCAGTGTCTTTGGCACACTGGAATTTGCATAGCATGCCAAAGAAACACTTTTTTACACAGTATAATTATATAGAAGTATCGTTGACAGTCAAGCCTGTAAAATATTTACTCAATCTGTAAAACGCGTTAAAATGTGGAAGACAACTTTGAAAAGAGAGAATAATCTTTAATCTGATGAGAATATTTTTGAAAAGAATTTAAAATAGGTTTGTTGGGAAGTGGAGAGTGGAAATTATTTTATTTCAAACACTGCGTACTGTGTTACAATATAGTTTATGTTTTATTTTGATTAAGCTGATTTAATAAAAATATGGTTTTGAGTAATATTAATAGAAATTGCATTTTAAACGTGATTGTTGTTCAACCACGTTGAATCTATGCTTTTCTTCTTTTAAATGTTGTAAAATATCTCTTCTCCCTCAAGACTGTACTTGCTTACAGATACATAAAACTTCATAGACATCTTGCTTACTGAATCAAAATGGGAATCAAGACGCAATATTACAGGAATTTTCTCTACTAAGCACTTTCCAAACTGTGCCTTTGCCATTTGCTGAACCATTTTTGAAAGCTCAAAGGGTATAGAAAAGCCAGTTGTAAAGAAAACTTTACTATTTCCTGTGCAATGTCCTTTAAGCCACGGCTCTCTCTAGAATTGTCCATTATTTCTTTATGGGGATCATGAGAAAGATCTGACACAGAACTCTGGGCCAGATGCAAAAATGGTGCAATTTCCATCAGAACAAAGTACTTTAAAGTTTCAAATAAGACAGGTGAACTTCATATCTCATTTTGTTTCACTTTTGGGGTTTTTTTCTATACTTGATTTTATTAATAAATGTAAATTCATAAGACATCTGAAATCCATTGCTAGTTCTGCGCGTCTATAGGGAGAAGAAGAAGAAATCAACATTGAATTTGTATTCAGCTCAAACAAGGGCAAAGGGAAAAAAGAAAAGTATCATGCTGCAAAGCAAGTCAAGCTCTGGGAAGGGATAAGCCTGGAAAAATATTAGAGCAGCTTAGGTGTTTCTCTGTGATTCTCAAATGATGCACCTTTGCACCAGCTAAGAGTGTGACAGAGTGGCACATGAACTTTTCAGTCTAGTGGGATTTTATTTATGCTACCTGGAGAAAGGAGGCTGCACAATTACCAGGAGATTTCAGTTTCTTCAGAGTCTGACCAGCTAATCCTTAGAGAATTTTGTCTAGCTATCAAAATTCAGCATTTTACAGTGTGAACCTAGCTGAAGTAATTGAATTTAGTGCCGACTCACTGGGGAAAGAAGGATCCCTATAGATCATGATACTAGTTGTTATTGTGTATAAATATTAATTTGTAGGAATTTATTTTATTTCCTACCAGTCAACTGATCACTTTCATGAGAACTCTGTGCGGATGAGTCAAATTTTCCATAAATCAGACAGGAAATAAACCTCATCTAACAGAAAATTAGAATTTTGTCAGGAATTTTGGTGTTTTTTTTTTTAATCGGACTTCATTGCTAGAAAATTGTTCTAGATAAGTTCTCCATTGTAATATTTTTATGTCATCTCTCATGTCCACTGTGCTACAGTGTAGTAAACTGCTGTGTCCATAGAGGTATTGAAAGGGCATCTCCTGAGAAGCTTAAATGAGAACAGAGCTACCTGGCTGAAAGGCTACTGTTTCATAGACAAACTCAAGAAGTTTATGCTGTTCTTAAAAATGACTCTGAATCAGATGTATTTCAGTTGCCAGCTTTGTGCTCAAGCAGTTGTAGAGCAGGAGTATTTTAAAGACTTACGGTGCTTGTGATCAGATTTCTGAAATCATTTCCATTGTCTGCCAAAGAGGGAGTTTTCCTACTGTATTTAGCAAGAAATAGTCATATTTTTATGAAGGAGGTGATTAGTATTCAGAGATCCCACAGCACGATTCTATGTAGAAAGAATTATAGGTTATATTTTATGCGTGTGGGTGTGTTCTGCTACCTACAATGCTGTTTGAATGCTTCTCACTTTCTGATTGTATTCTCATTACACTTTTATCTCTATCAAATAGGCTGGCTCTTTCCTGCTAACAAAAAAATTTTAAGTGCTCCTCCGTTGTCCCTAACCTTTCCCATGCTGAAGTACTAGGGTGTTAGAGTTGTAACCAGCCTCATCTGCTGCTTCTTGACACAACTGAGCCAAAAGACGTCACCGCCAATAGGGTCCTGGGCTTTCATGTGACATGTCTCTGAAAAAAGACAAATAGTTGTTTGTTTCATAATAGAAACAATGACACATTTCTCCCTTCTTTTGTTACCGCATAATTTGCTTTCATTCAATTTCTTTCAACAGAATAGAGAACAGGCAGTTATTTGCATTTTGCATCATCTATTCTAGGAATTTTGTGATGCAAAGACTAGAGGAAAAAAAAACTGTGCTGTGATCTCTAGATTTCCAGATTAGTCCATGTTTCAATTTTACAGCGTTTTCAGAATTTGTATGGAAGATATACATTAAAAGCAAACTGCGCTCCATGATTCTGTTAAAATTTAAGAAATCACCTCTTTCAGTTAAATCCTAAATTCAAATAATTCCATAATTAGAATTTTTTCTGAAGCTGTTGAATGAAGTCTCACAGTATTGTGTTGCTCTCACCATTCTTTCCATGATTGTTCCATTTCAAATATAAATCTGAGACTGACTTGCAGAAGAGAATACATGTCAGAAAAGACAGGTAGATTCAGTATAAGGAGGAGATAAGAGGGGATACATAACAGTAGATTTCACACTTCATTTTAATTTGGAACATAGTGTTTAAGTCTTGTGGAATGCCATTATAGTCTTTCAACCCATTGACACACAATACAGCTCAGTTTGTTAAAATTAGAAATCTAAGTAAAAAATCAAAACAAGTCGTATGACTGAGCTTGTATCTGCTGTAGTATTTGACAATGTTTTTGAGACCATTTTTTTCCTGGATTTTTAGGGCTTAAAATGTCCCAATTCTCAGTTCCATGATCTATTTCTCCTAGGAGAAAAGAAAACTCTGAAAGACACCTCTTGTAGATAATTTCTGATCCGGATTTTTTAAAAATATCTTTTGAATTTTCTTTCAATTTATGTTTTTAATGTTAAATCAGAAAAGTTTTATTGCTATTTCCACATCTATCTAAAAGTTCTCTCAAAACAATTTTAGTTTTCAATTCTAATTAACTGTAATTATATTGACGAAGGATTTTTATATGTGAAAAAATATATACCCATGCTTCAAGGAATAAACTATTTTCCTGATATTAGAGAGTAAATAATTCCTGTGGCGGTCGCTCCTATGGTCTGGATATTAGCTTTAATAACTCAGTTCTTTTATTCATTATAATAAATCCTATAAGTCCACCAAGTGATGAGAAAAAGTC
Organism: Clamator glandarius; assembly: GCA_033459285.1. Lineage (NCBI taxonomy): Eukaryota > Metazoa > Chordata > Aves > Cuculiformes > Cuculidae > Clamator > Clamator glandarius. Next base: position 2,587,247 of record JAUNZM010000165.1, on the reverse strand, counting down.
TATCAAACAAAAAAGGCTGACAAGAATTAATGCAAAAATATCCTTTGTCCTCACAACACTGGACACAACTCCTCATTAAATATATCGGTGAAAGAATAGCAACAGAAGTGATCTGCATACCCTGAATAGTTTAATTATATTCACTAGATTTAATTGTTATACCTGCAGACAGAAGTTAATCTGTCACATGGCATATGAACTTCACAGAGTGAGGAATTTGCTTTAAATTGCTTTGCTATTGAATCCCATTTTCATTATCACTGAGGGAGCAAATATTTTTCTGTGATAAATGAATGTTTATATGTTTTAACTACTTCGCCTTTACCTCTATGAACAGCACGAACAAGGAGTTCCTTGTTGCCTACACATTGCTCGTTGCTGTTCTCAGATATTTCTCTCTATCAGGCATTGTGCTGAATTCGTGAGGGTTGCTGTCACTTTGGGGAAGAGCACTTAAGTGTGGCAGCCCTTTTCATCTCCAAGTACTGTTCTGCAACTGACCATATCTTACGCTAGAACGCAGTGGAGTTCCACAAGGAATGAATGACGTGCATCCGCTGTGTTTCTTTGAATACCTGTGTACAATGAGTAGCTCTTTCTCTGTTTCATAGATAGTCTGGTGCACAGGGAATGATTTGCCAGTGCTGAGGGAATTGTAGTTGACCAGATTTGGAGCTGAGGAATACTTGGCTCCTTTGCCTCTTCTAGAAACACGCTTCTTTCATTGTGTGGCAAACTGACATTTAGCACAAGACACTTAAATCCATGATAAAGACCTGGCAACCATGAAGAAATAACATTCTCTTGCACAGAAGTACCAGAGCCTGTTTGAACTTCCCACCTTTTAAAAGGGTACAGATACCAGAGGACTGGAGAAAAAGTACTGGTAAGACCTGTCCTCTGTTCAGTCAGTGGGGTTATTGTGGAAGCTGTTTTGATTGAGAACAGAATGAAACTCCAGTAGTACAGGTAAATCTTCTACAAACATTCATACTGTTAACCTGTCATCGGATTAATAATTTTTAAAAGGGAAGCTTGTACTGCGTGTGGGTAAGATAAAGTTCTTTTAAGTTGTGTTTGATTTATACCAGAGGATTGACCTACTACAAATAAAATCCCTGGAGATGTTTTTTTTAAAAAAAAAAAAAAACATAAACCAAAAAGTATTGAGGGAAGAAAAGAATTTCTTTTTGTTTGGTTTTACACTAAGAGTGATTTGGTGTTGGTGGTATTTTTTCATACTTCTAGACCCATGACAATTTTTCTCTCTCCATTTCCCTATCTCCTGTCCTAGCCTGACAAAGACACATACACAAAGATATAAACCAACAAGTCATCAAATAGGATTGTACATAATGTTACAGTACCCATACCTGTGCAGGCAATCACTAGGAAGTGGTTTATGAGGATACTTTTTAGCACGTTTTGGGGGAAATGGTGTTAGAATCTATTTTACTCTGTGACAAATCACATTTTAGAGATTTACAGATCTTCTTCAGCCGTGACCCATTATGCCCAGCTCAAGACATTGCTATGTCAATGTATATTCAATGTCCATGTCAATGTTTATTCCATTTTTAAAGATCATATTCTTGCTATAGCGAATTACATGTGATCATGTTAGTGTCAAGATATTGTTTTAAATTCCTATTCCGTCTTTAAAGAAACATAGGCAAAAAAATGTGGCTGCACATCATCATTTTTTGATGCTTTTACAGTTTCTTAGACTGCAAAAAGGAAAATGAGGGGGCAAAGAAAGAAGGTTGCATTAGAGCAAAGAACTCATCCAAGCAGTCTTGGAAACAACAGATAAAGCATCATGTTCCACTATTTTTCCTTTGTATGACTGTAGTTTATTATAAAACCAACCAAACAAAATAGATGTGTGTGTCAAAGGCTCACAGACAAAATGAATATGCCGATTCTAAAACTATCCTGTATATTAACTTACACGCAGGTACTCTAGAGGATTTGTCATGCTTCATACAAAGAAATGCACATCATAGCCAGAACCCCATCACAGAATAGGAATAAACTCAGAAGCCCATGAAACCTGATTTGGGGATTGAAGTCTAATTAGAGCTTCCATGTTTAGAATTTCTTCCTGTTAGTTTGGTAAGACCTCAATATATAAAATTAAACCTCCTTTTTCTGTGTTGCATTTTCAGGCTTCTCCCAGTTTGAAACATAATTGTAGTGCATCTTGATTTGATAGTTGTGGAAACAATTGCTCTACTCCCACACTGTGGTTAACAGTATTTTCCCCCCACTTCCCTTAGGACACTCAGAGAATTGAAATTGTGTTATTCTTTTTAGGTCTCCTGAGCTGAATCCATTTTACGCTGAAGTCAGTGGAATTTGGAACAGCTCTTGCTGCCCTGATTATATTCAGGGGGGGATTTTTTCACACAAGATTTTTCCCTCTGCTAGACTACGTCTGCCATGGTGCATCTTTGGCTGTTAACTATCCCCTTGATATGATTTCAGCCATTTGGGAAAGAACTATTTAATTAAAGAATTAATGATAATACAGAGAAACGTAAGTGCCTACATCTAAGAGGGAAATGTAGGCCACGCTTTCATGGAGGAGAAGATGGTTTGGGAAAAAGTAGCTGAAAATTTTTTCATCTGGGCAAATGAATGCCTGACGTTTTAGGACCTGGGGAGATGGTAAATAGGAGCCTTAGGTGTAGAAAGAGAGAACTGTTGAACACAATGAAGGTTCGGTATACAGCAAAGATGACTGTTGCTGGAATAATGTTGATAGTTCTGGCTATTCATTGATAATACGATAGATATCAGAAGAGGCATCTTAAGAAAGAACTGTAAATATATTTTAGGATGAATCCCAAGGAATTAGTAGGATTGGCACGTATCGTGCTCGTGGTTTAGAAATGCATACTTCTGGAAGACAAACAGATTTGGTTTTAGAGCACTTATTAACCTAGAAGGCAGAAATAGAACAAGACCTCACATTATCAAATATAAAGAGGAAATACAATACAACATTGCAAAAGTAATAGTGAATGATCACTGAAGCAGATTTCCATGGGAAGAATGGATTTTCTCATCATGTGAAATCTTTAAATCAGTTTCTTTTAAGTACTATGTTCTAGATCTAGATACCAGCCCTGGCAATGCCTGCATGCCTGCTTTGGAACCGATAGGTGAAATTTGATGGCCAGCTTTAGATAAAAACCTAGGTTCTAGTGATTACTCTTATCGTAGGAAGTGAACTGAGATCTTGCCCCCCCCCCCAGCAGTAATTTTTACTAAACAAGTTAAAGAACCTAATTTAATTTCTTTTATTTATTTTACCATCTGCTTGCATTTAACTGCATAGAAATAAAGAGTAGTGAGCTTAGATGCCAAAACACACATGGAATGAAACCTAAGTGTCTATTTAAAAGACTAAAGGAAGAATATCAGGATCTCTTAGTTGTTGTATCAAATCAATTCTGAGTGCATGGATTAGTTTCTTTTGGGTCAGAGGACTGCTTTGTAACTTAGACTCATCCAAACCCCAGCAAAAAGAGACAGTACTCAGCATTGAGATAATGTAAGGGAAACAAAAAGTATTACAGAAGCTATTTGTAATATCTATATGCAGCTTGAGTTTATTTAACACACATTTGCTGTGACTAAAGCCAAGCCAAAATAGCATGCTCTAAACTATGGATTTTAATCTATGAGGAAAACAACCCACCATTCAGCTAAATTTCTACTCTTCTACTTCTTCCTAGTACATAAAATGTATTGCCTTTATCACATCCTTTGCCTCTCCTTCGGAGTTTCATCTATTCGCATGTATATGTGAGGTTTTTGTGAGACTGTTAATCTGCACTTTGTATCAGAAGAGCTGCTCTCCAAGAATGATTGAGGACCAAGTTGTTGGAAATGAGTCCACACAGTCTATTTAATTCTAACTGATTAGAAACTGGGAGAGAGAAGCATGGAACTTCCCAAGAAAACGTATCATTATAATATTATAATTTCGCTAATAGAAATAACATCTCACTGCACCCACATTTCCTGCATGGCAAAAACCTTTGAAGAGCAACAAGGAGACTTTCTTTGCTGTTTTAATTCTTATTCACTAGTCCTGAAATCTCCATACTATATAACGCATAATATTGTGTAATGTGTAATATTCTGGTGCTTCTTAGCTATGCATAGGGAACAGGAAGAACATGTAGAAGACAGATTCTGTGGAGTTTTGACAATTAAAACAAAAGTTCCTTGGGCATCCAGATTTCTTTATGAGAGAGGAAGTATTTCCGTGAGTGCACATATTTCAAATTCATGTGGAATTTGTGTGTCTAACTTTCTTTAACAGATCTGTGCATTTAGAATCATAGAATAGTTAGGGTTTGAAGGGACCTTAAAGATGATGTAGTTCCAACCCCCTGCCATGGGCAGGGACATCCCACTAGATTGGGTTACCCAAGGCCCCATCCAACCTGGCCTTGAACACCTCCAGGGATGGGGCACCACAACTTACCTGTTCCCACGTCTCATCACTCCCATTGCGAAGAAATTCTTCCCAATGTCTAGTCTAAATCTGTCCTTCTCTAGTTTATACCTGTTCTCCCTCATCCTAACACCACAAGCACATATGAATCGTCCCTCTCCAGCTTTCCTGTAGGCTCCTTTCAGGTACTGTAAAGTTGCTATAAGATCTCCTGGGAGCCTTCTCTTCTCCAAGCTGAACAAGCCCAACTCTCTCAGCCTGTCCTCACAGGGAGGGTGCTCAAGCCCTCAGTTCATCTTTGTAGCCCTCCTCTGGAGCTGTCCTAACAGCTCCATATCCTTCTTACGTTGAGGATTCTAGAACAGGACACAGGACTCCAGATGAGGTCTCACAAGAGAGGAATAGAGGGGCAGAATCACCTCCCTCGACCTTCTTGCCACGCTGCTTTTGATGCACCCCAGGATACATTTGGCCTTCTGGGCTGTGAGCGCACACTGCTGGCTCATGTCGAGCTTCTCATGGACCAGCACCCCCAAGTCCTTCTCTGCAGGGCTGCTCCCAGTCACATCATCACTCATCATCTACTGAAAACAGGGATTGTCCCAACCCAGGTGTGGGACCTTGCACTTGGCCTTGTTGAACCTCATGAGGTTCTCACAGCCCCACTTCTCCCGCCTGTCCAGGTCCCTCTGGGTGACACCCTGTCCTTCCAGTGTGGCAACTACACCACTCAGCTTGGTGTCATCTGCAAATTTGCTGAGGGTGCACTTGATCTCACTGTCAATGTCATTGATGAAGATATTAAACAGCACTGGTGACAGTACAGAACCCTGAGGGACACCACTTGTCACAGATCTCCATCTGGACTTTGAGCCATTGACCACTACTCTTTGAATACAACCATCCAACCAGTTTCTTATCCACGATACTGTCTACCCATCAAATCCATATCTCTACAATTTAGAGAGGATTGACACTAAAGAATTTATTTGAAGTTTTTGGTTAAAATACAGAAATCCTCTACTGGCAATAAAAATAACTATCCAATTGAAGTGTTCCTCAAAGTTTTTTCAAATTGCTGCAGCAGTACATAAGAAAAAAAGAATATACAGAGGAGAATAAATGCATTGACAAGTATGAGGATAAATGGAATGGAGAGAGCATTATGTTACCTTTGCATTTCAAGGTAGAATAATATATAGCCACAGAAATATCCTATGCCTTTCTTAGATGTCTTTCTGTTCCAAAAATCTTCAGCACTAGATTTTAACATCACTTTTAAACTTATGCAAGCTAAACTGCATCATTTGTTCCATTTGAACATCATGAAGGTTCTCTTTACTAAATGTTCTTTTCTTTGTCTTTTTGTTGTTGCTTTCTCTCCAAAACAAACCAAATTCAGCTTTTGCATGGAGAAGGATGTTTAAGGGCTGCATAGGGTTTGAGTTAATCTTTATTTATTTTGTTATCCATGAGGCATCATGCTTATTTAAAGGTTTTGGAGTGATTTGTTGGGATTCATTTCCCTTTCTTCCCCCTTCTTCCCCACCCTTTCATCCAAGTGTTTATTTTTCTCCGTCTGTGAGAAGGACTCATTTAAAAATGTCTCTTCCTACACTTTTTAGTGTGGCATTAGAAAACAACAGCTTTAAGACAAAAATCTCAACTTATAATTTTATGTTTGGTTGTTTGGGCTTGGTTGGTTGGTTGTTTTTTTACCTGGGTAAACTATTGTTCTGTTTTATAGTTTTTAAAGTTTCATTTCTTAGTGCATAATGAAGCAGTGTAATGTAGTAAATTAATATATACTGTGGGATTTTGTTCATGTTCACTGTGATGTGAGCATGCATTATGAATTTGGATTTTATCCTGCCTGTGGTTATTATTGTTTGCATGTGATAATGCAAAAGGATTAGTACATTTTCTTTCTTCAGTGTTGATTTTTCTGCATTGTAGACATGAAAAAGGTGGTGGTACAAATTCATTTGGTTTAAGATGATTTCATGCAGTAACCACAACACAGATAACGCAAACAAATGAACATTGTTTTAGCTTGTAACTTCTAGCAGATTTGTAATTAAGTGATACAGTATCTACAGGCCTTTCCAGATTCTGCATGATTTTTTTTTTTAATATGGAAAAGCTGATTTATACCTATATTTTTCTCCTTCATACACTATAATGCACTATGGCTATGTAGAACCTCATGAAGAACAAATTCCATCACTTGGGACCCCAAAATCCTAATATCACAAACCGAATGGTGATCACAAGGTAATATTGTTCTTCTCTGCCTATTTAAGGACTGTGAGATATACATTCACAGTAACTAATTTATTGCATCAAGTGAAGATAAATAATTATCATTTTATTATTAAATCTATAATAACTCAATTAGAATTTTATTTTAATGATTGCTAATGTGCAGTGTTTTAGAAATAGTACACAAACATTACTGTTGCTGTGAGGTTTCTTTGATTGCTTGGAGTAAAATACAAACCTATAAAAACACATGGCTTAAGCCAAGATTGTTATTTCTCTAGTTTATCTGAAGCAGTTATTTTAGATGCTAAGGTAACTTCCTGACGTCTTTATCATACTGGTCCAATGAACTTCTGTTTCTAGGAGATTTTTGCTAAATATTTTCACTAAAACTCCAATGTCATTATTGGAAAAAGCGTTAAATTCAAATTGTGGGTCATAACATTCATAGTGTGTACTAGAACTTGTGGCAAGCTGTACTTAAAGAAAACCAGGAGCAATACAGAAATTGTTAGTGTATCCATAAACACATTCCTAAGACGACTAGGCTGGCTGTTGTTTGAATAATGGATCACTCGACCTGTTTATTTATGGGCTCTGTATTCTTACAGAAAGCTTGTATGTTGTCATTAGCACAACACATATTTTTTTTCTATTTCTTTCCATGTCATTCTGGTTTTTATTGTATTTTTACCTGCTGCTCAGAAATTTACCCATCAGTGCCTGAGCAGGTGTCAGTCATGCTCTGTCATATCTGATTTGTTTTGCTCACTCTTTGGGACTTTCTCTCTTAATTTCACAGCTGAGTTTGATATTCAGGTTGTCTTCCCATTACATCTTTATGGATTTTGACTGTAACTTCTGGTATCATTATGGTTTGATGAGGAGCCCAAAGAAACAAGGCTAGGTATTTTAACTCAGAGGAGAATATTAGTGAAAGAAAAAGTTGTTAATAGTTGTTTAAAGATTATTTTTCTGGTAGTCTGCTGGATATTACCATATACTTATCTGTAACTTTAGGTGAAAGAATAATTTTGTTGTTGATTTCAGTGGAGCCTCTGGCCATCTCCTACACAGAGCCAGGGCGCAGGACCTGCAGTGACAGTCAGTGAAATAGCCAGCACAAGTAAGGTCACAAAAGAATAGGGGGAAATATCATGCCTAAGCTATTACTTTACAATAGGATGGTAACAGCTGGGAAGAAAGCTTCATTATCTTTTGTCATTACAAAGATGGAAGCTGGACAAAAGTAATAGACAAGATGCAGGTTCCATCCTGGCATGGTGCAAGGACTGCAGTGCTTTCAGGAGCACAGCCACTTTCAATGTCATGCAGATGCCTTTTCTTGATCATGCAGTAAAACTGATGGGTTGAGGTTAAATACCGTGAACAAATCTGTCTTATTCTGTTATTGACTGTTTTAAAACTAATTTTGAGACTGCTCTTTCTTAAGTAAGAATTCTACAGAGTGATCTTTCAGCTCTCTAAAGCAACTGGAAAACTTTTTTGAATGGCATGTCACCTCAAATACATTCTACTATCAAAGCAAGTAGTGTCTGTCTCATGTAATATTTACATCCATCTAGACTTTCCATAACTTTGTGAGAATGGATCCTTCTTTGGATCCATATATAAAGCATGATGAAGTAACAGGAGACATGCAACTTAAATTTGAAGAATCTGGCCCATCAAGGGCCAGAGAATCCCATCTTACAGTGGAATAAGGTAAAATATACTCAGTGTGGACAACCATGCAGTAGTTTGTGTTGCCTTAAGTAGATGAGTGTATTATTTTTAACTTATGCACCATTAAAGGATTGGATGGATTTTGGAAATTGGCGTAGTGCTTTTACCTTCAGTGGCACTGACTCACACCAGCCAAAAATAAACTCCAAAAGGAGGAAATTATTTGGACCTGTCAGGCATATGCTTATATGTTTATATATAACACCTAAAATAATCTGGCATGATTCAAGTCACTTGGCTTTAAGGTAAATTATGGAGATTTTCAAAAATCCTTTGGCATGAATTAGAAGCTTTTGTTAAAAGCACACTTAGCTGAAATACGAGAGCTAAACAAAAACAGAACTGTAGCAAAGGTGATAATCAGAGGCATACATCAGAAGTATCAAAGAGGCAGTAAATACACTGAAATTTTCAGGCAGCAGGTATCATTGGTACCCAGGAGGGAGGCGTAACAGTCATGATTGAACATTTGAGAAAGCCTGGAAACACTCAATCTGGAAGGAGCTTACTATAAGAAGGATTTCCCAAGCATTCTATGAACAATAGCATAATGCTTTAGATTGTGTAAAATTACGCAGGGCTTTGGAATCTAGTTCCCAAATGAAAAAAAAAAAAAAAAAAAGTGCTGTCAGCACAGTAAAAGGAGAAGCTGGCAAAATGTTGAATGCTGGTGCTGGAGGTTCAGGTGATGATTGAGTAGAGAGGGTTCTCGGTTCTCACTGCAGACTGACATGCCTGTGAAGCTTCCCTTCAAGAAACTTGTTCCCTACACTTTCCTTGGTGATTATCTACCACATACTGCAATGATCCTGTACATTAAGGTATAAGGGCAGAGTAGGAGAATTTCTCCTGCTGCCAGAAATCACAAACTTCCAGCCTCCCCTGTCCTGGGAGCTGTCACCGTTACCCATTCAAGCGTAGTTTCCAGCTGTTCCTCCTTCCTTGCACCACTGGTTTCTTGCAAGGTCTAAAACAATTTTGCTCTACCATTCATCCTTCCCAAAGCTACAGTCTGCTCACTTTCTCCTGTAACTCTTCTGCTTGTCAACTCAATCAGAGCATGCTTTCCTCAGGTGAGGCTGCTGTCACCCCTCAGCCCAAGGCATGAGGCACCCCCCTACTTGGCCTTGGACCGCATCTTCCAACATCCCTCCACAGTGATATTTCAGTTGTGACTTCCACTTATCCTGCCCCTTTCTCGAGCCAGGGGCCCAAGCCAAAGACATAGCTCAGTGTAATTTACTGATGCAGTTAAGTGCACATCAGCGTCTCTTCAACTAAAGAGTCATAATAAGGTGTAATAGCCAGTAGATCAAATTTAAGTGCCCAACATAAAGGATAACGTATAGAATATTCTAGCGCATTTTATGTACGTTAGTTCTTCATTATTTTCAATCAAGGCTGCAAATGAGCTGTGTGAAGAGAGTTTATCAGTAGAGATCACTGTGCAGTTGAAGCGCGTGTGAGTACGGTTTCATAGGTGCCACTTTCTGCCTGCTGAGCTGTATTTTCCAAGTAGATAGAAGGCCAGTGGAACATACATTAACAATTTCTGCTTGAAGTTTCTGGAAGGTAACCATTGTGACTGTTCAGCCAAAATCAGTGCACAAAATTCAAAATGGGTACAAATCTAAACTGTATTTTCCAAGCGTGATTTGCTGTAATAGTAAGCTCTACATCAAATTTCTGTCAAAGCCTTTCTATAATAAATGGCCTTTCTAAAATATTTCTAGAAATGTAATTAGAATGTTAATTGGAAAATGTTGAGCTCTGTGACATTCTCATAAATCTGGTTAAAGTGCAACAACTCTGCATTTATATGACTAATGGAAAACATCAAGGCAAAATCTTAAAGCATAAATGGAGACCAACTTTGTTGCAAACTAAATTTGGAATTGAAATCTCACTGATTTGAATTAAAAAATTGGCTTCCTGTCTATCTTTAACCCATATAGTTAAATTATTCCTGGAGTCTAAACAGGAGTGAGTGATCTGAAACAGGATTTCGCCTATATAAAAGGCTAAATTCCCGTGTTGTAAGTAGGTGAAATTCCATGGAATTCATATATCTCAGAACCACTACTAGTCTGAGATTTAACTACTTGAAAAAGAAAAAGGCAAAAATAAAATGTTAATGCTAATATTTTTTAACAAGTTTTATCTTGAATTACAAGTTTAAAACCAACTGGAACTTATGAAATGTTCACAATACCTCAGGACAAACAAGGTTTTTTTTCACTTACAGCATGACATTGGCCATGCATCAGATTAGACTCGAAGACCTGTTCACGAGGTTCACAACAAAGACCCTCACTAACAAAGTACATCCCTGTATTATCATTGCAACTGTACGAGCATGTTTCTAATAAAGAGGTGCATTTGATCAGAACATTTGGTTCCAGAACAGCAGGCTGCAGATGCGGAGGAACAGATTACAGTTCATTGTTACTTGAAGGATGTGTGCTTTACAAACAAAGGCAACGCTAAACAATGAAAAATGCCAGCCCATTCAGGCTGCAGACACTATAAATGCAGCACAGTAGCACATCGCACACAGGGAAGCTGCACTAGGGTCACATCATGTTTTTCTTAAATACAATAGGAATTTTGCTTTGAAAACTGGAATGAATTTATCCACATTAATGCTCCCAAGAATTTTAAGTAAAGAGGAGTAATAATTAAATTAATTTAGAAAATCATGGCTTAGATGAAATCAAAATGTACACTGAAGCCAAAAGTGATAAAGTGAAATGAAATCCCTGTCTAGCAGTATATATTTTGATACACATTCAGGAAATGCAGTCGCAAAATATATAGCTTATTCAGAAAGCTGGTAACAACTACACTAAGCCTAGCAGTGGAAAAATACTGGAAGCAAGGACAAAGATTGTTCAGGGCTACAAAATAAATGTACAAAGTCATAGACGAGGAAGCCTGTAAATTTTGCAGAGAAGTAGCCAAAAGAAAAAAGCGTAATCAAAGAAAAAAGTCTGATATAACAGAAATTGTAAGAACATATCTATGGAGTAAGAGATTAATTATGATAGCAGCTGAAAAGTTGGACTGGAACTTTGTTTTAGATAGGAGGTGAATATTGAAGAAATGTTGATGAGTTATTCTCTCGGCTACTCTCTGAGGAAATGGCAAATAATATCAACAAGAAACAAATTTCCCATGAGAAAGGGTAACATTCAAAGAGGATCTCGCTCATGGTGAACTGAGCAGTTAAGGAAATGCCCGACAAAGAGACAAGGTTAAGAGTGAGAACTATTTGAGTTTTGAAGGAAGTGGTCAGAGGGATAGGGAAGTGCTTCTATATCTTTATACAGAGCATTGAATAGTTTAATAGCCTGTTATAATTTCATATTCCATAAGCTGGAAACAAAGACCAAAATTTGCCAGTTATCTCTTTTATGCTGCTGGAGACAAAGTAAAACCTAAGGAGAGACTGAAAGAAAGATGATGAAAACTAAATATAGTGGCATTAGGGAAAATTGTACAATCTATAGACTGACTTTGTGCTGCATGTAGTAATATGCAGTAGAAAGAGAAATCAGAAAAGAATAGGAAATTTTCAAGAGAGCTGTGATTTAATTAAGGAGAGTGAGGACAGGTTCCTTAAATGAGAGATCAAGTTTAACAAATGTTATGGAAATTTTCCAAGCACTCAGTTATAGTGTGCATGTCCTGTAAAGGTTTCTCTCATATGCCAAATGCCTGTTTAATTATGGTGTTTTAATTACTCTATCACAGCACACATGTGCACAAATGTTTGTTTGCTCTGAATTAAAGACTAGATTACAGGAAAATTACTTTTTAAGTAAGAGACAGCAGCCTGTAAGAGTATATTAGGCTAGAGCATCCTCTCCTGAAGAAAGAAACCCAAATGACAGTGTCTTCTCAACAGTTACTTTTAGGGAGGGGTTTCAGGATTTCATTTTTTGTCAAATGGGTTAGAAGAGCCAGTCCTATGAACATCGTAATTTTCTCTGATGAGGAGAGTGCATTGGGCTTGCATCTGCAGGGGGGAATCTGTTCTCCCTCACCCCTTGTGCTGTGAGGTTCTGATAGTCCAGATCAACACACTCTGAAAAATGATGGCTGATGGTGACACACGATTCAGCCATCAGATACAGTCAATTCAGAAAAGTTGTATTTACCTTGCTTATACAGCTGAAATTACTGTTGGAATTTGAGAGATTTGAGAATTTTTTATTATTAAAAAGAAATGTTTTCTTTGTCTCCTAAAGCTTTTGCCAGGTTTTTAGCAAGTTTATGAATGCAGTTCATTTACTGAAGTGAAGTGGTAGAAAGAGTAGCACTAATGTAATCTAGTGTTCTGATTTTTCTAATATTAATTATTTTAATTGGTTATTATGGCATTAATAGAACAGTTTGAAATTTGACTAATCGCTGGGGTTTTATGATGTAACCTGATAAATATCTGTACAGTCATTGCCTTTTCCCAGGGAATATAAAGGTATTATGAGTAATGTATGCAGGAAGAAAAACAGTCTGACACCAAACAGTCTGAGTTTTAAGCATTTAATTAGGGATTTTCTACCCTGCATTCAAAAAGATACAAAACCAAATGAAAAAACATAACACTGTTCTGTTGAAAATTTAGCCTGAAATTTGGGAGATATGGATTATGATCTTTCCTGTTTAATGGTTTTCATTAGACTTTGATCATAGGTTTTAGTCTTGGTGCCCCAAGACTAAGTCTTGGTGCAAAATGAAAACAATATATCTGGAGAAGCTATTGTGGAATCCACATTAATTTATATGAAATGTTTGGAATTACAGCAGTAAGAAATTATAGGAATATATGCACAGCCTGGAATATAAATTGGCTTAAATAGACATCAAATAAATCCAAGTTGAAATGTTAATAAAATTATATTTTATTTACTGTTGATATTTCTTTTGTATTACGTGCTGCAGTAACACCTTGGATAATAGAGTCCCTAGAGGATGTGAAATTTGCACAAACATAGTTTTGAAGGCAATTAATTGTTCTTTCAAAAAGGATAACCATTTAAACAGCAACACACACTGTAAATCTCATTAAAAGATAATAAATTCTCTGAATATTTTCCAGGTACATTGGTGTTTGCCTGCCAGAGAGCAAGCTAGAGATTCTGGTGGTGTTCGAACAGTGCTGCCTTCCATCACGGAGGCTTCTGTCAAATTCAGGGGAGAAGTGACTTCTGGTTTATGTCCAGAAATATCTCTGCTGCTTTGCCTGGAGTTGGCCTCTCCGTGCCAGTGAACATCTGGCCAACTGTGTTCTGTACATAGATTACAGACATTCATAGTACCATGTTTCTAGTATGCTTAATTTTCAGTAATTCAATTAATATTAATTACTATGGAGGAGGATGCCTGTATGAATGTGTGCTACAAAATACACAGCTTGTTTTCAAACTGCTTTTCTTTTTATACACGAAGCATGTCAGAATCCAGTCAATCTCCTTTGCAAGCAGAGCCATATGTTTTCCCTCTGCACCTATGTCAGGACCCATATGCTTGGTTGACTTTGTTTTCTTTGCATGCTCTAGAATTTTTCTACAGCATTGCCTCTTTATTTGTCTGCAAATAACTTAGCTTCAGTTTTGACCTGACATTTGTGCAAGGAAACAATTATTTTCTAATTAAACATACATTCAACCTGATGGGAAAATTATTTAAGCTTTTGTAAAGCAACAAGATAGTAGTTTTATGAGAGTAAGTTCTATATTGCTTAAAAGAAACTAAACGATTCCTTCCTTAGCCAAATATTTTCAGCTTTGTGAAGCTGTACATTGCAGGGATGCTTTTGTGCTTAACAGCTTGTGCACTGATAAAGAACTTGTGGCAGGTAGCCATTGACAGGCAAAAAGATAAACTGCTCATGAGAAACCTACATGATGTAAACCAGAATTTAGCCAGAAGTTCAAGCAGGTAAATAAAGTATCAGACATCCAACTAACACAGATGTTTCAAAAGGGTTGTCCAACTAGACGGGGTCTGGATCTCTTAGAAAAAGTTCTGCTATGGCTGCTCTCGTGCTGTTTTTATTTCTACTATCTTTCATAGGAAGGAATAAAACTTAAATTATGTGTAATTCCTAACATGGGAGTAGTGTTGTAACTTTTCTGACTACTGCAGGTAAATTCCTAGAATTTACATAAGCAAACAGGACTGTAGCAGTAAGAAAAATCTCGAATCCAGCAGTTTCAGTCATGAACTGAGCAAACGAACCAGCAGCTGGTAAATCACTAGAGTCTGTAAATACAGTGATGTAGTCAAAAGTATATGCAAGTAAATCTAGTTTTATGTCTAACAGTATCAAATTTATCTGCTTCTACATGCCTCTAGGAGACAAAATACGTCAGTTTATCTGCTTGCACAATTAAATACCACCTTACTGAAAGAAACTATGAAAATGAACAAGCATATCCTGTGGTACCTTAGTTGCAAACTGGACACTGAGAAGATAATTCCTAAGTTTGTCCTTAGTTCTGATGCACCTTTTCTCTCTTTTTTTGAGTCATCTCTCCAGATATTATTATCTTTTATAAGATTAATTGACCTAAATCTACACCCTCCCCAAACAGGCTTTGCTTATCTATTCTAACTGGCGATGCTTTGTAAATCTTGTCATTAGTGCTACAGCATTTCAGTCACTGCAGAGATGTCGTTCTTATGAGCTCTACATTCTTCTTGGTATCCCCAGAAAGCAGAATATCTTGCCTTGAGATATATAGAGCAGCAGGGGGAATGAGGAAAGCCAACCACACTGTAATCCATTATTGTCCTTTCCCATTCTCTAGAATACACTTTGCAGTACTCAATTTCCACTTAACAGCTAAAAATACAGATCATTTATTGTCATTATTCAAATGGTAATTCTGATTTTCCTGATATATTGAAATCAGTCTGTTAAGAAAAGGATACAAGCTTCCATCTCATTTGTCCTGGGCTTCACTCAAGTTTCTTACATTAAATGGAATTTATTTACATGAAAATCAATCTTGTGGTCGCAGGGAAAAAGTGATTTAGGGAAAATAATGGTGAAAAGGAATTTATTGGTCTGGTAACCAATGTAATTCTGAACTGATTAAGGGTACGCAAAAAGTCAATCATATTAATCTTGATCAAGGAATTAATTAAGTCAAAAGATTTTTAATTTCTAGCTGTCACAGAATGGGCATAGAATTATCATTGGTTGTTTATAATTATCACAAGGATTCAATATCACTATTGTTGTTGGACTTCTTTTCCTCCTCAAAATAGTTAATTAAGACTTAACTTGTTAATCAACAGTGAATTAGATTTCAGCAACTAAATTATAAAACACAACAACAGGACTATTATCTCAGTTTTTCCCCTCATTTTCTTTGCCTCTTTAAAATTCCACCTTTAAAAGGTAATATTTTCTCAAGACTGAGGTTCACAGCAAGCTGTATTAATTGAAAGGTAAAAAAATCATTATGTGTGAACCCAGGAAATGCCGATGAGAGATTTTCTTATGAAGCAAATGGCTTAAACACCTCTGAACCAGTAGTGATGCTCTGAAAAAGCTTTTTGCAGCTACAGGGGATTTTTACCACAACTTCAGTGTAACTATTCTGCAGCCATCAAGTATGCTTCAGTAAATAGCCTTCTCTGCATTCTTAACAATTATGCAGGTTATTTCTGGAATAACAAACATGAACTCACTCCAGGCTGTTGACAAACCTGGAAGCTCGACTATGCAAACAATTTACTGTCAGTTTGGTTCACTAATAATACCTGTAATAATACAAACATTGTTTCCAACTAGTGAAAAACTTGTGTATTTCATGCTAATTTGGGAATTAAATGGATAATTTTTTTAGAAAAAAAATAAAAGGATGTGGGGCATTTTTTTCTTGTGCTTACAGTAAATAAAGTCTTGCGAACCTGTTGGAAAAGAAAGACTTGAATACTGTTCCCTTTTTAAGTAGTCAGGGTACTGTTGTTTACACAATATGAGATGTAGGATGCTGGCCTCAGTTCTCACTTTTCAAAAGAACATCTTGTTCCTTTGCTATGGTCTTAGCTGCCCTGGGTCAGTCTTCTGTAGATCCTCTTCCTGCTTTTGGAAGTGTAGCCATCTCCCAGAAGAGGACTTGGAAGTTCTTTGTCCTGTGTTGCGGTGAATGCCTTAGGGAATAGACCTTTTGTCTTGCTCAATTTCTGACTGGAGAGCATCAGGGTATAATGAAGGGAGAGGTTCCAAATGCCTCAGGGGAAGCGGAGCACTGATGTCAAACTTGCTTTGCCTGGGGATTTCTTTTGGACTGTCAGTTAAACAGAAGTTTAAAAAATGACTCTACTATTGTCCTCGTTCCATTTTTCCCTTTTGATAAAAATACAGTCAGACTTAACTCAAATTCATAAAATTATGCTGATATTCACTGAAAATTACCCAGATTTCTCTCTGAATCATATTACACTTCGCTTTCATTAAGAATATATCTGCAAGGAGTAATTCTAAGTAATAGTATAGGTAGAGTTATTTTGTTATTTTAAACAAACCACTAGCCGAGCACCAAGGTAATTTAGCAGCTATAGAGGAGAAAACCTTTCATTATGAGGCCATTATTATCAAATACAGCCCAAAGTAATTATGCCCAATGGCTGTTGCCTCATCGTCTGTGATGTAAATTGCTGAGAACAGTAATAAAAATAAAATAAACATATCCAAACCCCATCCTCTCCACTGTTTTACACAAAAAATACACTGCTATTCCAGGGATTAGTAGATTTCAGATGAAAAGAATGCTCTGCGGGCTTTTAGTATAACATCAGACATTTTGTAATACTATCAAATCTAATATGGGTAAAACATTTACCGATTTACAGGGATGAAAATGCAGACCAGAATGAGAAGGAATTATTTATGGTTTAAACTGAACAAAAAAATAGTTTTTTAATTGTTATTATTATGAACAATAAAGACAAGTAATAATGAAGTCCTGTTAAGTACTGCAATATACTACTTCAAAGAATGAGGCTTAAGATATTGGGAAAAGATGATCAGATTTTGTCATTCCCCTTTCACCTACAGATCTCGGATTGGTAGCTGGTGCTGCCTAGTGCAAATGAAGAACAAAGTTTATGATTTAAAATGTTTTAAGGATGACTACATCCTCATGTTGCTAAAAGCTTTACCTGGTGGCTCCTGAAGCGCCTTAGTTGATGTGGGTGCTTTGGACTAAACTCGAGAATGTAAAGAGGAACAGAGGTTTTGCCTGGGGTAGCTGGGTGGATGGGGAGGAGAAGAGAGAGATGAGTTTTTCCACCAGTCCTACGTGGTAAAAATGAAGACAGAGTTGTCCCTTTCATTAATGTTTGTGGACTTTGATGAATGTAAACCAGCCATGAGATCATGTCTACAAGGTATTATCACCAAACCTAGAGTACATCCATCAAAATCAGTGGGATCACCTGGACTGCGTTCAATCCCCAAAGTCAGGAAATCTAGACCTGCAACATATCTATTTCCCAGTAGTCTCTCCTGGGATTTCTCTGTGTGGACAGAGCTTGAAAATAACTTTCAGGTTTTTGGTTTTTTTCTTTTCCTTAATGAGGCTTAACTGCCCTTTCAAACAAGTTATATTTTTGTTAGTGTCTTCAAGTCCTAGTCAACTATTTATTAGTTGCTACCCTAACTGCTGTTATGTCAGCTAAAATGAATATAGCAGGAAGGCAGGTGAAATACAGGAGACACATGTCTATCAGCACTGCCAATTAAATATACAGGACCTACTGTCAAAAACCTTGAGCTGAAGCTTGTAATGGTCTATAGAGTTCAACGCAGTGGGTATATGACATGTATAGCACAGCTGTCCAGGTTGAAAATCCCTAGTAATCTAGATGGTGGTTACTCCAAAGAAAGAGGTTTCCTTTTTCTATTTTATTTTCATCAGCGAACCTTGCACTGCATTAAGAGCTGTCATCAGCTCTGCCCCAAGGGCTGGAGGAGATCCAATATACCTTCTGCATAAACACCGTTTTACAAAGCTGTACCCTTGCACTGATGTATAACGTAGACTGGGTAAAAGCTGTGGTTGTGGCCTAAGGGTTTTCCAATCTCCTGTCATCATTCCGCAGAAATACGCGGAGGTTCTGACTAAAAGGATTTTTCTTCAGATCAGAGCTTCTAACTACGTTACATACTAATTGCATTTTTAAAAGTTCTGTTGACATCATTTTCTTCAAAGATATGCTTACTTATTGTATTTACATGTGAAAGCTGCTGCATATAACAACCCTTCTAAATGTCAGTTACTTTTGTTCTCTGGGACTTTTAGGATTTCTTGTTCACAGTCTCTGGTATGCTTTGTCTGGAGTGTTCAGAATACTCTAATTCGAGTTTCTTTCCTCCTCCCTTAGATTTCCCCTAGCAGTTCTGATGCTAAGCTGTTCTCTGCCTTGTTCACCTTTCCTATTTTTACATTCAGTATTGAAGCCAAATACTGTGATATAGTTAGAATATTATTGGATACACAAGAAAAAAAATCAACTCTGCAATTAAAACTTTATCAGAGTCTGTGGCCTTTGCTTACCTGTGTTAGTGCAATTGTTACTCTGTGTAGCATTCCTCTTTATTTCTATAAATGTGATCAAAAGGAAATAAAGGTCCTTATGTCCTTTCTCATTTTGATTTTCCACTTTCTTAAGTGGTAAGAGAATCCCATGCTATCTCTGGGAGAAGGTGGCTATTCATGGGTGACCCCCAGCTGGATCAGTGGCCAAATTTGTAATGAAATTTGACTTTTACTGCAAAGACCAGTGCACTCTGTGGCTACAGCAGATTATCTCTATAATGGAGGTAGACAAGAACCAACTCCTAACCTAATTATAAATGGATAGAATTGCCTTAGAGGATAAATTTTCCCGAACGGGTATTTACTAAGTATACTTTATTATATGTATTATGGGTTTTTTTATATTTATATGGTTCATACTACACGGAGAGACAGCTTTGGAAAACTAGAGTGAGGCTTTATTTGACATGCATCACAATATGGCAGAAAGTGGTATCTGTGGGTTTTGTTCTCACACCTTCCTCTGGCTGCCCCCACCCCAGCTTATGCTTAAGAACATAAGTCTTAAAGTGCTACTCTGATATGAAGGGATTAGAATGTCCAAGTCACAAACGTCTATCTGTCCATTAATGCACTAAAAATAGAAGTCGCTATTTGTAAATAATAATTTTGTGGGAAATTTCAGAAAGAAATTCAGATTAAAGGATATAAATAGTTAAATAATCAATATTTATGTTAATAATCAGCCAGAAGAAAAGACTTAACTCTTGCTATTGACAATATACAACTTCTGATTTTCATAATTCTATAACATTTTAGAAAGCACGCTGTATGTCAAATCAGCCATGAAGTTTATCATACATCTTCTAAAATATCTAGAATATGATGAGTGTCAGTTTTGAAAAAAGCCTTTCCTCAGGATTATTTCTCTCTGTGACCTCAGCCTGTCTCAGCCAAATCGAGTTTCCTCCTGACCTAGACCAGCAGCAGAACCTCTGGCAGCTGCTGCCTTGCTCTGTGTGCTGGTCTCCCAAGACAATTCCTGGTGCTGCAGAGGCAGAGGGAACATCCTTAGAGAAATTCTACAAGGATTAGTGTGGTGGTGTTGTATTCCAGATATATTGTCCTGGGGTAGCATAGACAATAGTCTATATGATACAACATATCTAGTATAGACAATAGTCTGTACTATAGTTTATTACTGTAGACAGTAGTAAATGGATGAACTGTCTCCACATGGAATATGTGGCAGTTATTGAACACTGAAACAGAAGAACTTAACTTTAGAAAGAGACCAAAACAGTGCCTCACCACTGCTCTCAATTAACTAATTCTATATGGAGCTGCAGAACTGACTGATTGTAAATTATGTCGGTCATTCTGGGCAGAATTCCATATTAGGTCTTTGAAGAAGATAATAATTCCAGAAAACCACTGTTGCCACAGTCCTTTTTGGATTTGGAGGCTGGACTTGAAATCCAGAATATTTTAACTTTCTTCCACATGCTTTCTAATACAAAACTAAATCCCCACTTCTGTAAATCATCAGGTGTTTGTGCTTTCTTGAGCCTAAAACATAACTATGTATCTGACCTGATATAGTAGCACTCTTTCAAAATGGAAATTACTGTAACAGCCTGAGAATCGTGTGGGTTCAAAACTTACAATCATAATACACTTTTTCCCAACAATTTTTTTGCAAGAAATTGAAGATATTATTTTCTGGCCATACACTTTTTTTTACTGAGTTATTTTTGAACAAGCTACTTAATTAAATATCAATTCCATGTTCCTCAAGGCTCAGCCTGAGTATTTTCAGGAAATAAAGAACAGCCTATATCACAGCCTACTCATTTCATGTCTTTATCTTCCTCCTTATAAAATAAAGATAATTTTTAGCCTTATTTCAGAAATTTTTTTTTAATGTCTTTCAACCATCTTTATTTATCCATCTAAGATGTTACCAAACAATGTTTGTAAAATATTAGAGGCTGGGTGCTGCAAGTAAAAACATGGTTATCTTACTAGTTAGTACTATAAACTGAAGACTCAGAAAAGCAGTTGCTGTTATCACACTGTCTAAAGACGGAGTATTTCTAAGTGTTTGATCATTGAAGTGTTGAATTTTGGAAACTGAGATTTTTTCAGGGGGAAAAATTGATTTGAATCAATTGTGCTGCAGAAAATCTGGTATGAATAATGGCTGGCCTCTGGAAATAGTGAGAAAAATATTTTCCTACAGTGGTGAAGCCCATGAACAGAGCTAAAGCTAGAGGGAGTAAACAATAACAACTTGACATTTCTTTCTAGGGAAATGGTTTTAAAGCACATTGGTAAAGACATTGGCTGTTTGGAAATGAATGTTTCTTCATTTTTTAACAGTTGTTAAAATTTTGAGAGCAAGTACACAGAAGAAATGTCCATATTTGTGTTTTCAAAAACAATCAAAAAGCATGGCACAGAGAATACACAGGAACTAACGCTGGCAAGTGGGGATTTTAAAATACTATGACAAATACACAAAGTATCCAAAGCAGTAATAGCCTCTTACTGTCTCATAGTTCTGGCATCTGAGACAAAGCTCTTTCAAACACTGCGAGAGCCTCAGTGTAAGAAAATACCTGGCTTCAGTACCCACCATTGAGCAATGTCAAACTTTACTGTTGGGATGGATTAAGTGGTTTATTGTCTTCTCATAACGTTTTTTTACAAGTGGCTGATACTGCAGTCTCTGCACTAAATTCCCTGCTTTCACCTCTTCGTGCCTTCTTACGCAGACAATGCTAATGAAGTGACGCCCTTCCTGCTTTTTCCCCAGCTTCTGCTCCAACACTATTCCCTTTCTTAGCTAAATAGAATGTTACTGTGTGTACTGGAGATTTTCTCCAACTTTCCAAAGTCTTTAAACATAAGCAGAAAGAAACCACAGTTACACACCACACAGTGCGCCGACCACAAATGACCAGTCTCAGGTGCATGATAATGTTTTGATGCATGAGTTGCCAGCTCACTTCTGTAGTCTTACTCTAATGTTAGTGCTAAAGATAATGCTTAAGTGCCTTGATGTTAAAGGCAACACTATGATTTTCTTCTCTGTAACAAGGACCAAATCCCAGAGTCCTCATTTGTGTGAGTCAATGAATCAGTGTGAGGTTAAAGATTATTAATGTTTATTTTTATTCTGTGCCACTTTCCACTCTGTTCTTCTCTACTACACGTAGCTTCATCTCTCTCAAGAGGCTCTGTAACTGGCAGTCAGAGATGTGTATGGAACATTGCTGGAAAAAAACAGCATCTCTAGAAATGCACACCTAACTTAGCAAATACTGTATGAATAACAGTAACAATTTTTAATTAGTGATGAGTATGGACTCCAGTAAACAGATGTAAATCCCTGAAAATAACTTCCTAGATTTTCTTTTCTAATAATTCAGTGGATTTTAGTAGAAAATCCTAAAGTACTTCTAAATTGTTAGTGTATCTAGTCCTTCCCCTCCTCCATGCTGAAGTTTTTCAAGTCCAAGACAAATCTTTTAGGAAATTAAGTTTGTCTTCAAAGTGGTAGAGTGGCTCAAGTGGAAAATCACAGGTTAGAGTGAAAGATTCACAAGCATACTTGTTGCAGTCTTAAAATGCTTCTAGATTACCTTGTAGTCCAGTATTGGGAAGATTCATTTTCTGGTGTTGTACTAATATCACATGTGGAAGGTAGCTACTGCACTTAAAATACAATGACATTAATCCTGATTCATAGACTCCAGCCCTACATTCCATGTCAAAATAAACTTTCTTTGCTTGGAAAAATATATGTTTTTTTAAACAAAAAATTTTTAACTTCATATAAAGCTTTTGATCAGGGAACACCTCTTTGTTCATTTCTTACATTATTTTTTCAAATGAAAAACAGTTCTTTTAAAACCACTGAGTGCTTTCCTATTAAAAGAAAAAATCATTTAGATTAAGAATAAGTATGTTATCATATGTTATTGTATACCTTTTTAGTAATGTTTTTTTACTGGAAAAGATAAGAAAATATTTGGGAATATGCACATCTAATCAAGCATTTTATTTAAGGTACAATATATTTTTAGAAGAAGAGCAAATAGTCATTTGCTTACCTGCAAGGGTAGGAAGTCATTGTAGTGTGAGTGTCTTGTAAGAGAGTAGGGAAATGCCCTTAATTAATGCAGTGTCTTGTGTCATGGATATGTTTGCAGGATTATACACAAAAGCGTAAATATTATGTGTGATTTAGCATATAGAAATAAATTCAATATGAACACTTTGTTTCTCCTGAGCTCACGGACCTTCTTGCTAACACTCTAAGCAACAGACAGGATTTAGGAGCCAGAGAGATTCTACTAATGAATTAGGGAACATCTCACACACTCCCAGATGCATTGGAGTTTTATAGATATGCCCTCTGCAAGACTTCTCATGTCTTTTTTGTATGCTATTCTGCCCACCCACCATCACCTTCTCTTGTGTATCCTGCAGTTTCCTAAGTCGTCACCGTAGGTACCATTTGAGCAACTTAAAGTGTTCTAACCTCTGTATTAGCGTTTTGACTAATGTCGTGTCTCTAGATCTGAGTGCAGAAATAGGATATCTTTTGCTTTTTCACAGTCATAAGACATTTGTATAAAGCTTACCTCTGCTAAGTTCAGCCTTATTCTGACTTGGCTTGACAATTTTTTTCTTTATTTTCCCTATTGAAATCTATGTTTTTCTTTAAGTCCTAAGCTATTTAATCTTCCATTGACTAGTTTGTTTCGCACAGGCAAAAGTGTGCGGTTAAGCCTGTGGTCTTGTTTGGCCAGCTGATATTTAACGCATTTGTATAATACATCTGGTACATTACAGCTATTATTATGAACAAGCATTTACATCAGCTGTAAACTTACAAGGCTTTTTAGATGGGTAAAACATTCTCTGCCTCAAGACACTCGGGGTCTGTACTAGCCAAGACAAATGCTGAGGCTCAGGAGTATCTGGGAAATGCAAAGAGGTTATTAGGATAATTTAAGAGGCACTGAAGGAAAGAAGAGTCCTGTCACTAGTGGCTTAGGATAGGTAAAGAATTCTTAGCAGATGAAGGCATTCCAAGTGTATGAAGCTAATCTGACAAAGCTTAGGTGAAATAATAGAAGAAAACAAAGGGTTCAGAAAAGTGTGAAGAATTAATGGGGCAAATATACAGAAAGCTGTGGCAGAACTGAAAGTAAAACGTTTATGTGATGGGAAAGGCTTACATGGAAAGCTTTGTAGATCAGGAAGGTAGTTTTGAATTTGATGCAACCAGAGCTAGAAATTCAATGGAATCTTCAACAGCTAAGTCATCCCTCTTATGCTCGGGTGCAGAATCTCTGCTGTATACGTACTCCCAAGATAGCTGACATGCAAAGCTAACACACTAAGGTGTAGGCTTTTACTTGAGCCAATCAACATATTTCTGGACCACTGTACAACAGATATAGGCAGACAGGTTGTATCAATTCAAACTATATATACAGTGGAGGAGAAGTGAAGGCAATAGCTTTCTGAAAAAGATATCAATCCTTTCAACAAGATTGTTATACGTGTGCAACAATTACAGTGTGCATATATTCAGCATAAAAGCCAAAGCACTTCATTTATCTGTTTATACTATGTGAGTTAAAACAACAGTCTAACTCTTGAAAGACAGTTGCTTTAACATGAGTGTCTGTACATAGTTATCGTGTTAAGAAATAGAAAAGGAAATAATACAAGTATACCCACATACATCATATAATCTTTGTTGACCAATAGAAAATATCACAATATATAGATAAAATCATTGATTTATTGCTGCTTTGACTACACAGATGAATTGCACACTTACATCTGTTATTGTGATTATCTTCCACTCTGCTTTATCACTTGGCCAGTCCAACCTGTTAGACTAGTTTTGGGATTTATTGGTAAAGTTCTGGCATGTTACCCTTATCTGTTATCACTGTGATCACATCCTATCCCATTCTCAAAGTTTAAAATAATGCCAGACAAACCATTCCTCTTGCGTTTCCTCATGCATCCTTTTTCTAGAAGGAACATTTCCCTTTCTCTTCTAATTTAATTTTATGAATGCAGGCAAGAGAGAGAAAGTTTAAGAGGAAAATTGCTACTGTAGTATCTTGTTCAGCTGCAAGGTGGCATATGTTTTTTATTAAAGGCTCATGAAAAACATCTTACAATGAGTTCACTGTACTAAATTAGAAAAGGACTGTTGTACATATCTGGTTATTCCCTTTTAAGGGTTAATTCTTCTGTTTTAGGAAGAATCTGAATGCTTCTTGATTGAAACATTTTTTAAGAATTTCTGTTTAATTATTACCATAGTAGCTAATAGCATTTTAATAGCATTTGTAAATTGTGGTTGAGACCAAGAGGTAATGCTATAAAATAGTGAAGTTCCTTTACCAGGTTAAATTCTTCTGTCTCTGAAAGACTATTGTTCTGGACTTCTAATACTGCAAATAAAAGCTGCTTAGTGCCTAAACCTGATGGTAATTTAATGATGTCTGCTGGTTCAGTTTGTCCTGAGGGATTTCCAGCATATTAAGAGGTATGAGTATGAAATATCATCACAGAACATTCCACTCTGAATCACCTTCTGTCTTCAGTGCAAATGAACTGATTTAGGAAAGGCTTATATGTTGACTTTGTTTGGATTATATGTTGACTTGCAGGAAAAGTTTTAATAGACTGCAGAGGTTGGTAAAAACACAGCCTTTTTTCATATTTGGATGTATAAAATTCTGACTGACCCTGTAACCACATAAATATTGGTATCATTGCTTATTATCCATTAAATCAATTGGTCTGCATTTCCCTGTCCATGTTTCAAACTGTTCAGCGTACATAGCTTCCAATGTTTACTCTGTCATGAACTCTGAACAGCAAGAACAACATCTATCCAGCTGCTCTAGGCCTGGGACCTGTTATCTCTTCTGAAGCTTTTGTTGACACCTTTTATTTTCATTTTGATGTAACAAATTATGTCCCCCATTTTGCATTTCCTTGAAATGAGGATGACAATTTTTTGAATGTCACGTGCTTTCTCAGCTTATTCAAATTATAATTATAGGAAGAACAGTGTCAATATTGAAGGGTGAGAACAAAAGCTGTTAGTATCTAGTATTAGGATTACACTGCCTGGATGAAATTTACTGTTACACCTTGGTTTTCCAAACTCTGTAATTATCTGTGATGCCACAAACTCTATATCTCACTGCCTAAAAGCTATGTGATACATTTGTGAAAATTATAACTTTAAATGAGGGTAGATTGCTAAACAGACTTAAACAAACAGACCCACATTCACATCCTTTAAAAATCTTTACTTGCTAAAAAGTAATTTTAAAATCTATATTGTTGACTATTTTTTTAAGGCTGTATTTTAAAAGCCCCAGCTGAATCCAACAAGTGATTAAGACACTGCTACATAGGTAATGGACAAAACAGCCTTCCAAAAAGATATCATTTGTGCCTCAGAGTCTAAGCAGGCTGAGTAGAAAAACGTAAGCAACGAGGAGAAACAAGAAATGTTATCTTGCTTTGCGAGTGGGAAGAGAAACATGAACAGGTCTAAGGTAATGATGTAGACAACACTTCACCTCACCACTGAGAGCAGTTTGTGCAACCTTAAATTGCCAGTGCCTGAGCCCTGTATCACTGGGATAGGTTAGCTCATTAGTTCTGCTGCGAGAGATGCTGTAGTACAGGTTTTCTTTACTGGACACAGGAACTGGAATTTGCTGCATTCTAGTTTAAGCTCTGCACTACTCTCTGGTGAGCTGTTTAGGCATGCTCAGAGGCTGTATAAATAAGTCTGTCAAAGATATGAGTCGTCCCCAGCTTCCCCCAATGCTTTCTCCATTGTCAAACACATCTGTTTGATACCCTTCCTGTTGAATTTACCTTTTGTATTTTTCTGCTGATCTTATTATTTGTCATCTATCAGACATGTGCAGACTAGGCTAGGCTAACACAGAATAACAAAAGTCACGGTCTTATTATATTGGAAATCGAATAAAGAAGATATGGTGAGTTTAAAAAGTCTCATTTCAAACCCACAAATATTTTTTCATCTTATCCATCCTTCTGTCTCCACAACTGAATAATCTATTTCCTGTTTATATATCTGTTAGCAAAAGTCGGATGATCTGGCTTGCATTTTGCTTACTAGGCTAATCTCTGTCTGACTTCTTATTGATCTTCCTCTCTTTTAACCTGCTTGCTTGCCTGCCCGCTCCTTTCCCTGAATAGCATTGTTTTCATTTGCTATGCCAATTTGCCTGTATAATGAAAGAGAATATTTGGCTGGTTTTAAACCCAGTTTTGATGTATTGCAAGTAGCTTTTCTACCTTGCTTGTTCAATTCCCTGCGGTTGTGCTAAAGCAATGGAGAATGGGGCTCACCACGGCTGCAGTCAGCTCCCTCTGGGTGGCACTAGGAGACACAGCAAACCCCTCTAATCTGCTGCCTGGGAG
This sequence comes from Clamator glandarius, assembly GCA_033459285.1. Classification (NCBI taxonomy): domain Eukaryota; kingdom Metazoa; phylum Chordata; class Aves; order Cuculiformes; family Cuculidae; genus Clamator; species Clamator glandarius. The sequence continues at coordinate 2,559,695 of JAUNZM010000165.1, read as the reverse complement.
GTGAAGGCTACAGAGCAGTGCAATTCCACTGCAGCCGCATACAGCAGGCAGTGCAAACTCCAGGCAGGCAAGCACTGACCTCTCTCTGCCTAACCACAGAGAACTGGTGAGCAGCTACAGAACACCAGTTAAAAATGTTCTGGAAATAGCGATAACCGCTTGATGCAGCAGCAGGCATTTGCACAGCTGCATTATTATTTTTATTGTAAGGTAACGTTCTAATTTCCTTTTCTGTCTGTTTTATGTAACACTCCTATTTTATGGTTAAATTTGACTCTTCTATTGTATTCACATAATGCCTTTCTCTTTTAACAGTTCATCTATTGTGAACTTCCTTCTTGAGAAAATCAGATTTCAGGCAGGAAAAGAGGGAAAGAAATTCTCTTCAAAATGACAATGCGAATAAGCCAGGGAGGGATGTCAGCTCAAAAAAACCCAAACCTGACACATTCTTTGCTCTTCATATTCTACAGTCTTCCTTAACTTAAAATCACAGACTGGATTCTGCTGTAAGGAGATTATGGGCTCTTGCTGGTTTCGGTTTGGTTTTTTTTTTGTTTTAATTTGGTTGATATTGTAGCACATTTTTCTAACAGTAGCCAATCAACTGAAATAGCGAACAGGTATTTTAAAGCATAATATTTTATGTCTTTTTATCCCTGTTCTTTTTGCTGCTTCTATAAGGAAAGCACATATCAGTTTTGATCTTGCTTTCCCCTCAGTGAAATCAGGCGATACAGGGCTGGGTACTGAGGTTTACAGGGCCAGGCTGGTACTGTGTTATCTCTTCGTGTGCCACTGAAGGGAAAGCATGTTGAGTATTACGTGCATAGGCTGGGTGGGGTAGTGATGATTGGGGCAGGAACTGTAAAAACATGAACATGGCTCACTAGTTGACCAGTTGCCCATGCAGCTATTGAGAGGATGTTGAGAAAATTCCCTTAACAATCTTGTTAAACCCACTTTGATTGTAAAGGATGACTATTGCATTTTACCTCCCTGAGGCCTTAATATGCTGAAGCAAGCAAGCTGTGCAGCTTGACATGAGGATATAGACTCCTAAAACTAAATCATATATGATTTTTCACGCTGGCAGATGCTAACTTTCTGATAAACAGTTTTGTGCATAGTGTTCTGCCTTTTCTGACCTAATTAGACCATAATTTTTCACTTCCCATCTCAATATGTAAAATAATATACAGCAATACCATATGTTGTCCTTAAAGGCAAAATAGTTTCTGCTCAGGAAGAAGCATTATTCAGAGTATGACTTAAGACTGGAAGAAGGTTTGGCTAATGGCACATTTTCACTGTGGCCTTAGATAACTGTTTAGGATCAGACTTAAAAACATTTGGAGATATATAACTGAGTTTTCAAAACCGCTCTCGTAACTTCTATGGAAACCCTATCTTTATCAGTTTGTATGTATGGTCACACATGCCTCAGAGAACGCTGAAATAAAGAGAAGTCCAGGTTTTCTATTTCTGCAAGATAAGACTTAATCATTTGCTGTGTCTGCTGTATTGTCCATGCCTGAGTTGTACATGACTGTAATAATATTTACTTCTTTAAAGAGACATTGTGTTCTGTGTTACACATTTCCTTGCTATGCCACAGTTTCACTACCAGAAATCTATTTCTGTCCCTTTCAGCAAATCTGAACTTTTTAGAGGTAATCCTACCTGTGATTTCATGCCTGCATACCAGACACACATATATAAAGTAAAAAATACTTTTGGTCAAATAATAGTGTACGTTGTTTATCTTACTGCTGCAATATGCCAGCTTTTACTAGCCTGGAATCTCTCAATTTGCAAGACAAGGCCTATTTTTCCAGGTGACCTGCAGATTCATTTCAGTATGGCTTTTATATGAAAGTGTCTGCACTATGAATTATACCTAATTACATTTTTAAATTACTCTTATCTTTTCTTTGATGTACATTTTTCTGCATCCTGCTCCTTCTGGGGGCAAATGATTTATGTTCTGATAAGTTTAGAAATGGATGAGACGGAGGTGGAGTGCAATCTGTTGTTGTATGTTTATATAGCACATGATGTATTTGGACTGTGGCTCCTAAAGGTTCTTCAGCATCTATGTTCGGCATTTATCAATCCCTTTACATTCTTTTTTAAATTTTGCTACTATAGTGAGCATAAGGGGAACTTCAGATAACTCTCACCATAAAAGTCAACAGAAAATCTCCCAGGAAGTCTGAGACCATTCAGCTGATATTCATTTTAGACAAATCACTTGGGGAAATATTAGTACTAGCTTTGAATGTAAAAGGATAGGTTCTGAGGTGGCTATTAACACTAAAGAGGGGACCCTGAGTTTTTCATAAGCAGTTCTATGAAAATATTAGCTCAGCTCTTTTTTTTTCTTTTTAATTAAGAAATTTTTGTTGTAGTCATATTTTGTATGGTTTATAGAGTTATTGTTTTCATCTCCAAAAATATATATATAAAAGCTTGGACAGAGAAGTAAAAAAGGATTATAAGACCTGTCAACTTTATGGAATGGCATCTGTGTGAGGGAAAATTAAGTAGGATTTCTGAAACTAAAAATAAACAGATGTTGCAATTGAAACTATATTTAAGTATTAGCTAGGAATATGAGATATATTGCAATGACAGCAATGTTTAGAAGACTGACAAATCAGAATTGCTACCAGTAGCTCTCTATCTGACCTCAGTATTAAGCATTTGAGGGAGATTCAGCAGGAATCTGACCAGGGTCCAAAATTTTCCTTTGAAGGTGCAGCAAGGAAGGACTTTTAAAACTACAGACAATGCCCAAGGCTTGAGAAAGTAACAAAATGTTTTAGAAAAAAAAATGATGGTGAATGTGGAGTTACAGGCTTAGCAATAGTCAACCGCAGAACTATGAAATTTGTTAGGACTGACTGGGTAATTCTTCTAAAGACAAAGGTCTGATAATGTGTCAGCCATGATTTCTCACTGAGAAAAAGACCACCAATATCATTCTGAGATGCATAAACAAATGTGTTATTAGTAAAATGTTAAATGATGCAGCTGTTTAACCCCTGTAAATTCTGTTAGGAAAACTGTGGTGAATCTACACTCATCATAAAGTAAACCAACTGCAGAAGTACTGGAGAAACCAACAAAAACAATTAAAGTTACAGAAAACTGGACTTGTAAGTAAAAGCTGCAGAAAGTCATGTGGGAAGACAGAACTATCAAGTATACAAAAAGCATTTAGGAAATAAATAATTTTCCACATTTTAAACAAATTTAAATGCCCTTATTATGCAAGTTAGTTTGCTATAGGACAGTAGATCTCTGTTTTAAAAAAAAAGTTTAATGAATTAGGAGACCTTCATCACCACTTCCGATATTGTTATCTTTGATAGAGCTGAACCACTCTTAGGAGCTGCAGGAAGGGATAAAGCCAGAGTAGAGCTAAAATGTTACTGATCAAACTTCATTCATTGGCTGTTTTCCATGAAAGAGTGTAATCTTTCCTGTCAAGGCTTTGCCTGCTGATACCCAGTTTCATGGTTTCAGTTGCCTGCACTGGTGATTGGTGTCAAAGCCTAGTTTTTCCTGCTTTTGCAATAGCCGTCACCAGCTTTGGAAGCAGGCAAGCAACAGGGTGAGCAAGTCCCTGCAAGGCCCATCCAAGCCACTGAGGCATGGACTGCCTCCACCTGCTGGGAAGAGCCTATTTCAGCAGGAGGAAATGGAGTTTTCCCTGTGTTGACAGTGTTCAGCCTAGCTTTGGGAAGGACCCTTCGTTCATGGTTCCATCATTCACGTCAGCAGCGGTTAATAGCTCATGTTTGGTCATACAGGATATGGCAGAGAAAATAGAGGCCCTTAATTTTCCAAGCTGGCAGATTTTTTGATCAGCTGTGATCTGGCTTAGTGTTAGTTCACAATACAGAGGCTGTCACTGTCATGCCAAGAGTGATCAATGATCTCCTGTGGGTTATCAATTGTGGTCATTGTTCTGTCTTGATGATAGCTGATTTGTCATCATCTTGGGATTGTACAGACCACAAGGTCTGCTATTGTGTCAGATTTTCAATAATTCCACATATCTGACGTTAGTACCCTGTTATGATGTTCCAGCGCTATACCATGTTGTTAGGATAACAACATGTCAGCTGTCACACTGTAAATCTCTTCAGAATTTCTGCTTCTGACATGTTTGTTTTCATATTAGGAGTTCACATGCCTTGGTGAATGCTAAAATAGTAAGAAGAAGAGAGGAATGATTTTCACTAAGTCCAAGTCCAGGTTTTTGACTTCTGCAAGATAACACTAATCATTTGCTGTGTCTGCTGTTTATTGTCTAGAACTCTAGATGACTGTGGCAATATTAGCTGCTTTTAAAAGGCAATGTCTTCTGTGTCATGCAGATACTTGCTATGCCACAGCTTCACTACTAGAACTTTATTTCTGCTTCTTTCAGCAAACCTGGACTTTTTAAATTTAACCCTACCTGTGTTTTCATGTCTGCATACTAAGTACACGTATATATCAGGTGATAAATGCTTCTGGCCAACTAATAGCATACTTCATTTAACTTACTGTTGCAACATGCCAACTCTTGCTAGCCTGGAATCTCTCAATTTGCAAGATCAAGCATATTTTTCAGGTGACCTGCAGAGTCATTTTAGTGCAGCTTTGGTACGAAAACGTTTTGCACAATGAATTGCATCAAAGGCAAGGATGGAACCATGAGATGGTGAGGCCAAGTTATTTCAATTCTTTACCTTCTTTGTAGTTTTCATATATTGAAGGCAGGATTACAGTTAAAATAGTGACAGCAGCTTGATACTGGAAAGCTGGAGAATATTCTTGTTTAAGTGAGGTACGGAGCTTTCTGTGAAGTTGATGCTCAATGCACTGGAACCGAGGCATAGTACGTACTTGGAATGTAGGTGCTTGTCTTCAGTTAGGTGAAAGAGAGCATCCTGTCCGTTTTCAAGGCTATAGACTTCAGTATTTCAGATGAGTGGCCAAATATTGTTATCATTTATTTCTCTTGAAATTGCTAACACTCCATTTAGAATTCCATATCCACTTATCCTCAGGAATGAATTGAGGTTTATGCACAAGACTGGATCATGTTGTATCCGAACAAAGGATCACTACTCAGAAAACAAGCTACAACACCATCTTATCTGTCAAGGAATGAGTCAAGTACAATAAGAAGCTTCTTTTGAGGCAGCAAGGGAATTGAATCCCTTCTGCTACTATGTTGTTTTTGTGGATGGTTAGTATACAGCTTTGATAACAGAACTTATTTGTGGCACAGAATTTATTACTGTATAGGAAAGCCTGTGTCTCATCTACCTTATGGCAATTTGCAACACACAGATTATTTAAGGTGCTGCTCTTGTTTGGAGCTCTTATGTCAAAAACATGTGGTAAAAAAGGGAGGTGAAAGGAAGAAAACAGTTTTTTTAGTATAGGTAGTACTGAACATGGACAGAGGTGCTATTAAAAAATTACCAAAGCTAGGCTCTTAAATCCATATTTAGGCAGTCAACAAAGATATTTTTCTTCCCCTGAAGTGCCGAATACCAGGCAATTTCCACTAAAGCTGCACAAAATTACCAGGACCCCTTTAGCCCTGTGCTCAACGCAAGGTCAGGTGCCTTGTCAGCAGTGCAAGTGAGCATGGAACTGGCTCGCTTCAGTCAAGGCTGAATCAGGTGAAACTGATAACCCTATAACCCTTTCTGGTTTATTCATCTGTAGTTGCTTGCATACATTTAGTTTTCATTTTCCTCTCTTAATATGCTGGACTGGTGCAAGTCTTAGTCAAAAATTCTCAAAAACACACCAGAGGAAAAGCAAGCAAGATGTGTAAATACATGAGAAAAAAATGAGTAAGGAAAACTGAGAGAATAAATCTTCTTTCAATGAAATCAGAATATGAAAGGATTTTTCACTAGGAATCTAATGAAGAAGATGAGCTGAGATAGCCGACTGTTATGTGGGCGAGTTAGTGCTTATTGTGATAAATGTTGTTTATGTACACACCAGCAGGAAGTAAACTGAGATTGCTTTTTCTTCACTTAAATCCTAGGAGTGAAGCATCTGAGCAATTCCCGATTTTAATGTATTGAGATTAATAGGGTTAATTTTTCTTTTAAAAAAGACAAAACACCCCCCACCTCAAAGTTCACGAAGCCAGAAAAGAAGGAATAGAGATCCAGAATCTATCTAAGTGTTGAAATGAGCTCTTTGGCAGTAGCTAGCAGTGAACTATTTCATCCAATCATACACCAGCAGTAAATTTTATGTGGTTGTGAACTAACATGGAGAAATTATAAATTATCTACACAATGATAAGATTATTAGCAGTTTAACCAGATTAAATTAACATGGTTTTCCTTTTTCTATATACATTAAAAGTGTGAGGAGCTTAAATTATTATGTCATTATAGTTTTTTTCAAGAGGAAATATGTAGTATTCTAATGAATCATTTTAAAACTGGCATTGAATTTCAGTTTTTAATAATAAAAATTAAAAAAATCTTAAACTGGTTTTAACATGTTTACCTAGATATTCCTGGAGAATCTCTTTGTCTTTCTTCATTATTGTTGCCTTCATATTTCTTTCCTAGTTCTCTACAGTGAGAGAGTTAAGAAGGTCATTCTGACCAAATGGCCGTAATAGCTCATATTTGTATTTGGCAGTTCTTCGAAGTGGCTGTTTGATCTTAGCTGTGTAGTACAGATATATTTCCATTTAGAATAAACTGCGGTTAGCTGCGTGGTTGTTTGACATAAATCTGAGTGCATTTAGACTTCTGATAAAAGTGTCCAATAAACTTTTGGCTCTATCATAAAAATGAACTGGAGTGCTGTTCTTTCCAATTGTCTTCTTTGGGGACCAGTATTACCAAATAAGAGTTCCAGGGCTCAATATAACAACTGGAAGTCATATCTGTACATTGCTGTAGGTAGCTGTGCCTTTCTGTCCCTTATTTGATGAAATGTTACTATTAGATAAAAGTAAGACATGCTTTTTAAAGAACGCAACAAGACTTTATTTCCAGTGGTTATAAGGCATAGCCTAATCCTTGCTGATGAACAGTATATGCTGTCTATATAGAGAGTATATGCTTCCTGTGCAGAGTTTTTAATAGACGTTTGCATTTACATTTATTACCTGAAGGCAAAATGGTAGTTATGGAAAAAAAAATTATCAAAGATCAAATCAAACTTATCTTTCAGTATTGAAAAACTAGTGTATAGTCTCTTTGAAAAATAATGTGTTTCAGATGTGTTATTTGCCAGAAGAGATGTTAGACAAATACGTGTGCCACTGTCACAGATGCAAAATGATTATAAAATTCCATGGATTTGATGAAGACTTTTAATCATATTGTCTTTTGCAGAAATAATGACATGCAAAGAATATACTCAGAGAGCTATAGGCTGTTATTTGTTCAGAAGTATTTGTCTTTGTAGAATTATTTATTTATGGAGTATTGCTATATTTTATGAATTTATATGTTATATCTACAAAAACAGATCATATATTTGCCTGGTATTTAATGAACATTCTGAGATTTGAGCATAAAATTTAGAATACCGTGCACTTCTATGTCTAAAAGTTAGATTAGTGGGTTAGGAAAAGCAAAGTTTTTGGAACTCTTGGATTCAGTAAGAATAATAAGCCAAAGTCTAAATAAAGTTTTGACCAGCTTTTGTTCATTCATATTTGGACAGTAGTACTGAAAAGCACAAACAATTTCAAGCATGCTCTTTTCCATAGAACTCCTTCGCTTTTCCCCCCCAAGTCTGAGTGCTAGCTTTGTCAATACTGTCCTGATACATAATTTGAATTATTCAGAATAGGCGTTTGGAGGTTTGGATTCATATGAAGGATGGTAAAAGATTATCTGCAATACTAGAATGCTGTTCGGCAGAAAGGTTACAACTATGACTTGATTCCTTGGTTTGGATTCAGGTTGTTTTTGCTTTAGCCTGAGATTATATTGATTTCTAAGGACTTTTTTCCTTCTTGTAGTTGTGCACACTGAATTATCTGAACAAATAATTTTGTTCCTGACAGTGCTGTGCTGTTGGGAACTCACTTGCTAGTAAAGCATACAATAAAGCTGCCTTCTAGCATGGTCTTGTGAACTTCCATAAAAAGATAAAAATCTACTCTTCGGTCTGTCTTTTGACACACAAGCATACGGTAAACCAGTCTGTCCTGGAAAATACAACTAAATCTTTTTTTAATGTTTATTCTCTATAAAGGCTTTTTACATGCTGCTGGTAGAAACCAGAGTATATAACAGAAGAGAATTAAAAAAACCAAATAAAATAAAAAGAAAATAAGAAAAGCAAAGATAGACTGGAATTACATCTGAATAAATAATGCAAATGAAGATATCTCCAACAGGGCATATTGTCTTATTGCTGCTTCCTCTCTTTTATTTATTTTTTTTTTTGGTCAGGCTGATATTGTATTGATTGCCGCATTACTCTGAGCTTTTTGGTTTTTAATTTCTTCCAAAACCTCGTACAAGGAACTCGTACACCTATTGCTTTATTTAGGTAGGTTCAGCCTGCTAAGAGCTCGTGTACTTCCTTTAGAAGAGCAGAATCTATATGCGGTCATTTTTAGAAATTGCAATTGTTAAAACAATTTTAAACTTGAATCTCTAAAATGCTTGTGGATGATGCCCATGTGGTATTAAGAAGGCTCATTAATCAGTTATTCTAATAACCTGAAGGTGGCTGAGTAAATTTCTAGCTAATGTGTTTTGTAACTACTACTATGATTACACATTTCACTGAGTTGTTATAAAATGATTTGTTCCCCTGACATATTCTTTTAAGTGAGAAGTGGTAGCTCAGCTGATCTTATCAAGAGGGGAAGGTTAAATTAATGACTGATTCAGTCATTCACCATGCAATAGCAGTGAACTAATTCCTTAAGGAAATGAAACATCATCTGGAGTACTTTAATGTGTAAATCTCATTTTAAACATGCATAGGTCCTCATCTGTTTGCATAATAACACATTAAGGTTGAAATTTAAAAAACATGTATCCTCAGAAATGGCTAACTGTGCTAAATGGCAGGACCTTCACTCTGTCCCAGCTCTGTAGTAAAAATTAAAACCACTTACAGGTTACTAAACTTGGTTTTAATGAGGAGAGACTCCATTTGGAATAGACATTTGCTGTGTCATTAATGTACAAAAGGGCTATGGTATTTTTAATGAATTTATAGTGTTAGCATTTCAGTGTTTCAGAAGGTTTCAGTTATAGGCCCAGGATTTATTACTATGATTTTACATGCATAGTGCTGGAGAATAGTTCTCACCTGCTTCCATAATAAATGTAGTAAGAGTGCTTTCCACACAGAAAATATTTTTCGAATCTGTTCAAATATTTGAATAAATGTATGCTGTTTCAAACAATGCAATAAGATCAAATAGTAGGGCAGGAGGTCTTGAAGGTATTTCTTACGCTTCCTTAAATGATACTGGTGACTAACTAGGTCATCCTTCTTTTGAATCGATTTTAAACCAATGCTTCGTAAAATTACTAGTGGGAAGTTAGTGTGGGAAGCGCTCTTTCAGATGAGACCATATGTGGCCATGAAACTTTCCCCCATTCTCTCTTAGAGAGTAAGATTCAGAGGTTTGGATTTTTGTTTTGCCTTGGTTCATTTCATTCCGCCTACTGCATCTAAAAATGTTTCCTGTAATTTCAATTATGGTAGTCATTCCTTTATTTAAAAAAAATGAACAAAACTAGTCTTGATTAGTATTTCATCATGTAAGATCAATTGAATTGTATCCTTAATAGGTTTGCAGTACTGTAAAATGGAACTGGAATCCATAATTCAATCTATAAAATTATTTCTTTAATAATAGCAAGATATGCTGGGTTTTATTATTCTTATTAAATACATGCAGGCCATGCGATAGCCTTTTTTATATTTTAAATGATGGCAGGCTATGTAATGATATCATTGTCTTGTTCTTTCCACCAAGGCTCATTGCTTTGAATGGATAGAAAGATGTTTCTAGCTGTGTAATTTATAATTCATTGTGTGAAAGATAACAAAAAACCATGCTGATTATCTAATATTTTCTCTTTTTTTTGTTGGATCAAATATGCATATATCATTCTTCTAAGGCATCTGAGTAAATAAAAACGCTGTGTGTAAGGGCACACTTACCTGGTGAAAATTCAGCTATTCTGCATAGCAGTTGAGTCTGTTCAACGCCATCTGGCAGCTGCAAGGAGGGACAAAAACCAGCCAGATATGTCGGGAGGTAACTTTCCTGTTATTTCACTAACGCTATCCAGTAAGTCATAGCTGAAATATTTGTCACGGTTTATTTATTTGACAACATGAAGAATGTAAGCAATTTCTTTCAGAATGTTGCTGTTGACATAGATCCTTGATTTGATAGCAGCATCACGAAAGTGAGCAAATATGTCAGCCTTCTTACTGAAGTGATTCATATTATTGTTGTGATTAAAGAAAAGGTGCTACGAAGATGAGGCCTTTGGTATGGTTTGTACAGTCTAAATATAGACACTGAAAAAGCAAGCAATGAGGTTTATGAAAAAGATTTGGAAGAAGCACTAAAGTATTCAGAAAACGTGAAATTTTTTAGGTATATTTTAGGATCAGATGTTGTTGGTTTTATGCTGCTCCATCTGCTTCCATATTAGAAGAACTGAAATGAGACAGAGGGGGAAAAAACCTATTTTAAATATTTATTGATATGTTCAATTGTTATGTTCATGTCTGTTTGTAAACTGACTAATTTCTATGAATATTTCTGTACTCCAGTTACGCGAGTTAATGAGTCTGTAGGTAACCATTTTGAATGAAAACTTATGAATATATGAAACTTTGAAAAATAATTTAAAAAACCCAAGCAAACATTGATCATATGCTATATAAAGGTGAGGAAAAGTAATTTTTCTTCACTTCAGGTTCCTTGCACAGACCTGTTCATTTAGTCCAGTAGCTTGAGGTGATGGGATGTGAAGGAAATTGAGATACTGCGACAGAGAGTGAAGGCGACATGGGAAAATATTTGGAGAACAATTTGCTTGTGGGTCAGAGTCTGATTTTCAAACTCAGTAGAACAGCTAGGTTGTCCACCCCTGTATGTGTTACCACAAGCAAAAACCTGTACGCAAACAGGTAAAGTGGGTGGGAACAGACGCATACACTGTGATTATTTGAAACACTGAAGATTCACCCTCTGTCAATAAGTCAATGTGTCAGCATAGCAGGTACCTTTCAGTAGTTCTATGCTGAAAAACATCAGTGTGAACCAGCATTGGACATTCCCACTTAAGTTCAGTATAAAATTATGGTTGCATTCTATCTATTTCACTTTAATTCAGAACCCAGTGAATCAAAAGATACTGCTGTAAGGTATAAAGCCTTTCTGTGGCTGATAAAGCACTGAGCCATAGATTCATTTAAACATAGCATCTCTTGACACATATGGAATCCTACAGGATTACACCAGAGAACAGTTTCATGGACAATAATATTATTTTTCTGGTGCAAGCTTCTAGAGTAAGAGAATTTGGATCACTGTCCAAAATCTTATCTAGATATTTTCTTTTATTCTTTGTTTTACCTTTAAAAAAGAAAGTAATTCTATGATAACTTGATTATTTTAAGAATGTCTTTATCAATGTGGTTTAAATCAATTCCACTATCAGATCACTGAAATGTTTGTGTATTTGCCTAGTGATAGTTAGATATTAGAAGTCAAATGATACTGAATCTAAATTGTGAAGTTTGCAACATTGTTCAGCAAGGAGGAAAGAAGGAAGAAAATAGAAGCAGCATGTCAGGATACGTTACAGCTTTGAATTGTATACCCTTCTTTGCCTAATGTGGGCTTTTTATGCAACTCTAATTGGAATGAAATGTTTATAACAAATATTTAATCAGGACTCGGTGATTAAATAGGCAAATTTAATTTTGCTGTCGTTATTTTTTCCTAGGTAATCAATGCAGATGTGATTTAACAACAAAGTCTAATTGAGTACTTTCATTTTGTGAAAAGAAAATTAAAAGGAGAAAATTCACTTTTTAAATTAGAAGTAATGATAGAGGCACAGGACAATTCCTGGGGATTAATGACTATCTGTGAAAGCTGAAGGCTTAAGGCTTAGCTGTGGGCTGTTAACCTCAGGTGGTCATTAATTCTTCAAGTAATGCTCCATGCCCTGATCATCATTACAACCAAACAGTGATGGAGTAGCAAGTTTCAGCAATTAAACTATCAGCAGTATTTTTAAATGAATATTTTTCTCTCCCACTTGGATATCCTGACACAATGCAAAGAATTAATCAAACCATTGATAGTATCCAGTCAAACCCTTGGTGTTTTTCTTAATTTGTACTGTCTATCACTGAGGACATGCCACAATATGTGACTGCATTTGCTGAGCCACACGCTGTCCCGGTAGCTGTGCCCCGCATGCATTAAATATGCAGTTGGATGTATATGCCTCAAGAGAGCCTAAACATCTACACAAATTCTTGTTCTCTCTCTCAATAATCATGCAGGACCCACTGGCTTGACTGGCATCAAAATTACAGTGTAATTTACCAGTTTCTTCAGCTTTCAGCAGTTAAAGATGTAGCTAAACCTTACTTTGCTAGGTTTGTTGAGGCCATTGTATGGCCTCATTAGTCAAAGAAGCAAGATGGAATCTCCTACTAGCTAAAGCCAGAATTTATTAAAAACAGCATAATACCTTGTACCAACTTATCATTGGTTTGTTATGACTTTTGTGATATGGCTTCACACAGGGAATTCTAGCGATCTGTACCTAAAGCTTTACTCAGTTCTGTGAAAAGTCAAAAGATCTGATGCTATAGCTTTCAGTTTGAGATCTACATGATTATCTGATACCACCACGTTAGGCTACATTTTCCTCTACCTCAGTATTTATTCATTCTGTATACTTGGTTCACATACAGAGAGTCTACAAATACTCCCAAGTCTTGGCAAAACGTGCAGTCTTCTCTCAAGTCAGTCAGGCAGTAAGTGGTTTGGAAACAACTGTTGAAATGCTTCAAAATATTTGTTCTACCGCTGAAACATTTCAGCCTATGAGTCAAAGACAGATTAACAGACAAAAGCAGCTAATCCAAAAATCAGCAGTTTATGCCTGACTGGAGCAAACAGACTAATGAAGCATATAGAGTTAGATGGGTCTCAATGAGATGTTACTGGCACATCTGCAGAGAGGTGAGCAAGCCAGTCACAGCAAGCCACTTTCTAGAGCAACTTCAGGTGAGAAAAGGGCCAAAGATTGCTGGAAGTATATCCTAGAGAAATCTTTATCATAGTGTCATTGTGGGCCTAGATAGCACATATAACATATCTAGTACATCAAAAGATTTTGGTGTCGTCTGGTGGTTTAAAGTGCAGTATGTATGAGAATGTATGGCCTGCAAAATAGGCACATGGAAGTTAAATGTGCTGTGCTTCCTCTTTTACGTAACTTTGAGTTTTAACTTACTAGTTTCATTGACATTAATGCAAATGCATGTATAATAGAACAAATTCTTTTCAAATTAATGTAAAACAACAAAAACTCTAGGGCGGCTTTGAGTATTTAAGTTGATTATGATAGTTAAGTGTTGACAGGATAATGCATTCACCAATTATTCCTCTGAATAATAGATCTTTTGTTGCAGTTGTCTGCTTGTCAAAATAACACAGTCTATTTTACAGTAGTCTCTACTGGAACATACATTTGTGGTTGTGAACTCCCATAGCTGCTCCAAGGAAGAATAAATTGTACGCTTGCACATTTTGCTGGTACATCAGCATTTTCGTAAACCACTTCACATACAGCATAATCATTATTGGCAGCAAACTTAAAAGTTATGGCTGCTACTATCCCCCTTGCCTACATGGTTTTCTTGTTCCATTCAGTCATTATATTGGGAAGCAAGAATTTTTTAGAAAAGTTTCTTCCTGAACTAGTGTTTAATAGAATTCTTCTCCTGATGATATTTCAGCATAGTCATTAGTGGGAAAATTACTGCAGAACTTTAGATATTACTATGGAGAACCCAGTATATTGGACTTGTAGGGAAGAGGAAGCACTCCATGTGTGGGAATCTGTGACAATAAAGGTGTGGTCTAGAATGAAAAATAAGCCTAAATCTATTCTCAACCACATATTTCACAGATATTTTTAAAAAATTGTTATCTTACACCCCTCATTAGGTCTTGTTCATATGAGAAGCATAGCATGGGCAGCAGGCCTGAATGTAATTTATTTAATCCCTCTGCCAGAAATTGTGATATCCAATACCTCATTTCTCTGTTGGAGTTCAAGTAAAGTACTGACACTGTTGCCTAAAAAAGTAGGCAACTTCCAAGTAGCCCTTTGGATGGTGTGTGAGCAGAAGAATGGCTTTCAGATCACTTGTGATTTTGAAAGATTAGAGCATTAGTTTGCACCCGTGATGGGCACCAGGATAGTTGCTGGCTAAGTGTTTGAAAATCATTGTAAAATACCAAAATATATCAGATGAGTCTATGACATGAAAACAATAAATGTTTTAAAATGCAGTTCCTTACTGTTGAACCTCGAATGCTTGAATTTCTCAAGGGGTCCTCTTTTTACTGTTTGTAAATGAAAGCTTATTTACCCACACATATTTCAATCACCAAGAGCTTTTATTTGTATATTTTGAAATATTTGCTAGATTGATCTCTCTGAGGCAATATGTTGTTTTTCTAGACCAACATGTTTGGTAGCCTATCCAAGCAGAGGACTTGATACACTTGATACACTTAATACACTATCAGGGAGGAAGTGAGGGTGGTATCAAGAGATCTGGGGTTTTCAGCTCTTTCAAAATCCATAGTTTCAAGAAGTACCAATGGCTATCCTACAAAAACGAAGTTGTGTAAGGGTGAATAAATAAGTCTTCACTGCCTTCCTTCTCTTTCATTCCCTGAACTTTTGAAAAATTATCTTGGTCATCTGAGCTCATGCCAAGTGACACAGTGAAGACTAGTTTAGATGTTGCTGTCAGTCCTTAGACTTTCAATAAAATACGTTAGCATTGTAGCCTGTTATTTCTGCTTATATGCTTAATACTCTGCTGTTCATTCCAAATGTTCAGTAGGTTTTAATAGCAGTTTAGATTTGTCCATTGGTGCTTCCAATAAGACCTAGTTTTATGGTTGTGATTAGAGTCAAAATGCTTATATCTCTGTAGATAACCTGCGTCATTCAGGCTTAGGCTTATATAAAAATGCCAGACTTCATGGTTTTGGAATAGTTTCTCTGAGGAAAATAAACTTTGTAACATCAAAATTTTTTTTCTGTTCAAATCCATGTTTTAAGCCAACTTTGAAATTTATTATTACGTTTTTTTCCCTAAAAACAGGGGAACTCCACATTCTATGTATAATCAAATATATTCTACATTTTGCATTATAATTTAAAATTAATTGAAAGCCTTTACAATAATTTTTCAGTTTTGTAACTTCACCAAATATATTATATAAAATAGAGTTCATTTTCACTATTACAAAAAGAAAGAGAAAGAATTGCTGTCTGTGGTCTTTATCCCTCGGTATTATTTAAAAGGGGTGCTTAATTTCTAAAAATGTCCACGAGGCTTCTGGTACTATAAATGATCTTTATTACATTAACTGACCCAAATCCACCAGGAAGCACATCCAGGTTAATAGTTGGAGGAAGGCCCTTAATGTGATAAGTATGATTTTCTCACCTTAAGAGTACATAGTAAAACTTTTTGTAAGACTGGCTTTACTTTTATATCCACAAGTTTGTCACTTTTCATAGCCGTCATTCAAGAAAAAAAACCCTTTATTGGTTTGTTCTTATCTGTAATCTGGATTCAAAGTCTGCCAGAGCAAGAGAAAGTCTGTTATTACATTAAATGAGCTGGGCTGGGCTGCATCGCTGCAGACATTCAGCAGCTTCTGAGGATTTTTGTGTCGGACTTCATTCATGAACAGAAACTGGCAGTAGTTCGCTGGGTGCAGGCGAGGGCAGGCATAAAAAATACGGTAGAAATGAGGAGCTGTCAAACACACATTACATCAGCTAAAGTATCCAGCTGGACGCCACTGCAGGTATATAGATATGGGTTTGATATCGTCACCTTGGGGTAACAGTAAAGGTGGCACGGACACCTGCAGGAGATGTCTGTGGATCCTCTTACAGTATGAGGGGCCAATTTGTGTGGCTGTGACTACTATCACCACCCAGGTAAAAAGTAGCTTCACTTTGTCATCACAAACTTTTCAACAGTGAAAAACTGGAAAAGAAGGATTCCAAAGATTCGTTTGCTGAAAACATAGAAGATCAGGCAATAAATCCCAGAAAGATTTGATGAAATAATCTCCTTCAAATGCGGAATTTAACTTAAACATGGGAGTAACACTGTGTGGCCTCCCACCTAACACACTGACATATCACTTTCATTTTCTATGCATTACTTCATTTCTAAAATAATTGGTATTGGCTGTCCTAATTAAATTTATTAACTAAGTTGAGCAGAGTTTATTTTACAAAAATTAATGTCAATTTTGGGGTTTACTTCTTTTATTATTCTATTAAAGAATAAAGTTCAGGTGTGGAAAGGAGAAGGCAAACGGATTCAAATGCGCTGAGTGCCTCAGTGTTTCCCGATGCAGCTGGCAGAGATGTATTAACTTCAACTTCTTTTGACTCAACAAAAAAGTGAGTTGCATAGCCAACGAATATATTTTTGTCCAAGAATCATCAGTCAAAATTCATGGATGCCAGTCCATAAGATTAGAATATGACTTTAAGCTATTGTTTGTGATAGTAAGACTGAAGAGTATTTTCCATCTCAGATAGTGGATCCAAACAGGAGTGATAACAAAGTAGTGTGGATGACATTATCTGAGTTCAGTTTATAGTGTTGTGTAGATAGGTGAAGTATAAGGCCATGACTTCATGACTTGTTATCTCTTATGGTGTTTCAAGTAACAATACGTGAGCCTAAATTTCTCTCCGTTATGCACTGGGAAAGAAATGACAAGATATTTAGTGTTCAGAAACAGAAAAAGTAGTTCCCAACATTATGTTTCTCTTCTCTGAGGCAGCTCTGCCTCCTCCATTTCCTTTTTTATTCTGTACAAGAATACTTCTGTGCCCCATGCAAAAGAATTCCTTAACATTTGAAAGTAAAAACTAATATTGAATTCCATGTAATCATAGAAGGTAAAAATTAAAGCTTTTGCCTATAATATTTTATTACCATCTTTAGTTTAGTCATTGCAGAGCCTATAAAGGAATAGAAATCTTCATCAGATTGACCTATAGGATATTTTTACAGGATTAATTTTCAGTCACTTAATAGATGAAATCATAGAGTGGGTTACACTGGGGAGACCTCACTGGATTTGTATCTACTGAAATTTTGGAGTGTGACCATTCTTATTAAATAATGACCTTTCTGTAAAAGACTGTCTCACCTTACAATGAAAGATACAGAACATATTCCTCCTCCTCCTCCTCCTTTATCCCTCTTCATCTTCATTAAAATATAGATTAAAATTCTTATCCTCCTTCTTTATCTTTATTAAACCACAGTCACTGAAGATGAGGGTTTTTTCCTGCTTTTTACAATGTTACTGTGCTTTTGTGGTGTAGAACAGTTCAGAAAAATTTCATCTTTCAGCTTTTCATCCAGATAGTTGTTTGAAAAATCCTATGATACTTTTCTATGGAGAAACATTTCTCTCTTTTTTACTTCTCTATCTCTACAGTGTAACAGTAATCTTTTGCTCTGATGGCTGATCTTTCTCCAAGAAGTCACAAATGTATATTATATTATGCCACTCATTCAGTTAGCTTTTTTCCTTGCATATTTTCTTAGCAAACAAGCCATCTATTCTAATGGTCTAGGTGGAAGTTACTCCACACTATGTGATTCAGCCAGCAACCTGAACATGCCTCTTTACTGGTAGAACTTGAGTGGCAGCCCTACTTGTCCATCTATTTAAAGTGGTTTTGAAGTGCTATAGCACAAGTATTTATGTATTTATGAAAATTTCAAATTCATTTGGATAATGTCAACACTCTTAAATTTAACTCTTTTTTTCTGTTTGTGTGTGTGGTTTGTTTGGGTTTTTTTTTTGCATAAAGATGAAATACTTCAGAAATGATAACATATTAGAGTACTTTACATTAAATCAGTAGTTCCTCAGTTTTTTTTCCTTTATAGTTTCCTGAAAAAGTAACACAGGCCTTGAAAAGCTGGGGAACAATTTTCATACCTTTGGAAGCATAAAGCCTAAGTCTGCCTAGTTGTGTCATCAGATTTGGGAGTAAACCCACAAAACTTGATACAGCTCCAGCAACGTACAGTGTACAGGAGTACGTAACTAATGTAAGAGAGCTTGAGATCTGGCTTACTGGTAGTGGTCATTGTCTGTGGATTAGTTTCTAGGCTGTGACAGACAAGATTATTGAAAATCAAATGAGCCTCCAGAATAGCAAATATTTTACTGAGCCAAATATTCATAATGTAAAACCAAGATATTCTAGATCTCACAGCATGCATCCAAAATAAGTATCATGCAACCAAACCTGTCTTTGAGTAAATCCAGGAGACATGATTAAAATTACAGCAATCAGTGGGTTATTTAGCACTCATTAATTTTCCTTTTTCTATCATCATAGTCTTCCTAATATGCCTTTGGTTTCTTAGCAAAAAATATTTTCAATTTCTAAGCATGCTTTCTTCAACTTGCATAATGCCCTAGAGTTTATGCATATATGAATGCAGGAATCAATGTAACCTATTGGTACATTTATCAGATTATATCTACCCCATTAGTCTCCATAATGGCTAAGCAGTGGTTCCTGTGTGCACCTTCCGTGCTGACCCCATCTGTCAATGGCCCACAGTGGAAAAGATTCTCCTGTTCCCAATAACATAAATTATGCTTTAGCCCAGGTGATTCCTGATATAAAGGTGTTATTCACAAGATTGAAGTTATTTGCCTTCAAACATATTTTTAGTATATAACATCCGAATCCTACACCAGGTTTAAAACTATGGGAACACAGAATCCCTAGGGTCCAACAGCAGTATAAGTGTGGAAGTATATTCTAATTTGGCAGTTTTGAACATTCAAGATTAGGCAATTAATGACCAATTCATTCAAGCTTCTTGCATGTTTTGTACCTAGCAGATGTATCAAAGGAAAGTTAGAAAGTTAGTTCTGAGACAAAAATTATTTTCAAGACTTTTAAATTCAGCTTGCTAAAAGAAAAATGGTTTGACCTTAAACCAAATATCTTAAAATCAATACAAAGTGAGCTAAATGCATTCCACAATTGCACAAATGTATCTATAAAAATGTGCAAATGTCATGTGCATTTTCTTCCAGTTTGGTTTAAATCTATTCAAATGAACACTCAGCACAAAACATTATTACAGAGAGCATCATGCTTACTTGCTGTCATTAATGGACATCTTTTTCCCTTGTAGTTTTCTAGTTCTTGTGATAATGGAGTATTTTTCCTGCAGTTTCGCAGAATCATAGAATAGTTAGGGTTGTAAGGGACCTTAGAGATCATCTAGTTCCAACCTCCCTACCATGGGCAGGGGCATCTCACTAGATAAGGATGCCCAAGGCCTCAAGTTTAAGCAGGTTGAAAAACAGTAGGTCTATTTCAGCTGCTTGTACACTGAATTAGAAGTATGATTGTGAAACAAATGCTGTAAACTCTGTGATTCGGTTCTGCTTCAGGAACTACAAGGTAAAACATAGTGGACACAAACCGGTTTGGCTGTGCAATGAACAACAGATTATTTTTCCACTTATAATACTATATCTTTTTTTAGTTTAGTTTTATCATCTGGTTGTATGCTGTGTTTTAATTGTTTTAATTCTCTGTGTATTAGCCCTAAAGATTAGATGATTGGTATACTGAACATTTTGTTAAGTTATTGTAATTATTAAATTTGTCTAATTTGAATCTGGCATTTTTTTCTTTTTTTCTTTTTTTCTTTTTTTCTTTTTTTCTTTTTTTTTTAGTTTTTTCTTGAGCTTGAGTAAATTTCAGAGGAGCTGCTTTGCAAAGGGGTTAGAATGAGAGGTCCTAGTTGATGTTTTACAAATAACTTGAGATTCTTTGTCTGGGGCATCTTTTCCTGGAGAGGAAAAAGACTGCTCTAGAGTAAACCAGAGCAAGCATCATCACAACAGTGACACAGAGGCGAACACACTTCCTAGGCAGCAGCTGCTGTTGAGAGTTAAACCTATTCCAGCCCTCGTTCCACTCCTACCGTGCTTCTTTAGGCAATGTTTAAAGTCAGATTTAGCTGATTAATGCCAGCATAACTGAATAAAGTTTCTCATAGTTCAAATCCTGTCAACAGTATGGATGCCATGCATCATCTTAGGTATGAGTAGCTGTGAATTAAAAGGTAAGAGCTGTGCCTGCTCTCCAGCACTAACTGCTTAGCCAGCATAAACAATTCCATATTGAAATAATAAAGCTGTTTTTATTAAAAAAAATGCCATACAGCATTTTATGATTTGGAATTCACAATGTTATTTTCCACTTAGAGAAAAAATAATACAATAACCATTTTCAGCTAGGATAGGAAGAGCATGAGAGCAAATCTTGAGATCATATGATTTCTGTTCAGAGGAGAATTGAGGGGTTATTTCATAATTTCTCTCAAGTTCTTACTTTTATATTGCTATCGTGCCTGGTTCTTCTTCTCCACTGACACATCTGGCACCCCTGACTTTTTGGCATCAACAGCTGGCTCTGTCAGTGCACATAAGAAGGCTGTAACTGTCTCATGGCACCCCCATAAATTATGAATTCTGAACCAAGGCTCTCTCAGGTCAAAGGGGGATGTCTGTACTAAGAAAATCCTAGAAAATTAATTTTAGGTAATGTCTCATATAACTCAGGTCCTGATCTCCATTATTCTATCGACAGTGTGAAAATTATACAGAGAACTAAAGATGAAGCATATTGTCAGGTAATCCACTACCAGATACCACTTTTGTAGTGTTCACGATACAGCAATATGAACAATTGATTCACATCATTGAAAAGGTACAGGATCTGAGGACATGAAATGCCAGTGCCGATTGGCATTTATGGAGTATCACAGTGTCGTTCTGGATTTGTTTGGGGGGATTGTGTTGGTTTTTCTTCTGCAAGTGAAGGTTCTGTAAATTGCAGAATAAACTTGTGACAGGCAAAGAAAATGTCAAGACTTTTGCAGAAAAGACCAAGCACTAGTTCAACAGGTACGGTGGTACGTATGGACCTTAAAAAAACACAGCAAATATTTATATGTTCAGGATGATAGATCGAGACCATCCATAGCAGACTTCAGCAAATGTTTTTTAAAAGCAAAACAGTAAGGATTTTTTTTTCTGCTGTGCTGGTTCCTGAGTTTTTAGGGCTGGGTGACACTATACAAAATGCTTTCCCTTTTCTCCTGTTATTTCATTTATTTATACAGTATTTTACAGTATAAAAGCATTAGAGGTAGTTACAGAGGGCAAGCCTTCAGTGTTGTTTTGGCCCAGCATTCAGATACTCCCTCTGACTTTTCTGGCAAGTCTTCTCCAATTGAAATATTTTTGGACCTAGTACTATAAAACAATTGCCAGCACAAGTGGCTAGAAGAAATTTCTTCAGCAGGGGCTCCCAGACTTTCCCTTGGGAGCTTACTCAGTCATTTTTGTTCAAAATAATAAAAAGAAAGACTAATCAGCCAAGAGAAAGCTACCATTCCTACATGCTTATGAGAGTGCAACCTAAGCTAAACTTTATTTAAAACTTGAAAGCTAGATATGATTTCTGAAAAAAGAAGTGGATGCACAGTGAAAGTGAATGGTTTTGTAACATATATTTGCAAAATCTACTATAGTTGAATTTAAACCATAAGAGTTTAGGAATTTTACAGAGCCGTCCACCTATGAAATTGAATTCTCAAAACTTTTACCTTACTCTGCAATTATTTTATATTTTATTCTTTGTTTCTGATTGGAGCTTTCTTTGGTAATACATAAAGGATGATATCCACTATTCCCAAATGAATTCAGAACTTGAATTTTTTAAGCTAATAGTCCAGATCTTAATTGAATCTGGACATGTTTGTTTCACTGGAGAGAAGCTATGCAGAAACTCATCTCTGGAATCATAGTTTTCTGAAGGAATGAAGGGCCTAAGGATGCTTAGTTCAGGATACAGCTGATGAATTGAAATGTGTATTTTTAGTCACAACGTGGAAATGAACCATAAAAAAAAAGTGTTAACTCAGTCAGGATATGCACAACCTTTTTTGTTTGCCTTCAACATGATAATTCCATTTAAATAATTGATTCAGAAACAATCTAAAGGCCATTCAGCTGTATTACTGTGCATTTATGCTGGTGATCTTTATGCTTTGCAAAAAGTTTTCTTTATTTCTAAAGCAGGATTTTACATGCAACTTGATATTTTTGTTCCCCGTAATAATGCACACATCTTGAATAGTCCTGCCCACGAAAAAGAAAATATATCTCAGCTGCTAAGGTGGTTTATCTTATCCCACAAATTCTTACTGAAGAGGAGAAGCAAAACACCTCTGTGGGAAATAAAATGCCACATAAACAGCTAAATTAGGATAAAAATTTCTGGGAAACAATAATTCACCTGGCCAAGAAGAATACAAAGAGAATACTGTCTTGAGAAACAAAATAAAGACTATTAAGAATGGATTCATGACTAAATTTATGGGCAAAAAACCCCAAACCACCTAAAAGCAAAGCAAAATGAAAGTGATAGAGGCAACTGTAAGTAAAACTTAAACCTAAGGATGCATTTCAATTGTCCTTCCCTGGCCATCATTTTGAATTAGATTTGAAGAACATTAAAAGTCAACTGGGAAATAAATAATGTTAGCCTAACATGATACAGTGCTTTTATAGTGAAGTGTTTTAAAGGAAAATCATTTTTGTGTATCCAGTCCAATATTTATTTCACTGTTCTTTACCCTTTGGAAGTATGAAGAGATCATCCAGTCTCACCCATATGTCACAAACTTTTAAATGTTGCTTCATTATCATTGACGTGATACTACAGCTGGGTTTAAACTACAATACTCCAAAGACCAAACAAAGAAAATTGGGCATCATTAATTTAAGGCTGGAGAAATTAAAAGGTTACACATATCATATAAAAGAACGTCATGGTGGGGTTTTAATCCATTTTAGTTATGGATGAGTCCTTTTCAAGTTTTTTTGTACGCCCATGCTTATCATCAGGATTTTAGGTTGATTAAAGTATTTTCCACAAAATTATCATGTCAAAATTTACAAATTCAAATTAGCTAATTGTCTCCAGTTAAATCAGGCAATTAAAACTAATGGTCACTATGGTCATGTCACACAATGAAATTGAAAACTGATGACCTGAATAAACTCAAGGAGTGAAAGTTAGTGTAGCCACATTTGCCAGACTGAGTAATTATTTTTGCCAAAAGTAAGTGCACTTCTAATATATTTATCCATACTGCTTCCAGGATATTTGCAGCCATCCTGCTGCTGCCTTGTGTGCATGTATCAATTCAGCTGGCACTAGCTTCCAGGTTTCTTCTCCAAGATCTATTAATGGCCTTCCCAGTGAATACGGAACTTAGAGTCAGATTTTAGTGCTGTGGCAGTTTAATTAATCTCTGTGCACATTTTGTTAATGAAAAGAGGTTTGAGTTGTTCTTATTTCTGACAACAAAGCTTATGTGATTGTCCTTTGTTCATGCTTTCTTAGAGATTCTTGAATTTGTTATTTAATTTCGAGCAGAAGGCAATAAGGGAGGGAAGACAAGCCTGAGAGGGGCTCAAAGACATAAAAACCTAGCTGGAGGCTAGCTTTTCACAAAATCAAAAAGGTTGAGCCACAAACAGCACCGAGCTCCTTATAGGAAAATCAGTATTCTCATAGGAAAACAATGCATTTTAGGCAATAAGTCCCCTTACCAGAAGAAGGATGTTGAGGCTCTGGAGCGAGTCCAGAGAAGAGCAACGAAGCTGGTGAAGGGGCTGGAGAACAAGTCTTACGAGGAGCAGCTGAGCAAACTGTTTGGCTTAGAGAAGAGAAGGCTGAGGGGAGACCTTATTGCTCACTACAACTACCTGAAAGGAGGTTGTAGAGAGGAGGGAGCTGGCTCTTCTCCCAAGTGACAGGGGACAGGACAAGAAGGAATGGCCTCAAGCTCCACCAGGCTTGATATCAGAAAAAAAAATTTCATGGGAAGGGTCATTGGGCAATGGAACAGGCTGCCCAGGGAGGTGGTTGAGTGACCTTCCCTGGAGGTATTTAAGGGACGGGTGGATGAGGAGCTGAGGGGCATTGTTTAGTGATTGATGGAAATGGTCGGACTCAATGATCCTGTGGGTCCTTTCCAACCTAGTGTTTCTATGATTCTATGGATTCCCATTCTGTACGTCCAGGAAGAGACTGACACAGGACTTGTTTGGTGCCTTGGAACTTTCCTTGATGCTCCACCATCTGTCCTTCCTACACTGCACAATGACAGTAGTTGCATGTTTCCAGTCTCACCTGCCCTTGCCTACTGAGGAAAGTCTTGTCTGGCCCTGACTTAAGACAAGAATATATGTCTGCCTGTCATCCTTATGCCTCACTTCCTCCATTCCTTTTCCTTTGCATAAAAGCTAAGTGACTTAATGACCTTGCTTGGCACAAGCTGTGTTTGAAATTAGTTATGCTGTTCCTGTTAGCTTCTGTGGGAGTAGTAGACGGTAGCAAGTTACTGTCTGCTTTCTGATGTTATGGCCATAATTTGTGGAAATTTGCACACTTAGAATAACTTCAGTGGAGTTTTGTTGATTTACAAGTGTTTGCTTGAAATCATAAAAATTTAATTCCTTTAAATTAAAAAAAAAGAAATTACAATAACATAAGGATTCATCAAAGAAAAATGGAAAAGAAATAATTTAACTTTTGAGAGGAAAGAGTACTTTTTAACATACTTAGGGTTAGTGCTTCAGACACCACATGAATCAGATTCCCACCTAGCAGCTCTCTACCTTGAAGTCAGCTTCAAAGTAGAGAGTAACTCATGCACCTAGCTCTTACTGTACATCTCCGATGGCTACTCACCAGCAGACTATCCAGAACTTGTTCTTCTGAATTAAGCTCAGAGCCTAATTAAGGTGAATTAAGCATTCATTTAGAGCAGCGCTCTAATTGATACCATTGGCTTTCAGAGAGGCTAGCAATGAACAAAAATGGTAGCCAGTCTGCCAACAGCCTTTTTCTTTCTTAGATCAGTGTAAGTCGGCTTGGCAGGATTTAATGCTTAATAGGTGATAAGACAAAAATGGTTAAGGAAACACTCCCTATTAGAAGTACACGTATTTCCACAATTTCATGATAGTTTTTTGATAATGCTTTTAAACGTGTACGGGGTGACACTGTCACATCATGTCTAAAGAACAGGTATTCTAAGTGTGCCAACAGCATTCTGACACCAACTTGGCTTTTTGGCAAAGTCTTTTTTGGTACAGATTTTCTGGTCCTCTATATTCAGCCTGACCTCTATTGTCTTTCCACCTTTAGCACAGTCTCTAACGTGTTCAGAGATTTTTCTTTCCCCTCTTCCTTGATTGAAAAGTTCTTAAAATATATAACCTTTCAAACTTTTTTTTGAGTCACCATTTTCCAGCATATTATGCTGCTGAATTAGGAACAAGGCTTCACAGGAGTTTTCAGACAGTAGCTACTTTCAAAACAGAACGATCTTTAAAAGTATGCCCAGTTTGACTTGGTCACTTTGACAGAATATTGCACTCAGTAAATGTTGATAAAATCTGAGGATTAACTTGAACAATTTAAGATTAAATTTTCCAGTGTGACTGAGGGAAACCTAGGATGAGATATGGTTAGCTTCGATGTTTGGTATCTTAAACAGGAGTCACTGCCGATGGTGCTTGTCTTTCTTGGAGAATTTAAAATGTCATCGTGCTTACTGTAACAATTAATTGGTTCTTGGAGGTCAGAATCAGGTAATCATCCCATTCTGTTTCATCTATATTCAGGTACATAAAGCTAGATGCCAGTTTTATGGATAACTTTAAATGTGAGAAGTATGTTTGTCTTACTGACCACGGAGGTGAAATGTGGAGGAAAGTGTGCATCTTACTTTCACTCAAAACTGAGTTTAAAAAGAGAAAAATCTTATCAAATGAAAGATGATTCCAGAAAGAAAATACTGTTCCAATAACTACCAGCAATAAAAACTGTCTTATAAGGGATTTAGGAGTTTGAGAAATATTAGCTGCTCAAGGAGCCTGTAACAGAACATAGGACAGCAGATAGAGCAAACATTCATCATTTAACATCTGAATAATTTCTTGCTGACTACAGAGAAATATATAACAGAGAAGTCAAATAATCCTTTCCCATTATTATATATGATTCATGAATACCTGATACTATACAAATGCACTGTTAATCTAAAAGGAACTGGTGTCCGTCAAAATAGCACTTAAATAGTGTTTAAAATGGCATTTAAAATTATTTTTAAAGTAATTATGGCTTTTTTTTGTTTACGGTATCCACACTTCCAACCACACTTTCTGACAATATGAGGAGTTTTGCAATGTAACTGGCAAAGAAGTTGGAACCTTGTCTGCACTTTACTATACGTTTGCATTTCTGCTATGCAATAAAAAACATACAACCTGCTACCAGACATGCACAAATTTTATAACTGGAAATTCTGAAGAAACTAATATTAAAATCTTTTTGTTGTATCTGTACTTACTTTCAATTTATACATTGCGTATATACTCAGAGTTTTAGACTGAAATTTTTTATGTGCAAGATTTTTTAGATGTTTGCAAAAATATAATTGCTGATAACACAAAAGAGTAAAGATCATCTGTGAGGCTTCCAACTGCTTTGTTTGCTCACGACACCTTTGAAAGTGAGGGAAGGCTTTGGCACCTTGTCTCTGACGCTCCTCACAGATGAACCTGCTTTCAGCAGGAAGCAGATGTTGATGACCTACCGAGGTCATGCCCAACCTCAATTTTCCTCTGATCTTTTTGGTACCTAGTTAGGAGAGAACGAAAGAGGTTCTGGGGTGAAATATGATGTAGTTTTATATCCTTAAGCATCCTAAGGGGAACAGGGGGGTGTGCTTCAGAAGTTTTCAAGATCATCCGGAGGAAATGGCCTCAGGTTGTGCCAGGGAAGGTTGAGACTGGATGTTAGAAAAAAATTGTTTACCGAAAGAGTGGTGAAGCACTAGAACAGGCTGCCCAGATAAATGATGGAGTCTCCATCCCTGGAGGTGTTCAAAAACTTGTAGATGTGGCACTTGGTGACACAGTTTAGTAGGCATGGTGGTGTTGGGCTGACAGTTGGACAGGATGATCTTAGAGGTCTTTTCCAACCTTAATGTTTCTGTGATTCTATGATTAAGCTTCGGGATTTGAAAAGGTTATCAAAACTTCCAGCTCTGAGCCCAGCTGTGTTGGTTTGTCTGTGTTCACAGAAGCTGATCTAGAGGTTTCTTTCCTCCTTTTGTTGGAAGGAAGTAGGATCCTGCCATGAAGGCATGAGACTGCAAGTCAGAACTTCGCTGCTTGTGCCACAGATTTCCTGTGTGGCCTTCACAAGTCATTTGATTCCCATCACTGCAGCTTTCATCTGAAATTGGAAATGTTGGCTTTATATTTCACATGACGGTTTAAGAAAGCACATATTAATCATGTTTGAGATATTAAGATGTAATGCTGCTAGGTGACTCTAAAGTAGTACCTGGACACATTCTTATTTAAAGCTGTTTTGTATATATAACACTTAACTCAGTAATACCTTTAGAAAGTTTCTATTAAAAAGGAATTCAATGAAAAATTCCACATCTTAAACCTAAAAATATTCATCATTTGGCAAGCAGAAAACAATATCAGGAAAGCTTTTAATCTTAAATCTACTTAAGTCCATGGTATGTCTAAAGCCAGGTTAACTTCAGGAAGCAAATCTTGATACAGCTGGTTTAGAACTGAGAAATCGGTGACAATTAGCTGTCATCATCTTAACTCTCAGCTGAATGTTCTCAAGTAGTGCTTGCATTGTAAAAAGGCAATGCTTACCCTGTTACCTGTATCTTTAATGAAAGTAAAATTTATGGTATTGCTCATATCATTAATAAAATTACCGTATTGTATTAATAGCTGTATTGCAAGCATTATAGCTTCTATTTCTCTTGGTGGCTCAAGCTGAAGAAAGCTCTTTAAAGAAGTCTCCGCATAAGTAGTCCAAATAAACTCTTTATCTTACATTCTGATTTATAGATCTATTAAGTTCTCCACTTTTTGGTGGCTTTTAAGAACTCTTCTACAGTATTCCTCTTTTTATGGTCTGGCAGAGTCTTGTAAGTGAGACCTGCAAGCCCTGAAATGTTGCTTAGCAATTTGCTGAAGCCATGTTTTTTCTATTGCTCTCCTGCTGTGCTTGAAATTCACCCATTTATGGCTGAGTATGACAATGTGAAACAAGCAGAAATAACTACTATTTGTTTTATCTTGTCCCTTGGACAAGTTTGTCAGCCTTTCATCAAGCAAGACTTGCATTGTCCTCAGCACAATTTCTCTGTGACAAAGGAAGGACTGCTGCATTTAATGCTTTGAGTCTTTAAACCTTACACTCTCTATGCCTGGATATTGACAAATGCACTGCTTTAACACCTTATTTATTTTTCATTGAAAGTAGAAGCTCACTTTGCCTCCCTCTTCTCGATTCTTGTTGATGTCAGACAAATTTACATGGATGATTGCTCCTTTAGCATGCTTATCTATCATCATAACTGTAAGATACCATCATCAGTGCAAACCAGAAGAGAAGAGATAACCCAAATCCTGCTATTTATTTAAAGGACACATTAACCTTCAAAATCTGATTTATTCTTTATTTACACATCTGTGGACTCCCACACATTTGTAATGTTTTTATATAAACTGTTTTCATGAAGCAGGTGACTTTACATTAGTTGTAATGTCTCATTTTTCTGAGTATCTGAATCTTGTTGCTGCTGTATCAAGCTTGCTGAATTTCTGGTTTAGTAAAGATAATTGCAGACAGACCATAAAAGTCTCTATGTTCAGTGATGTTAAATGTTTGAAACGTATTTGTGAATGAGACCTCACAGAAGATTAAGAACCATTTATGTGACAACAGTTTTTTTTTCCTGTTTTTCTTGGTTTCTTAGGGGGTTTTGGTTTGTTTGTGATCTTCCTCCCTGTGCATGCAACGTACCAATTCAACTGCAGCAGTCATATACAAGTGCCTGATCTGAAAAGAGTTCTGTCCAGTGTAGCATTGTTAGATGGTCTGATGTAGATTCCTGTTTCATTCACGCAATGAGAGATTGCCTGAGCACCATTATCAGTGCAGATAATGCTCATCACCATTCTAGTAGGAATTCTCCTTATTGCTCCTTCCTCCCCAATGGCACAGTATGATAGCACTGTATAGTCCCTCTGAGTCAGCTGTCGTATCCTATTTATCATTCCCCTTTATGCAGTTTCAAATAGGTCTGTGCATATGACTGATGCACATTCTTCAGAACCTTCCTCAGACCGATCTGTCTGATCCCTGTGTGTTCATGCTTTTGGTATTATTGCAGCCTGAGCTTAAAACTTCCAGGTTGAAGTTCCTTCATGCTGTGGAGATTAGTTTCTTCTTATCTCTCATCATAGACTAAGTAGGTATACAAAGAAAAAGAAATCCAGCTAAATAAGTGTCCTTGAGATTTTTTTTTTAATATATGATATTCACGTATCAATGCCGAGAGTTTGAAAGGAATTTTTAAGTATCCCATTCCCATATGAGACTTTGAAAAATCTTTCTATCTTTAACCATTATAAGAATTCTGAAATCAAATGTTCCTCCCTCACTTCCTGAAGGCAGTCAGCGCATCAGACAGTTGAAAATATGGTACAGCGTCAAACACAATGACAACATCATTGCAAGTTAATGCAGTCAGCACCTGTTTTGGCACCCTCTTCCCAAGTGATGTTGCAAAGCTACAGCACTGCGTTGACCAGTAACTAGAAAAAATTGCCACACGTTCTCCATTTCTCAGCAGATACAACTGTTCGACTGCTAGAGAGAGAGAGAAAGGATGTAACCACCAGTAGCTTACTATGTTTTGAGTGTTATCAAGAGATAGATCAGGTTTAGGATCATCATCATTCTGAGCATATCTTCTATATTCTCATTCAGTTAGATTTTAATCTGTCTGATTATATCAAGGAACTTTCTTAGAGATGTCAGTTCATCATATATCATGATAGAGAGAATATGGTTGCTAACACCTTTGAACAGAAGATAGAATTGGAAATAGCTGATCTGATTTTGAAAATTATTCGAAACCCATTACTTTTTCTGGAGTAAGACAGTGCTTTTCTTTAAGCTGTTCATGTGAAAATCTTTGGTTTCCATTTTAGCAAGGACACCCAAGGAACTTTCTGATGGCAGCTGGCTGAGTTTATTTCCATCTCTCTCTCTTTGCTCTGGGGATAGGAGCCCGCAGAGTTTTTATTAATCTCAGAACAGAGACTATCAATGAAGGGCAGCCACTATGAGTGACAGGCAAGACATCAACTTTTAAATGCAAAGTCGAATCAAATATATGTTTTCCAGAAGAAGAAACTGGAACAGAACCTCAGACATCTCATTTATGCTGAATTTCTATCTTTTGTTTAATGTATATTAACTTGAAATTATGGATGTAATTTACAGTAAATAGAGTTGTAATTTCTGACTGACCATGAGCAGAAGGAAAACTTATACATTAAGGCTGAACTTCGGCAACCTACAACTCATTTGCATTTACCAGGTATATGAATCCCTATTTCTCAGCAGAATCACAGCTAGTGGTGCATCAGGAGTTCTTAAGTGTGTTGATTTGGTTGTGGTAAAGCAAAATATTTTCCTCTTATTGTCAAAACCAATAGTGATATTTAAAGTAATTACCTAGTGTCATGTAGTCGGATAGATTTTAAGCTTATAATATTGCATCTTTAATTATCTTTTTCTTGAACTCCACAGTCGGTTATAAAGCTCCAGTAATGTATTGTAAAATTTCTACAAAAACTCTCTTGACTTTTCACACATATGTCTTTTGTCCACTTTTATTTGTTTTTATGGTTGCAGGAAACTTGAGTTTCAAATGAGACTCTAGCATGTCTTGAGAAACTTTAGCAGTGTGTATTGGTCATTTAACACTATGAGAGCTGATGAAAACCATGCTTTCATCATGGTTTTGGAAGGTTTCAGGGGAAACCATGTTCAAAAATAACCATCATTTAGAGTCATAATTAAATGTGCCAATGGCAAATCCATAGTTTAGACAAAACTTTGTGTTCACTGGCAAACTAACACAAATGACTGGATTTCTCAGCTAAGGTGAAATAGAAAGCAAAACACGTTTAGCCTTTATGATAAGGTGAGGCAAATGGAAGATCGGTTACAATAGCTACTGTGTAATGAAGGTGCAGACTGTTGTTATCGGAAAAAAAGATGTATTTTGAGGCTTTCAGAATATGATTTTAATGAGTACACTTGGGTTAAAGGTTAAATTTGCTTTTTAAGATCTGTCAACAAACCCTTGAGTGTCATTAGCATAGCTGAAAATATTAAAGATCATCATTCTGCTTTTCCTTCAGAAAATATGGTGCAGCCCAGCTGGTGTTCTAATTTCTGTTATTTAAATTTCCTTTAGTAACTATCTACTCTTATAATATATAAGATTGTTTCTTAAAACTGAGTGTTTTAATTGAAGGTAGAGTATTACAAACTACAAAGATCAAAATATAAGCATGAATGAAACTAATTCACAAATCCTGGATTGGAGTAACACCTTTATGTTTCTGCTCTTACTGTGCTGAAAAACACATATCATGCTTTACTTCCCTCTTTTGAGTGTTTTTCTTGGCTTCATATATAGAAAGTTCTTTGTAGTTATTTTGGGTTGGCTTTTGTAGGAGTATGCTTCCGTAGCCTGAAGTAAAATATCTTAATTGCAAGGAGGGCAGAACGTGTAGTGCATTTTATATATTGAATTTTAATTATTTCATCCATATGTATAGTCCCATCTGCTTTAGCGTGCTGCAGTCAGAAGAATAGGGGCCTTCTTCCTTCTTCCCCCACCTTGAAGCTGATTTCAACAAAGCAGCATAATCCGTACCAAAGAAATGCGATTCATTCTTTCTTGTAACAGATGTGGACAGGGCAATCAATGGTTCGCTGTAATTGCAGCCGCTTCCTAGCATGGTACCATTTAATTTCACTGTTTATTGTCACACATTTCTAGCAGTAGCATTTCAATCCTAATGGCTGTTGCCCCGTGTTAAATATAACGTAGAAGTTTACAGTGTCTGAAATTTCCCTCCCTAAACATCTTTGCAGACCAAAATCTAAAGCCTTTCTGGGAAGATAAATAAGAAGCCCTTTCAGGAAAATACTGAATAATGAGCTTGCTTGAAACCTGATATACTCATAGTACTCAAATCCGTTCATTGGGCTTTTTAGAGGAAGCAAGGAGGGTCATGCATTTTTTAAGCTCTTCTGCTGAGGTAATTATTCATTAGATTTGCATAGGAATGTGTCAAGATTGTTGTGATATAAGATTATATTTATGAGAGTTTAGTACATTTAGATCTGCTAGAATTTTGTGTCTGCATGTGCATAGAATTTCAGATAGGGATTTTGAATAAATTAATAAATATCAAGAAAAACACCAGATGAATGTATTTTGCCATGGAAACCTCTGAATTAATTTTAAATTTATTTATGGAATATTAATTGTTTTACCATTTTTATCCTTTGGTGATATTGATGGTAAGACACGTTATTTATGGCATGCTATTTAGAAAGTACAAGTGAACTAGAAAGAGCTTTCTACATTCTTAAAGGTTGAATGGATAGCTAAACAAATTTTAAGCTGCTTATGCATTTAAGCACAGGTGCAGAACTTAAGCAATGACTGCAGTCATCGTAGAAAAAGTACTGAACAGCAGCAATGTTCCACATTGATTTGATCATAATACGCTTTTCTAAGGAAACATGAACAGTGGATTCTTGAGGGTGGAGGGGAAGTTTGGGAAATATGCTGTTCATAAGAAATCAGTCATTTAGGAAAAGAAAATACTTTGCTAACCTGGATTTTTGAATTTACTCTTAGGTTGAGGCCCCGGACATTTGATTGTAACCACCAATATTGTTTCATACTCCAGAATTATAAACATTTAATATAGCAGTCTTGCTATAAATTTTCAGCTGTTTTTGTACACAGTAGTGTTAAACCTACATCTTTCTATAATTTCCCTTTTATTGAATAGAACAATGGAGAACAGTAATTTACCCATCTTGTAATTTCATTGTAGAAATAAACAACATACAAATTTGCTAACTCCTCTCCATCATTTTCTCAGATGTTGGTCTTCTATGGAACTAAAGCCACAACATAAATATAAAAGAATTTCATTTTTCAAAGTTACCAGCATCTCTCAGCTTTGGTCAGACTGGAAATACAAAAATATTATCAAAATATTCAAGGATCACCTCTAATCTAAAGAGTGATGCATTCCAACAAAGAGGTAGCCTGGGAGGAATACAGAGAAATTGTCTGAGCACCCAGGGACAAGGTCAGGAAAGCTAAAGCCCTGATATAATAAAATGTGGCCATGGGCATCAGAGAGCAACAAGAAAAACTTCTATAGGTGTGTTAGTGACAAAAGGAAGACTAGGGAAAACATGCTTATGGAGATGGCTGAGGCACTCAATGACTTTTTTGTCTCAGATGTCACCAGTAAGGGCTCAAGCCACACTGCACAAGTTGTAAAAGGCAAAGTTCCACTCTAGGAGAATATCAGGTTCAAGACCATGTAAGAAACCGGTAGGTGCGCAAGTCCATGGGACCAGATGAGATGCATCTGTGAGTCCTGAGTTTTAAGCTGAAAGTGGAGAGATTTAGGTTTAAAATTAGGAAGAAATATTTTCCTGTGAGGGTGGCGAAGCACTGGCCCAGGTTGCCCAGAGAAGTTGTGGATGCTCCATCCCTGGAGATGTTCAAGGCCAGGCTGGATGAGGCTTTGAGCAACTTGATCAAATGAGAGGTGCCCCTGCCCACGGCAGGAGAACTGGATGATCTTTAAGGTCTCTTTCAATCCAATATATTCTGTGTTTCTCTTAAAAGAATATGCTTTCATACAGTATTTTGATTATTTTTCTGATTATACCAATACTTATGCAGGAATCTGAAAATGATCGGGTGGGGAAATGAAAATGGCAAAGCAGAATGGAAATGGCTTTTTTTTTCTTTCTTGAAGAACAATAATAGTTTGTTTTGAGTAGAGGCTGTCATTTTCCATCAGCTTTTACTATTTCTAATACAGTTGGAGCTTTAGAATTAAAGATCATTCTTTCTTTTCATAGCAAACATGAATACCTTATTTCTCTTCTGTTTCCAGCAGGAAAAAAAAATAGTTTTATATTTTCTTAGAGTCAAGGTAACTATTTTGAAAGATGAGGCAGGAACATTTTGATTACTTTCAAAAGGTTGCCAGTCCTATTTTGTCATGTTTTATCTCTTAGAGAGAATATGCTCCCAAATTTGTCTTTCTGTGAGCCTCAGGGAGAGAAGAGTCCTTCTAACTCTTCAAAAACCTATGCTTGTTTCTTGGACTTTTTAGCAAAACCCAGAGACGCTGTCCAGAAAAAATAAAAAACTACAGTTTTATATGTTCTTTCTGAAACAAAATTGCAATAGTGAGAGAAATTGCCTGGGATTTTTTATGAGAAACATATTCTCAGATTTCACATAGAAAATCAAATAGAAGGAAACCACTGATGAAGTCAAATTGTATCCTAAAGTAGTAATACTGAAAAATTTTACTCTGTTAGAAAGACTAAATGAAAATCATAATTCTCCTTAACTTGTTATTCCACTATGGTTTTGCTGTTATTAGTAGTACTTAATGATAATTAGAAGAACTGAAGTTCATTAAAAGACATAGAAAAAATCTA
The DNA here is from genome assembly GCA_033459285.1 of Clamator glandarius. Lineage (NCBI taxonomy): Eukaryota > Metazoa > Chordata > Aves > Cuculiformes > Cuculidae > Clamator > Clamator glandarius. Next base: position 2,524,578 of record JAUNZM010000165.1, on the reverse strand, counting down.
TTTTTAAAAAGAGGATGTCTTAAGTTCATAGTAATTTCCCTCTTGTTTCTTTCACAGATAGAAATTAGAATAAAAAAAGAAATACTGAAGGATTTAGTTAAAAGATCAAAAAGATGGGTGCAACCTAGTTCTGAGAGGATGTTCTGGAATTAATCACAGAATCACAGAATGACCAGGTTGGAAGAGACCCACTGGATCGTCGAGTCCAATCATTCCCACCATTCCCTAAATCATGCTCCTAAGCACCTCATCCACCCTCACCTTAAACACCTCCAGGAACGGTGACTCAACCACCTCCCTGGGCAGACTGTCCCAATGCCTAACCACCCTCTCTGTGAAGAATTTCTTCCTAATCTCAAGCCTAAATCTCCCCTGTCAGAGCTTGAGGCCATTCCCTCTCGTCCTGTCCCCTGTCACTTGGGAGAAGAGCCCAGCTCCCTCCTCTCCGCAACCTCCCCTCAGGTAGTTGTAGAGAGTAATAAGGTCTCCCCTCAGCCTCCTCTTCTCCAGGCTAAACAACCGCAGCTCTCCCAGTCGCTCCTCATAAGGCCTGTTCTCCAGCCCCTTCACCAGCTTCGTTGCTCTTCTCTGGACTCGCTCCAGAGCCTCAACATCCTTCTTGTGGTGAGGGGCCCAGAACTGAACACAGGACTCGAGGTGTGGTCTCACCAGTGCCGAGTACAGGGGGAGAATAACCTCCCTGGACCTGCTAGTCACGCCGTTCCTGATACAAGCCAGGATGCCATTGGCCTTTTTGGCCACCTGGGCACACTGCTGGCTCATGTTCAGTCGCTGTCAACCAACACCCCCAGGTCCTTCTCCTCCTGGCAGCTTTCTAGACAGACTTCTCCTAGTTTGTACCTCTGCTTAGGGTTGTTGTGCCCCAAGTGCAGGACCCGGCATTTGGCCATGTTAAACCTCATGCCGTTGGTCTCAGCCCAGCAGTCCAGCCTGTTCAGGTCCCTTTGCAGAGCCTCCCGACCCTCCAGCAGATCCACACTTCCACCCAGCTTGGTGTCATCTGCAAACTTGCTAAGGGAGCACTCGATGCCTTCATCCAGGTCGTTGATAAAGACATTAACCAGGACTGGACCCAGCACTGAGCCCTGGGGAACCCCACTTGTCACTGGCCTCCAGCTGGATTTAACACCATTTCCCACCACTCTCTGGGCCCGGCCAGCCAGCCAGTTTTTCACCCAGGAGAGTGTGCGCCCGTCCAGGCCAGAGGCCGACAGTTTCCGAAGCAGAATGCTGTGAGAAACTGTATCAGAGGCTTTACTGAAGTCCAGGAAAACCACATCCACAGCCTTTCCTTCGTCCAAGAGTTTAGTCACTTGGTCATAGAAGGTGATCAGATTAGTCTGGCAAGACCTGCCTTTCATGAACCCGTGTTGACTGGGCCTGATCACCCAATGCAAACCTTATCATCCTAAACCAGCTTTAAAAATATATTGCATTTTGCTCTCTTAGTTTGTCAACCTGAAGATGTTGAGATATTTAATATAAAGCTTACTAAACTTTAACAAAACTTCCTGTTAAAATTCTTAGTATTCACATAAAGTAAAATTAGCATTCACTCAAAGCCTTCTTTAATTCATCTTGCTCTTGTAACTGAAAGGTCACGCCTGGACAAGGATGTGTTCTCAGAATAACTAGGAACATTGTCACACATCACCAGAATAACAACAAGCGCGAGTTACTCTTTTCTAAAAGATTCAATGACAAGCTATGGCCGCGCATTAAAACATCTGCGCTACCGACGAGCTGGTGAGAGACCCTGACGCATTTATGGTGAGTCAAATGACGTGCCTGCCCATACGTAGTCACTGAGAGAACAGGTGATTTTGTAAACAGGAAATAAAGACAGTCAGGTCAGCTATTATCAACTAGAATTCCTCAGTCTTCTCACATCTTTCATATCTCAATTCAAATTATAAAACTCTAACCCTTGAGTTTCTTACCTGATTCCCTGCATAAGTCACACAGTCTCCGTGTCTTAAAACTATTTACAGATGTAACTGTCAGATAGTTTAGCTGCTCTCCAGGTGTCAGATACCTATGATTCAGTCCAAGCGAGTGTTTAGATTAAACAAAATCTTTTCAAATGACTAGTTTTGCTTTTCTATGCTCCCCACCATCTATATGTTTCTATTCCCAGCCTTCAAAAGGAGCTTTCAGCATCCAGTATCTAGTACAAGAGCTTCTATCAGGTTAGAAGCCGTAACACCAGTGCAGGTAGTGTAATAAAAATCTATCCCACCAGGTTTTTCTACTCATTGCTCTCTGAACATGACAGAAACATGCCTATTTTGCAACTAGCTGCTGCCTTGTAAATCTTGTAGGCTGAAAGTAGTTTCTTTACAAAGCTCTTATGCTGTAATTTCTTTTTCGTTCTCACCTGGCCTTGAGAATAATGGCATGAAAAGATGGTTAATAATAAGCAGAAGGGAAAACACAGCAAAAAATTAGAAATGTTTGCACAAGCAAATTACAGGAATCAAAAAATCTACAGATACATTTTTATCATTTTGACACACAAGAAATAGGGTAAAGTATCTTGGCTGAAAAGGAGCTTTCAACAATTAGTCCCCTGGTAAAAAGTAAAATAGCACCCTGAAGATAATAAAAATTACAAGCGGTGATTCAGAAAAAGCAGAAGGGACATTTTCATTTAATGGGAAAGGGATTCAAGTCATTGTGTAGAGCCTTGCTGTTTCCTGAATCAACGAACTAAATAACCTTGTAGTCTACTAAATGACATAATTTAATTATATACAGTTTTCTATTAAAATTTTACTTGACTATGTAGGAAAACATACCACTATAATATATATAAAAAAAGCATAACTGCATTTTATTATTTCTCTTTGCATACACACTCTCTGGCTCTTTAAGCCATCTATAGCTGGGACTCAGTGACTGTGGCCATACCACAGCTTTACTGCAGTTGGTGTCTGCTCTAATAATCAGATGAAAGTCCTTTGGAGATAACAGCAAGAGAGAAAATATTATAGAGGACTTAGAAGTGTGAAAATGAAAAGTTAACAAAGTTAACTGTATAACTCTGAGCATTAAAGCTTTAAGATACAGACGTGATTTCTTTTAGCCATATACATAACTTGTTGCCATTCTCTTACATTGTCCTTGAATTATAGCTTTGAAAACTTAAGAAACTGTACTTTTTTACATCTAAATCCTAATATCTACCAAGGAGATCTACATCATTATGAGCTATCAGTTTACAGAACACCGTATTTCCTTGAAACCTGCCTCCCCACTCCTATCACAGTAAATGATATTCGGCTCTCATTCGCAATCTGTTTGCTACTGATTTGTGATATGGGAACTTCTGAACTTATTAGGGGAAAATTATTTCTCACTGTCTCTTTCTTTTAATGGAAAATATAAACTCTTTGCATGATCAGACCAATGCCCACTGTTCCTTTCTTAAAAGTCTCTGTATCTTCCTTTAGCTGTAAAGAGTCAAAAGTAAAATCATAATATTAAAGAAAACACAGTTACAATTTTTTTTTTGCCCAAATAGCAGATAGGGATATGAATGTATTTACATTTTTTTCAATATCAGATTTGAAGTAACTGAAATGTCAATAGATATATAGACAGGTAAATAACTGTTGTGATTTGTTGAGAGACAGAGGGAATTCATTGATCAGCCTTAATGAAAAAACTAGTTTTGGATGACATGAACTTTCATGGGTTTGGTTTTAGGTCTGGAATGAAACACATTGGAACAAGATATGCCATCTATTCTGCTGGAGAGGCATTTATATGTAAAACAGATTCTTTTTTTTTAATTAATATTTTTTTAAACTTCAAATAATTTGTAATTGCACATTTTTATTTATACTTTTATACAGGTAGATAGGTATATTACAATTACAGCAGAACTCAAAAGGGTCTATAGGAAAGTATCGAAGCTATTGTGATATAAGATCGTGATAGGTGTTGTTCCAAATATCAAAATATTCATGGTAATAATGCCTTGAGTATATATACATAGAAACTCACAGAAGTAATTTCAGTCTGATACATTACAAATAATTTTATAAAATCTGCATATACCCTCAGCTAAAAATTAGGGGGGGTTTATTTCACATAAGTCCTAAAACAAAAAGGTCACAAAATCATGAGTAAATTTTAAATGAAATGTGACACTTCAAATTTACATTCAACAATTTAATCTTTACTGAAAAGGTAAAATTTATTTTAACAATCCACTAATTTCAATCAAGTGGGAAGTTTGTAAAATGCTAATTATGACTAGAAAAAAAATGTGATAAGTGCATGTTTCTGAGGTATTTGAAAACAAGTCACATCTTTATAGAAGTGGAAATACGAAAGGAAGGATAAATTTTAGTAAAGTTGTGAGGCGCTCACTTGCTAACACCTTTTCTCTAGTTACCCATCTTTCTCCATTCCTTCAGCCCACACTTTTCTTTTGCTTTCAGTTTTTCAGAAATGCTTCATGCTCTTCTATATTTGATTCAGTGTTTTGTTCATATTCTTCACTGTTGTTGTGCCAATAAAATAGGCTATAAAATTTTCAGTACCAGGTCTTTGTAAAGCATCTGAATTGCCTACAGCAATATCACCCAAGGCTGTTGTCTTGCTTGATTTTTATTAGCTAAGGAGAGTTTGACTAGGTCAGCATTTGTACAGAAGCCCTCTGGGTAAGAAGGAGATGCTGCGAAGCTCAAAAAAGAGGATTCATTAACACACAGCTCTTTTCTGTTCCCTTCAACACTGGCTTTATGCTGCAGTTTGGTCAAACCAGTAGGGTTCTACATCCAAGAGTACGATCTGTTAATTGATATGAGTGACACAACCATTTCTCAAGTAAGGTTTTAGTGGTCTGCAAAACACAGGCTGGTTTCTCTCTGGTGTAAGATCAGTGGCCTCTGTAATACACTGTTTCTCTCAACTCTTTTCTGTCTCCCCTGTTCATTTTCCTCTAAAAGGATAATGTTTATTCCCTTGTGAGTACATGAGCTCTAAACAACTAGAGGCCCAACCTTATTCGACACCTCCAGAAGTTAACTGTAACCTGCACCATGAGGATGTACCAATGTCTGATTTTTAAAGTAAAGCAGGAGACCCTTAGTTTTCAGTACTAAATTACAAAGTTCTTCCGTTTAGAAGTATTCTCAGGCTTGAGACTTTGCTCATGAGTGCTCTGATAGATTTTATAGGGATACCTGGCTCTTGGATTCTTCAGTAAATTATGAATGGTAGTACAAAAGCTACTTATCTTCTCCCCCGAAGACTTTCACAACCCCAAACTGTATAACTTCTAACAATGAGGAGTAAATTTGGATCTATGTTTTGACTACTTTAAAAAAAAAAAATCCTAGTTAATTTTTATGACCTTTATTTCTTATTCATAAGGCGTTCTTTAGATCTTGTAATGATCTGTCTCATTTTTTCGTGTTTCCACCCAACTAGTTTGATTATTCGGAGACTGGGGTTTGGTTTGGGTTCTGCTTTCTGTCCCCCTTATTAAAGAAGTGACTCAACAGTCACAATTTCAAACAATATACTACAGCAATGATAACAGATTGATGGAATATCAAAGTGTATTGAGTTGAATGTGTTGAAATTTCAATCAATTCTTGAGTTAAAAAGAAATGCAGATACCATTTTATTTCCATAAGTATATACATAACAAAAATAACACCTATATGAATGTTAACATGAAAAGTGAGTTAGAACAGCAGATGACAACTAGCATACACAGCTTTATGAGATATGGTAATTCTCAGCTCAAATGCAAAGAAAATCAATATATCTCAGATAAATCGTTTTGCCTTCTAAGTGTTATTCATGGGAATTCAGTTCTTCCATTCTTTTGCAGAAACTCTAACAACTGAATCACAAATGTATTTGAATAATTTCTGTCCATTTCTATTTATTGTATAAATCAAGACTAACATCCTGCAGATGTACTGGAATTTGTCTTTGTCCAAACTACAGACTTACTGTGTTGCAAGTAGTTCGTTTGTTTAAAGAACATTTTGAGAGAATTTATTGAAAACAAATTATATGTTGAAATAAGACATTTGATGCTTGATTCACAAATTAACATTCTTATTGTTATGTTTTAAGTACAATAATTGCCCCAACATAGGGTAATTTTCATTTTGTAGCATTTTGTAGCATTAGATTTACATACTTACATACATATTTTTACTTGCAGGTTTGACAAACTTTTATTATTTAATTTGATATTATAGTGTAAGAACAGCAATATTGATTTAGCTCAAGAATGTTGACAAGAAGTTGTTGACATGATGATTCTAACCTTGAAGTAATAAGTAGCTTAAAACTACATATATATATATATACACACATATAATCATGAGATTTAGATTTAAGTTTCCAAAGATTTTTAGTCTATATATATTACGGAATCACAGAATAACCAGGTTGGAAGAGACCTACTGGATCGTCGAGTCCAATCATTCCCACCAATCCCTAAGTCATGCCCCTAAGTACCTCATCCACCCTCACCTTAAACACCTCCAGGGACAGTGACTCAACCACCTCCCTTGGCAGACTGTTCCAATGCCTAACCACCCTCTCTGTGAAGAACTTTTGCCTAATCTCAAGCCTAAATCTCCCCTGGCAGAGCTTGAGGCCATTCCCTCTCGTCCTGTCCCCTGTCACTTGGGAGAAGAGGCCAGCTCCCTCCTCTCCACAACCTCCCTTCAGGTAGTTGTAGAGAGCAATAAGGTCTCCCCTCAGCCTCCTCTTCTCCAGGCTAAACACCCCCAGCTCTCCCAGCCGCTCCTCATAAGATTTGTTCTCCAGCCCCTTCACCAGCTTTGTTGCTCTTCTCTGGACTCGCTCCAGAGCCTCAACATCCTTCTTGTGGTGAGGGGCCCAGAACTGAACACAGCACTCGAGGTGCGGTCTCACCAGTGCCGAGTACAGAGGGAGAATGACCTCCCTGGACCTGCTGCTCACGCCGTTTCTGATAGGAGCCAAGATGCCATTGGCCTTCTTGGCCACCTGGGCCACTGCTGGCTCATGTTCAGTCACTGTCAACCAACACCCCCAGGTCCTTCTCCTCCAGGCAGCTTTCCAGCCAGGCTTCTCCTAGTCTGTAGCTGCACAGGGTTGTTGTGCCCCAAATGCAGGACCCGGCATTTGGCCGTGTTAAACCTCATGCCGTTGGACTCTGCCCAGAGGTCCAGCCTGTTCAGATCCCTTTGCAGAGCCTCCCGACCCTCCAGCAGATCCACACTTCCACCCAGCTTGGTGTCATCTGCAAACTTGCTAAGGGAGCACTCGATGCCTTCATCCAGGTCATTGATAAAGACATTGAACAGGGCTGGACCCAGGACTGAGCCCTGGGGAACCCCACTTGTCACTGGCCTCCAGCTGGATTTAACTCCGTTTACCACCACCCTCTTGCATCAACTACCAAATGAGAAAACTTTTGTAGAATTTGTTTTCTACCCATGTTCTGGTGATTAATACAGAAGCTTAGTTGCAGTTACCATGCATAGGACTTCTCTGGAGATCTTCAGTATTCAGGCATAATCCACAGTATCTGGCAACATGCCAGAGAGATGCCATGCCTGGCATGAGTGACCAGCTGATGCTGTGTTTCCTCAGGCCATGATACTTCTTCTAAAGCAAGACTACCTGAGAGTGCCATGGCCAGCAGAAGCAGAGTGTGCCTTTGTATATGCCAGCCATTCACAGACAGCATTGTCACAATTTAAGATTAAAGGATGAAATAATGTTCTTTTGCAATAACAGTGTAATGTTATGAAAAGAGAAAGCAACATGCATTACAAGATACTTAGTACTGTCTTTAGGAATGACACACCGCAGGAAGCTCCCTCTTTTTTTCTCTTCCAGTACCTGAAGGGGTCCTACAAGAAAGCTGGGGAGGGACTGTTTACAAAGGCTTGTAGTGACAGGATTAGGGACAATGGGTACAAACTGGAGAGGGACAGATTTACACTGGGCATAAGGAAGTATTTCTTCACTATGAGGGTGGTGAGGCACTGGAACAGGTTGCCCGGGGAAGTTGTGGCTGCCCCATCCCTGGAGATGTTCAAGGCCAGGCTGGATGGGGCCTTGGGCAGCCTGGTCTGGTGGGAGGTGTCCCTGCCCATGGCAGGGCTGTTGGAACTACATCATCTTAAAGGTCCCTTCCAACCCAAACTATTCTTTGATTCTTTTCCCACAGTAAGCCGAAATCTGTCTCTCCCTCAGTTTTGTCTCCAGTCTATTTCACACCTCTTGAAAATGTTCCTGGCTCCTCCTGTTCCTGCCTTTGTACTGTCTTTCTTCCTGTTATGGGAAGAGCAGGATCACAGGCATGTTGAATACGCTCTTTTTTCCGTTCCTTCTATCTGTAATGCATTAGCCTCATTTTTCTAGTTGCTTTTGACTGATATGAAGTACTTTTGGACTATGCTGGTGAGCATTGCCTGTTTTTCCTTTCTTCCATATGCTCCTTTACGTATTCAAACAACACATTAATAAATACACGGTTTCTAGAAGATGCAGAACTCTACCTCATACAGTGACTTCACATTTAGGGAATAGTCGCTTATGCTGAGTTCAAGTTTTCCCTCTATTTGCGTGGTTCAAAGATACTCATAGTTTTACAGAATCTCCTCTGGGAGCAGTATCACAATAATACACATTTTTTAAATCTGCAGGTGTTACATGTAACCACCATTAAAAGCAGTACCAGTACAGTACAGCGTTCTGTCTATTCCACCTAAGAAAAGTTTGAAATTAGACATATGATTGATTACAACATTGATGACGGATAAGGAGCTGACCTCTGCTGCAAACAGTGACAAAGCAGATGGTAGAGCCATATGTTATGCCTTTTTATTTTAAGCAAACACAATAGCTGTCTCTCTCCCTTCAGATGCCATTTATTTAGCAATAAACTTGACCATTTTCAATAATGGCTCAATCTGTCCAAGAAAAAGGATTCACACTGCTCTGTGGTGCTAACGTCTTCCATCCTACTGACGAACGCTGTTACTGCTTCCTCCTTTCTGTTGACTGCGGTATCATGCCACTTTCTGACATACAGAGAGACGTCTTTATTTACAGTTTAGTTCTATTTCTGTCCACTTTCCTGTTCTGCTGAGCTTTTGTGTGTGTGTATGACTGTGTGTGCTGGTTTCCCTGTGCCAAGACCTTCCCTGCTGAAGTTTATTTTGGTGATCTGCATTAACCTTCTTCAAGAATATATTGTTCCCTCTAACTCCAGATACATAGGGATGATACAATGCACTTCTGGCTTGAAACGTCAATGTTCTCTAAAACGTCTGAGCCTTCTAAAAATGCTGTAACATTAAGAATTTTAGTGAAAGGCTATGTGCACAAGTTTAGTGCAGGTTTCTTTACCTTACATGTCAAAACACAGCGCAGAGATTTTAGGAACATCTGTCTCCACTTTTACCTCTGTTTTGCTTTGTCATTTCGTATTGATATTTACGCATTTTTCTGTTTACCACCTTGCAGCTGCTGTGAGAATCCCTGGCATCTGGGATAACTTTATAACACCTTTCTGCCTTTTGAAATTCCCCTGAAAATATATGCTTTCTCTGTTGTCTTAAGTATTCGCCTTTCTTTTTGTTTTCTCTTATTTTTTTACCACTCTTTTTCACTTACTCTTTTAACTTAAAGCACTCCAGGGAAGTGGTGAAGCCACCAACCCTGGAGCTGTTCAGAAAACATGGAGATGTGGCACTTTAGGACATGGCTTATTTGGCACAGTGGTGTTGGACTGATGGTTGGACCTGATGATTTTTCTAACCTTAATGACTCTATGATTCTATAGTTTGTACACTATGCAAAATAGTTATTTTGTGCCTTATTAGAGAACCATAGGACCTCACATGTAATTGTTATAAAGGAGATCACAGGCTGGTTAGATGTGGTATTTAGGACATCACTATTTCAGTATTTAACAGAAAAGAGAATAGACAAATATTAGAGCATTAATACAGTAGATCCTGTGACAAAATCTTTTTTCTTAATGTTACTTAGAATAAACCTAACAATTCACACAGTTCTTTTTTCCTGCTCTTTCCAAGAAGAAGGAAAAAAACCCTAAAACTAGTTACATTTATTTAGGAGTTTAGGACAATTTCAAAACTACCAGTAACATTTGGTTACAGCATCTGGGAATATTGGTATTTAGGAGAAGTTGTGTAACTCTTTCAATTCAGGCCAGAAAAAAAATCAGTAAGCTTCTGAGGAATAATAAGTAATTGTAGATTGAAATAGATACTCCAAGTCAAAAATATGCAGTGGTTAGGTGTAAACATGCTAGTTTATTTCCACTCTGCTGAGTTCCTTTGATGTGTTCTGTGTTGTGCTTTTTGGTGGGCTAGATCTTCATAAACATAAATATAAATATAAATATAAATATAGATATAAATATAAATATAAATATAAATATAAATATAAATATAAATATAAATATAAATATAAATATAAATATAAATATAAATATAAATATTGCGGATAGCCATTTAATTATGGACAGATGGACAAGTAACAACCAACTGAGAGACACACTTGTTTCTCTTCACAAATGGAATCATTTATTTATATCAAAGATGCAAGGAAGCAAAGTTAATGTCTGGAATGGTGAGATCAAGGCAGAAGGAAGCACTTCATACATCCTCCACTTCCAAATCTCCTTCCCTCCAAGACTGTTTTCCTGATAGCATTTGAAATTAAATCCTATGCAACAATTCTCTCTACTTCTGTAACTGGCTGGGACTAGAACTCAAGCCAGGCAGCATTAGGGGGAAAAAACAGCACAATATAATCTCTTGTAATCATCCCTTGCCCTGAACAAGGCAGTTCATTGAGCTGTGTTTCTTCTTATCAAAACCAAGTTTCTGTTACGCTTCAGCATTTTTATCTGTGGATCAATATCCAGAAAAAGAAAAAAGGATAAGAGAAGATATCAACAGGAAAATGTAAAGAACTTTGAGCAGTTGTGTAGGTTTATGCCCCAGGTGCATTCACTCAGAAAAGCTGCAGCCTATGCCTTGTCTGGGAGTGTTCTGAGAGTTGAGTGAGTTTCATTTTTGGCCCCTGTAACTGACAGACATTTATTCAGTTCAGAAATGCTACAAGGTTTGATTGCATCATCTCTAATGCTACGGGTTTAATTTTTTAAGCAACTATGAGGCTGGGGTTCAGTTTAACAGAAAGGAAATAATGAATCAGCACTGTCTTGAAAGATTAAGAATTTGGAGATGTTTGCTCAGTAAATCCAAAGCACATTAATACCTGCTAATACAAATGGGGTGCAAAAGGTGTGAACAACTCTGAGATACACTGACTTCAAAATCTGCTGTGACTTAGGCTGACATCTTCAGGGAATGGATTTGGAGTTTTAATTCTCGCTGCTTTTTTTTTTCCCCCATGTGTTTCAGGAGCATGCTTTAATCTTTAACATTAAAAAAATCTTTGGGAAGTGAGCCCTGGCTTTGAGGCAGGCTGTCCAAACTGATTGAGACCCACACAGCCAGAGCAGGCTGTTTGCAACCACAGCTGCACGCCTTGGACCAGGATGATCTCACACAGAAAGCAGAAATAATACTGATATAAATACTTAGGTGTCCCTCAAAGCTTGCCTAGGATATTGTCTTGGAGACATTATTAGCTGTCCCAAACAGGCATGAGAACTAAACCAACAGTTTAGCAGTGTAAATGACAAAAGGTCCAATATTTGACTTTCTCTGTAGCTCACATTTATTTATCAGTATTGTTGGAGCTGGAGTGTCTGCCCTACAGGGAGCTACACAGTCCATGCTGCTTGTCATCAGGGAATCAGATTTTTATGAGATATTCAAGGAAGCAAATTCACTGATTTATCTCACTGAATAGACAAGGTTCTCTTCGTCCACCTAGTCTCTAATGAAGTTTCCATCAGCATTGTCCAAAAGCATGTGGATATGGAAATACCATATTACAAAGAATGAGAAAGAAAAGTATGAAATATCGTTAGGTTACAAAATCAGCTAAACTGGTTATGAATATGCTTATAAATATTATTATCTTGTAGTTAAATACCAATCAAAATGTGTGGGTTTTGGCTTTCCAAGCAACAAAAGAATAGTGTAATGCTGATGCTGCATTTCCTCCTCCCTGCCTAGAGCATAATTATTATATAGAAAACAAGTACTCATCCGAAACACCTAAAATCTTTCACCAACTAGAATAATTTTAATATCTATTTACGAGGTTTGGGATTATTTTTTCAGCTTTCTATCATACATTTTCCAGAGAGGTAAAAAAATCTTTTTTTCATCTATGTAAGTGCACGATATTTAAGCCCTGTGTAAACATTTATGAAGGATAAGCTATATGGATTTTAGTTCCTAAATGGATTTTTCCATGAGGATTTTTAAAAGTCACGCAACTAAACACACATGGGGGGAGGAGGTGCTGCGTTTGCTTGTTTGTTTATTTTTTCTTCAATAGACTTTAGTTTCCTTCAGGCATTTCCAGTTGATTACATATTCTTTGTTCATTGATTATTGGCTCAACTGATCTTTTACGGACTCTGTTGCATACTGTGTTTAGTCATACAACCTATTTGGTTTTGTTCTATTCTTTGCATTCTTTAAAGTCTTAAAGATATTAACGTCTCTCTGATTTTTGGAAGGGGGGAAATTGTCACATAAATGAAGGAGACCATTAAATGTGTCTGTGTGAAGTGAATCAGCCGGTGTCTGATTACTAATGTTTTTTTCATGTCTATATAAAGGTTAATAAAATTCTTAGGGTGTCTGTATAGACATGCAGGGGATTGATTGTTCTGTGTTGTATGAGAACAACACTTTTTGGCAGATACAAAAGACATAATAACTTTAAGTGCCTTATAAACAAAAGCATTTATCAGTGGGCATGGATCCAGAATATTCAGATAGGCTGAAATGGAAGTTTCTTTTCTAGGATGCATCTCAGCACATACCACAAGGAACCACAAGCACAGCAGCCCCAAACAGATGTTTTGTTTATAGTACCTTAGTTGCTCAGGCTTGAAAAAGCTGCAGTGAAACAAGCATAACTAACAAGCAATTGTCCTGACCTTTAATTTATGGTAGCAGTAGTGGAAGGTTGCTGATTTAAAGGCCTGTAGTACTTTCTTTAAGTTAGTATTTCTCCCCTCAAGCTTAGCATTTGTCTCGTCATGAGGATTTGTCCTACTTTTCTACTCTCATCTAATGTATCAGGCGTTCAGGAGATCAGAATTAATTTGCAAGTAAATTTCAACAAAACACGTCAACTCTCAGGCAATCTCCTTTAACTGCCACGTTGTGGTATTGAAATTCACTGTGTGCATATAACATTGTAAATGACGTTATAAATTGTTATAAATCCAGACTGGGTATGCGCTTATAGAAAGGGGGGTACTTGTGACTATAGGACACACGTTATTACTGGGGTGGATTCTGCACTCTACTAAGAACATCCTAATTATATAAGAAGATCTACACGGTTTTTATGTCATCTCCTGAAATGGCACCATGTGTGCAAGGTGTGTAATTTCAGGGATGGAGTGACAAATAAGTGGTTGGCTGATTAATAATACGGTAATTTTAGATTCTTTAATTGTGATGAGTAATAGTCACCCAACTTCACCTCTTGCCAAAAATCTGTCTCTGGCTGGTAACTTAATTCCATTGATGCGTGTGTTTTGACACTGCAAAGCTTCTGATACAAAATAGTCCAGTAGGATGTGGTGTGACAAGGAATAAGGGCAAAGGGCAATTCAGTGATGATGAGGAATGCCAATCTATTCAGAATCCCTACACATTCATGAAGCTCTGCCTGTAAGCTACTTGTCTCCTTGCTTTTTCAGCACTCTTTCACAGCTATGGTATCTCAGTATTTGGAGAGATTTGAGTTTTTTCTTCTTTTTTTTTTTCCTATACCTCTGAAAAATGTTGAAGTTTTGATAAACAGAGGAAATGAGCAAGCCACAGGCACTGCTGTTAAAGAAGAAACACATGATGATGGAAACCAGGTGGAAGGGGAGCACAGAAAAGGATGGCATCCCAAGGCTTGCAGGGAACCACAGAGGATCTATAAAACAATTGTATGCCTGTGAACAACACAAGTGCAGGGATATGATGAGATGCTCTTACATAATTTGTCACAAAGAATGGGACCACTGTGCTAATCTTTAACATCGTGACTTCCTTGGAAGGGTATTTTACTTTGGTCTTTCATAAAGGATATTGTGTTCCAGATGACATTTAAAAAGCATCATTCAAAAAAGCATTTTTTATTTCCTACAGCAGAATGTGCAAATAAATTTAGCAGGTGTTATTAGAGCTGGTAGGGGGTGGAAGGCGAATAAAAATTACTGATAGGGATTTTCTCAGTGTGTCACTGTTGGGACCCTGCAGAGACTAGACAGTCTTAGCTAAACCTTCAGTATGCTTGCTCTTTATGGGAAATCTCTCTTTATATATTATCTCACCTGTGAAATCCATTTACAGAAGAGGAAATTTCCATTCACCTTTCCTAAGACCATTTTGGTTTGTTGCTCAAAGTGGAAGGGCAGTCTTCAGCTATATATGGTAAACCAGTGTGATTTGTTGCCAGGAATATAAATGAAACATTTTCCTACAAGCTAACCTTTCTCATTTTCTGTGTAGGTTTAGAAAGTTCATTCTTTGGACTATTCACACAATAAAAGCTATTACACTCTCTCACTTTCAGCTTACTTTCATTTTCTTTTCTTTTTCCTTAAGACATGTGCCTAAAAGTAGGCCAGTATGATAGATTGATTGTGGACTAAGTTACCTTTATAACTCATATTTTGGATTTTCCAACTTTGAAAGCACTCTAAAAAATACTGTGCTTACAAGAAAACTGGCATATTCAATTTATTGCTTTCCATTGTCTTCAGCAGAGTTTATTTTGAAAAAGAAAAAATAGTTCCTGAAAGAGGAAAAAAAAAATCAGTCTTGATTTGCATTAAAGTTCTTTTGCAAATGCATCATCTTGGGGGAAGGGAGGAAGCGTATTTGTTCTCAGAAGATATACACAACTTGATGGTATTGCTATAAAGAAATGGGTAACAACTGTAGAAAGAAATGACACTGGAGAAATGGTATGACTTTCTCCTGCTAGAGGAATACATTTTTTAGATTCCTTCCTTTTTTTTTTTTTTTGGTGATTAAATTCGATTCTGCTCTCCTACAAGGTAAGGAAATGAGCCCATATACCTGTATTCCTCCTGCCCTACCATACACATTTTCTCATCTTTTTGCTGCCTCTTGTTGCTGAAACTTGTTCCTACTTTTCTGGAGCAAATCCATATCCCGCTGCCTGTGGTTTAATCAGGAAATCTCTTTGAATAGGTACTTGAGTAGGATTTCTGTGTAGATAATGAATTGTTTCCACAAGCAACATTTTGAATGCTGAACTCGACAGCACAGACACTTCAGTTACTTTCCTAGCAGGACAAGCAGGACAAGACAATAGAAGCACGGATAAATTTTCTTGCTCTAAATTCATGCCTTAGTGACACGTGCAGGGATGAGTTTTTAGTATTTTGACTAAGAACAGGAGCAACCTGTTTGTAAGCCTCTGTATATTCTTTGTCTTCTCCATTGCACAGCACAACCTTCCTGATGCTGCTGCCAGAAGTGTCTCCAAGGTGCAGGGAAAACCCAGCAAACTTTGCCCTTTAAGTCAGGCTGCCACGTGTCGCAAAATGGACCAGTGATGTCTACATGCTGCCAGGTTAGGGAAGAACACATTGCTATTGCTTGTCAGCACTTAAACAGCCAGCTAGAGTTGGATCTGTTAAGCAGAAGTGGACTGTGCACT
The DNA here is from genome assembly GCA_033459285.1 of Clamator glandarius. Classification (NCBI taxonomy): domain Eukaryota; kingdom Metazoa; phylum Chordata; class Aves; order Cuculiformes; family Cuculidae; genus Clamator; species Clamator glandarius. The sequence goes on along the minus strand of JAUNZM010000165.1, from coordinate 2,508,705 downwards.
TGTTATCTCAGTATTTTTTAAAAAAAAAATTATGCAAAAGCAAATGCAAATTACATCGCCTGTAGGCATTTTGGCTGGTGTCAGTGGGACGACATTTTCTGCAGAACTCATATAGATTTTTAACAAGCCTCAGATGCCTTTCCTTCTGATTTTTTTTTTCCTCTTTTCCCTGTTAATAGAGAGAACAACTATGAACCATAATTACGCCTTTCATATTTATAGTGTTCATATCTTGTCTTGTAAATAGTTAGCTTTATGAGCAGAAGAGGGAGGGCTTTTCCCTTTCCTCTTCCTTCTCTTACTACAAAAACATTTTCTATGAAATCCGAGTTGATTTTTCCCCTGCTACCGCATTGCTTAAGTGACACTGAGAGAGTGTGGATTAAAATTGCCCCGTGACAAAATAGAATTTGAACAAACTTGTCCTAAGTTACTTTGGTCTGATCGTCTCTTTCACCTTTTCTGAAATTTCTGTTAAGGAGCAAGCAAATTTTTTTTCCTGTCAGGGTGGTGAGGCTTTGAGCAAGCTGATCCGGTGGGAGGTGACCCTGCTTACGGCAAGGGGGTTGGAGGTGGATGACCTTTAAGGTCCCTTCCAACCCAAGCCATTCGATGATTCTATTAAATAAGGTATGCTGAGCAACCCATTTACAGGCAGAAATAATCAAGAATTGTAAAATACCTTCTTTTTCTCTTGCTTATGGGAGGAAATATTTTAGCAGCTCTTGTGGATTAGAACATACAAAACCCAAACAATTTTCAAGTTATCTTCATGCCCTACAAAAGGTTTTAAAGGTATTTTCAATTTCATGAAGGCATGTTAAGGGCTCCTTCTTCATGAATTACTCCATCTTATGCTGTCAAACTGTTAAATCAACATGATTCAATCTTAACTTTTAAAATTCACATTTCCTTGAATAGAATGGACCATTTTATCTATTTCAATGTCTGTCCCAGTAGGATTAAGTTACATAATGTTATGCAGAATTACAGCACTGATTTCACCCTGTTTCAAACTTGTTGTTTGTTAAAACTAAGGAGACATTAATTATGCAATAATGAAATGGAAAAAAGTAATACTTTTAATATAATTCAGTGAGGTTATACACTCACTAGCACTAATAGTGCTATGCATTTTTGCAGGAAAAGAAAAGAAAGAAAAAAGGAGAATTACTTTTGTTTATCAAAGTTGACACCTTTGTCTTCTTCATGTACTTTCTATTACATCATCATAGATAACATCACAAAGATAAATGTTTATACAACCTATATGTTTCTCTTGAAATCACCTTGAGGATTTCCAAATACAAAATATATTTACTTTGTCAATGAAGAATTTCTTTAGCATAGAAGTATTTCTAAATCAGTGTTTCAGAATATTTATTGACACATATAATGGCCATAGAGTTTTTTGCACAAAATCCTTATATTTCTCTCTTGAAAGACAAAAATATTGTTATATTCCTATTTTGGAAATGAAAGCCAAATGGAAATCCCTTTGTGCACAGAATTATTTTCTGAGGTATATTGAATGCTTTTCATTTCATGGTTAGAGATCTCCTAATTGTTGAACAGGTTTTGTATTTCTTGGGTTTGTTTTTTTTCTAATATTGTAGTGCTGTTGCAAAGTTTTGTTTTTCAGTGATTGGTGAGAAATCATTGTGGAAAAATGTGTTGAGGAAAATAAACTCAGATAATTTCTTTGTTTTCAGAAGAAACAGTAGAAGAGTAAACCGTGCTTTTCCAACATAAATTAAGAAAATCTAAATCCTTAGACTATTTCTTTTTTACGCTTATATATTGAATTTTTTAAACACAGAGTTGTGCTATACACAGGAATGACTGCCTGCTATATTAGTATTCCCATCTGACGTCAAGGAGAATGTAGAATAATAAATTGCTAGACACAAGGAGAGGAGACACAACATTAAAGGGAAGTTGCACAAGATTTTATGGCAAAACAAGAATACGGAAAATACATAATTCTCAAAAATAGCACAAGTAAAATAAGCATTTTAATACTTTGAATATTTGAAAAATATTGACTGCTAAGTTGAGAAGGATTGTGTTGATCTATTAATAATCCTGAACCTATAATAGCACTGTCATAGCAGATTTAGCAATCTGAGCATTTTTTGTATATACTGAAGGTCAATCAACACAGTACATCCATTTATGTTGCAGGAGTTCACCTAATTACAATATGATAGCTCCACAGAGGAAGTCGAACCAAACTCTGGCAAACCATGCAAAATTTGTTAAACTGTAAAGTAGGATATCAAGGTCAATATGCCTGTTGCTATAAAATAAGTTTGGATTCGTTAAAGGAAAGTTTAAAGATACATATTTTCAGATACTTGCAAATTTGCAAATCTTCAGCAGTTGTGGCCAAAAATGTGGTAGCTGACTGCGTCATGGAAGGTTATTTTTACTTCAGCCATAACCTATTTGCCTGAGTCAGCCATTTATTTTTCAGGCATACAGTAGTCAAGTCTGTGCCAGCGGAGAGAAATTACTTGATGGATAAAGACTTTTCAGAAATGTACTTAATGTTTTCATTGATAGAAAGTGTAGATGAACAGATCTAAGAACATTTAGCGAGTCCATGTGGATTCAGTAGAATTGGACTACACGGTACATGAGATAAAAGACAAAAGGATATACATTGTGAACAGGTGGTGATTCTTATTAGGTTTTTATGTTTGTGTAAATGCAATTAAATATCAGATGAAGCTAGATGATGTTAAATCGCAGAACATCCATCATCCAGAGTTAGATGTGAAGGCTCAACCTGGGGGACAGAGAGAGGAAGAGATTTTAATAAAGAGGTACCAACAGTCAATATGAAGACATCCCTAGATTTTTTCTTTTTTGCACATAATGGCTTTGCCAACAAAGGTGAGACTTGATATAAACTTCTCCAATTATCCTCCAGATTTAGGTTGTTCTCATATCTATGAACTACTTGATCATTCTGTACGAAATTCACAAATAGGATCTTGAAAGACTATTATTTACCCAGCTTCTTTTAGTTTTTAGTAGAATTTGGAAATCTAACTTCTGGCTCTTTATCAATGAGTAGCAGCATCCTTAGGTTATATATAGAGTTCTGACATTGCATTTACTATTCGAATGTTTTTGATACTTCTATCCTCTCTCTGATGACACAGGGCATGTCTGCTCAGTGGTCACTGCAGACAGAGTTTAACCAGTTAGCCCAGCTACTCCAGGAGCTCGCCGCAGGCTGGGAGCTGAGAATTTATGTTGCTTTGCAAGGAGATTTTGTAGCTGTGCTGACTTGCATGCCTCTGCAGCAATACTGATCTATATAGCTAGCTAAGTTAAAAGGACATGGGTATCTCTACAAGAGGCAGTTCTATCACCAATTATTATGAGATAATCTTGCTAGGTCATGATTAAAGCACTAACACATAAGAAGACAAAGGAGACCAGAGCATGCTAGGAGTCTGAAGAGCTTTCCTTGGGAGTTTGCAAGCTGCCTTATTGGACTTGGAAATATGTTATCTTGTGAAGTCAATCAGAAATCTCTAGCACTGATGCAGCTGGAAAACAGAGATGCAGACAAAAGTACAACCGCAAATCTGTTCCCACAGTCTGTAACATTAAGCTGTTCTGAAGTTCTCTTGCTCTACTTTATTTAAGATTCAGACACCATTAGAATGCATTGAACTTACCATTAAAACTTGCCTTTCTCTTAGGACTCAATTCTACCTGAAGCTGGCAGCAAAATCTTTGAGGTTCAGCACATTTCATACGTGACAGAAATAGGCAGAGCTGGTTGGTATAGATAAAGTGTACTTAACTTCCTGAAAATATTTTCATCCTAAATAAACCATAAGCATACATGCCTTCTAAACCTTTTATTTTCAGTCTCTAATTCCACTTCACACCTTAGTGTGATAATTAATTTGACTGTTTTGAACATGTGATAGTAAGAACTACTTTTCTGTGACTTAAAATGAAGTTCACGTGAGTATTATTGGAAAGCTTCCTTCTCCTTGATATCGTAAGGTAGTATCAGGGTTGGAATATGAGGTTTGCAGTTACAATAAATCAGATATTTTCTTTTTTTTTCTCCTTTGAGTCTGCTATATGAGAAAAAGATACATCTAATACTATATTAACATACTTTGAGGCCTGCAACACATTTTTAAAATATTATTTGAAATAACTAGTAGAATGCTTGAAATAATTTAAACAGATTAATATGCAGCTTAGGCCAGAGTCTCAAGAGTTGTAGAGCTGCCTAACTCTAAAAAGTCCATGGAGTTATTCCAGTCTGGCTCTTCGAATTTAATCCCAGTCATTTGATCTGTACTAGAGAAAATTCCTTTTTTCACACTCCCATGTGATGTGAAAACAGAAAATTCACACAAGGTTGTAACTGGTAATGAGGATTCTGTGGGTTGTATACTTTGCAATATGGAAATCTAAAAAATAGTTATGCTTTACAAGACTTCTGTATCTGTTTGGTGTGTACTCAACCTGGTGAGCATTCTGGAAAATTAGTAGCAGGCATATTCATACTTCTTCATCTCAAGTTTAATTTATCAGAAACTGCCTATGACATCATGGTTCCAAATAATATTTTCTTTCCTACCTCCTTGATAAATTTAACTTTCAGGAAGACCTGTCATTTCAGAGAACTCAAAAGAATTTCAGACTTACCCAAGTTTCTTTTTTTTCCAGGGCAAGTCTTTTTATTAATTTAATAATAAGAACTGCATGTCAAATACTCTTTGAGCGAGTGCTGAAGATAGTCCAGACGATATAGCCTGGCTTCCCAGTGACAGTGGCAACAACAAAATGTACTGATATTAACGTGCCAGAAGTGTTTTGCACCATTTCAGAATTCTCTTTTGCTATTGGATTTTGGCACTTGTATTTAACAAAGTATTTTTTGCTTCCTCAGCTCCGCAGTGATGTTCTTGAGGGAAGAAGTAGACTATTTAATGCACTTTTGTCCTAGCATCATGTAATCACCCAAACCATTGTGTGGCTCGTCCTTAGAAAACATGTCCGCAAAAGAACTTAGTGTTTGAGCCTGTGCATAATGCCATGCTCTTCAAGGACATGCTCCAAATACTCAGGGAGAAACTTGTCTGTTCTTCAATACATTTTTCAAGTCTGTGTTCCTAATGCTCTGTTGATTTTTATAAGGAATTAGTGTATGTTACATAAATACTAAATATCATACTATAAATAAAACCCATGCTTTTAAGGGGTATAATAAAGCTGTCTTGTATACAGTTTAAAGTCAAATATTGTCACACTATATCCAATACTTGTACATGCTTTTAAATTCTGAAAACTTGTTTTGAAAGCAGCAGGAGCCTGTTCTTATCTGAGATATTCTGTAGCATGTAATACTGCACATCTTGCTTGAACTAATGTATATATGCAGGCAGGCATAGCAGGTGACTTTTGAAAAGAGGTGGGAGCATAGCTGCACTTCAGATATTAACGGTGGTGAGGGGAGCAGGAGGAGAGGAGAAAGTTCAAAAGCATGCTCTACACACCTTCTTTGAATTTAATTTTTCAGTCACATGGTAGTGAATCAAATCTGCTATTTTTTCAGTTTCTGGTGCTTCTTCCCTGTCCTGGATTCTGGATTTACTTCTCTCAAGGTGCTAGAAAGGACAGGTTTGGGTTTTTCTTCTTGTACAGATTTATAAAAAAAAATCTTTTCTTTGTTTAAGAAAATCATGTGAAACTATTCAGTCCTTCAGTATTTAACTTCAAGTTTTCCTTTCTCCATTCAGTGGCCAAACATAAAACAAACCAAAATAATTTAAATTTAAAACAAAACAGACTGTTCTGTGAATTTGTGGAAGTTTATTTATCATGAGATTGGTGTAGAGTGCATTGTAGTACAAAGAATAAGCTGTTCTCTCTCATTTGTGAATTAACAGTGCTTACTATCATTTGATAAACATTCATCTTTTGAAAATACCATCACAACTGAAACATTTAAAAATATTGTTTAGAAAACGCCAGAATTTTCACCAAAATCTATTTATCTAAGTTTTGCAAAAAAGAAAAGATTATAATAATTTCAGCATCCGGTCATCAAATATTTTCCATAACTTAAAAAGCAGACAATCAATACTCATGTCTGTGTCCTGTGCTTGACTAGTCTGAAATGTTCTACCACCTCTTTAGGGGCAAGTAAAACCACATCAGCTGTTGTATTACAATCAAGCAAAAAGGGAGTAAAAAAATCAGGCTATACAAGATGTCTTTACTTCATTTGAAGAAACTAATAATCAAAGAGAAAATTATAAATTAATTTCTATTTAGCTTTCTGAAGACACTGGTAACCATATTTTGGAGAATTATGTTTAAAAGCATTATCAAAACACTATCATGAAATTGTGGAAATAAGTGTACTTCTAATAGGGAGTGTTTCCTTACCCATTTTTGTCTTATCATCTATTCAACTGACAGCACAGAACAATTGCTGCCAGCGAACAACAGCTTTTTGAAGCTTGTTGCCATTCTCAATGCAGCACGTGAATTGGTCCTTTTCTCCAGCTGTCACGTTTTATTAGGTATTTCAATTTGCTTTGCTTGTGCAAGGTGTTTTTTCCTTGTAGTTTTGACACAGTTCCACTGCTATTTTAAAATCGCACCAAACTGTGAACTCCAGTAACCGGTAGCACTTGAAAGACAAGACATTACCTGCAAAATGTGATACTAATTTCTGATTGTGACAGCTTACAAGAATACACTTTGTCATTTCCAAAATATGCCTCCCACTTTGGACACAGGATTTCAGAAAAGTTCTTTCAAGAATTCCCTTTGCAATGGGAATTCCAGTTCATGTGAAACTAAAGTAAAAGCAAAACAAATAACAGAGAGACACGTGAAGTTGGCATTTTTAAAAGCCTTATGTGTACTGGTCAAGCATCAAAACAGGCTGCAAGTGGTGAATTCTCCTTCCCTGGAGGTGTTCAGAACAACTGTAGGCGTGGCGGTGTGAGGCTGGCAGTGGGACCATTAGAGGTCTTTTCCAACCTCAATGACTCTGTGATTCTCTGTTTCACTCTATGAGAACCTTCACTAAAATTCCTGAGCCCTGCGGTTCAGCTTAGTCAAGATGAGAACAAGGTGTATCCTATTTTCCACGTTATTTTTAAACTTTTCTATCTGAACTGCAAAACCAACACCATTTCAAAGGATGTTCATGCTGCTGGGATACTCTGTTCTCCTTTACACATGGGCAGGGAGAGCCTAGGTGGAAAACGTAACATGTCGGATAATCCGATGAGGGCACTAACGGATGATGGAATCTCTGTGACTGTAAACCCTGGTGTGGCTAACAAAATGAGTATGTGTTCTGTCAACTGCTGACCAAAAAGATTTTCAGGGCTTTTTTGAAAAAAAATTAATCTTTCCCTGGGGAACTTTTTGGAGGTGTGTGTGCTCACATTAACCAGGAAAGCCTGAGTCACAGAGTAACGGAAAGAAATCCACTTCTATTTCAAGACTTTAACTGCAAGTTAAGCAGTTGTATGTATGCAAAACACGCACACCACAGGATTATAATCCATAATTAGGGCTCCTATAAATAGATACCCATCCATACACTAATGAATGATATTTGCATTAAGTGTGTATGTATACCTAGAAATGTATACACTAAGACAACAGTAGTTGAGGCTCTGTCATTTATTCAAAAATTAACCTTTTTCTTTTTTGAGATAAATTAAATGCTGTTTCTGGGGATAACTCAAGGTGTAGTCATGGATACACAACAGAGCCAACTAAACTGCTCGGTTATCTAACATTTTGCACCCTGACCACCCACACTCTCCACCCCGAGTGGCTGCTATCTACCCTTTTCTTATTTTCAACTGGGGAGGAAGGCAAGAAGAAAAGCTTTCAAAGAGCTGTTTCTGACTTTCTTTTCCTTATAAATTTATAAAATTCTATTGAAGACTTCTTACTATGAAGTATGAAACCTTCCAAAGAAAAGAAATGCATGTTTTCATCTCCTAAAATACTAAATGTCTCAGAAAACACATACCAGCTTCTGATGGCTGCTTATTGTCATTAAGGTTAAATGCAGCAGTCCTTTGGCTGCCCCATGGCATCTTTTCTTTGGAAAAACAGTGCTCTCCGTACTGGTAGCAATGGGCTTTCCAAGAAGCAGCCTCTTCCTTCCTGTGCTCCCTCCTTGGCTGATTCTCTCTTTAAGTCTTTTTTACTAGGAATACTTCTCCCTATCCTGTTCCCAAGATCTGCATCCTGTTTACCAGAAATATAAAATACAAAATCCAGCATTTTTCCCAAAGGGGCTCCAAAGCCTCCAACATTTAACCAGTCTTTTAGGTCTTTCTTTACTCCTCACAGAGCTGTAACAGTAATTTTCTGTAATGGAGAAGGACTTGGTGAGGAGTTGCTTCCAGTGGGTTTTTAAGCTTTCAAAGCTACAGACAACCTACAGTGCCAAGGGGTCACTGCTGCCCTTACGTATACCCACAAGCTGTTCCTTGATCAAATTGTTCTAGGGGTATATATTCATCCTTCCAGGAAGATTTATCCAGCACCAAACTGATGTGCTGGGACATCAAGCCCTGAACTGAGAACTGTGGATATGGGTTTGTGCAGGGAACTGTATCCAAATTCCTGCCTGTCTTAGTGCTTTCAAATTCATATTTTAATATTTTAATTTTTTTTTAATTTTTTTTAAATTTTTCAGCTCAGCTATACAGTGTGCCAGAAATAATAAAATTTCTCCATACCAGAGAAAGATCACAGCAGTACTTTGGGATAAAGGTAAATGGTTCTGATCCCACCTCAAATCCTTCATGAAATGAGAGGATTTTGCTGTTGGAAATGATCATTTTACCATAAAAACATTGAACATTCCCTCTGACAATTGCAAATGTATGGAAATTCACACCTGTGCTCTGGAGGTGGAATTTCACAAATCTTATAATGAATATCTGCTTTCTCTGACAGAAATGGCAAATGTTTCACCCTGGAGCAATTACACACTGTCCATGAAAATATCAGTTTTCACACAGGTACTCACGAAGGGAAAACTGGAGGAACAGTTTGAGTGCCAGCCAAATGAAGCAGCAATATTAGGCCATGTATGGAAATATAATATTGTCTCCTATTAAAGGAAAAACATGTATTTTAAATGATGTTACTTCTCAAAGACAGGGTACATAGGGTACATTATCAGCCATTCACTAGAAGTGATAAATGTGTATTACTGCAAGCGTCTTTGTATATGTCTCTAACTACATCGGATGACACTGCTTCAACTGTGCTTTGGCTAAAAATACGGCTTTACATCTAAAGTTCCATCTGTGTTCCTGTAAAGTAATTCAGCTGCAGAATGCAAACTCCTGTTTCACTGAATCCCTGTATCTTTGTACTGAGAAATATCAAGGATGGTGAAGCACAGAACAATTTTGTCCATATATGAAACACTCTTGCATAATGTCTTAATCTAGGAATCGTTTTTTGTTGAACGAGGGAATAAGCCAAACAAATGGGAGGGGAAATCTAATGAATAAAACATTCAGCTCAGGGTGGCCAATTTCATATTTGTCTTTGATGTTTCATGCAGCACTTCAGTCTGGGTAGAGAAAGGCAATTCCATTTTAAGGAAGCTTTCAAAAGTTTGGTTGCCTTCCAATTTGAAACAAATGCTCAAATCTTAACATTTTCTACTGGGCTCAATTAGAATTATAGGGTAAGCCTGTCTGGGAGGCTCTCTGTGAACACCGAAACCAAAAGGCTGGAAATTCCGTACTCCAAAAATACCTCTGTGGCTGCAGGTGAGGTAGCTCAGAGCAAGTGGCTCCAAGAATAGGAGCAAACAAAATCCTGCTGCCTGCTGGCATGACTGATTGAAGTTCTACTTAGGTCTAGCTGACCTCTTGTGTTCAGTGTTGGCTCTAATAAGCAAGAGACCAAGTCTCGGGTAGTTTCAACTGTTCTAAATCTCTACTTATCTTTCCAGATTTCTGTCTGAATAGGTGGATGTCAGTTTAGTTTGCCCTGAATCTTCCTTCAGTTGAATTGTCAGGTCATTTCAGACAAAAAAATACAAATGCCTGTGATTACCACAATCTTCAAAGATTTTAGATGCATTTTATCTATCTGAGGTGCTGCACTGGTTCTTTTCATGCTTACTAACATAGATACATCACCTTTTGGTAGCACTGGCTGTAAGACATATGAAAGACTGCTTGTAAAAATTTTAGAACAAGTAAAAGACTTGTTCCAATGAAAAATTTGGTCCAGGTTGCTTTGGGGTCTTCAGTGTATTCAGAAAACAAATGCATTGAGGATTCTCATTTGTTTTGGGTGCAAATATCCTCTATGTATACATTAGGTAAGATTAATAGTCATAATGACTTCTAAAGGAAGGTGCTGTGCATGATATGGGAACTGGTATTTGTAAAAAGCTATCTGGCTACTTGAAGGCTTGCATACAGATGTGTGATCCTATTCCTTGCAAAGACTTTAATGGGATAATTTGTCCTTATTCTCTGTATTTATTATTGATTATCCTTTGTAAGAATCTTAAGTATTCCCTGTTCACAATTTACTTTTCCCCTTGAGGACTTTTGTGTAGCTTTAAGATAAAAAAAAACTTTACCAAGCCATATCATTTTTCAAGCTTTTTTTTTTACATGATATACCAATACCTAATTACCTCTGCTTCTCTGATGTGCTTCAAGCTGTGGGCTTTTTATTTTTTTACATACAGCAGGTGAAAACACCCACACTGTATAAAAACTCTCTTTCTTTCTTCTACATTTAAACAATAATCATGTCATCAAAGCAGAAATTAGTGACTGGAAGAATATTTAAGGATTTATCCTGCCCTGCTGAAATTATATTTAAATTACATTCACTGTCTTATACCTCATTCTTCTGAAAAAGAAAATTAACTAATCACTAACTGCAATAATGTTATCCTGATTCATACAGTGTCTGGAGAGCAGTCTCTGGCTTAGATAAGGTTCTAAAATTGTAAATGCTCAATAATTATTTGTGCAATAGAAAAGTCTGAAGTTCTAGCCAAGATAGACAACTGATTGTGCAGGGAAAGTCTGTGTGCGACGGTTGCACCTTGCAGCCTTCATGGCTTCTACTAACAAAATGGGAACAGAGCTGTGAAGGCACTTGCTCTTTCTGTTTTGCAGCCTGGCCTCAGAGATGTCAAAAGCTTTCACAAAGGAAATGTGGAAGCGATCAGAGAACTGAGCTGTAAAGCAAGGACTGCAATATTTCTGCCAGTGGGTTAAGCGTTGTGGTGGACATCAAGCCTTGGGTTGTCTCGTGTGTTGGCTCTGGCCATGTGAATGAAGTTGTCTGGAGACAGAGAACCTCAAGGTAAAACCTTGAAATGGCTGAGCCAGGGCCACTGCAAGGAAACTATTAGCAGTCCTGGAAGTAAAAGCCCTTGCCCCTTGTCAAAGAATGAAACTACACTGTATTGGAATTGGAATAACATTCCTCTTTTTGGATCAAATCTACTTTCCAATTTTAATTCAAAGTAGATGAAACCTTCATTTTCTTTTGGACAAATAATGATTTTTCCAGGTTATCCTTTTGGTTTGTTCATTGTCTGTGCAAAATGGCTAAACAAACCCTGTGAGGCATTCTTGGTTGGACTGAATCCACCCAGTGTCTAAGAAAGCAATCAACCTCTTCCGTTGCACATGCTGCAGGCCAGGCACTTAGAAACCCAACCAAAGAAACAGAAGAAGTGTAAAAGGGAAAAGAGAGGGAAAGGGAGGAAAATGGTAAAAGCCTTCAGAAGAATCTGAGTGTTTGACAAACAAATGCCTTCAAGTGTTAGGTGCAACTTGCCAGGTATATTCGACACTGTATAAAAAATGTCTTGGCAGAGTACAAGAAGTAACATTATAGATCTAACCTACAAGAAAAGTTATCGCTGCATTTCATAGTGCTTTGACACAACTCACAAACAGCTGAACTGTACTTGGCATCACCTCTTGAAAATGCACTCCTCGCTGAAGAGTCAAACAGGGAAACTCCATTAGCCGCCGCTGAGCACAATGTGTGATGAAGCCACGCATAATGACATCCTCCTGAACCCACACATTACATGTCCCCTCTGTACTTCAGCCTACGTCTGTGCATGGCTAAATCTTTAGCAACTGGAGAGTCTGTTAACAGGCTGAACAGACCGCAGTATCGCTCTGCCCTGAGCTCATGTTTGGGACTTGCACCTTAGAGCTGTGGAATACCACAAGGTTCATGAGCCGTTTTCTGAGGGCAGGGAGCCTCATCCCTGATTCTGTGGAAGCATCGAAAGCTCTGTCTAGATGCACAGAATAGCACTATTTTCCAGATTATTACATTAGCATTTAACTTGGGCACTGTGATTATAGTTACGAGGCAAAATTGTACTTGCCTCTGTGGACAGAAGGTTGTAATCTGAAAGAGAATTTTGTCTTGCTATTGAGAAGGTATACACAATGTCCAGTTAGATGACTTTAGGATTCCTCTGGCAAACACACTTGCTTAGTGTGTTAAGACAATGCTAGCACAAGTGGTTTAAGGATAAATGGGTAGTGTTGGCTAAGATCTAGACAGCTTGGATACAGCTGCTCAGGATGATATGGATCTATGTGTTCGCAGCTGCATAACGGATGTGTAAATTACGCCATGTCCCATGGTGACAGACTGTACATCAATACTTTTACATTTATGCATTGATATAAAACCATAGCTTACAGCCTGTCAGGATGATATGCTAACAATTTAAGTACAGAGACCTCGTACAGTTAGGCAATTAGCTAAATTAAGTACGTAAGCTTAAGTCTAATTTTAAGCCTGGGACCAATTACAGTGAAACCAAGAAAACTGTTTCCATGTTAAATTCAAGTCACTGCCCAGCCCTGGAAGTGTTCTACAACCAGCACTGCAGTTGTAGACTGATACATGGCTGTGGCAGGGTTTTCTGCCCACAGCTCCTTAAATGAAATGCCCTTGGACAGACTCTTCTGTGTCCTGGCACTTGATGCTAACAGCTACCAGACTGACTTTTGTGGGTTAGTGGGAAAAGAACTTCATCTAGATTTTCTGAACTCATGTAGAGCTGTAGACATGATTTTCTGTAGCCCTCTTATTTGGTTACGTTATTTCCAAAGAAATGTGCCTCTCATTTACCACCATTATCAGAGGCTTTTCAGTATAAGGCAAAAACACCCATCAAACTGTTATTATTCCTAAATTTAGCAACACATTATCAAAAGCAAACTATAAAAGCATAGGAAACTCAAATCCTTCATCAACTTCTTCTTTCACCTATGGTATTTTTTTAAAAGGTATCAGTCTACTGTTGAAGCCAAGAGATCGATTCAGCAGCATTCCATCTCTGTAATAACAGCCAGTCTTTCAGAGTATTCTTCTATCGCTAGGTTCCCTTCCTCTATTTTTTTTTTTTTCTACTGATTTCTAGTCTTCTGTAAACAGCTAAAACCTCCTTCTGCTAACCTCAGGGCTCTATGTCTGCTGTAGTTGTAGTTGAGCGGTATAGCTTCTGTGGGCATATTAACAGCACATCCATGAGCTTTGATAAGGATTCACACGTCACCTGTACAGAGGATCATTGGAATCCTGATTAATTCACACATTCACTCTTTCTACTAAGAAAAAGTCAATTGAACTACATTCAGAAACCAATGAACTTATATTTTAAAAATTATTGATCATAAAAGTTATTCATGTCCTCAACATGTCACAGTTTCACCTGTCTTTTGTTTTAGTAGCATTGCAGAGAGTGCCCATGACATATTTCTCAAGAGCACTGCTTGTAGGGTTAGTATGTCATACAAGTACTGCAGAAATGCTGATTTAACTCAGCGCCTTCTGAAGGCTGAAATTTGGTTGTCTAGATATCACAGTTCCAACACCAATATTTTTATAGGAAAGAAATACCATTTTATATGCCAGATGGTGAGAGAACGTTATAGTATATTTTTTAAAATGCATTACCCATGCAAACAGGCACTAGTTCCATATATTTACTTCCATCTCTCCTTAAAACACACTATGCATTTCACAGCGCTGTTGGAATCTTGAATTTTCCAACATTTGTGCTGATACCACAGTAATAATTGAGAAGGTTTACTTGCCTTGAGCCGGACATAGAATATGAGTGGTGCGCATGAGCAAGAAAAGTATGACCATTAGGACTGTAGAATCACCAGGTTGAAAGAGACCCACTGGATCATCGAGTCCAACCATTCCTATCAATCACTAACCCACGTCCCTCAGCACCTCATCCACCCGTCCCTTAAACACCTCCAGGGAAGGTGAATCAACCACCTCCCTGGGCAGCCTCTGCCAGTGCCCAGTGACCTTTTCTGTGAAGAACTTCTTCCTGACGTCCAGCTTGAACGTCCCCTGGTGGAGCTTGAGGCCATTCCCTCTCATCCTGTCCCCTGTCACTTGGGAGAAGAGCCTAGCTCCCTCCTCTCCACAACCTCCTTTCAGGGAGTTATAGAGAGCAATGAGGTCTCCCCTCAGCCTTCTCTTCTCCAGGCTAAACACCCCCAGCTCTCTCAGCCGCTACTCTTCTCCTCCAGGCCCCTCACCAGCTTCGTTGCTCTTCTCTGGACTCGCTCCAGAGCCTCAACATCCTTCTTGTGGTGAGGGGCTTTTAGATGCTTTTCAGCTGCATCTCAAAACTATTCAAGATTTAACACCCTGGAGTGTTTTATGACTGACAGAAATTATTAATAAATTAAGATAAAGGTATATGAACAAAGCACTGTACATAATACCCATAGCCTACAAACTAGAAAATATTTCAGACTGAAGAAACTGCTTTACAGGATACAAGACATGCAAAAGTGGTGGAAGAGATTACTTGTTTCTCATTGTCTCAACCACTCATACACAGACTGTGCTGACCCAATCCATTATGCTGTCATCACTGGCATATAACAACAGAATATTATTTTTCTATTAAAAGCCAGAAATTTAAAATTTAGAGGAAACAAAATAAAAATGCATAACCTGCAATCTCTGCCACTAGCTAGATTTGTGTTCTGTTCCTCAGGAAAACACATACACTGTAATTTAGCTTTAGAAAAATGGCACTTGTTTTCAAACGATGGGTCAGAGCTCAGCTAATTTCTGCTGATACCACATATCTGTAAAATACTATCCAAAATATAACCATTATAAGTAGAATCTAATAAAAAGTTTTAAAATTACAATTTCTAGTATATAAAGTGTCCAAATTTTTTCCCATGGACAATTTTAATTTGACTATAAATGGTACGTTCAAATACTTCATCCTAAATGTACAACCTTAGAGTATTTCTGTCCTCCAGATGCTTGTATAGAAAATTTCTGGAATTGTAGAAATAATTCTGTATGCAATTCACTACCTCAGTGCTTTCATGTGCACCTTTTCAACCACTCAGCATCCCTTTGATGAATTCCATAAAACTAACCAAGGGAAAAATAAGCTGTATTAATGTATTGGAGAAAGGTTTTTAGTCTCTACATATTCATTCTTTGGGAACTAATTAAAATTGATTTTGCTGCTCTTGGTTTTTAATGCCATCCTACATTGTGACAGTTTTTTCCTATGATTATTTTATCGTCATGAGTCGAGGCCCAGGTAACTGGCATCTGATAGGTTTGACAGCCATAACATTTTGGTCATAAATAAATTAAGCTCTGTGAGAGAGCTTAACTTGATTTATCTGCATTGAAAAAAAATGGTATGGTGTAGGTGTCACTCATTTTGATCTGATAAGTTGTGTGGTGTCGTGTCCTAAAAATCCACTAAGCTGTAATCACTATTTGTATGCAAAGCATTGCAATTAGTGTAATTTTCTTTGCTGGTGATTTTGAACTTGAAAGAAAAACAAATTAGAATAAAAATGCATACTCTTTGTATCCCAGTACATTATAAATTATTTGAATATAAAAATTGACCTTCATAGCTTCAGAAGAAAGAAGAGATTGTAATTCCTCCTGCTCTCAGTTTGAATCCGCTCTTTTTTTCCCCCTAACTATCTTTCTGGTTGGTTTTGATTTCCAGCTGCTATGGCCTTAGATATATCTCCTTAATGTTTCTCAAGATTTTCAGAGAGAAGAGGACTATAAAAAGCATTTAAAGTTGAGCCATCTAAATCTCTGGTAGTTTTCTAAACATAGCGAGCATGGCCACTCATGAGCTAACAGGTAATTCAAATTGTGTAGGAACGTTACCATTTGGCTCTTACAGTGTGACTTTTATCTAATTTGCTTGACTAAATTGCAGGGTTTGAGGAAGCTGGATAACAAGAATGTAGAATATTCTATATAAATAAGAAAGAGCTCTTTAATTTAATATACTCAGTATGAAACATCTGACTCTAAATTACTGCCCTACCATAGGTGACATTTTATGACAATAATTTTAAAAAATATGTTATTCAGAATTTTTCTGTTTAGAGTGAGTTCAAAAGGAGGGGTTATTTGGGGTTTTTTTGCTTGTTTGTGTCAGCTTTTAAAAATAAAGAAGTGGCAAAGGGAAGCACCTGATGTACGGCTCACTTTCAAAGGTGACTGCCAAACTAGAAATCTTATTGTAATAAGATGACAGAAAAAGAGGAATCTAGTAAATTCAATGGTGTTTCTCCTTATTTTACTGGTGTTCAATGAAGAAAAATAATTTCTAATTAAAATCTCTTTGATTCAGTAAGTAAAGATATGGAATGCTGTGGGGAAGGAAGCTCCCACGCCAGCACTCAAAGAAATACTCCAGTTAGGCAGGGAACTTTTCTGTTGGCTTTATGGGAAATATGTTCCAGCACATATCCTGAACAAGGCAGGAGGAAGTAGGTTTCCTCACTGTTCATGCAACTCATTTTCTGTATGTCTGAAACGGATAGATAACGATAGCTGCCGAACGGCAAGCAACACTAAACTAAGAGGAGAACCTTTCCTCTTGGAGAACACTGCTGCTGCACCACCATGGTCTCATGACAAGGAACCTGGCATTTCTGTTGCTTCCTTTAAGCAACACAGTGAGTACTATCAAAACGTAGTAACAGTGACATCACACCACGTGCAGTACAAGTCTGCCTTACTATCACTCTTTTGGTTTAGTGCATTTTGCTTCGGAAATTCCTGAGCTGGTAGCACACAGTGAAAATTTGCTGCCTGCTCCTCCAGTCAAGTAATCACAACAGCTTCGCTTCTAAACTTGAGTCAGTTCGCAGTTGCTCTGTGAAGATTATAAGTGAAATCATGTTCCTGTTCAAATACAGAGAGGTTCTGCTATTGACCACAGCTGGAACTTGATTTCATCCTATGATGCTGTCAAGTTTTTGACATTTATATGCCATCCTCACTTCTTGAATCTTACGACTGCAAGTAAAATGCAGCAATGTTTAAAAAGAAGGAATGTTTTCCATTTGCATAACTTTAATGATTGCACTGATTGAACTTAACATTTCCTTCAAAGTTCCCGCTTTGGCTGGCATCGCTAGCGTTGAAATTGCAAATATATATCTCAAAAGGAACATACTTCTAGAAAGTTTTATGCGATAGGAAATCGGGTCTTAAGATGAAAAGCACTTTTCATCTTAGCAGTAATATTTATCTCACTTGTGTATGTAAGCAGTGTGCTGGGGAGGAAGTCAGGCTGCGTGAATGTTATTAGCCACACGTATATGTTTGCCTCCTTGATTTTTTTCTAACTCAGTCAAAAGAAGCTTTTAGGATGAAAAAGAGGCAGACGATGCAAGGACCAGAGGCAAGACACCCTGCTGGACATTACTTTGTAAGAATTAATGGTTACTGTGGAATTGATTAAAATCATATCACTGCTTTATCAAAAGTATCCTTAATCATTAAAGGCTTCCTTGTTTTAGAGTGGAAAAGCAGGTCATTATTTAAGGACAGTTTGCACAAAACCAATGAATGAAGACATTGACTCAGAAGGATAGATTTACAACAACTAAGATATTCCAATGTTTGTAGGATGCAATACGTTTTCTGAGACCAAAGGTTATAGAATTTCTGTTCTTTGTATATACGCCTATGCATGCTTTTGCAATTATATACAACATACTTAATTTTTAAGGGCAGTTTTCATTTAAAAAGTTGTTTGTCATGAGCTGCTAGAGGAAAGTTTCTTGTAGGTGCCTGTACAGCTTGGCCTGTTGCACAGCAGGGCTGACAAAAGGATGCTGAATTTCAGGACTTAGTTTAGAACAGCTGAATCTAGGGCACATCCTCACGAGTGCAGAAGTAACGAAACCTATAAGGTGATCTTTCCCTGCCTTTAGAGAGAGGGCAGTAACATCAACAGTCCAAGTTTTTCTTCATTCGTGGCATGAACACAGTTATGTAAGGTAAATTTGTACTATGCATTGTGCTTGCAACCCTCTTCAAAAACCAAATCATGGTCAGCTGAAGCATGTGTCTGTCTCCTGATCACACACTGGGGTCTGGCTCAAAGTGTATATGAAAATACAATATGGAGGGTAAAAAGCTCAAGGACAACAACAAATCTTGACTTTTAAAATTATAGAAATTTGGTTAATCTTTGCTTTCAGGCACCTGAAGTTGCAAAAGTTAGGTTTATACAGAATTCATGCAATTGACTGGTGATTTTCATGCCAATAGATGACCTGTAGCACTTTTGACACCGGTGCTTTATATGAGATGTATATATAGTGAAGAAAGTGCTGGACTCTGAAATCAAGTAACAAGTGATACGGCAAAAGCAAATGGCCTTATGTTGTGCCAGGGGAGGTTGAGATTGGATATTAGAAAAAATTTCGTTATTGAAAGAGTAGTGAAGCGCTAGCACAGGCTGCCCAGGGAAGTGGTGGAGTCACCATCCCTGTGTTCAAAAAACTTGTAGACAAAGCACTCCAGGACACGGTTTAGTAGGCACGGCGGTGTTGGGCTGACAGTTGAACTGGATGATCTTAGAGGTCTTTTCCAACCTTAATGATTCCATGATTCTATGTCCGAATAAACATTGAAAATGAAGATTTAAAGCATTCATGTGTGAACAATGTTTTTGCTGCATTGTGGTGGTTGTTATTTCATACTACGTTCCATTGCAGCAATACAAGAAGTGAAAAGATAGCAATAGAAACTTACGTGGAGATCTTGGGGACACCCATGATTTCCTGATCCCAGGTTTGGACGATAAGGGAGACAGAGCAAAAAAATATTGAAATCTTCATTTGTGTCCTCTGAGTACAGACTTACCATTCTGCTAAGCTTGATTCCCTGATTATTGACAAATTGACTGAAGAGGTTTCCCACTAAAATAAGTTCAGTTTCCCAAAAGAGATGAAGGAAAATGTGGATGGGTATAGAACAAGAGTATAGCTGAGCAATGTATGAAGTCTAGCCACTTAGCCTTTGCTGACAGCTGGTTTAAATAAAAATCTTCATTTTGTATAGAAAAGAGAAACAGGAATTCTGATCCTGCTTTGTGACTGGGAGCTCACATGATTTGATTCTCGAAAAACCTATTTTATAGCTGTGTCTTTTTTTAGGGATTCCTCTGAGCATCCCAGCTGACAGTAAAAGATTCACTTCAATTTCTTACTGTCAGAATAGCTTTGGTGGGTCATGGATGTGTAACTTGACATTAGAATACAATTTAATAAAGTGATTCTGTATTGTATTGCTTCTAAAACTGGGAAGATTTACACAAGCGTATTTGTATGTGGGACTGAGCTGTATGACTCAGTTTAGCAGCTCATTGGTGTGGGCTTTGGTATCAAATGGGGCAAGTTGTAGCGGTTTGTTCCACAGCCAGGGTAGGTATTCTTCTCTTCACTCTACAGCTTAACATCTTCCTTCTGAAATACATATCTACATTTACACATACACTGCATTTATACATATGCATGCATAAATAGTTATAAAATCATGGCCCTTCAAACCTGTTAGTGACATAAAAACTGTAATTTTGTAGCGAAAAGTTGGTGAGGGGGCTGGAGAACAAGTCTTATGAGGAACGGTTGAGAGAACTGGGGTTATTTAGCCTTGAGAACTGGAGTTATTTAGCTTATAGAGCAACAAAGCTGCTGAAGGGGCTGGAGAACAAATCTTATGAGGAGTGACTGAGAGAGCTGGGGTTGTTCAGCCTGGAGAAGAGGAGGCTGAGGGGAGACCTCATTGCTCTCTACAATTACATGAAAGGAGGTTGTGGAGAGGAGGGAGCTGGGCTCTTCTCCCAAGTGACAGGGGACAGGACGAGAGGGAATGGCCTCAAGCTCCATCAGGGGAGATTTAGGCTTGAGATCAGGAAAAAAATCTTCACAGAGAGGGTGGTTAGGCATTGGAACAGTCTGCCAAGGGAGGTGGTTGAGTCACCATCCCTGGAGGTGTTTAAGGTGAGGGTGGATGAGGTACTTAGGAGAATGATTTAGGGATTGGTGGGAATGGTTGGACTTGATGATCCAGTGGGTCTCTTCCAGCCTGGTTATTCTGCGATTCTGAGAAGAGAAGGCTGAGGGGAGACCTCATTGCTCTCTACAACTACCTGAAAGGAGGTTGTGGAGAGGAGAGAGCTGGGCTCTTCTCCCAAGTGGCAGGGGACAGAACGAGAGGGAATGGCCACAAGCTCCGCCAGGGGAGGTTCAAGCTGGACGTCAGGAAAAGAAATTTCACAGAAAGGGTCATTGGGTACTGGCAGAGGCTGCCCAGGGAGGTGGTTGATTCATGTTCCCTGGAGGGGTTTAAAAGACGAGTGGATGAGGTGCTGAGCAGCATGGTTTAGTGGTTGATAGGAATGGTTGGACTCAATCATCTTGGAGGTCTTTTCCAACCCTGTGATTCTGTAAAAGAAAGTTTAAATTAAAGAAAGCCTTGTGTGACTGAAAGCTTGTTTGCTTTAGCCAGCTAGCTCAGCTGCTCTGGAGAAAAAAACCCAACCTAAACCAACACAAACAAACAAACAAACTCTAAAAAACCCAAACAAATTCTTTCAACAGAACTTACATCCCTTTTTTTATTACGCCCACTATTATTAAAACATGAGAGTATGCAAGGTATGTTGTTATCGGTTTAGTATTTTTTATTAAATATTAAATCCCTGATTATTGAATGGTAAAGAATAACTCTGATGATGAGGGCTGTGCATTGATGTATTCATAGAAAACACAAAGCAATACAGTATTAGAATTCAGAATTACTATCTGGGATTTAGATTAACTAATTCATCTCTAGTTTTCCCTTGGTCAAATAAATGTTAATACTTACAGTGTTAGCAAGGGGAAACATAGATTTGTGTGCCAGTATATAATTAGTTTAAGGTTGAATCGTAGGTTTTTTTAAAAAATGTCTACTACTTCTAAAACTCTGAGGTTGAAAGCTGGGCTAATTGTTCATAATTCTGCTGCTTTCAAAATCTATTTCTTTTCAGAGTACATTCCTCCTTTTTTTCTCCTTTATCACAATTTTAATTTTAATACAATAGATTCCGTATATAAGAATAACAGGCAGGTATTTATCAATTAACATTCAATCTCTTGTTGTCTTTGAAATATTTGTTCAGCAGCTATTTCACTCTAGGAATTGTTTTAGTTCCTATTGTCCCTTCCCAGTATCTCTTCATTCACAGTTAAATGGAAATACACAGCAGCAATAAAACTAGGATTCTCATCTGCTTTATTTTTCCTAACTCATTATGCTGGCTGAGGGTTAGCATAGAAAAGATCCTCATAGTTACACAGGGGTGCTAAGAAACAGTTTATTCTGACTCCTGTGTTGATCTAAAAAAAGGCGCTTTTCTACATAGTCAAAATCCACCAAGTGATGAAGTGCTTGGAAAATTTGAATGATTTCATGGACATCCCAGAGCTTTAAAGATAAAAGATCCAGCTTTTCTTCCTGATTAAGCTATGAGAGTGATGAGATGCTGTGGGCTTTTTCTACTTCACAGGGTCATTCAAATATAACTCTAAGGACAGATGCCACAAAACTATTTTCCTGAAGTTTGATAGAACAAATCCCTTCTCTGTTATGTGGAAGGATAAGGAGACTGTTCCCCTTGGCTTGTTCTACCTGTTGCTGTTCTGGACATCAGGAAGAGCTTTTTAAACAGGTACCTGCTAAGCTGCTGAATATCCTAAGAAGCAGGAGTCTGACAACCAAAATCCCATTAATAGCATTCATTACTTTTGATATAACTGCCTTAGATTTGATGTCAATTAGACCATATCGGGAATAAATGCTGCTTAACGGACCCATTAGAGTATGGAAATCTAGCCTCCGTGGAACGGATTCTGTTCTGGAACATCTGGGACCAGCTTCTGTCAGCTATGGGAGAGCCAACCTGTTACAGCACGGAAAGTGTGGGTCAGTGTTGTTCAGCATTGCTACCCTTGAACTGTTCAAGGTCAAGATTTCAAAATTTGGCACCTAGTCCGTACTACAATAAAACATTCTGGTAAAAATAAATTTCTGGATGAATGCTAATAATGTGAAGAAAATAACAATTCCAAGTTAATTCCCCTAGAATCTACACTAAAGTAAACAATCGTTCATATCCACTTCTCTTGTCACTGATTTTCTATGTGTTAAAATACACAGCAATATTTTGCTTGATTGGTCACGTATTTGGTCATTCTTGGCAGAGAAGCCAGTCCTTTTGAATTTAATTGCTGGGACTTATGAGGATGTTTAATCTCTTTCTGTTCCTATCAGCTTTGGACATCATGAGAGCACTAAATTTATTTTAAGTTCTACTTTTTCCATTGCTATTATATTCCTCCCTCTAATATAGATTTCTGGTGCTTTTATAGCCCTGATTTTGACTTTGGTCACTGTAATAACTTTAGAAAACATTTTAAATAATTTATTTTAATATAAAATCTCTCTTTTTAATGTAGCAGCTACAATGAGTGTACTGTTTACCCAAAGACCAACTGAAGGCAATTTTATTTACAATCAAAGCTAAACAAGACAAAAAAAAATAAAAATCAGTATTAGTAAATAATTGTAGTTCTAGAAAAGGCATCGATTTAAGACTTAGTTCAAAGACACCTGGAGATGCGCTATTTGCCTTGCATAGTTACCCTTACAGATTTAAAGGGCATTCATCTCTGAAACTGAAATAGGTGCAACTAATTCAATATGTGGATGCCTCACGCTCTTCTTATATTTGATAGTCTCTGTTACTTTGGGTTAATATCCAGGGGAAACTTTGAAAGAGTTTGATGGATGCTTAGACCTGTTAGCGGAGGAGCTTCCAGGGTTGTGCCTCCAACACCATGGAGCACCCATCACCTGCAGGCTGCTGGCACCCATGCCTGCCCATCCCAGCGGCTATCGGGTAAATGAGGACCCAGCCAAGCACCTGTCTTTCCCTCAGGTGCATTTTAAGAGTTTACAACTTACCCCCTTTGCCCCTCTGGTAGCATATGGAAACTACTGCAGACATAACAGTTTCTTTGTTACCTCTCTTCAAAGACGAAAATTTCTGCAATGGAGAGCAGAACTAAAGTTATTTAGACATTTATTAATTACTCCTTGAGATATGTGACAATATGTGGCAGATCGATGGCAAGCAACACCCAGCAAAAATGTTCTCTGCACTGAGTAGAAGTTACGTGGGGCAGCAAACAATTTTGAAAAGGAATGTACTGTGTTCAGTTCTGGAGTCCTTAGCAGGGAATGGACAGGGATCTCCTAAAGCAAGTCCACAAAAACGATGATCATGAGGCTGGAGCATCTCTCATATGAAGACAGGCTGAGAGAGTTGGACTTGTTCAGTCTAGAAAAGAGAAGGCTCCAGGGAGACCTTAAAGCAGCCTTCCAGTACCTAAAGGGGGCTACAAGAAAGCTATGGAGGAGCTATTTATCAAGGAGTGCAGGGCCAGCACTGGCACAAGTTGCCCAGAGAAGTTGTGGCTGCCTCATCCCTGGAGGTGCTCAAGGCCAGGTTGGATGAAACTCTGAACAACCTGATTCAATGGGAGGTGTCCCTACCCATGGCAGGGGCTGGAACTGGATTATCTTTTCCAACCCAGAACATTCTATGCCCAAGTCTGAAATATAGTATATATTCTCTGTCTGATTAATTGGGATCGAGTGTCTTAATTGGGATGGAAAAAGTACATATTTTCCGTAAAAAAGTTGGAAGTGAGTCATAATAGTAAATAATTTCAACTTTCTTGTCTGTTGATGATAATTGCTTCATAGGCTTCATCACTTGCTGTTGTCATCATTTTGTCCTAACTCTTGGAAAGACTTGAATTTCGATTTATGGCTCAGTCCAAGACAGAACACAGTATACTTAAAGATTTCTGCTGACATCATTGTGCTTTGGAGCAAGGCCTTTTGATGGCATTTTCTCTATCTGCTTTCAGATATTTCTTCCTCTGGTATCCTAAGTTTATATTCCTGGAAAAAATCTCTGGGGTTACAAAGACTTGAAGAGTAATACATGCATTTCTGTTAGGTTGCAGTGGCTTCAGCATATCACAAGGGCATTGTTAAGAGTAGTCACTATATTTCTCAGTCTGCAATCATTATTAAGTGTGTTCTTAAGGGACTGACACAATGCCACTAAAATCAGAATTAAAAAATTACTTCGATTACACTTTTGCCAAACAGAATTTCTCCCACTGAAATCCTTAGAATTTATGGTTAGCTAGAAGTGAAGAATATTGAGAATTTGGCTTGATAAAAAGTCAGGCCTTTAGGATTTTAGTTATTTAGTAACAGAATACTTCCCTTGGAAGAATTTGTTCACTAATATTTCCTGATTGAAACATGTTTTGTAGGATTTGGGGTGTGGGATTTTTTGCTAATGTCACGATGTATTTCAGTTAATCATTATGAACCATGCCAAGATAAATATTTGAATTGTATATATTCATTGGTGTACATTCAAGTATACTTCTAAATATTTAGTGGAAGCCCTGGTGTTTGCTAATAGGCTACACACGACTTGAGAACCTGAGGACATGCTGACTTTTGAGGAGGAAGCAGCACATTTGCACCATATGAAAGGGTGCGTGTGTATTTTATCCAATTAATTTAGCCAAGGGATTGTTATTCAGAGTTTATACTGCAGGGAGAGACAGCAGACTCTTCTCCTTATCCCCAAATTAACTGTCACTCATCTCACACCTATCGGAGACTGACATGATGCTGTCTGGCAGCTTGCTAGCAGCTCAAATGGCTGCTGTGCTTCTGAACTCTGCAACGGATTTCTCACTCGTTGCAACCTGCGCCGCTCCGGCAGGCTACCAGAAGCTTTCATAACATCCTCTGTAAAAGTACAAGGTGGAACACTTTGGGCTCTCCATTACGCACAGGTATATAGCTCAAGTCTCTTGACAACATTAGCTGAACCAAGTGTAGTCTATTTGTCTTGCCTAATGGCTGTTTTAGCAATCACAGTGGGTTAGTTCTGAACACTGGTTAATGGCATCAATGGAACGCTATTTATATGTTTCACACGGAAGAAGGAATACTCACAGGCCGATCTCGGACAAAAAGCAAGGTTTCCTCTGACTTTGAATCAGCCATTAGGGACACGCATGTTGGAGCTGAGCTGGGGATAAAAGCCAAGAGGAAGAATAAAGAATATTCAAATGTCCTAGTTTGGGAACATACCCCAGCAGTGTAACACCTATTGATATCGCCAGTCCCAACTCCAGCATCCTTTCTTTGTGAAATCCTGTTTTTGTTTGTCATGTCCAATTGCCGAACACAGTAAGTGCCGTCGGATACTCCAGCACAATTCTGAGAGGCCATCTATGCTATTAGCGCTGGTCACACCATAAAGCAAAGTAACTACAGAGGTTTTGTTGCTCGCAGCCTCAGATAAGGTTTACATGAAAAACAATCAATGTCTTCAGACATTTTGTAGAGTTGGAAAGGAAAGAAATGCTCTTGGGGGGGGGGGGGAATTGAAATATGGGCATCTCACAAGCATATTGTTTTGGTGATGAAATGGATGTGAATCCAAAAGGGTCTTCTTTTCCAACTGCAAGTTTTTTGACTTGCTGGCTGTTCTGAGGATAGTTAACCTGAGATTTCTTGGACCAATCCTACGATAACATTTAAAAGTAAATCTAACTCTTTTAACTAATTTATTACACTTCATTATTTGAATACTATGTGGCTGTACAGAGGCATATGCGAAGCCAATCAGGAAAGCACCCTTGTGCGTACCAGCTGCACAGCCAAACCGTTAACCGTCCTGTGACAAACAGAGCAGTACATGCATAACCAGTGTACCTGTTCTCTGTGTGTCACATCGGTCCTTAAGAAAACACAATTTCTGACTTCACTGCAGATTAATAAATCTATTCCATCCCAGCCCCAGATGTCCTCAAGGAGGTACTAAGGATTTCTCTGCCTGTCATAAAGAAAAGTCAAGAAAACTAAATTATATTTTTGTTTTCTGACCATGGTAATCGTATTTCCAGAAAAAGTAACTGAGTTAGGCTATGATACAGGATAAGTAGGAAGAAATGCAAGTGAAATTTACCAAATACATTAGAATTAATGCACTTAACAGATTCAGTTAACAAGAGTGGGTTGATTTGAGAAACTGATGATGATTTGAATATTAATTTTTGAGGATAGAGAAGTAATCTAGAAGCATTCAGATTTTGTGGTTTTGTACACATTAGAACATTTTAACTTATGATTAAATTATTATAAGAAGCAGTCTCCATCCATCGCCCGTGCTCAGTTGTCTGTCTAGGTGCATAGCTTCTTTTTTCTTAAATAAAGGATAACCTATTTGAAATACATTTGCATTTACTGTGGAGTTAAGGGAAAGCTGCTTTCAGTTTCCTGTATCAAGATCCATGCCATTTCACATCTTTAGACCTTTCTTCATAGAGGATAATAGTCAATGGTAAAATGTTCATTAACTTACCAGGGGAATACCCGTTTTTAAGTAATTCATGTAAGTAAGGCATATTGAAAGCACTCCACAATCAATTTCAAGAATAGTTTGTCAACCCTCAATCATAAGAATGGGAAATCGTAAGAAAACAAGCCTGAAAATCTTTACTCATAGTACGGGAAGTCTTTCAATATTAAACAATGAAATGGCTACACTTGAGTCATCTTAATGGTATCACATCCTAATGTCTTCCATTAGAACATTACAAATTTTAGGAGATGAAAGCTTGAAAATCTTACTGAGGGAAGAAGTGCAGTTGAGACAGATGAAGCACTGAACGACTTCAGGACACAGTTGTGAGAAAAATAAAAGCTCTGCCTTGTGAGGGTCGTAAAACATTTTTGTTGTGTTCTGTTCTCCCAAGAAGGATGTACAAATTATATGGGAACGAATACAAAGAATGACTCATATGGAGCTTAGCAAAGAGCAATATGGTTGCAGAAGAGAAAACAGCTAAAGGACGCGTGCACGGGCAAAGCAAAGACCAGAGCAGGACCAAGGTGTTCCTAGTTTGCAAGGAAGGGTGAGAACTGTGCAGGACAAGCACTGATGATTGAAACCACCTGGTTCTAGTTTTCATAAGAAATCCTGGGCTCCATAGAATCTGTGACAAAGACTCCCAAGACTCGCCTGTCTTGCTCATTTTTTTGCTTTACTGGACATCTGTTTTGTCTACTGGGCAACGCTCATGTGGTTGCTCCTGAATGCTTTCTTCTAATTCTTTTGCCTCTTCATCGAAGGATTAGAAACCCATATTCATCTTCTCCAATGCCAAAGTGCTTTTTTTTATGAGAAAGTGAACACCACACTTACCTGATAAGCCACCTTCACGGTGTTTCCTGATAGCTGTTAGCAGAGACTCATCTTAGAGAAGCTGCTAAACTGCAGCTGGATTGCTTGCAGTGACAACAACCTAGATGTCTAGTTGGTGTCATTTTGATATTGCATTATAAATTCTATTTAACAGTCATTCTGAAGAAAAATTCTCGCAGATATGTTTCAGTTACAATCTTTTATTTTCCATATTTGTGTCACAGAATCACTAGGTTGGAAAAGACCTCCAGGATCATCAAGTCGAGCCATTCCTATCAACCACTAAACCATGAACCTGAGCACCTCGTCCACCCGTCTTTTAAATACCTCCAGGGATGGTGACTCAGCCACATCCCTGGGCAGCCTCTAACAGTGCCCAATGACCCTTTTGGTAAAAATTTGTTTCTTGATGTCCAGCTCGAACCTCCCCTGGTGGAGCTTGAGGCCATTCCCTCTTGTCCTGTCCCCTGTCACTTGGCAGAAGAGGCCAGCACCTTCCTCTCCACAACCTCCTTCCAGGTAGTTATAGAGAGCAATGAGGTCTCCCCTCAGCCTCCTCAAGGCTGAATCACCCCAGCTCTCTCAGCTGCTCCTCATCAGCCTCGTTCTCCAGCCCCTTACATTGTCTATACAGAACAAATGTATTTCACAGTTTGTTTCCAACTTTTCCGCTCAATCACTCTGTATAACTACCAATATCCTTTTAAATACATGACTCAGAAATTACGTGCCAACATCAGGAAACTACACTGATGAGGCAGCTGTTCCGAAAAAAGGGTTAAAAACACCTGTACGTATATAAATTTATAGAACGTTTGCTAAGATCTTGACAGTGAAGCCGACCTCGGGCCCACAGCTGTTAACCCTTCGGTGACCACCCCTGCTGTTTAAATGCCTTGTCCAGGGAGTGACAGCACACCTGGATCTCAGCTCTGGAGTAGATCAAAAAGCTGGAGCAGTTTTAGCGTCACAGCTTGTCCGGCAGCATCCCGAGTGCCGCAGCCCCCCGAGGTGCCACCGGCCGCCCCCGTCCCCGGCTGGGAGAAGGTCCAACATTCTGTTGCAGGTGCCTCGTGGCTTGTGTTTTCCTTTAGGAAATCCCTTCTAGAAACAACACTGCAAACAAAACGCTCTTTATTGCCGGTCACAGGGCAGCATCAGCGTCTGAACAGCCCTCATCCCGAGCCCGGTGGCTGGGAATCCTCCACCCCATCTCCCTCGGGCGCAGAGCCGCATCCCGCTGGGTTCCCACCCCGGGACGGGCTCAGGCGCTCCCTCCCCTTCCCATTTTATTTTCCATCCTTTCCCTTCCTTTCCTCGGGCCCGCTTGCCGGAGCATACACCCTCCCGAGGGGTTTGCCCGGATCATTTATTTATCTTGTGCGCATTAAGAAACCACCATTAGGCGCTGGTGGGAGGCGCCTCGCTCGGTGCGCGGAGCTGCCTCCCCTGCGCTGCGCTAGGGACGCACAATTCACCGGGAGCTGCGAGCCCGCCCGGAGCCGCCTCCTCCGCGCCCGCCTAGCTGCCGGATCCGTGTATTCCTGCCGACTGGGTCGCCGCCGCTAACCCCTCCGGGGCTTCATCTTTTTTTTTTTTTTTATTTTTTTTTATTTTTATTTTTTTGTGGTGTGTGCGCGTATGTGGATTTTTGGGCTTTTTCCCTCGGGAAGCCTCGCTGGAGTTTGGCTGCCGAGGCGGACTTAGCGCGGAGGAGCCGCGCGGAGCCGTGCCTGCCGCCCCGCCCGCGGATCAACGCCCCCCCCCCTTCATCCCTCCCTCTCTCCATCCCTCCCTCTCTCTCCATCATCCCGGCGCGGGTTGCGCGCGGGTGCGCGCAGCCGCCTCCTCCCCACCGCGCAGCCGGGGGAAGGCTGCTGCGCCGCGGGCGGGGGAGGGAGCGAGGAGAGGAAGGAAAAGACGGAAAGATCCCCCCTAGCCTCGAGGGGAGAGGGGGAAATTAAAAAAAAAAAAAGAGAGAGAGAAAAAGGAGCGTGAATGTGAAGGAATGCGCCTGCCCGCCGCCGGAGCCCCGCGCTTGGAATAAAATAACGCGAGGAGGCTGGTCGCCGCGGAGAAGGGCGAAAGAAGCGAAAGGCGATCGAGCGAGGAGGCCGGATCGCCGCGACGGGGAGGAGGCACGAGGGAGAGGAGCGCGCGGAGGCCGAAGAGGAGGCGGGCGCCGTCCCGCCGGGCGCGGAGGCTGCGCGGGGCGCGATGCCGGCGGCGTGACGGCGCGGGGCGCTCTCTCCGCCCCGCCGCTCTCTCCGCCGATGCCCCGGCGCTGCCCGCCGCCCCGAGGATGAGCGAAGGGGCCGCCGGCGCCGCGGCGCCCGGGGCGGCGGAGGCTGCGGCGGGGGGTCCGGGCGGGGATGGCGCCGGGGGGCCGCCGCGGGAGCTGCGCTGCAGCGACTGCATCGTCTGGAACCGGCAGCAGACGTGGCTGTGCGCCGTGCCGCTCTTCATCGGCTTCGTCGGCTTGGGGCTCAGCCTCATGCTGCTCAAGTGGATCGTGGTGGGCTCCGTCAAGGAGTACGTCCCCGCCGAGCTGACGGACGCCGAGGGCGCGGGGCAGGACCCCTTCTTCCTCTCCAAGCCCACCGCCCCCCCCCGCGGCGCCGAGACCACCGCCGCCGCCGCCACGCCGCGGCCGCCCAGCCGCGTCAGCCCCCGCCTCACCACCATGAGCCGGGCCCCCTCGCGGCCCCCCGGCACCCGCGGGCCGGCGCGGAGCCCCCCGCGCCCCACGGCCGCCCGGCAGCCCGCGGCCCCGCGCACCGCGCCCCCCGCCAGCGGCGCCCCCGGCACCGCCCGCCCGCCGCCCGCCGCCCCCAGCGCCCCGCCGCCCGCCTGGCCCACTGCGGCACACGCTACCTCCTCCTACAAGATCTACGTCCACGATTCGGCGCCCTCCTGGACCTTGTCTCCCTTCCAGGAGTCCACCACCGCCGCGCCGGAGCCCGGCACCGCCCCCAAAATCCGTAAGTGAGCCCCGCGTCCTCTCCCCCGGCGGGGGTCCCGGGCGGGAGCGGCTTTCCCGGGGTGTCGCTGCCCCGTGGGGAGCCGCGGGGCTGCGAAGTTTACGCGCTTTTCTCCCCACCCCTCCCCGGGCGAGTTCCCCGCTCGTGGGACTCGGGGGGAGGCGGGGGCGGCCGCGGGAGGGGACTTGGGGAAAGATTTGGGGGGTGCCCGAGGCGACGGGGACGAGCGGTGACCCGGCGGCAGCGGCGGCTCCCGGGGGGGGCAGCGGGGCGGGTTGCGCCCGCGTCTCTCCGCCGCCGAGGCGCTGCGGCTTCCCGCACCCGTTTCCCTGGGAATACGGGGTGGAGCGGGCTCCGGAGGGCAGCTCCCTCCGCCCCGCTCCCCCGGGGAAGGAGCCCGGAGCAGCCCGCGAAGCCAGGGCCGAGCGGTTCCCCGGCTCCCGTGTGCGGGCGCTGCGCCGCCGCGCTGCAGCGCGGGGGGGGCTGGGGGGGCAGCTCCCCGAGGGATGCGCCGCGGCTGCTCCCGCAGCCCTGCCGGGCGCACACCGAAGGATTCGGGATAAATCTCAAAATCAGTGCGGGTCGAGTGCGGGAACTTTCAGCTTTTCGTAAGGTTATCTAGGACAAACGCTGATCCGTACCAAAAAAAAAAAAAAAAAACCCACCACCCAACTTGTGCGGTGCTATTTAGTGAAACGCTCAATTAACGCTGTATTACAGTCATCATCTGCGTTCTCTTGGCTGCAGCACAGGGAATGAGCAGCCCCGCGTTCTCCATTAACTCTTAGGGGCTTCTGCTAGGGGTGTCAGTTCAATTGAACGCTGCCACCTGAATCGCTTTGGCAGCCCAGGGCTCCCTTCTGCAGGGTAACGTGGGGCTATTCCGCTGGAGGATTTTGCTAGCGAGTCGTTTGAACTTTATTTTGTCCGTTAAACCTGTTTGCTGATGAGCCCTGGGGCAGAGTATATGCCGAACAAACCGATCTTGTGAATTGACAAAATCCGGGGAAGAGCAGCAAATTGGATGTGTGCAGGTGGGGGGGGGTGTGCAGGTAGGAGATGTGTGCAGGTGGAGGGGGGGGTGCAGTGGAGGGGGGTGTGCAGGTAGGGGGGTGTGCAGGTGGAGGGGGGGTGCAGATAGGAGATGTGCAGGTGGAGGGGGTGTGCAGGTGGAGGGGGTGTGCAGGTAGGGGGGTGTGCAGGTGGAGGGGGGGTGCAGATAGGAGATGTGCAGGTGGAGGGGGTGTGCAGGTAGGGGGTGTGCAGGTGGAGGGGGTGTGCAGGTAGGGGGTGTGCAGGTGGAGGGGGTGTGCAGATAGGAGATGTGCAGGTGGAGGGGGTGTGCAGATAGGAGATGTGCAGGTGGAGGGGGAGTGCAGGTAGGGGGTGTGCAGGTGGGGGGTGGCTGGGAGTGATTACGAATAAAACTGTCGGTGAATTAGAAGAGCAAACGAGGCAGGAACTCGCTTTCCCGGTCTCTGCTACGGTACCAGAGAGAGAGAAGCATCCCTTACAGGTGTGCCTCAGCCTGCTTGCTCTGTGGGTGCAAGCTAGGCAAGTCTGGTGCTGCAGAAAGAAAATCTCTGGCAGAGCTGAGCCTTACCCATTTCGCTTAACTGCAGGGAGCTGTACAGGGCAGGTTTTATCTGAAAACATAGCAGCAAAGGAAACCTGATTTTCAGTGCGAGTCTCTGTTTGCAAGCCTTGTGTGAGCCAGATATGTTATGTGGGGTTTTGAACTGCAGTGACTTGTGTGTCTGAAATGCTGCCAGGTGGGATCTGTCAGGGTTTAGATGCTCCCTTGCAATCTCTTCCTTTCTCCCCTCTTTATATTTTTGGGTACGTAAGAGAAATCCACAGCAATTTCCACCCTTCTGTGCTGTCTCCTTACAAGGTATAGAAGGCAATAATATCCTGATTAATAAATAATGTTCAGCTGGCAGGACTCTTCTCCAGGCAAAGGACACAATGGAAGAAGAAACCCCACAATCTTGAAATGTTCCTGGCAGTTACAGAGTCTTGTAACTATTATTTGTTTTAGGGAGACTGCTAATATCTTCTACAGCAGGGTGTTTCTCCTCATTAAATACAGCTGGGTTTGCAAGAAGTGCAAATGCAGCAGAAATTGACCCTGTTTGGGCACATTGATAGCAGAGATTATCGTTAATGGGAGATTAAATAGATTACATAAAAAAGGATTTGAATTTGTAGGGCATGTGGAATTTTTTTCTGGAGTCTACAGCTGTACTTCTCTGACACGTAGAAGCATCTCTGAGGATACATGTAAAATTCTCTGAGGCTGCAGCATCCACCAGAGGGGAGAGGGAGAAGAAAGGCGGTCTTTCTGCCATGAGCTGCTGACACGGTGTGACCCCAGAGCAAGGATCTGCATCTGCCCCGACAGCTCTTAGGAAGAAAGGGAATTTTTTAACACAGATCCACCCTAATTTCCCAGGTTGAGCTGCATGTTCCTTCAGTGCCCGTTGCTCCAGCTCCTGTTGAAATGAAAGTCATGGATCCCGTTGTACCCCGTGAATACAAATCTGACAAGGCATGTCTGATGCCTCAGCTTTCAAAATAGCGCACAGCCTTGCGTGATCCTCTGGCTTGGCAAGGCACATATGTGGGCAGGGGTCATTCACAGGTTATCTAGCATTTCACAGCTTTTAAGAAAAGAAGCAGCTGTCTTTATTTATACTGGTTCACGTTGTGGTTTATTTATTTATTTCTTTTAAGGCATTAAAATGGGCTCAAAACATGACTTAGGAAAATGGAAGGCAAATCAGGAGTTATTTTTTCAGAAAGCCAGCTGATTGCCCACCTGAAGTAAATGTTAGTAAAGCCTTTTCTCTGTGTGTGTGTTCATCTGAGGAGATGTTGTGAAATCTCTCAGGTTTTTTGTGGGTGTACATAATGACAATAATTCTTGGTTGTGTTTCACTCAAAGTCAAGCTATCTGTTAGCTGTTTTGAAAGTTCTCGATGAAGATCCTTCAGGTTCTGACTAAGCAAAAGCCACTTACTCATCAAATCTCACTCTGTCTTGTGCCTGTATGTGATTCTCATGATCACACATGGACTGTGGCTTTTCACAGCATGAACCTCTTTAGCCAGTGCTCAACGTAAAAATCCATCATCGATTTAGGATAGTGCAGCCTGTAGATCAGAAAAAAATCAATCAACTGACTGGAACACACCAGTGAGGTTTTATTTTTATCAAGCCATTGGTTTCATTTCTGAAGAGTCATGCCCTGATTTTTCCAATATGCATTTTTCATGGTATTCTGGGTTCTTCAGTAATGTTATTATCTTTAAATTGAGACACTGTACTTAAAAGAATTCCTGTGTGAATTCAGCTATGAAATAGCCCTGTGGTTTCTCTTGTATTCATGCGACCAAAGGCTAATGCAGAGAATAGGGGTCAGGCAGGTGGGGCTCGACTAATGCATAGCAACCAAGGAAAGAGACGTTACAGAACTCTTAATCAATAGAACTTGTGAAGTCCAATTGCAGCCTTTTTTTATGACTCCAGACTGCAGCCTGCGTATGCGTTGCTTTCCTGCTAAAGATTTTCTGATCCATTTGTTTATCCTCGTCATTTCTCTGTCTGTGTGTTATGCACAGCATGGGTTCAAATAACAAGATTTGGGCAGCTGAACTGTTACCAACACTAACATTTTGGTAAAAGCTGTTTGTTTTATTTTGCACTGACTCAAATGCCACTTTCACATTAAGAATGACACTTAGATGGAACTGTGGGGTTTTCACCAACTGGAGGGTGTTGTGGGAGGTGCCAAACCGTAGTAGAACCAGACCTACTCTTCCCAGAGCTATAAAACGTTCTGCCAGCAAATGACACGTTTCCGTGAACGCTGTGTTATGATCGTGAGCTGTCATTGAAATTGAGGGGAGCACACGTGACAGTAAAGAACGTGCAGTTAGCATTGACTAAGATTAATGTCAGTTATTTATCAATTTGTAATGCATCAAAAGCTGTCGAATTGGGAAGAAAAAATACTGAGACGAACGCCTGGGAGTTCTAAAAGCATTTGCTTCTTCCCTATTCCCACTTACTTTCTATTCACATACCATGAGTACAACAGATATGATTAGATCTGTGTGTCCCGTCTTCAAGACTTGTCAACAGGAAGGCTACTGTCAAGATAAAAATAATAGGTACAGAAATGCAGTCACACTGTTAAAGTGGAAGTTATTGTTATTTGTCGTATTTTACATCTTTAACTTGCTACATCTGTTTCAGTGAGGTTGGATGAGACTGGGCTTAATTCCATTTTCCATTTATAATTCCCTTTATCGTTACGAACTAGCACAGTAATAGCTGAATTCAGAAGGAAGTGGAAAGTTTCAAATAAACGTCCCACTCACAGATCTGTACATTGATTCTGTTCAGCTCTATTTCCTCTCTGTTCCTTTTATTGAAGTGTTGGAATCCCATGACCTAGGAGAGCTTTCACAGCACTAGAATGATGAGAGGAAGGGATATGGCTGAAATTACTCCATGCTGCCTTTTAGCCCTGATGAAAATTCTTTAGGGGGCTGTAAGGATTCTTGTTACATCGATTTAACCTCTGATCGCTGGTAAAAGCAAAGCCTTGCATTTTATTTGGCATAATTTTTT
Organism: Clamator glandarius; assembly: GCA_033459285.1. Lineage (NCBI taxonomy): Eukaryota > Metazoa > Chordata > Aves > Cuculiformes > Cuculidae > Clamator > Clamator glandarius. The sequence goes on along the minus strand of JAUNZM010000165.1, from coordinate 2,473,338 downwards.
ATCATCTATACAAGGACATTGTGATATATTGTATGTTGACAACAGAATACCGTTATTAAATTAATGTATTGATTCATTGCAAAGTATTATGGTAAAGTAATGTCAATGGTTTGTCTAAACCCACAGAAAATGGAAATGAAAAATTAAAGCAAAAGCCTGTCTTTGTCTACACTATTGTGTCTGGTGTTGCATGGCGTTCGCCATCTGAGTCGTTGCTTTGAAACCTTCTCCAAGGCTAAGTACATACATGGATGGGTATGGCTTTGGCTTTACCTTTAAATTCCATAGGTCACGTGGGTTTTAGGAAGTGGCTAAAGCATCCTGTTTGCTGGTTTTGCTGATTTCTCCCGTAACTTGTTTGGAAACAAAGTGCACGAGGAAAGGTGCCAGGTAAAATGGTATGGGGACTACTTGGTCAGACATAGAAACAAAGAAATAAGCCCTAGAAACTTTTGTATGTCTGAGCCTGGTGGTTTATTTTCGAGATTCCTTGTGGCTTGAACAAGTTTGCAGTGTTCCTGTCTTACCTGTGCACACACACAAAATACAAGCAGGTAATGGTACGTTTGCACAGCACCTGTTCTGGAGGAGGGTTGGGACCTTAAGGCCTGTGGCGACTTCAGGGTAAGGCTCCGCGAAGCAAGGGAGCTGCTTTGGTTGTGGTTGGAGTTCAGAACAGAACTGACAGGACTGGCTGGACTGAACGCCAACTAAGAGTACCACGTTTTTGATTTGAAAGTCTCTTTCAGGTTTTGTTGTATGGAAGGGATTTGTTTTCATTGTTGCTATTAAGCACAGGTACCTTTTTGTTTTAATTACAAGAGCAGACAAAGTGCAGCGAGAGAAAACAAGAAGCTACTTTGTGATGCAGAGAGGGTTTCTTGCTCTGAGGGACTCAGTTCTCGGATTGATACGGTGAGGGTTTGAAGTGTCATTTAATAAGGCGGCTGTGCTTGAGATCAAAACCGGCGCTGTGTTTTCGCATTGTCCAGAGCTAAATTTCCAAGGCGGACGGCTCTTAAACCTGCTTTTATACTTCTACCTTCCCCTTGATTCCCAATCTCAAACCACTCCACTGAGTCAAGTGCATCTTCAGTGGAGGAAAGCAGCTCCCTGCGAGGGCCTGAGTGGGTGGGCTGGCCAGGCAAGGGCCCTTCTGGCCAGGACAAGGACAGAGGATGAGCCTTCAACCTGAACTTGTAGGCGACACGTGGAGCAGGTGAATGCGTCCAGGTGGACAGGTGCTTTTTGAGTGAGTTTTTACTGTCACAGGGGTTTCTGGGACCTTTGGTAAAATGCGTTCAAGAGGAGAAAAATGAATAGAACACCCAGGAGGGGAACTGAAATAACAACTACTTTTTAAAAATGTCAGTGTCCCATTCGTAGAAGTAGTACTTGAATGGATCAGCTCTTCCTGATGTAGTATGGCAAGCGCAGGGAAAAACTGCTAACTGTTCAGCCATTTATCTCTGAACCTTTATCAATATGCTCAGTGTTACTCTAATAATATTCAGAAACATAGATAAAATTAATAAACTTTTACAATTCTATCAGTATTTCATCTTCTTTTCTTTTTTTTTTTTTTTTTTTTTTTTTATCTTACAAGGGCAGTACTTTGCATTTCCCAAGCTGTGTTTCTCAGATGGCATATCAATAGGAGAATTCTATGACTTTCAGGTCTTTTTCATAATGTATTACTGCTGATATTTCCTCTTTTCGTGTGTGTAGTTCTTATAACTGTTGACTGTAGGAGACAAAATTATTCAGCTTCAAAGATAATTCACTTCATATCATATTTAGCAAATGATTTTTAAGTCCAAAATCAGATTTTTTTTTCCCCTCAGAGTAACTTGGTGTTTGTATTTCTGCAAGAATGAACTCTTTGGGAAAATCTCAGGTAGATTAGGAGAGGCTCACTGTCCAAGAAAGCCTGGCTAAAAAGATGAAGTGAAACTTTGATCTAAAATACCTGAAGAAATTCCTGCTTTAGTCCCTGTCAAATGAGTCTGGTGACTTGCTGAGCCTCCTCTTTTTGCTTTAGTGTCTTTTTTATTTAGTACTTTTTGGTTTTGTGGCTTTAATTTCCCTTATAATGTTAAAGTTAACTTCTAGGCAGTTCTGATGTCTCTGCAGTTGTGTCCCATCATTGCCTCCTCTTTATATTTTATGCCTGTAACAAAGAGGCACCTAATCAATGCTGGTGCATTGGCAACGTGGAAGGTGCTCTCTGAAGAAAAAATGGATTATTATTTACATTTGTATACAAAGATCTTTCACTGAGGCATTTTGCAACTTTATTGGCAAAGAGTGGAGAAAAAAACCAAACCTGATAATATTCCATGTAGAAGTTGTGTTGAATTAAGTAGTTTAGAGTCTTTGGGTTTAATTCTATAATGAGGTGGCTATATGGTCCTATTTTGCAAATGTATAGGCCCAGTTTAGGGTGTGGGAGTGATGCCTTTTCTCTTTTGTGGATTTATGCACCTGCAGTATCAGGGTCAATTTATGTTAACATCTGTGTGAGTAAATCTGTTCCTGTGTCTTAGATTGCAGTCTGAATTCTTGTAAAACATGCCTGTGTAAATGAATGTACATCAGCTCTTTAACAGGTGTGAACATTATTTAAATGGGCCTATTAGAACAGAGTTACCATCTCTGCATTCTCTTTTTATGTTTGTTTTCCACTACCATGTAAAATAGACCATTATCTCATTTATTCTTTGTCTGAAATATGTTCCATAGTAAAATCTTTCTGTAGCTGTGGACTGTCACAAGACATGTGGGTCATGAATTTCTTTGCATGTCACTTTTAAATGATTTTCCTTTTTCCAATTTTTTTATTTTTTGAGTATTATTCAGGAAAATAATACTTATGGTTTTGTACAGTTTTTCTTTATATTACTTCTTCATTAAGATACATGCCAACACTTATTTTTTTCCTGAAGCCTGCAGACAGAAAATGTAATCTGAAACAATAGAGATGGCAAAGCTGTATTTTAAGATTTAGTTTCTCTGAATCAGCAATTATGACATGATTTACACCTTGCTTATTTCACAGATTCATTGCTGTTAAAGTTCAAGATTCTAGCATAGTAGAAACTGAGCCTTGATTGCTGGTTGTTACCAGACAGAGGGGCTATAGCACTGCGTAACAGCAAGCCATTAATTTCATATTAATAACAAATAGCCTCTTTTGCAGGTCTCATTATTCTCACTGTTGTCAGAACTTGTAAAGCAAGCATTTGAGATGAGATGGGGTTATTCTCTTGGAAGGGCTTTGGGGGTCTGGTTTTAATGCAGTGACAGAGTTTTTTTTCTGATGTGGTTAGCAAGGAAGGTGGAAAATGTACAATCCAGCCTACAGTTGTTGTGCTGCTCCTAAATGTAATCAGGTTTTTAGTAAAACCAACAAACTTGTATCAAAAAGCATGACTTACCTGCAAAATTGTGCTGCAGTGTGCAGTTCTAATGTTTATTTATATCTCCTTGTTTAGCACATAATAAAATAGTGTTTGTGCTCAGAGTGGCTGAGAGCTGTACCTCCCTGTTGTCTCCACAGCTGAGCAACACTGGTGAGGGTTAAAAAAAGATGTAGGGAATCTTTGTTTCCTCTCCCCTTCTGGTGAATTACAGTTCAGGTGTTCAGAGGGTTATTGCTAAAATAGTTCCGATCTATCCCAAAAGTTTTGACTTGGAACTGATTGATTAATAGTTGCTGAAACTAATCTGTTGTTTTTTTGGTTTGTTTTTTTTTTTTTTTTTTTAAGAGTAGTGTTTTGTGGAGGGCAAATTAATTTTCTAGGTCAATTTGTCACTGAATTTGGAAAAAGAGAAGTAGGGGTTTTGTTTGAAATCTAGAGACTAGCTATGCTGGAATGTTATGCTGGTTGTCCTACCATTTACCAGTAGTGAATATGAAGCCTTTGTACTACCAGGGTTTGATGGGTAGTGCCTTCAACTTAGCAGAGGGGATTATTCCAGTGAGTGTCAGTGCTCCCGATTTAGAAGGGTAGAGGTACTTTTATAATTATTTCATAAGTAGCTAAACCACATTAGCTTTTAGCCTGAAATCTGGCTCAGATACATAAGGGTCATAGCGTTAAAGTTCAATCCTCGCTCTCTCCCTTTCTCGCTCTCTCTTTTTTTTTTAATAATTAAAAAGCTAAAGTCCCCTCCATAAATACATACAGCACTGGCTTTTTTCTTAAGCAGTTTGGGTTGCATTTCTTTTTAGATGTTGATATTTATTTTATAACTTATTTTAATAGAGCATAGCATACATTTCATAGGATCGGCTGCTTATTTAGAAGACTGCTTCTCAGTGTAATAATTGGTTGTGATCACTTGGCATCAGTCAACAATGCTAGTCAGAAAAATACAGGTTATAAACTAAAATGACTAATAAATTGTAGCATCTAACTGGTGGAAATACTCATTGAATTCTATTTCTGAGTTTATAACATGCACACACACACTTAATTCACTGCTTATCTCAAAGCAATGTAGAAGTGACGCTTCTGCTGCTGAACTGAGCTTACATTCTTCTGCAGCAGGTTGTCTTAGTGCAGAGGCTCTCTTCCTACCAAAGTTGGCTTTGTTAGGAGGTTGTACCTTTGCCTCTGCTCCGTTGCCTTCTGAGCTGTGAAGATAGCGACCTCGATGTTCGTAATGGTAGTAAAAACAACACAGAAAATGCAACATTCACAGTGTACTTTTAGAATCATAGGATTTACAGCAGGAAGGTTCATTAGTTCTGGGGAAGGTGAATGTTTTCCACTTCGTGATGGCTGTTGGCACCTTTGAGAAGAAGGGTGGGAGACAGGCAGCTGAGATGATGGGATGAGCTGTGCCCATCCACCACACGTCCTCATCTGGGAAGACAATCATTGCCATGGCTCATCATGAGCTCTCCTGCCTTGTTCTTTAGAGAAGCAGTGAGGAAGAAACGTTTCTCTTATCTTGCGATATCTAGAGCATTCACTACAGAGGCTTACTTAGTCCTAAATGGAAAACAAGAGTAGTAATAATGCTTTAATCTGGTCCTAGAAGTATCTGCCTTCAATAGGGAATTCTTGCGGGTTTTGGTTCTTGGATGGCTGGATTTAATCTGAATGTATGAAACTGAAATGTTAGTGTGCGATATTTAAGAGGGGAAGAAAGAAGGGTCTGGTATTGTTATTTTGTAGGAGATGGAAGAGACCACTTATATCCACTGAATTTCAGTACAGTGCAGCGCTTCATTACACCTTGTGTTTATGTACATTTGAAAAGCTGTCCTCTGTTCCTTCAGAAGCTGTAGGGGATTCATAGGCAGACACAGCATCACCGCTGTAAGGTGCATCTATAAATGGGAACATGCACAGGTTGAGGAGTTGTGAACACCTCCTCAATCTTGGTTTCTTTACTGTGCATATTTTGGAAATCTGAGCAGGTATTTATCCAAGTTTGATAATAATTACAATACATTTATCTCTGACTTTAAGAATAATCCTGGCTGGTGAGTGATATACCTGTAGAAAATAAAGTGTATTGGACAAGGCTGAGCTAAAAGTCACACAGACAAAAGTCCTTACTGTAAGGACTCTGCTTTGGGTAGAGTTCTGTGGTGAGAATGCTAGGTGATAAATATTGATCGTTTTTGTGAACTGTTTTATTTGTACCCATGACAATTTTGTTTGTTTAAAAACAATGTGGGTTTATTAGGGAGCTTATTTTTTTAAATGCTTCTAAGAAGATAGGGTAAGATTATATCTAATTAATTAAATACATTACATTTGAATTATTTAATTAGAGATTATTTTTGAACCATCCCTTAACATCCTAACACTCTTAATGTTTTGGGGGGGCATTGTAATCCTGTTTATTAATGGAATCTATATGACAGCATAGACTCTTGGACTTTTTCCTTAACAAATACTACTTAAAAGTAAGTTTACTGGTTTTTGTGTAAATAGAATTAGAATCCAAGGAACTCATCTCACGCTTAACTCAGTATTCGGTGATGGCTGTTGGCTGCTCTGCAGCTCAGTGAGTATCACAGCAAGAAGCAGAATAGACCATAGACAGGCACTAGACTGAGTATTTTACATAAGAGCTACTAATAAAAGCTTGATAAAGAATTTAAGATACAAACACAATTAAGCTTTTCTAATTATCACCAAATTTTGGTCCAACTCTGCATAGGCACAGAGGTAATTAAAAGCTTCTGTTCAGCTCTCTGTAAATGGAGGCTGGGATAATCAAAACACATAAATAAAGAAAATAGGAGAATATTAGATTAAATATATGTAATATGCAATTTCAGTTGTAGCTATGGAAAATAAGCTCATGTAAAGAACCCAAACAAACCCCAAGCTCCATGTATAGTAACAGAGATTCAACATTATTTCATGTCTTTGTTATTTACTTTATAGAATAATTTCCTGCATTACAGAACAAAATAACTTTTCCCACTAGATATTGGAAAAACGTATCCCATAGTGCATAGATGGAGGTGTTTTGTGTGGATGAGGTACTCAGGCTTGAATTAACTTCTGTGCTGCACTGTCGTCTTTGGAGGTCTGCCCTTTGTTACAACTGAACAAAACTGCCTTGCCTTTCCGCTTCCAACAGAAAATGGGTGACTTCGGCAGTGTAGAGCTGTTTAATAGACAGCTGCTATAGGCTGACTTCATTGTCACCATTTCTGCTTACCTATTAGACTGTAGTTCATCTGCAAAGGTTCTTCAAATCTCCATGAAAGTAACAGACCATAAATTGTTGGTTACTGGAAGTTAGGAGACCAGGAGCGGTCACTAGTTTTTCTCAAGCTCAAGTTTTCTTAGTTGTCGATTAAAGACATGGTGAAGAGGTACAGGTGAGAAGCAAGAGGTATGTTATAATGAATATTCAAAAAAATATGCTTGGCAGGTCTTATTTTAAATTTCAGAGAGCACTTGATATACTTGATTGTGCCATTAGTTGTGTGTATGATCATTTTCAATAATTTTATGACAGATAAATTTATTAGACTTAAGTACTATAGAGGAAGAGATGGAAGGTTTTGGGTTTTTAGATGATCTAAAAATGTTATCTCCAAATATAGCAGAGAGATGTTGCTGGATAACAGGGGTGTATCTGACAGCATGGCAGGGCTGTACGTGAGACACCCTAACAAGCCAGTTATGCTAGCTCACGATTCTTTATTTTTGTCCATCGGTGAGTTGAATTGAGTTTGAATTTGGGACACTCATTAGGCCAAAACCTGCCATTATGACAACCTCATTTAAGTCATTTTAGCTGAACTTTGTAGTCAGTTGTCACCGCAAATTTTAGTAACTACTATATTTTATATTGCTGCCTTGTTTTATTTTAGAACTGAAGTGTTATTGTTGCCATATCTCACATTAAAAGGAAGAAACACTTTCAGTATGGTGTAGTCTTCTATAGATAGAGTGAAAATGCTTGCTGAGTAGGTGGGATCCTTAGCCAAATCCAAACCCAATGAGATAAGTGAGAATAAGTGGGCTTTAGCTAACATTTAGAATAAACAGTTACAAAGGAGCGACTTGCTTGTCCCAGTCTGTTGTTCTGCATTTGCTCATAGTTGACTTTTATTAAATGCAGCTATGGTGATTGATCGCTGAGAAAAGAAATCTGTTCTAACGATATTAATGTATTTATTAGAGGGGATTTCAGATGGAGAATGAGACAGGGTTGGTAGGAGAGATATTCTTGTAGATCCACTGATAAAATTGGAGAAAGATTGGCAAATGTTTTTTCTGTACCTCTTTGCTTAGGTGATGCAACTTATTTCCCTTGCATTTTTCAACCTACTGCCAGTAGGATTCCAACGAGTTTTGGTATTTTTTCTTTTAATTAAGTGAAAAGTTCTTTCATAACTGGATGATGATATGCTTAACTTTAAAGCGTAAATAGGTGAATGCAGAGCTTAGTAAGTGTTGTCCTGTTTGCTTGTCTAACCTGCTGTTAGGCTTGGTGTTTAAAAACAATCTTGGTATCAGAGAAACTTACTCAAGGAGACTAGGAAACTGTTTATCATCTTAAAATTCTCAAGTATTCATGCTGTCCTAGTAGTTTGGAGAAAGTTTTAGTATGAGTAGTTACTGCTGGAGATGAATATTTTGATAACACCTACATGTATGAATGGTTGGACTCGATTGAATGGTTGGACTCGATGATCTGGTTGATCTTCCAGCCTGGTTATTCTATGATTCTATGTATGACCCCAACACAGATGTTGGCATTGAAGGCTCACACATCATGAAATTCAAAGCCTCTATGAAATGATTTATACTACTGCTTGAAAATATGTTTTGGTGATAGCTTTTTTTAATGCCTTTAGGACATTTAATTGCCATTAAGTGGCATAATCTCTGTTTGGATGGGAGAACTGGGAGTATTTTGGTTGCAGATAGGACAATGAAGTGGATTGAAATCAAGGAGGAGTAACAAATGAATGGATCTGTACTATTAACAGCTGGCTTGGGCTTGGCATCCTGTTTATGACGGGAGTACACGATACGCATCGCCTAAGGAAAGAAGGTCTTTTCCCAGGCAGTCATGAGGTAGCACTGCGGGTACTAGTAGTGTGTCTGGGGACTGATCCTGTCCCTGCTGAAGTAGTGCTAAAGTTATGTTAGTTTTTGTAGTAGTAGATTAAGCCTATGGTTCTCCATTTGTTACTGCTGACATCAGTGGAAGGTCTGCACGTGGTCTGATACAGGACACACACAAACTCTCTGTCTGGCACAGCTGAGCCAAATTGTAGTGCCCATTATACTGACCAGTAGGCTGGTATCTTTGTAGAAGGTTTTTGACAGGATTTTTATATTCTGCATGACTCCTGGTGGCTCTGTCAATCTTGATTTGTAGCACTTACATCATAATCTTATTATATGAACATCAAAGCACTGAAAAAGTTTGTGGTTTCAGATGGTTTTACTTTAAAAATAACATAAAAGTTAAAGCTTTCCAAGTGGTATGCCCCCTTCCTTTCCGTGTATTTCAGACATGATCATGTGGCAGGGTGCTTAGTTGATAGTCAGATAAGCATTAGGAGAAACTAAATTATTTTTACCTTGCCTTAGAATTTTCCTGGGAACCCTCAAATGCAGCTTTGTGAATGACATTTGTCATTTGTAAAGACGCTGTGCTGTAAACTTCAGATCTTAAAAGAAAAGAGTATGTAAGAAATAAAAGAAAATAAATTTTTGCAGTAAGGTAATGCTTACTCAAGACAGTATTTACAAACAACCACTGCACTAATCCTGGAGAATCAAAAATCTCAGTGACTGTTTTGACCCAGCGTTTACTTGTGGAATCACAGAATGCTTTAGGTTGGAAGGGACCTTGAAAATCATGCAGTTCCAACCCCCCTGCCATGGGCAGGGACACCTCCCACTGAATCAAGTCACTCATACTGTTTCCTGCTCTAGTAGGAAACAAATGGCTAATGTAGGTAAAATCCCGATATCCCAAACAATCCTCCTTGCCTCTGGTATTGTGTTTTGTGTAAGAATTGTGGGTGGTTGGAATTTCCATTCAGAAGGCTCCATTCGAGAGAAGTGTCTGTTCTTCAGGAAGCGCAGTTCTGCAACTTCATGTTGAAACAGTTCTGTAAGAACTGAACTTCAGAGGTTTCAAGGTCATTGCTTAGTAGGGATTTACATTAAAGAAGGTATAAGTCTCAAATGATTTATTAAACAGTTCAGAAGAAACAATACCCCACAAATCTTCAGAGCCCCAGACACTTTCTCTGTAGACCGTGTGAAACTCTTATCTATTGTATAACTGGTATGCATATTCACTGGGAAAAGCATTAGAGAGAGTGTGAATTTTTAAGTGATTTTAAAAACATACCTAAAAATATTGGGGTATTTGGAGTTTTTACATGATATCAAGCTGTGGTAAAAGGAGGATTTGGTTCTGCATGTATTTTAAATTCACTGTAGTTTCAGGCTTAATCTTGCAATAGGCATGAAATCTAATGTATTCTGCTGTATTTGGTTCTCAGAGCATAGATTGTAAGAGCTATGCAGAAATGTCATTGATGAATTCTATAGAATTTTTTAAATAGTGATATATAACAGTTATTCCCAAGTGGTGTATTATTTGGAGGACATGCACACAATAAACCTAGGAGAAGCTGTCTTTCCTCATTTCATTGTTTTGGTCTAGGCTGTGCTATATATGCTTTAGTGATGCAGAAGAATAGTGGCTTCAGCGTTCTGTGCTGACTGTTCTGTTGTTGCTGTTTGGTTAAGCTTTTCCAGAAATGCCCAGAAAGAACCAAACAGTAGGAGTAGGAGAAGAGGACATCAGCTTAGATGCAATGAGAAACAGATTTAGAAGCTCAGGAAATCAGAAAAGCAAGCGCTATTGTATGTATTGTGAAGATGAAGATTCTCATAGGCCTTATTTATTATGATAAAACTCATGCGAGTGGGTGAATTATTGAAGAGCAAAGAAGGAAATTGCCCAAGGATGATGCTCTATGCCCACAATCAGGTGATATAGTTTAGAATCAATTCTTGTTGTGCTCTCCAGCAGGATCCTGGGGTGGGTGCCACCACGGAAGAGAAAGAAGTAATAAGAACTGGATTGTGTAGGTAATGGTGTTCACAATGTATTCCTTTATTTCATGCAAAATACTAGTTAAAAAAAAGTCACAAAGAGCAGAGGCATCTTCTAAAATTCTACCTAATAAGGGAAGAGTTCTAAATTCAGAATGTCTTGTATATTTGCTATCAAAGTCCAAAAGTGGTGTTATCTTGCTTGTTTCTTGCCCTGGACTACCCATCTCGCTCAGTTTCCATTTCCCTGCTGCTTGCTGTATCAGAGTCAAAAATAGTGTTGCAGACAATTGCAAAACAGAAGTTCTATAGTTGCTTACAGTTAGGCAGAGAGTAACTCTTCTGCATTCAAAACTTTCTTAATTTTGCAAATAACAGGTCTTTCTAGTCTAAAAAACTCTTCAGAGAGTCTTGGGAAAGAGAAGGGTTTGGAATACTTTGTCCTACCTTTTTTTTTGTGAGAGTCAAAGGAGTAGTTTGATTTGTTCTTCATTATAATTTCATATTGGTTTGATGGATTTTTTTTTTTTTTTGACAAATGCCCTGGAATTCACAAAAGGCTTTAGAAAATTGTCTTCTAGAACCTTTTCCTGATGTGTTATCCAAATGCTTCTTTCTTTCGATAGTGCTTCGTACTGGAAGTATAAAGTTTGTAGGAGATTCTTCTCCATATATTCTGTGGTAAAGATCAATGTGCAGAAGTAATGTATTTTACCTGCAGTATCCATAATTAATGTGATCTTTTAGTGGAACATCTGATTTTTTCATGGCCTTCCTGTGACTGATACACTTAAATGCATTATTTATTGCCTTTACCTAATAGTTTTTTAAATTCTCTTCATTTCCTGAATAATTTTCCCAGTGTTGATTTTATTTTTGAAAGGGTGTTTTGTCATTTAACTTGTTGTCTTCCCCTACTGTGCTCTCTGTCTCTCTCAGGGAGCAGAAGAATTCCATACCTTCCTGGATTAGGTTACAATGCTATTTGAAATTCTTATGTTTTATATTTTCAGGTTTTCCTGATGCCATTTAATTACCTCCCTTCTAATTTTTTTTCCATCTTCCCAAGTCTTTTGAAGGGCTTTACCTGTTATTTGTACTGGCTGTTGTCTTTCTTGTCATCCCCCTTCCCTGCCACAACCGAGCGGCATCGTACTCCTATCATGTTATGAATCAGCTTTTGTTTTCCTGTGAGAACTGAGTCAAAACTGATCACCTGAAACCCTTTTCTTGCTGTTCCAAGAAGCAGCTGTTTAGTGTGCTGAAGATTTGCTGCTTGAAATAGCAAAGTAATAGACTATAAGAATACAATCAGATTTTCCCCTGTTTACTGTGTTCTGTGATCTCTTAAGTGGCCACAGTGGGGTAGAATTTTCGGTATTTGCTTGCATTCATCAGGTTGAAAGTTGTCAAGTTATCCACTCTCCTCTGAGTCCCTCCTTACCTCATTTCATGAGGAACAGTTTGAAGACGTTTTTTAGCTCTAACAATGTTCAAATTCCTGTCTGATGGAGTTTTCACATTACGTTTAAGTCAGTAATTTTTATATTGCCCGTAGAAATTGAGAGTGTATTTTCTGTTACACGTGGGCATAATATATTTCAGAATGACACCCAGAAACTAATGTTTTCTTATAGTGGTATAGATCTATCTTCCAAATTCTATGTTATGACTCCTTAAATTACATTCTTGGTATGAATATACTGCATAAACATGTCATTTTCCTAAGCGTTCTGCAGTGCTCAAGGAGATGGATTCAGGCTGTTGGCCCTTCCTTGTCCTTCATGTTCCCTGCTAGTTCACACATGACTGCAGATGTTTTTGGGGTTGTTTTGCATCTCTCTGCGTGACATCCAAGCGCTGTAATTTCTATTTTCCACTTAAAATTACTTTGCTTTGAATAGAAGAGCTACTAGTGAATCTCTTGTTATGGCTGTGATGTGATTGTTTAGAAAAACTTTAGGTATTGTACCTAGCATGACATTACTGTTATTTCTGACGTGCATAGGTAGAACAAATGATGCCCTTTGCGTGACTTTAGCATCCTTTCTTTCTTTTTTTCTTTTCTTTTTTTCTTTTTCTTTTTTTCCGGTTTGTTATCCATTTGTTTTTTGTCCTATGTGGTTGATCATTTCTGGTATCTCAGCATCGTACCCTGTGTTAGTCTTTGTCAAAGGACTTTGTATTGTCTGCAGATGGTAATTTTTACCTCTTTGGTCTCATCTGAACTCTCATAGGAAGTGTTCAGGTGAACTAATTCTATGGTACTGGAAGGCAAAAGGTTTTCCTTTAATAACATACCCAGGACATATTAATGTATTTACAATTATTCCATGAAATTGAGATCCTTATTCTGCAGGATTTTTTTCTTTGTTTTTGTTTTTTTTTTTTTTTTTCAATAGCCATCACTGTTTTCCTCTTTTCCTAAAATGCTGTTTTAGTCTTTGAACCTTATTAATTTATATCAACTTCATACTGGTTTAGCTGCACCCAATTTAGTGGTTGCATCTCATACAATTCTGAGACAATCAGATTTTTAAAAAGTATGAAAAATAATGTCATTTTACTGAAACTTTAACGACTCTATCTCTACCTTTTTAATAAGAGTATTTCAGTCTAGCAGCACACTCAGTGTCTGAGAGCCCTGCTCCTAAGAACACGTGATGTATAATAACTAGAAGTAACTAGAACACAGAAGTCCAGCTTCTTAGCAGGAAGAGCACGGTGTGTCGGTGATACCACAGCTCACCTGTGCTGGCAGCTCATCAGTTCAGAACACTTGTTAGTTTCAGTCTCCTGCACTGGAAATATCTGTGAATAAGCACATCAAGCCAGATTTGTTCAATGTTTGTAATGCTGACCTAGCAAATTCAAGCAGAAACTTCTGTTAATTCTTTTGAGTATAGCACCAAACTGAAAAGCTTGCAGGATACAGGCAAGGTGAACAAACGTTTCTTCTTAGGTAGCAAGTTTCAGTCTAGCCAGGAGAAGCCGTCCTTCCAGCATGGTTTGATTTCTTCTTGGAGAATGTGCCATCCTTGAAGGTGTTCAGGGCCGGGTTGGATGAGGTTTGAGCAACCTGATCCAGTAGTAGGTGTCCCTGCCCACGGCTGGGGCGTTGGAACTGGATGATTTTTAAGGTCCCTTCTGACCCAGACCGTTCTATGATTCTAAGAGAATGCAGGTTAGTCTTGAGGGCTGTAAGAGTTGGGCACAGGGTGTCGCCTTGATTTCTGTTTCTTATTTTGTCGCTATTAAGGTGTTCTGTTTTTAAGGCAGCTGAGGAAGGGACATGGGTTGTGGCTGAAATTTTTGGTAGCCAAAGGTTCTTCCAGAGAACAAAGACAAGTGGCGTAGAGCAAGTGAAAACATTGTGCAAGAGTGGAGGCTCTTGCTCTGAGTGGACAGTCGCTCTGGTGCAAAATTTCAGCTTCCCAACTGCTTTACCTCCTGGCACTCAGCAGGTTTAGAAGATCTGGGAATGAAGCAGCTCTTTCATGACCAGTGTTTAGTGCGTTTGCAGGCAGAACAGTGATGGTGTTTCTCTGCTCTTGATGCCCTTTTTAAAATCCAAGTCAGCAAAGGCCCTTGTGTGGCTCCCGCTGATGAACGGTTGTGTACTGTAACTTGTCCTTCTGCTTTCCTGGGAAGAGCCCAGCCTTGCTGTTGCTAATGTAGGTCGGAAGCAGCAGACTTGATGTTCTTTCGTACTGCGCTCCCTCGATATTGGTCATTACCAGAGATTAGTTTCGGGTCATTAGCCTGGCAATAGCCAAACATCCCATCTCTTCAGATTTCCTGTCACTTCAGTAATGTGGTAGGTTCAACCCGTCTCCTGAGGAATACCGTTTCTGAAGTTGAGCTGGTTTTCTTATTTGCCTTTTCAGTGCTGGTAATATCTCCACAATTTCATCTCTTCCCTTTTAGCAATTGTCAGTCCTATACTGATCACTTTTAAGATTATCTAATTGTATATGCAAAACATACCACTTATTACAGGACTTAATTTCATTATACCCGCATGTAAGTCCATCATGACTACTACTATTATAAGACTTTAATTTGAATTTTTAATAAGGGCTTTGATCCTGAAAATAATTACAAGCATTCAATTATAATTGTGTATTATCAGTGTATATTATGTATGTATGTTATGCAGAGAGCTTACTCACATGCAAGTTACTGATGTATGGGTACTTGCATAATGAAATCCTTATTTTCCTGACTTTCAGAAACACAGTGATATTACCATATACATAGTAACATTTTTCAAGGGTAGCCAGTTTTCTTTCATTAGAATCCTTCGCCAGAGAAGGGAGATGTTTATCATCCTAAGTGTGTGTAAATGATTTTGGTGTTGTGGCTTAACCCATCCCTTTCAACTTAATGTTTGTAAAATGGACTAATGGATTGCTAATGTGGATGCATGCGCACACAGTTTGCTTTTTTCATTACTGAAGTGCCGCCTCTGCTTACAGAGTATAACGATTATATTTTAACCACGTGCAAACCAGGATCTAGTGACTGAGGAATGCAGAACCTAAGATAAACTTCTGGAAACATAGTTCAGCACTACTAAATTTTTCCTCATTGCAAATTAAAAACGTTCCCTTGAAGTATATGTGAGCCTTTATGAAAGTGTAAACTGTACGTAGGAAAACTTACCTGTGTAGTTGGTTAGTTGGGTTTGGTTTTGTTTTTTCCCCCTATCTATTCATTATTTTTTAATATTGGAATAAAAATAAGGCTGAGAGAATTCTTTGGGAACCTAAAAGTCTTTCGGCCTAGGGCATGCATTTGCATTTGGGGAGTATCTAAGAATATTTATATGATTATAGTTGAGCTCTCAAAACATGGGAAGGTGCATCTAGAATTCTTTAGTTAGTGTTTTATGCAAAGTACTACAGCTACCTTAAATTACACAGAAGACCCTCATTCTGCTGTGCTACCGTTAATCTGAGTTGCTGCTCAGTGAACTAGAAGTGATTATGATAATTTTGTTTGATATGTAAAAACACAGTGTAGTCAGTGTTACAGAGTGAACACAGTGTACTTGGAAGTTTAGTATATGGATATATGTGTGTGAAATTAAAAGTAGTTACGATCGAATGGAGTGGGAGGTAATAGTGACGCCTAAGAATTCCAGTTGCAATTGGGAACTGTGCAAGCCTGATTCATTAGATTCCAAAGAATACAACTCATTAATGAAAGACAGTACAACTCAAAATGAAAGAGAACTTCTTTAGATTAAAAAAGTGTGATTAAAAAGCAAAGTTAATCAACAAGGGAGGAATAAGGATGAACAATGAATAGATAAAAATGGAAGAGCTGAGAGCATAACATGTTAGGAAATGGGCAAGTGCTAAATGATATCAGAATGTAACTAAAAAAGAATAAATATGAATTATTGCAGTTTTCATTACAGACTATTTGGCAGCAATGAAGTTCTGAAAATGACATAGGTCTAATCATAGCTAGATTTGGGAAATAAAGGAAGCAAGGTTAAAAACGTAATTGTTCAAAAATAGTTGAGAGGAAGAGAGAAACTGTATGTCATAGAGAAATACTCTTGATTTTTTCAAGTAACTAACAAATGGGTTGAATAATTTGGTATAAAGTTGAAAACTTTTGAACTGTGGGTCTAGGTGGACCTCCCCACCAAAGAATGTTCCATCTCTGGATAGGGAACTTTCTGAATGTATAATGCAGATTTTTAATCAATCGAAGTATCTTACGTAGGTTCAAAAAGTCTTCTGAATGACTACTAATATTGAAAAATAATACATGTGATGACAAGGAGAGGTATAGGTGAGATAAAGTGACAACTGTTCTGACAAAACTGCGGTAAAGCTGATGTGGGAAACAGCTGGTAGTTAACTAGCAGTGATCTGATTGCTGTAATGAGAGGAGAATTCTGCAATTTATAATACTCTGATAGAATCTCAAGTGCAGATGATTTATACTTTGCCTTTCATTCAGTTTCACCTCAATGCATTGCAGAAAAAGAGAGATGGTGCTTTTGAGTGAAAAAGTGGTGTACAAAGTCAGTGTATAGACCGAAAAATAAAAACCAGAACAAAGGATCTCTTGAAGGCCTTGGGGGAACAGGCTCAGCATGATGCCTGCTCTGGTATATGAAAGAAGGTCCTTGTACCTAATAAAGGGATTAGAGATGCTCATGGATGTTATATTTGCGTGTTCGAATTCTTCTCACGTACGGATGTCCTCCAGGTCTGGATCTTGACCTCTCTGCACATTTTCAGTCGTGATCCCACTCAGACCTACGTAGCTAATGAGGTACAAGATCATTGCCTGTGGTGGAAAGATTGTGGCACATCAGAATTCACAGTAATGTTGTTTCACGCTTGAGTAGAAGTAGCAGTGAAGGAGTTGCCAAATATGCCGGGCTTTACAATTAATTTTTTAGTTTTGCATTGAAAATGCATCTGTCTTTTTGTTCTTCACTACTCTCTCACTGTATGATCTATCAGATAAAGGAGAATAAAAATATGTTTTTCAGGTGTAATGAAAAAATATTACTCTGCATGTTGCACTTGACTATTTTGCAGATGACTGTAACTGTAACAGCTAAAGATTTTTAGTTGTGCTTAGTTAAATTGAAGTTTCTTAATGAAAAGCTTACCCAACATTTTTAATGCCATTTTTTCCTTATCTTGAGGCAGTGTGTGTGTCATATGATATCAAAAGAATCTACAGGATAGCTTTTAGAGTAAAAGCTGTATTGATACCTGGGAAAGTTAATATGAATTGTGCTGGTACTTTTAAAATGCTTTTTCTGTATATAAAATAATGTCTCCTTAGGAAGGAATTGGCTCTTTTCTTATAATTCATTGCATGTGTTTCTGCTGGTTCTTACCATTGGGACATACATCTTGCCATTGATTATTTTAAATTTTTATGTTTGGTGGTAAATGGCATGGACAAATCAAATCCATGCCCTTTCAGTGAAAGGAAATACAGACAACCTGTGCAACATCATCTTTAGTCCTTTATTATTGCTTGAAACTATGTTTTGTTGATAAACACGTTATCCTTGTACTGCACTAAGCAGACCCTTCTGTTTCTTCACGTAGGTTCTTTTAACAGCGATAAATAGATAACTGAAGCGGGGAGCAGGGTGCTTCAGCTGGAAGTGTGGTCTGTGTGCTGTTGATATGTCAGTTCCCTTCAGTTGTACCCCAGGAGTACATGATAAGCGTGTGCTGCTCCTTTATTGAACAGAGGTCCATGCAAATTACACTTGTGACCGAGTGCTTAGTCCTCCTCGTGGCAATACGGGACATTGTTCCATGCTGTGTCCCTGCCGGATGCGTGAGTGAAAAATGTTGGGTGAGTGTATGTAGTTTTAGACAAGATAGATGAAACTTAACTGACTCTAATTGAAAACTGCATTTGATGTACCCAAGATGGGATTACATAAATCAGTAATAATTGAAACAGTATTGCAGTCAGTCTGTGTAGAATATTCTAGAGGAAATACAGGTAGCTGGAACTTCCTCACTGTTGAGCGTGCCTCGGTCTGATACACACATAATTACGATTTCTCACCTCGTTGAAATTTTGCAGGGCTTCCTTGTGTGTTGTTGATAATGCTGAACTCTCCAAGTTGGAATGATCAAGTGAGATGTTTCAGTTTACCAGAATGAGTCATTTGCCAGTTAGCACCTGAAAACTACCAGTCTCTGGGGAAATGTTAAGTATTAATTAATAGTTTTCATGTAATTAACAGAAAATACTACAAAACCTGTCACTTAATAGATGCCAAGGCAAGTCCAGCAGGGCGTGTTGCTGTGGGACGTGGCAGCAGTGAGTAACTGGGGCTAATAGCAGATTACTGGTTTAACTTGATACAGAAATACCACTTTGCTCATCGCTTCTAAGTGCCCTTTTGGGCTCTATTCGCTCAATAGAACCTGTCTTATAAATACCAGTGCTGATGCTCGGAGGGCAGACCTCTGACCTGCCTTGTCAGGAGCAGCGATTCAACCAGAGGGCTCCCATATTTCAGCTGTGCCTCATTCTAATTGACGAGAGCATTCTTGAATGAGAGCGGCCAGTTGCAGAAATCTGTCATAACACATGGATGACTTTGTTCCTGGGCTTTTAGTTTGCTTTTTTCCTCCCAGATATGTTTAATATTAATTTAATGATTTGAGCTGGATTCCCCCCATGGTAGTATACTCTTACACAGGAATTGCTTACAGTCCTTCTCTAGACCGTCTTTAAAACAGAATACTTCCTTTTTAAGATCATTGACTTCTCTGAAGTATCAACCTAAGAATGGTTTTCAAATAAAATTTGAGATGGAGTCATTGTGAAGTGTTGTGTTTCTTACCTGGATTGGGAAGTAGGGTATTACTGGGTGCTCTGCAGAAGTGACAGGTTTGGTCCTGCTGGGAAGATTTTAACCTGAATGCGGAACGTGGGGAAACCTCTAACTGGAGTCTTGTCTTCTGTCTGGAGAGTCATGTGTTAAAAATCTAAGTTACTCAAACTGTGGTTTCAGGCTAGGGATAGTGATGGAGGAGGCCTGCTCATATGGACAGGTATGTGTGATGGGATATATATGATACATAATAGATAAAATAAAATTAGGCATTGGACTTCCACATTTTCAGTATCCTACCTTTTCTGGTGTGTGCCTCATTTGAGGCTCATAGGCAAGGTGCAGAACTCCTATAAAATCTTCAGTATTGCTGTATCTTAAAGGATTCTCTGCCTTTCCATTGGTCTTCAAGCCACAGCTTTCTTGCATTTGTCATTTATCAGGTGGTCCATTAGTTCTGTTTCCATCTAAGACCAGTGTTATTCCACATGCATTTTACGGATGGAGAAACTAAGTCACAGTTGAGTTAATGTCTGGAGGGTGATCACTGTGTAGAGTACAGAATGTGTTTTGTTTACAAAACCACAAATGCAAATTGGTTTTCTTTGATAGATTTCGGAGCAGTATGAAGTGGGCAAACTTATCCTCCTGTCATTAGTGAGAAATGTATCTTTGACTGCTCTGTGCCTTCTGCTTCTGTCTGATCTTACCTGTATAAGGAAGCTGCTAGGCTCTGAGTGTCAACCGAGCACAGAGACAGGGGTGAACGTGGTTGGGGACACAGAAGACACATTGCTCTCCAGAACCCCAACTCTGGGCTTGGGTTCTTCAGAAATACTTGAATTCTATAAAAACTGGCAGAACGTGAGTCAAAACATCTGTGGGTTAATATATGACAGCATTGCAAACTTTGGTATCGGCCCTAAGGTATCTGCTCCAGTTTCTGCAAATGGATGATAATTTAATGAAAGCAAAGATAATATATTTCAGTGGGAATTTCTAAATGAATAATGTCCTTAAAGCCCAGAGTAAATTAAAAAAAATAATACAAAGTTCTGATGTTTGAATATATGCTGTTGTCAGGAGAGCTACTTGTAGTTTGTTTTTCCTTGTTCTCGTGCTTTCTTGCCTGTTTTAGTATTAAAGGAAAAAATAAAGGACACTAGCACTTCAAATTTCGTTTATACCAATTTAAAGCACCACTGCCTTAGAAGATCATAGCATCATTTAGCAAAGTTTTTCGGCACTGAATGAACACTACTTCCAGTGGTCTTATAACTTCATTTAACATAAAGTATAATGTACAGCTCTGCCAGCCCTCCACACTAACCCACATTCTCTTTAGAATCATGGAATGGTTTGGGTTAGAAGGGACCTTAAAGATTATTCAGTTCCAACCCCCCTGCCATTGGCAGGGACACCTTCCACCAGACCAGGCTGCCTAAAGCCCCATCCAACCTGGCCTTGAACACCTCCAGGGATGGGGCAGCCACAGCTTCTCTGGGCAACCTGGGCCAGGGCCTCACCACTCTCATTGTGAGGAAATTCCTCCTTATGTTATAGTTTAAAGCTGCCTCTCTCCGATTTATAACCATTGCCCCTAGTCCTATCACTACATGCCTCTATAAAAAGCATAGAAGTATAATTTAACATATATTATTTAACATAATATGATGTAAGCAGGCATGGTGGTGTTGGGCTGACAGCTGGACTTAAGATTTTAGAGGTCTTTTCCAACCTTAATGATTCTATGATTTTATTCCATAGTTTGTGCAAGTGCACATGAATCTGCAAGTCTCTTTCAAATGGTACCTTGGGCATTGCTTTCAGTCTGCTCTGCAGTAGTTGTCTGCTGCTGCTAGTTGTTACTGTATCTAGCACAGATGTAAGCGTTAGGAAATGCTGCTTTGTGGCTTTGAGGAGAGATAACAGATTTTGATGCAATACCTAGTATAAGCATCTCATTTCCAGTATCAGGATGTTCAAGATAATTATTGTACAATCTGTGGTCTGAAGCAACTGTTTTTTTGGGCTTTTTCTGTCAAAGAACTAATACAAAGCTCATTTTTCATAGAATCCTGTTCAGTGAATAAAGCAAGACTTTTCTGTGCACACTTTGTATAAATATTTTCTTTTTCTCACAACATTTAATTCTCTGAACATTAAACCAGAATTTTTGGTGAATTTAACACACATAAAAGTAAGCATGTATTGTGAACTTTAATAGCAAAGAAAATTCACTCTGATTTTCCCTCTTGACTATTTGGTTTTACGTAAAAAAATGACTTTTGTGAACATCATGAACAGAAAATTAGGTTACTGGACAATGGAAAAAAGGTGAGACCAGCCATATCCAAGGTCATTATTGTACACACTTAGTGAGTAATATGATTCTCTTCTGAAACAGTAAAACAAGTGTCACATTCTTTTTGGCCTCCCATATGGGATGTTACTTTGTTTATAAAGTAAACAAACAAACAATAGAAATACTTTTGAATTTCAAGGTCAAAGCTGAAAGCTTTCTTAGCTCACTAAGGAGCTTGACATGTATGGAAATATTATTGAATAAGACAGCAAAGGCAGAACTAATGTGTGACGCATTTTAAAAGGTAAAGGTTTTACATATTTAGAAAACATCTTTACTTGAATGCACATTCAGATGCTTACTGAGTTAAAGATGCAAAAAAGCTGCAGAATAACCTAGCTGAAATGCAGGTAACAGCAGCATGTTCTGTGCACTTTTTTATGGAGACCTTGTAGAATATATAGGGCACCGCTCTGTGACTGATGTGAGGAACCAGAGGGACAGACGTAGCGCTGCTGTGCCAGGGTACAAGGAATCTGCTCAGAATTAAGAAGGAATATCTCTGTAGCTCTATGTCTTGTGTTAGGAATGTGGTATTGAGGGCTGTAGAATATTAAAGCAAAGATGTGTTATTTGAAGAGATTAGAAACTGAGAAAAGAAATTAATCCATAGTAGCACTCGCGTAGATTTAGTGAAATCCAGCTTTATGTTTGCCTATGTCTTGTATCCCCTGATTTACATTCAGTGAAGACTCCAAGAAGAATGAAATACCCTGTTCCATGTTGCCCATTTTCATTATTCCATTCTGATTCATCTGGTGCTCAGAACTATTTTACAGGGCTCCTGGGTTTTTAATTTTACTTGAAAATCTAGGCCTTCTTTCTTTTCTTCTTGTTTTTCCATCTTTGGTGTTTTCCCCATTATTTCTGGAGTCAGTTGTTATCATGGTAACAATAGTCAAGCAAATGATTCCCCCTCCGTTTCAAATAGAGAAATAGCTACAGAATACTTAAGCAGTTTGAGGTTTATGAACTTTAAATAAGGTTGGCACATGAATATTAACACTTCATCATCATGAAGTGTTGGAGAATTTGATGAATTGCTATTAGGGAAGGCAACTCTGGTAAAAAAAGAACCAACCAGATTAACAAAATTCCAATAAAAATTTTAGATTTAAAATCACATGAAATTTTAATGATGTTCTTCATCCTGTCATTCATTCATGCTGGATCAAAATATGTATTTTTTACAAGCAATGCTATAAAAGTTTTCCAGAGACAACCAGATCACTTAGCCTGTAAATTCTAGTAATGTTTGGGAAACTTGCATTTTTAACTAAAAGAATACTTCTGGTATCAATCAGGCCCCAGTTAGAAAGGTTGGAAAGTTGTGTTTAGCCATATTATCTGTAATCTTGAGTTAAATATTTCATGTGCTGGAAGTTGTCTAAATGTATAAAAAGTTACCCACTGAAGTTCGTGAAAGCCTGCTTTTGAGTCATCTTAAATAGACCTGAAGATGTTATCCTATTCCAGTTTAAAGGAAGACACTCTTAGGACAATTGGTGAGTATCCCTCCCTGAGGTGTTTATTTTTTTAATGCAACTCTGAGAAAACGGTAGTTGTCTTAATTTAATAGTATTCAGGAAAGTTTTGTTTGATATTTACTCATTTCAATTGTGTGCTAATGAAGTTGTCTTGTTATATGTGTCATTATTTAAAGAATATTGCTAGTAATTTTGTTCTTTCAGTTACATTTATTTCCTTCTTGTGTTTTTAAAAAGAAAAGATATTTTTTAAATGTTCTTTTATGGCTTTTAATCCATTTCTTTGCACGTGAGATTACTCTTACTCCTTGCTAGACCCAAGGGAACTGTTCTGTCTTTCTGTCTCCTTCAGACTACCTGGTGATCAAGTCCCTGGGCAACCTAATCTAATTAAACCTGTTCTTAGTTGAGGCTTGGACTGGATGACCTCAAGGGAGGCCCCTTCTAATCGGAACTGCTCAATCATTCTATCAAATGGGAAACATTGATTCCATAGTGCAGTAAAACCTTTTACGAGCTGGTAGCCTTAAGGGGGGGATTATGGATTGGTTGTTCATGATTTGTGAATGGCTACTCTAGATCATCATTATAGGCTGGTAGGGGCTTGAATTCTCAGCAAGCATGGGCACAAATCAGCATCTTCAAGATGTTGGGGTGTTGGTAGCAACTCCAACCAATCTATTTAGCACCTGTTTAGTAAGTTTGCCGACACTGGGGGAAAACAGTATTTTCGGTTAGGATTTTTTTAACAGCTATTGGCACATATATTTATTTTGAGTCTGCTTTAGCAGTGATCTTATCTCTGTGAGTGATTACAAGTGTAGAAATACACAGCTTGCTGAAGTAATTAATAGTGTGAAGTGGTTTGTAATTTCAAATAACTATAATATTTATTTTCAATTACTTCTTTAACACATCGCATGTTTCTGCTGAGATGTAATGGATCTAGGATATCAGTTCTTGAGCTCCAGGGGGAAAGCACTGTTTTCCCTGACAGTGAGTAATGGCACTTCATTTCGACAAGACACTAATACATATATGTATGCAAATATGTATTTTTCTTTTTTAATGACAAGTAAGCATTGTCAAATAGTATTTTACCTTTGAATGGAGCAAATTAATAATGCTCTTTCAGCAGGTGTTCGTTTGCCTCTGTTTATCCCATTGGTCATCAAAAACCCCTAATCAGCAAGATTTTTGTTTCTTAGTGGTACATTGAAGAAAATAGAACAGAGAGCTCTTATTTAGAAATGTTTAGTGGGAATACTAGAAAAGCTAAGAGCTTTTCTATCTAAACCTTTGAATCCGTTTATAGTATTTTGCAATAAAACATATATGCATTCACCATCCTCACATTCACCAAAGTTGAACTATCCTTGTTTTAGATGAAAACTATTTTCTTTTATTCTCTGATACATTAATATTTCATGTACTTACAAGATTGTTACTTAATTTTGTTAAGGGGCTTCTGTTGTCAGCCTGAAGTATGACAGGGAAGTCTCTGTGCAAAAAGCAATGTATTCAGTGTTCATCATTCATCTCGCATTAATTTTTTGTGTATATGAAATGTATCAGTGAGAGTTCATCATTAATGCTGGAGTTTGGATCTTATTCCTTGCCCAGCTAGATGCCCACAAGTCTATGGGGCCGGATGGAGTCCACCCAAGAGTTTTGAGGGAACTGGCGTGTGCTGGCCAAACCCCTTTCCATCATCTTCCAACAGTCCTGGAAGACTGGGGAGGTTCCGCTGGACTGGAGGCTGATGTTGTGCCCATCTATAAGAAGGGTCGCAGGGAGGATCCAGGGAACTACAGGCCTGTCAGTCTGACCTCGGTACCGGGGAAAGTCATGGAGCAGGTGATCTTGAGTGCGATCATGAAGCACATGCAAGGGAACCGGGCGATCAGGCCCAGTCAACACGGGTTCATGAAAGGCAGGTCTTGCCAGAGTAATCTGATCACCTTCTATGACCAAGTGACTAAACTCTTGGACGAGGGAAAGGCTGTGGATGTATCTTCCTGGACCTCAGTAAAGCCTTTGACACAGTTTCTCACAGCATTCTGCTTCAGAAACTGTCGGCCTCTGGCCTGGACGGGCGCACACTCTCCTGGGTGGAAACTGGCTGGATGGCCGGGCCCAGAGAGTGGTGGGAAATGGAGTTAAATCCAGCTGGAGGCCAGTGACAAGTGAGGTTCCCCAGGGCTCAGTGCTGGGTCCAACCCTGTTCAGCCTGGATGAAGGCATCGAGTGCACCCTTAGCAAGTTTGCAGATGACACCAAGCTGGGTGGAAGTGTGGATCTGCTGGAGGGTCGGGAGGCTCCAAAGGGATCTGAACAGGCTGGACTGCTGGGCTGAGACCAATGGCATGAGGTTTAACATGGCCAAATGCCGGGTCCTGCACTTGGGGCACAACAACCCTAAGCAGAGATACAGACTAGGAGAAGCCTGGCTGGAAAGCTGCCTGGAGGAGAAGGACCTGGGGGTGTTGGTTGACAGTGACCGAACATGAGCCAGCAGTGGCCCAGGTGGCCAAGAAGGCCAATGGCATCTTGGCTTGTATCAGAAACGGCGTGACCAGCAGGTCCAGGGAGGTTATTCTTCCCCTGTACTCGGCACTGGTGAGACCGCACCTCGAGTCCTGTGTTCAGTTCTGGGCCCCTCACCACAAGAAGGATGTTGTGGCTCTGGAGCGAGTCCAGAGAAGAGCAACGAAGCTGGTGAAGGGGCTGGAGAACAGGCCTTATGAGGAGCGACTGAGAGAGCTGGGGGTGTTCAGCCTGGAGAAGAGGAGGCTGAGGGGAGACCTCATTGCTCTCTATAACTACCTGAATGGAGGTTGTGGAGAGGAGGGAGCTGGCCTCTTCTCCCAAGTGACAGGGGACAGAACGAGAGGGAATGGCCTCAAGCTCTGCCAGGGGAGATTTAGGCTTGAGATTAGGAAAATGTTCTTCACGGAGAGGGTGGTTAGGCATTGGAACAGGCTGCCCAGGGAGGTGATTGACTCGCCTTCCCTGGAGGTGTTTAAGGTTAGGGTAGATGAGGTGCTTAGGAGCATGATTTAGGGATTGGTGGGAATGGTTGGACTCGACGATCCAGTGGGTCTCTTCCAACCTGGTTATTCTGTGATTCTGAGGTATTTTTTGTTGTTTCAAACAGAGCTCTAAAAAATATAAAAGTGATAACTTTAAAATATTGTGGTGTTTAAGTTACTGTTTAAATCAGAGGGAGCCTTAAGAAATAATTTTAAACTGCTATGGAGATTTATAAAGGAGTTTTCTTTGAAAGGAGTTTTTAATTGTTCCCTATGCATTTAAAATACAAAGAAAAAATTACTTAGTTTTTAAAATGATATTTAGTCAGGCCATAAGAAATGTTTTTGTATCAGATTTATTTTATTTTGTATTATCAAAAATGACTATTTTTAGAGGTCTGGTTACAGATGAATGAAAACAAGATTTTCAGTGGAGTTTTATTTCCATGCCCCAATAGCTGAAATGTAGATAAGTGGATATCACTAGAAACTAGAAGCGGGGAGCAAATATCAAATCAGGCACGAATCAACACTGGCAACAGAGAACACTGGAGTAAGGAGACTAAACCACCCTCTCCCATCAATTTCCGTTTCTTATTTTTCTCCTATTCTGAATGAAGAGAGATGTTGAGGAAGCCTCATGTTGCTGCTTTCTACTCATTGGAGGGACTGAAGGGCTTTGTCTTTATTACTGTGTGTGCAGCAGGTTGCATGAGCTGCAGCACGACAATAATAATTGTGTCATCAGCTTCCTAAACTAGAGTTGTGATCTGCGTCTGTTTATCTGCTGAAAGCTTGGACAATAAAAGTATGGAGGTATGCTGAGTGTATCTGCTATAAAAGTAGCAGCTTTTCTGCTTAATCAATTGAAAAAGTGAATTCAGAAGCCTAAAATATTATTTTTGCAAGACCTAATAAATTATTCTAATTCAGGGAACCTTTAGTAAGGGTCGCCCTCATTTTCAGGCAGTGCAAAGGCTCCTGTGGGGCACAGCTGAGGGTAACTCTTGGAAGAGGCGAATTCCAGCTATTGTAACCAAGCAAGTGTCAGGTGTGATTTATATAGGGAACATCCTTTACCATGAAAGGAGTAGCTATTGGTCCTTATCTGGGGGGATAGCAGGATCATAGAATCATAGAATAGTTAGGGTTGGAAGGGACCTTAAAGATGATGTAGTTCCAACCCCCTGCCATGGGCAGGGACATCCCACTAGACCAGGCTGCCCAAAGCTCCATCCAGCCTGGCCTTGAACACCTCCAGGGATGGGGCAGCCACAGCTTCTCCTGGCAGCATGTTCCCATGTCTTACCACTCTCATGGTGAAGAAATTCTTCCCAATGTCTAGTCTAAATCTGCCTCTCTCGAGTTTATACCCATTCCCGCTCTCCTATCACCACAAGCCTTTATTAATAGTCCCTCTCCAGCTTTCCTGTAGGCTCCTTTCAGGTACCATAAAGTTGCTGTAAGATCTTCCCCCGGACTTCTCCAGGCTGAACAAGCCCAGCTCTCTCAGTCTGTCCTCACAGGGAGCGCGCTCCAGTCCTCAGATCATCTTTGTAGTCCTCCTCTGGACCCGTTCCAACAGTTCCATATCCTCCTTATGTTGAGGGTTCCAGAATTGGACACAGGACTCCAGATGAGGTCTCACAAGAGAGGAATAGAGGGGCAGAATCACTTCCCTCGACCTGCTGGCCACATTTTTTTTGATGCACCGCAGGATACAGTTGGCCTTCTGGGCTGTGAGCTCACATTGCTGGTTTGTGTTGAGCTTCTCATGGACCAGCACCCCCAAGTCCTTCTCTGCAGGGCTGCTTTCAGTCACATCATCACCCATCGTCTGCTGAAAACAGGGATTGTCCCGACCCAGGTGTAGGACCTTGCACTTGGCCTTGTTGAACCTCATGAGGTTCTCATAGGGCCACTTCTCCAGCCTGTCCAGGTTCCTCTGGGTGGCATCCTGTCCTTCCAGTGTGGCAACTATACCACGCAGCTTGGTGTCATCTGCAAACTTGCTGAGGGTGCACTCAATCTCACTCTCCATGTCATTGATGAAGATATTAAACGACACTGGTCCCACTACAGACCTCTGAAGGACACCACTTGTCACGGATCTCCATCTGGACTTTGAGCCATTGACCACTACTCTTTGAATACAAGCATCGAACCAGTTTCTTATCCACTGTACCATCCTCCCATCAAAACCATATCTTCAGAGAGAAGGCTGTTGTGGGGGACTGTGTCAAAGTCTTTACAGAAGTCTAGATAGATCACATCCATCAGTTTACCCATGTAGGTGGGACCACAATGACAAGGGGGAGCACCAGGGTGGTGGCTCACTGAAACAGTTTGGAAGTGAGGAGATGAACTGGTCGCGCTGCTGTATGGCTCACAGCTGGGCACCCTTCTCATATCGGCTGGTCAGTCCACAGCCTGGGATCATTACCTTGATCTCTTCTTGCATCTTTGAGGCAACAGATAGAAACCGCAAGTTTTAACATTCATTTTAGCTCTGTACCAAGGAGGTGGCATTAGCATTTGTGTACTTACTTGATTAGGCAGAAGAATTTAAAGTTTTGGGAGACTTGTGAAACATATGGCTAAGTTCTCCCCTGAAGCTATTTAAACTCATATTATGGCTGCTCTTGGACAAATTGCTGTTGCTTAGGTATATGCGTATTGGTTTTTCAAGATGTATAATAAGGTAAAGCTCCCCAGTTTACTGGAAAGTTAAAATGAATCCATAAAGTTGAGTCTTATAAATATTCTCTATTTTGACTGCGTAGATATTTCACCTTTTTTATACAGGTTGTAAACAGGAGAGTATAAGAATTGCCAACAAATCAAATTACAGAACATTGAAAATGTCAGAGTGGTAGTGTTCATTATGCTCATTCACAGAATATATGAGTCATTAAAATTCTAATATTGCTTCAGAAAGACAGAGTTTGTAATGAGAATGAAAAAAAGCCATTACTCGCATTTCTCTTTCTGGCAATGATTGTTGGGAAAATTAAGCATAATACCAAAATGATTACCTGTTTCTCATGCAGTCTCAGGTTTTCAACTCTAAACAACCTGCCGAACTGAAGTGTTGGATGCATTGCAGTATGAAGTGGTGCATTGGAAAAGTTTTTGGAATTCTGAGTAACAGGCTGTGAATTTTCTCATAATTTCAAAATTTTCATGTTTCTTTTTTTTTTCTTAGGATGAAGTGGTTCTTGTTTTTAAGAAAAAATACATTTTGAAATGTTTTTAATGTTTTCCACATAGTAGAATAGATTTTAATTCCAGATTATCCAAGCGTATACTAGGGTTGTGCTGGATGCTCTGTTTTGTTACAAAGATACATGTATGTACACGCTCAGACCCCTTTTTCCGACAGTCACAAAGTCAGATGAAACTGTGTGGCCCTTTTTCTTTACAAATCAGTACAGACCAATAGCACAAATAATTAAAACCAGAATATATCCTCAAACACCGATGTGTCAGTGATGCTCATGTCAGTCATGAATGCGGGCTGCTCTCCCAGTTGTCTTTGCACATCATTGATCCCTTTGTATGGCTGTTTAAATGAAATGTGTACATACAATGAAACATACTTTATTTGCTTCTCTTGTGGAGACAAGTTTGTACCCAAATAGATTAAATTAGTGTTTCTTGCCTTATCTGTGGATGTCACTGAGCTATTTCATGTTTTGCACGCTTTGTGCAGCTTTGCAACATCAGCTGGGCTCTGCAAGAGGTGAACCAGAACCAGAAAATTAGTGCAACTTCTCAGTCTGCAACCATATCTGGCAAAAATAATTTAAAAGTTTTAAGCACTTCTGAGTGGTCTGTTCACAGAAACTTTCTTGATCTGCCCCAGCATTCTGATATATCATTGCTACTCTGTACCTCTAGTTTTATATCTGAAGTGGCAATAAAGCCATCCTTTCTATAATCTTGTCTGTCTTAAACAGTCTAAAATCCTGGAGTTATAGCTCTGAGAGTATTCTCTAAGTCTTAATGGGGAAGAAATACCAGAGCTTTTTAAGGGCTGCCAACATGTTATACAAACTATTGAACTTCTGTGTTTCTGTTGTGCAACTTTTTCACCTTACAAGTGCCCCCCCCGTTATATGATTGTCCTGTGTGCGATACACGTAACTTATTGTTTGAAAATACGCCTTGTAATTCTTGTAATTGTCTCAAGGTGGTATTA
The DNA here is from genome assembly GCA_033459285.1 of Clamator glandarius. NCBI lineage: Eukaryota > Metazoa > Chordata > Aves > Cuculiformes > Cuculidae > Clamator > Clamator glandarius. The sequence goes on along the minus strand of JAUNZM010000165.1, from coordinate 2,443,332 downwards.
TGTTCAGAATACAGCTGCAGGCTGTTACAGGAATGCTTGAACTAATACAGTAAAATCGTATAGCAGGTAATTCGAGGGTTAGGAGAGCCACTTTGCAAACAAATTTATAAATACTAAAGGAATGCTACCCTCTCTTCACAAGTCCTGCTTCTCCAGTGAACAACCACTGGGCAGTGGAAAAGCCAGATGAGTGCTATTATTCCCTATACTTCTCCAAACATAATCATTGATATAGGTAGTGAAGTGCAAATTAATTGTAGCAGAGCCTTGGTAATGATTGATTTTAACAAAAAGTGTGTAGAATAGAAATTATGTTTAAAGAAAACTGCAGTACTAGAGGTTTTTCTTATTTAACGGGTTTCCAGTCATGGTAGTTTGAAGCATCAGATATCCAACTCTAATATGATTTTTTTTTTCTTTAAATTTCAGAATTACAAGAAATATTTTCATTCCACTTTTTTTCTTTTTTTTATTTCCACCAACCAAAAAATTCTAATACCCTTTTGTTCAAGGAAATCAAAGCATAAATATTAGAGCTGATCTCAGGGTGTTTTTAAAGTGAGAAAATAAAATGTGACTGCTTACACTAAATTGTATTTGTAGATGGTATGAACACAGCTCTTAAAATGGAATATATTCACTGGAGGCAAAGGCATGTTTATGTTTACTGATCTGAAGTTTACTGACCTATTATAAAGGTTACATTTCGGTGATCTTTAGAAACTTCATAAAAGGATAATTTTTTTATTAACCCTGAGGTATTCAGGGTGTGAAGTTATTACTGTACTATGTCAGAAAAAATTTACAGGTTTTTTTTTTTTAATGTGCTAATGTAGATGAGTAGGAAGGAAAAAAAAAAATCAGTTTTGTGCAATGTGTCCCTGAATATCATAGGATGCAATCAATATAAATCTGATGTAACATTAAAACAGTTAAATTCAGCCACTGTAAAGATTGCTGTTCACTGTCTCTTCGTGTCAGATTTCTAAAATTTTGTCAGAGTAAATATGCTATGTAGCGTGACCTTCAAGATCCAGGAACCCAGAATAAATAGGTCTATTTCGGCAGTGTAGGGATAGATGCATGATGATAATTTGGAATTCTGGTCACTGACCATGGTGACTGAGGGGCATTGAGGTCATGAGGCACTTCTGCTTAGGGAGAACACATTTAGAAGCCATTATAGGTAAATGTAGCTTTATATTTGAATGAAATGTGGAATTATGATTGATTTCCATGATTCTGAGAGAAGGAAATTTGCATGCTTGTCAGCAGAGCCCTACATGTCAAGAAAACTATCATTTTGCTTTGAGATTATATAAAGTATTTTTTTGTATTCGTCTGTCTAGGGTGTATTGTGACAAAGTGTAAATATCATTCAAGTTATTAGTTAAATTTGGGTCTGAGAGAATACCCGTTTTGTCATAAATAATTGCCCAGAGCAGATAAGAAACATAAACAATAAGTTAAAACGTTAGAAGTAAACTACTGGTGGGGGGGAAACTACCTTTTTTCTGCAGTATTTCAGCCTCATTGCTTTAATAGAGTGTTAATCCTGCCAGACTTTGCTGGATTGTGTGTGATATTTCCAGTATACGGTTTTTTTCAGCCTGATAAGAACAAGTCCTTCTGTTCTTGATTTGTGGTACCAGAGGTAGTGTGTCAGTGATTTATCTACTGTCCTTAGCTTTCTTATGAAATGTTTCTTTAACACACCTTTGCTATTTATTGTTTTGCTGACTCTTTTAATTTGTGTTAGATATCTGGTTTTTAAACTAAAGAAAGCTCCTGCTTCCTCATTACCACTGCTAATATTGTAACAAAGAAATGCTGATATCTGAGCCTTTTTGATTTTCAAAGGTACATTCAGTCCTTCATAGTAACGTTCATTATATCCTTGACTAGAGTCCTTCCATGTAAAAATACCTGTTTTCAGACTTGGTTTCAGAGGTAAGACAGGCAGTAATGCTTTTGATTATTCTTCTTTTGTCACCGTGGATTCCCTGGGTTGAGATGTCTGCCTGTCTTCTGTGACCCTGGCTGTTACGGTTTTGATTCCAGATTCTAAAATAGGGTTTATGACCTTTTTTGTTTTACCTTGTTGCCTTCAAACAAAAGGGGAAGTATTTTAGATTACTAAAAGCTGTTTCTTTTGTTTTGTTTTGTTTGTATGACTTCAAAGAAGACTTGCAGCTTAAAAATTTACAGATGTCTTTTGTGGTTTGGAAATGCTGTGTTTTCTTGCACAGATAAGAGCAGTGGTTGCAATTGCTTTTCAAAAGACAAGTGATTAGCTGAAATGAAAGAAGAGAAAGAAACAGGTGCAACTCTTGTTTTCTCTCACATTATGCCATTTCTTCATAGCTCTGTAATCTAATTTCTAATATATAAATAAGGAAACTAGAAAATAGACTTAATAGACTAGCAGGAAACAAATATTTTAAGGATTTGAATGTACAATTTTTATTCTTTTACGTCTATTGTGAGGATCATACGTGTGTAGGGTTTGCATGGTGTGGTTTGGGTAGCGGGGGGCTATGGTGGTCGTGAGAAGCTTCTACAGCCTTCCCCGATGTCTCATAGAGCCAGTGCCAGCTAGTTCCAAGATGGACCCGCCGCTGGCCAAAGCCCATCAGCAACAGTGGTAGCTGCTCTGGTATAACTTATTTAACAAGGGGAAAAACCTGTGGTGCAACAGCCTCTGGAGGAGTGAGAATCTGTGAGAGAAACAAGTCTGTAAACACCAAGGTCAGTGGAGAAGGAGAGAGAGGAGGTGCTCCAGGCGCTGGAGCAGAGATTCTCCTGCAACTTGTGATGCAGACAGTTGTGAAGCTGGCTGCCCTCCTGCAGCTCGTGGAGAACCCTACGGGGCAGCAGATATCCATTTGCAGCCTGTGGAGGACCCCACGGTGGAGCACATGTTCCCTGCAGCCCATGGAGGACCTCGTGGTGGAGCAGGTGGATGCACGTGCAGGAGGCTGTGACTCTATGGGAGGCCCATGCAGGTGGAGGTTCGTGGCAGGGCCTGTGGTCTTGCAGAGAGGAGCCCATGCTGGAGCATGTGTGCTGGCAGGACTTGTGACCCTGTGGAGGATCCACACTGAAGCAATGTGTTCCTGAAGGACTGCACCCCGTGGAAGGAACCCACGCTGGAGCAGGTTGTGAAGCACTGCAGCCTGTGGGAAGGACCCAGGTTGGAGAGGTCTGTGGAGGACTCTTTCGCATGGGAGGGACTCCACACTGGACCAGGGCAGGAGCCTGAGGAGGAACGAGTGGCAGAGACAATGTTTGATGGACAGACCATAACCCCCACTCCCTGTCCTGCAGTGCTGTTTCAAAGAAGGAGGTACAGAAATCAGGGGTGAAATTAGGCTTAGGAAGAATGCAGGGGTGGGGACAAGGCATTTTAAAATTTAGTTCTTACTTCATTTTACTCTGCTCTGATTTGATTGGTCATAAATTGATTTAATTTCCCCAAGCTGAGTCTGTTTTGCCTGTGACTGTAACTAGTGAATGATCTCTTGCTGTCTTTATCTCACCACATTAACCTTTTGTTATATTTTCTCTACCCTGTCTGGCTGAGGGGAGGAATAATTGAACGGATTGGGGGGCACCTAACATCCAGCCAGTGTCAGCCCACCACAGTGCAAAAACTGAATTCCAGACAGGCTACCTGTTGATTGTCATGTAGTTATTTATTTTCTGAAAAGACAGCTGACATAACAATAAACACATTAACTCATCCTCTCAGAGACAGCCTTGCAGTGCTGCTACAGTGTTAGCTTCAATTACTGACCACAAAGGTGTAAATTGGGCCAGTTCAGCTTCTCATGGCAACCCATGTGTTCTTCTGATGTAAGTTTAAGGTAGCATGCCTGAGGTGAGTTCTTGTTTCCTTTACGTTAGTTTTGAAAACGATTTTTGAGTTCATAATTTCTTTTCAGTTTGCTCTGGTAGGAAGTTGTCTTGTTGCCTTTTTTCCAGACATTGTGTTGTAGTGAATGAATCTCGTGGACACTGGATTTTTTACATAACAAAGTTTATCTGGTTTTCGGTGAGTTATATTTCCATGTGGATTTGTAATAGAGAGTGTGAGGTTTTTTACTTCATCATTGACAGAAGAAAATTATTCAAGCTACTCTTAAAGGCTAAGCTAACCAAAACTGACTGCCATGCTGGTGAACTCGATTGTTCGCTTTAAGGCATTTGTGTGTTTATTTCTGTTTGTATGAGCGAGTAAGGAAAAAGCAAAATACTTGAGTTAAAACTGAAAACCACTTTATTTAGCAAATCCACACACTGTTACCTAGAAAAAAAGCAGATACTTTGTGGAGTTCCAGAAAATATTCTTTGAACTGAAGGTGGTTTCCAGAGATCAGTTCTAAAGCAGGAATTGCCTTTTAAAAAACAGTCTTCAATAATCTGTCTGCCTCTCAGCATGTATTCAGAGATGTCTCCTCTGCTTATGTAGAAAAGACCAAAGGAACAAATACTAGCTTCAAGCAGGAATGTCCTCAAAGAGTCCCATTGCCTGTAAAAGCACAAGAAGGAGCTAATCCACAACCAGAGAAAAAAAATACCCTGACTCTTATTGTCAAAGAGTGTTTTTGTCCTGGAAGTTAAGCATATGTGTGCTTTCATATATGTTTTGTTTCTTTGCTTGTCCTTGATCTGTTGTATCTAGTATAGTCATCGTCTGTATACCAATTTTTCTGTTTTGTGCCGCCTTCTTATTCATTCAGAATGATTACACGTAGTTCACCACGTAGTTCATTTTAGGTGAACGCTTGAGTAGAAGATGCAGAGCATTAGATCTGGAAACTAAATTTTAGTTCAGATACTTACAGAGTCTTCTAAAGAGTCTTCTTTCCAGTCTCTGTTGCATTTTACAGAGGCAGAACCTAACCCTTGCAAACTAATTAACAGTTCTGTGCTACTTACTGCTTGAAGCTTTTTGTGTTTTTATAATACAAGTGAGTATGTGATGCTTTATATTGGGTTCTGTTTATATAACTTAAAAACCCCACAATCTCTTTACTGTGTTTTAAAAGACCAGTGGGTAGGAACAGCCACATGGAATTACATTGAGGTGTCGTTGTGCAGCAGCCCTTAATGCAATGCAAGCGGTTTGGCTGGACTTATTCTCACTTAACATCTATTCTGTTTTCTGCTCAGGAAAATACTTGTATTCAAAACCGCCACGTGAGTTGAAAGCTGGAGATGGAAGAACACAGATTACTCATAGCTGGTGCGAGGCCACATGACAGGTGATTTCATTTTTAGAATAGGCTAGCCCAGTCTAATCCTGGGATGTAGCTTGGAAGGATGCTTTGCTTGAAGCAGCTACTATGTAGGTTACATTCCTACATTATTATTAATGTATCTGGAATGAAAATCTTAAGTTTATGAAAGAATGAAGAATGAAAATCTTAAAAGTATCATCTAAAACAACCTCCATCTGAAGTTGGCTCACTACTCAAATTGAAAACCTCTTGGTCTGTTGTTGATTTTCATTTACTGATGTGTAGTTCCAGGCTTTCCCATCCCACTAGAGAAGAGCAGGTACTGTCAGTCTAACATCAACAAGGTGTGATACTGCTGTGAAGTGCTTACAGGGTCTGAGATCTTAGGAAAATACTAATATTAAATTTCCCATTGAAAATGCTCCCTATGGCCAGGAAGTTGGTTGTCCAGTACTTATTTCCTTTATCTGCTGCTGCTGTTGGATTCTTAATTTTAGTACACTTTACCTCAGCATTTCTGAAATAAGTAACTTGGTGGTCAGTAGTTTCTCAGTTACTCACAGCGTATCGTAATTTTCTGCCATTTATTTTCTCTTGTATTTTTTCATGGAACATGGAATATGAGGGATAATTTCCAAAAGGACCTGAAGAGGTAGTGTGTTGCTGATGTTGACAATCCATTAAGCATATTAAGTACTTGCAGCCTTAGCAGTAATTCCTGCATAACTCTTCATTAGACACACTTCAGCAAAATAGGGTCTGGAGAGCAAGTTTTATGAGTAGCCACTGGGGGAACTAGAATTATTTAGCCTGGAGAAGAGGAAGCTGAGGGGAGACTTTATTACTCCCTACCTGAAAGGAGGTTGTGGCGAGGTACTGTCTTCTCCCAAGTAACAGGATAAGAAGAAATAGCCTCAAGTTGTGCCAGGGGTGGTTTAGATTGGATACTAGGAAAAAAACCTTTTTAACTGAGAAAGCAGTGAAGCACTGGAACAGGCCGCCAGGGAAGTGGTGAAGTCTTCATCCCTGGAGGTGTTAAAAAACATCTAGACATGGACACAAGTTTCGTAGGTGTGGCGGTGCTGGACTGATGGTTGGACTGTGGATGATCTTAGCAGCCTTTTCCAGCCTTAATGATTCTATGAAAATATGTCCATTCATTAAGTGACTATGTATAAATTCAAATGCTCTTCTACTTCCTTGTTTCTGCTTCTATAAATCTGAGCTTTAATATTTAGCATCTTAGATGACATCTCTCTTTCTTTTTCCTTTTTTTTTTTCCTAATTTGTTTTTACTCTTGCATCCTTAATTGATACCATCTTGCTACATGGTTTTCAAATGAAAATCCTCCTTGTTGCCTTCATTCCGTGTGCCAAGAAAAGCTGTTTGAATGAGAAATAATTAAAATGGCATAGTAAGTTAGTCTGTTAGGCTTCATAAATTGGCTTTCATTTCCTAAACCATTTTAAGTGACAGTAACTGTTTCACTTGAGTTTTAGTGCTCCGATGAGTCACCTTTTATGTAGGCATTTTGATGGCACTGTTGATGCCTCGCTATGACAGTCTTAATATAGCTGTAATTATGCTGAAACTGTTCAATAAGTAAAATCATTGTATTAATCTGTATGTTTTCTTTCTATGCTCCCACAGACACTTTTAACTCTGTTCTTTCTCAGATTCACTTTACTCTTTCACCACGCTTCTACAGGGAGTGGGGAGTGGAAGCATCAGATGGAGTCATTCAGAAATCTTGATTCATACTCGATAGCTCCTCCGTGCCTTCATGCTTTTCTTTCTTTATACACAAATATCAGTAATTCACATGTGGTAACCATTGTATCTCTATCAAACTTGTACCTGTACCTCTCTTTCTGTGATAGCTGATATTTGCAACAGGACTGGTAATTTCAGCAATAAACTCTCCTGTTTGACCTGTATGGTGGAACAATAATGTTCCTTTTATTGCACTCTGTCTGTTTGTTCACAGGGCTGCTACAAAGTCAGGATACAGCTGGAGCACATGGCCTTGAATCTTAAGTATAGCCATCTTAATATTTTGAGCACATTTAATAATCTGGATTTCATAATTAATAATTTAAAAATTTGAAAGAGTAAAAGTCTTTCATAAAATTGAGGATTATGCTCTCCATGATTCTAGAAGAACTACCTGAGGAGAAATACCTTCAATTATCATGCATGTATATTGATGAAGTAATGTGCTCATGTTTTAATAGGTATTTTGCAATCTTCTGAACTCCTGACCCTGATTGCTAAGAAAATTATTTAAGCGTGAGTATACCAGGAAAACTTGTGGTTTTTATTATTAAAAAAAAGGAATATTAAAAATCCCGAAGTTATACTGCAGACTGTCAAGGGACATAGAGGAACAATTTTAATTCTCAGCAATATTGTCCATGCAATAATTTCTTTAGGAACATTTCATGAAATCCAGTCCAGTAGTATACAGAGTAGTATTTTCATAGAAGGGAACCAAATGGGATCAGCCTATGTGGATAGAGTGCCAAAAGGAGCTTTTAACAAAGCAGAATGCCTTGCCTGCCTTTTGAGTTCCCGTAGAGCGCAGCTTGGTTGTGCAACATATTCCTTTTGCTGACTCTAGTTAAATTAGTAATCCCTTGCATTTCTCATATAGCTGGAGTGTGCCTTCATATCTAAAACTGACCGATGTAATGAACCTAACAAAGCAGCCTGTGAATTCATATATGCAATGATCACAAGTACCGCAGTTATTTTTACTAATGTCATGCGTAGAATCACCCAGGCAGTCATTTTAAAAAAATCATGGTCCCCATATGGTTTGTCAAGTAGGGGGTTTTATAAGGTACTTAGATCCTATGGGGCATTCTTACTTGATAATGAATTAGCGTTTCTAGACACCAATGCTTGTATCTGCCTTTATACCTAAGTACCGTCGTACCTATTGCAAGCAACAAAAACATAAATGTTTTTTATTATTTTCTTTCTTAAGTAATTTCTGTTTTTTTATTGAAATAATAGAAGTACCTGTAATAAAATTGTTGACATTCCACTGTTGTCTTTTAAGGAATTAAATCCATCATAGACAGTGAGAACTGAGAGAAAATGCTTATCTGTCCTCTTTGTGTTGTGATGCTTAAAGATTGTCAGGCTGAAGTAATGAAATATTGGATCTTTTTGTACTGATGAGAGGCTTTTGTAGTTTTAAAACTAGTGTGAACTCCTGTAACTCTCCTGGTGTGCTTATGAGAAATTCAGAGTGTCTAAAACATATGAACAAAAGTTAAAAAGGATTTTGTACAGAGATGCCTTAGAATCTTGTCTCTCTGGTGTCTGATATGCAAGTTTACAAAGTCGACTTTGAATATGGTTGATCTCATTGGCACTGTGGCTAAAAATGACTGAGAATCATTTCTTTAGGTCTTTCCAAGTCCTTATATTAATAAATAAATTTTAAAAGAAATAAGTGTTACTAATTCTTACATTTTAGATATATACATATACAGCTGTCGGTAGAACTTACAAACATTGAAAACTTTTGCTATGCTTTGAGATATTTTTAATCCATTTGAGCGTAGGTACTTTACATTTACACTTCGGCTTAAGTAAAGTGTGGTGTCACTTCTTTATGTATTAATGATTAGTATGTTTCTTACTTGTCTTGTTACAATTCTTAAAAGTGTGAGATTGATTTGCATTGTCTCAAAAATGAGATGCCTACTTTTATATGATGTCCACTTTATATAAAGACTCAGGTTAGGAAGAAGTCTGCCACTGCTGATTGCGTTGCCTTTACTCATGTTTTCAGTGGATTTAGTATTGGTAATTTTGGATTTTTCTTTTTTTTTTCCTAAGCCTAGATTAGATATACAGTGCAACTAATTATCTAAGTTACATATATATTGATAAGTATGAAATATGTATGAAATAGTTTAAAAAGATTAGATTCCAAAATCTGTCTTTGAAATAATTGCTAAAATGGAAGCAAAGTATGTTGAGTGCAACAGAGCTCCCCGTCTGAAAAGTATTCATACTGGTCATGTGTTGTGAATAAACTGAAATCACCTATGTTTTAATTGAATAAAATATAGTTTGATTTTCATAAAAATAAACATAGTAATAATAGTTTATTGAGTTGATCCAGAATACAGAATTTACAACAAAAATTAGTTCAAATTACACTGAAGCTTGAGTCAAAAGTATTGGTTTAAAAAATAGTTGATCAAGTTTGTGTTGTTTCTTTCTAAATCCCTAACCTTGCAGTCAATTTATGTTTTTATATGGTTTTGTTTGGAGTTAAGCACGTGGGGTGAAGTCCTGGTTGCTCTGAAATCAATATGACTTCCATTCATTTCATTAGTGCTCATTGACTTCAGTGGATTTATTCATCTGCTCAAGATAGGTAAAATGTTTCTTCTTGCTGTATGAACTCTAATTTTGAAGGTTTCTGTTTTAGGAGCCTTAATTCATACAGAGCATCTTCATTTATCTGACTGAAAATGTTCAAATGTGAGGATCTTTATCTGTAACTGTTAGATTATAAAGATGATTTCAGTCCTCACACATTTCAGGCATCACTGAAGCCTATGGGAGCTGGAAGTGTTTAGTGCTTTTCAGAAGTTTGCAATATGAAGTCTAATTATAAAAGGATGGAATAAATTAGCTATTTTTCCTCCGTACAATATGGCTTTTAAGAATGAGATATATGATGTGCAAATATGCACTGAACGTGGTTTAATCCTAAAATAGAAATTGTACCAAACTGCAACCATACGTTTTTCTAAATTGAGAACGTAATTACTGACGAAGTGTTGAGCATGGCTCCAGGGAGTATACCGTTGGTGCTGCAAAGCAACTGTACTTTCAAGGGGTTAAAGAGATGATACTACAATCCCAGAAATTCGTTCTTGCTTTTCCCCATTTCAACATCAAAGACTGGTCTGATGCATTTCTGCTTTCACTGCCTCTCTCTGGTGTTTGTTCCACTCACATTCATTGTCACAACACAGTGTAGCTATGGGTTCACAGCAAGTTTTAAAGGAAATCATGGTGAAATTCAATCCCAACGCCCCCCTTTTGTTTACTTGCTTAAGGATGAATCATTCAAGCTGTCCTTCAATCTGTGTAGAAAAAAGAAGCAAACCTCATTTCTTTTGCACCTGGGCAAGCATTGTTTTTAGATCTGTGTCAATTATTTTATTTCAAATCAGTCTGCACTGCCCTCCAGCAGCGGTTAAAAAGCTGTTATTTGATAATCAGCATTAACTCTGTCAAATACAATGCAGAAGTTATGATTACATTTTGACTTGAAATGCATCAGTACGCCTCAAACTCGCCCGCCCCCCCCGATAGCTCCTTTTAGTGATTCATGCGCTCAGTGCTGTAAGATCCCTAGCAGCAGGGCTGGTACCACCTTCCTAGTAAAGATGCAAGTGCCTGTCACTGGTTCATCTGGTGGGATGCTTCGCGTATCTCATGTGCTGCCATTTTGGTGGAGGTGCCAGTTGCCTTTCTTTGGTTTAAAGTTTTTTTTGTTTCTGGTTTGCTGACTTAGTGTTAAACTGAAAATTAGCATTTCCAGGTCTAGGATTACACTCAAGCTTTTATTCTTAACCGTATTTCAAGGAATTACTAGTTATATAAACTGTGTGATAAAATGTCTAGGTATTAATTTTTCATGAAAAGATCTCAAAAGGACACAAACAGATCAGTGGCATTTTTTTTCCATTTGGTTTTAACACGTTTAAATGAGAATATATGCAGAAAGCTGTGGCACAGCCGTAACTTTGACAGAACCGGAGTTGATGTAGAGTGTGTTTCAGATGTTCTTCCTTTTTAGCTAAAGGGAATATGTTTGTTTTATAACTTCTTGTTTGTCTGGAATATTCCTTTGAGGCTATGTGTTGGAATTAACTCTCTGGCATCCTGCTGTAATTCTAGTTACCCAGTATAATTTTAATCCCTTCTTTGGGCTAAACAAAAAGAAGTGGAAATACTTTCTTTATCTTCTTTTGCTTTTTTTTTTTGAGGTGCAGATTTCAGCATGCTAATCCATTTGTTCAGGCTTTCAAAACACAAAAAGCTCCAGTGATACTGCTGAATCCAATTAAGGCATACATAGTCTGATTAGAGATACTGCATCAAATGAGGAGAAATGAGAGGGTACCTTTAACTCTACAATTCTTAGTGTTTGAAACCGTCAACGGTATTCATCTCATTTTGTAGTTGATGAAGATAAAATGTATTTTTTGAAAAAGCAACAAAATCTGATGCTTGAGATCCTTGCATTCCGAACATCTGCTCTTGGTCTAATTGCAGGATTTAGTGACACTACTGGCATGTAAAGCTACCTTGCTTCTATTTCCTTGAGTATCCACATATATGAGGAAGACAAGTTTATATTGCTTCAGTAAGAAAGATAAAATGAAGCTGTGTCACACGTGCAGGTAAGATGTAAAATGCAATATGCAACTTGAAAATACGTAAAACTTGTCATATTACACTGAAAATATGAATATTAAAAATTGCAAACCAGATAAAGTTAGCTTGGCAGTATCTGCCTGTATTAATATAGGAAATGCAGAGTTAGTTTATATGTTTTTACAAACCAGAATACATGGAAATTGCGGTGCAAAAAGAATTATTTTGCCCTTTGTTCAGGAGTTCCAAGTAGGCTTTGCAGATCTCTTACTCCAGCTTTTCTCTATCCTGTATTTTCATAAACTCAGAAGTGTCTAATGAGGAGTCCACAAATATACCACAAATTGCCATGTTGGTGTGATGATGGGTGCAGTGTTTTTGGGATAAATCAGAGTTCTTAGGTTGGTTTTATATAAAGTCACCTATACTGAGATTGGTGCTACAAATTTTATAGTTGTATGAGTGCTTGGGCTGTAATTTAAGTTAGCCTAGTAGTTGGCCTGAAGTAACAAATGAAACTGCTTATCAGGGCTCAGTTTTCATTATATATACAGAAAAGCATGTATGTACTCCTATATGTAGTACAAAAGAAATGCTTGAATGTTTTTGACAATTTTACAGTCTCGTTTGATGCAGTATCTCTAATCAGGTATATATGAATGCAGGTGTATATATACTTATTATGTATGCATAGGCTTTTATAGATAATTATTTCTATATATATGTATATTTAAAACATTTCAGCAAAAGCAACAGTTCTTTTCTTCCTAGAAATACTTCTTAGCTGTCTTCTCATCAGGTTTTGGAATCCTATGTGCAGAATCAGGCTTTATATTCATGTTATCGTTAGCTAGCAGTAGCGCGTCCAAATAAAATCAGGACAGAAGTAGTGGCTCTAAGCTACCCTGCATACAATGTTGACTTTTACTGTAACAAATAAACTTTATCATTTCTGCTGCATCCCTTTGAAGTTCATGCTCTCTCAGAAGATGTGCATGTAATCCATACTTCAGTATTTCATGTATTCGTTCACCAGGAAATAACAGCAATAAATCTTCCCTGTGTGCCTTTATTACCTGTTAGAGACCAGCATAAATACTCCTTTTGGTACAATAGGGAGAGCATAAGCGTCCTGCCTAACCTGGTCTCTGTCTCTAATTGCTCCAGCCTGTCAGGACTGTGGTTTTCTCCACAAGTTGTGTCACGCGGTTCTCGTCAGTGGGCAGTAGAGTTAGTGGAAGTCAAATAGCACAAGGGCTGCAACTTCCAGAAGTCACCAAACCATAAATTTGCTTTCATAGAAAGTATTTTTCTTAATTGTCGTTTGAGATATCTACATTATAAAGCAATTAGTTCAAAATTCTTTGAGAACATTCTGTACCTGTTTAGTTCATAAAATACTGTTTCTTAATGAAAGCACCTGAAATCTGAGATCTCCCTTGAAATATTATAGATACTTTCTTGGTTCATGGTGATATATTTCAGTTGTGTTTGGACAAGACAGTAAGATGTAACTCCTTTTATAAGGAAGGGCAGGGATAGGACAAGAGGAATGGTTTCAAGCTGAAAGACGGGAGATTTAGATGAGATATTAGGAAGAAGTTTTCTCCTGTGAGGGTGGTGAGGCACTGGCACAGGTTGCCCAGAGAAGTTGTGGATGCCCCATCCCTGGAGGTGTTCAAGGGCAGGTTGGATGAGGCTTTGAGCAACTTGATTGAGTGGGAGGTGTCCCTGCCTGTGGCAGTGGAGCTGGAACTGGAAGGTCTTTAACTTCCCTTTCAACCCAAACCATTCCATGATTCTGTGATCTTTGCGTAGGTAAAGGTTTTTTTTCAGTAGGTGTTTGTCTGACTCAATGAGACTTTCTGAAGTTTTCTAGACATTATGAAAGCTAAACTGTGCCCCAAGCATATAGCTCAGCAGGATTTGCTTTAAAATAGCAGCCAAAAATATGCAGTCATTCTTGCACTTGTTTTTTGCAATTTGATACGTGAGGAACCTTGGCTTTTGAAGTTTACAGGTTGTGCGCTTACATGAGCTTTACCCTTTTGTCAGCGGTGATATTTATTGCAAGCCACATTTACAATTTATAATGCCGTATTCTTCATATTTTCTGTAGCATTGTAATTTTTCTAATGTATACTGATACAGTTTTCCACTTCAGCAGGGTTATAATGTCTCAAGGGAATGACATATGTGTAAATGGAAATTACAGACAAAGAGGGGACATTGAGCTGTTCTAAATATTTCTTGTAAATGTGAGGTTAGACACAGCCTGATTGCTGGCCATATGTTTGAACAGCTCTGGAAGCATGATCACCGCAAGGCGATCAGGGAGGATTTAGATGGATGATTTCCACAGCTTTGTTTGAGGAGGCAGAGATGAGTGAGAGATCTGACTATGCCTTTTTCAAAGAGCAGCGCTGCCTCTGGGTGTTGTAAATTGATGGGACACTGCAGTGTAGGAGTATGGGGGTTACAGTCTGGCTGCACTTCTAATGTGTAGGGGTTGAAAAGAGTGGGGTGATAACATCACAATAGTGATTCAAGATTGTACACGTTATACTGCATCAGGGATTTGTTCTCTGCCATCAAATATAAGATCTCATCTAAACTGCTTCAGTTAGCCTCGTGTTAAGTACGGATTGACTACAAATCCTCACATGTGTCCAGCCTCTATGGCAGAATCAGGGTAATCAAGATATGCAAGCTTTTGGAACAAATAAATCCCTTGTATTTATACAGATAGAAATCTCTGTATATATAGCTAGCAATTTATTTGTCTCCTAACTAATGCAAGTAACGAACTTTGCATCATTTCAGTAACTGTGTAATGTCGTTAAGGTCTATTAAGATTTCAGTGCTGAGATAGGACCTTCCAGGGAAGGATGGATTCATTGCAGCTGAACTGTAAATACTTGACAATTAAGACAAATAGTCAAATAAAGCAAAATTTCTTTGTTTAAGTATTGAAACTAAAAAGCCCCGTATTTAAATCAGTCAAGCAAACAATTTTCTGTTGAATGTAATGGCTGAAATAATTTAAGAATTGTTACGCTAGATGATTATTAGTCTATTTTTCAATATAAAGAGTTTAATAAAAAATTAGAAGGGATGACTGAATTCCTTATGTTAGTAGCAATATAGGCTTAAAATTTTTTCTCAAGGTAGAGGTCAGGCCAGAGAGAGAATGGAGCAGACTCTTCCATCTGCTCTGGAGGAGGTGGCAACTCCAAGTCTTCCCAAAGAAGCACTCTTATTGAGAGCAGCATATATTGTGGTCCTAAGTGAGGTCTCTTTCCACAAACCTTGAGGAAGTAGGACTGTTATCATGATATTGAGTATTCATAATGACATGAGCAAAGTGAATAGATGGGAACTTATTTAAAAATAAGCTGCATGAACTCGAGTTATTCAAAGGGCAAGTAATTATGTGCACAAGGTATTTTTTCCAAAGTCAGCCTAATAATTTGAAAAATTTCCTGTAATTTTAAGGCTTATATGGTATTCTGTAGTTCACTTTAAAATGTAACTGCTATCTTTAGGGAGGAAATTTTATACTATACAAAAAATGTGCAAAGCAGAGAGCCATTATAAATGAATTTAATTTTCCATATCATACTTGTTAGAAAACTTCTTTGAGTGCCGATAAGCCCACTAATTTCAATTAAATTATCTGTAGCAGTTTGATGCATTTCTTTTTTCCCCAAAATACATTCTAGCTGTGTCCATGGCCTGTTTTCCTTTAATAAATGTCTGCTTTTGTTTGACATTGATCTAGGATAATGCTGGTTAGGAAAAAATGTGAATGTAGAAGTCATTTTAAGGAACACAATTTTCATATATCTTGGAAAAACAAGGAAGATGATCAATGTTTGGGTTTTTTTCCCCAATGAAATTTAAATGAACAAAATGTTTCAACAAACATTTCTAGGGCATATATTCTTTAGTGTGTACATTAAAAGCCTTCTTAGGGTGATATTATCTGCTAATTAATTCTGCCTCTTATCAGTATTTTCCTCCTGTATAAAATTAGGCCTGTCTATAAAGTCTAATTCATCAAAAACACTGTGAAAAGGCAATGGAAGACTTGAGATTGAAGTCCAAATATTATCATGATAATAAAGACTGACAATTTTATTACTTCTTGGAAGAAAAGGCAGAAGTGAGCTTGGCTTGTTCATCATAGGAGAATTGAATTTAATGCAAATGTGGTTATTAGAGATCAGTCATACTTTAGCAATTAAGCACTCTGTGCAAGATAAGGATTATTCCTAAGAAAACATTTCTGATATTAAAATCCCAAGTTATTACTTATCATTGTAAATATGACTTAGAGATTCCTGTCACCTAGTAAGTCTGAAGAAGAAATAATTTAAGGCTTATTTTGCCTGTGTTATGAAACTTCGTTATGAATGCACAAAGGCATATAGGGAACAGTTTTACCGATATGAGCTGTGCTTTGCTAAATGCCCTTCAGATCCAGTTTAACTTTTTAACAGGCAAACAACTTAAAAAACCCCAATTCTACCTATTTCCTGTTGTTCACTGTTTTCCCTGCTGTATAAAGAAAAGAGTTGGGGAAAAAAGCAAGTAAAATAAATGTTGCTAACTGTTGTAGCATCTGTGTGTGGTGTAAAGTGGGGAGGGAGCGGTGACCTTTTGGAGATGCCATTTAAAAGAAAGCCTGATTGTTAAGAGTGACCTAGAAACTGGGAAATAAAATTTGGTTTGATATTTTATGGATTCCTTTCCACATATTTACGTTTAGGTAACGTAAAATACTTACTTGTATGTAAATTATGAAATAGAAAAAATATTTTCAGATAATTATTATCCTTTGCTCTATGAATAGAGAAAATACTGATTTATGCTTGGCTATTATAACAATTCAGTCTTCTGAAAAATATAATGCTTGCATTTAAAATTAATTCGTCAATTAGTAAAGTAAACATTCCACTGTTTCAGTATGCTAGCATCTAGGAATTTATTTAGAAACTGAGAATACCTAACTTCGTATAGATAATAGCAGATTCCCTCTTGTCATTGCAGGAGAGTGATGGGCTCTATGAGAAATACATCCCTGTTCTATAAACCTGAGACACTCAGTCCTGTCAAACTCTTAGGCATTATATGTGTGTGTTTGAAAGTAGATGATGATGTAACAGCTTTTAACATCTCACATGGTCAGATTCAGAGAGAGAAAGTGAAATGGGACTGTAAAACAGCATCGTAGGCTTCAGCTCCCAGAGAAGGCTTTATGTTCAAGTAAGGTGTTCTGTGGACATCGTTAGACCGTTGTTAGCAGAACCCAATTACGTCATGTAGACCAGAAAGCATGTAGGATTGAGGAATGAATATTAGATCAATACACCTATTAAAAAGACTTTCTGACTATGGAAAAAGAAAGTGTGGAGCAGTGGAAGCACAAAACCTGTCAGTGATAACGTGGATAATGATCGAGATGATTCTCAACAGTGAGGAGAAAAAAACAGTATGAAGCCTGATGCATATTACAGTTTTCCTCCAATTTGTTTTCAATTTGTAAAGAATATATTTATTATTTTGGATACTGGGGGTTTTGATCGAGAGTTTCAGTAGGGCCAAGGAAGGAAGCTGTGAACATCTATCATGAAAGCTTTAGCCATATGCCGAAATGTAGTCGAGGCACATGCCTTATAGAGGACTGAGCTAATGGGATCAAGTATCCAAATAGTAGTTTAATTTTGCAGTGTCATTATGACTGCAGAAAAATGAGTAATTTCACTAAAATGAAAAACCAAAAAAAAAAAAAAAATCAATGGTGCTATTGACATTCTCCAGCCGAGGTGTATGTGGCATTTAAAAGATGAAGTGTGGAGCCAAAGCTGTCAATAATCATCATACAAATGTACCAATTTTGCCTAGTTACAGCCTATTAGTTGGCTGAACTCTTGCATGCTGTTTGTGTTTCAGGAAGTTATTTTTGAATGTCAGGCACTCGCTTGGGCAGGCAGATTTCCCTTACGAATTTCTCAGGGTTAGTGAGGCCATCCTGTGTTACTGATGAATGCTTTGCCGGTTCTCATGCAGTGCAGAGGCAGCAACACTCGAGACAGATGCTATTTTAAAGCCTTATTTTTATGTTAGTGTTCTTGAATGTATTCATGCGGCTGTTATTGTTTATACTAAGTATTGACTTGCTTCTTCAGTAAACTGGGATGAAACAGTTTTGTATAATGTGATTATCAAGTAAAGGAAGCATTGCCAATGGTATTACTGTACCACTTCCAGGTCCCCCACTGACTTAGGAGACAACAGTTATTGAGTTATGGGGCAGTTTAAAAGGCTATAAGCATGGTGTGATACTAGAGCAGAAACTGTTTCACATTGTTTATCTCTAAAAGATGAACAGTCTCTTTTTATATGCAAGAGAAAGTAAGAAATATTAAAAAAGAGACTCAATTAGGTAATTTTTAGAGCTCATTTTATTTTTGAAATATATGACAAAGCTAATTCAATATGCAGATCTGAAGGAACCTTTACTTTTGTCTCCCTTCCCTGTGCTCCGGTGTTTATGGTGGGATTTGGTTTGCTCTCCAGTAAAGCTCAACTGCCTGCTGGTGTTTGTAGCAGACTAATAAGTCCCCTCTGGGAGACATCTGGTGAGCTCTCTGGAAAGAGCTGCTGCCTGGTCCTTCCCAGACACGTGGTGACACACGTGCTGCCGAACAGTTTCATGCCTATCTGGGCACGACCTAGAGGAGAAAAGGATGTCGTGACTCTCCCACTCAGTTGCCTTTCTTCATGGCAGACAATGAAATAAGTGTGTAGATGTAGATGAACTCTCTGTATTTCTAAGTAGCTTTTTAAAGGTTTGCTGTTCAGACAACCATTGCTTTATGGAATTCTGTGAACTTGTTTGGCAGAAGGCAGGGTAACACTGATATCATCATGCTCCTGTTAATGTGTTTCCTGTTTACTTTATTAAATTTGCATATTGTAGCATGTGGAACATTTGTGCAAGGTACATTTTTTTAAGGCAAAGCTGATACAGTGCGTATGATACAGAAAAAATTGATTAGATTTAAATCTAAATCTCTCACAACTTTGAAGTCATTTACAGGGCTTCTTTCATCTGTTAATGAGCTTTGATTCCTGAAAGAACAAGCTGTGGGAAGTGTTTTCACAGGAAAAACAATGAAG
Organism: Clamator glandarius; assembly: GCA_033459285.1. Taxonomy (NCBI): domain Eukaryota; kingdom Metazoa; phylum Chordata; class Aves; order Cuculiformes; family Cuculidae; genus Clamator; species Clamator glandarius. Next base: position 2,424,486 of record JAUNZM010000165.1, on the reverse strand, counting down.
TTGCATTATTGGGGCTGATGTTGTTGATTTGTTTTTTTTTTTTTTGTGTGTGGTTTTTTTATTTAATAGCAGGGTGAGTAATATGATGCCTACACAAAGCACTCATTGATCTATTAGAAAAATACAGGTAGACCATGCAGGCTAACGATGGATGTTAGAGATATGGGGGTGTCATTTCAAATCAGTAGAATTGTAAGCCAGAACAGGTATGGCCCTTCAGAGGCACTGCAAAAGATGAGTATTTAAATGTTTATACTTATAATCAGCCACAAAAATTGACATTCACGTGTGAATGACAATGATGGTTGTACTTCAATGTTGATATCTCTCAGTATCAATTGAGTAAGAAATCGCATTCCAACAGAATTTTCAGTATTTCAGAGAATTTTATTCTCATGAAGAGTCAAGCCTGAAAAATTGATGTCCCTGAACATTATAAAGAAAAATTAATGATGTTAGTAATACTGTTAGTGTGTGTGTTTTTGTGAATATATATTTAATATTTCTCATTTAAATTTAAACTTTTCTTTTTTCATTAAAATGTGAAAGGCTTTGAAGTTTGAGTTAACTTCAGAATTCATGTGATCTAGCTTTATTTTCAAAATTTAGAAGCAGGCTATTTACCAAATCAACCTTATACCATAAATGGTATTAATTTAATCTAATTAACTCTTCCTGGTGAAAAATACTTGTTAAGAAATGCATAAAATATAAATATCGCATGTTTAGCAAACACAGGCACTGTAGGCTAAGAAGGAAAGCTGGCATCTGAAACAGCTGGCAGTATTTGAGTTTTGCAGTCAGAGTTATTTGCTTGTTGTTGAGATGCATTTCACTAGTCTTTTGATATTTGGAATTATCCTGTCTTTAATGGAAATAAGAAAATAAGAGGAGGGTGCTGGCCTCTTCTCTCAAGTGACAGGGGACAGGACGAGAGGGAATGGCCTCAAGCTCCGCCAGGGGAGATTTAGGCTTGAGATTAGGAAAAAATTCTTCACGGAGAGGGTGGTTAGGCATTGGAACAGTCTGCCCAGGGAGGTGGTTGAGTCACTGTCCCTGGAGGTGTTTAAGGTGAGGGTGGATGAGGTGCTTAGGAGCATGATTTAGGGATTGGTGGGAATGGTTGGACTCGACGATCCAGTGGGTCTCTTCCAACCTGGTTATTCTGTGCTTCTGTGAAAATATGACTAAAGAGAGGACAAGCTAATCTTCAAGATGGGCATGATAAATCGGAGAATCGTCTTGCCCCATAATAGAGCAGTTGTGCCCACTTCAGGATTATCAGGTACGCAACAGCGTGGCAGATGTCGGGAAGAGTCTTTAAAATCCTGATGATGGCCAGCAGGAGGAACTGACAGATAATTCCTAGTTGTGGATGTGAGGACACTTCGCTGTGTCTCAGTTCAGGAACAGCCACGGTGAGTTTCTTTTACAAGACTGTCAGCTATTTCTAGGTAAGTTTTCATACTGGATTCCAGATCTGCTGGAACAACTTAGTCTAGTTCTTGATTCTACTGCAACTAATCACTGATTCCAAAGCGCTTGGGCCTTACTGGGAGAACAGTGCCCTCCACACAGGGATTCTTAAGCCCTGCCACACGTTAATGAGATCGACATTCAAGGAGGAAGTGTCAGAGTGGTAGAGAGAAGCCTTTTGCAGTAAACCATATGTTCTTCAGGTCTCCTCTGCACCAAATGTTTTTAACAAAATATCTGTGCTGGGTTTCTGCGGAAAGTTACACGTATTTTGAAGCCCTGAACATTACTTGTTCCAAGTGTTTACTTTGGTTTGTGAAAGAGGTGAATTTTCAGGAGAAAATAAAGAAGCAAAAAATAGACCAGGTTTCTGTGTAATTGCTTTCACACCTATATGCAGATACCCTGCGTGCAAGTAATTTGGCAGAAGTGCCAGGTTACGTGAAGAAACAATAAACAGCTTTTCTTCCACTAGACCAGACTCTTCAATCTAGTAGGAGTATTTGCAGATAAAAGTAACAAACTTTAGCTGTACCGGCAGAATTAAATCAGCCTAGTGTTACTAATGGAAACCTAAGTATATACACTGAAAACAAGAACATGCTGTTTCTTTTGTTTTGCTTCTTCTTATACCATTACCAGTAGAGTTCAATGGGGGAAGATGTGATGGACAAGATGAGTCTATTCCATGCATTACAGAATGCAATTTATGCGTTTCTGTGACCGTTAGAGGCCTGATTTGACAGTCCACTGGAACTTTTTACATTGAAAGCACGAGAGTATCTTTGTGGGCAGGACAAATTGGTACTGAAATATGTCCTCTGACTGAAGTTATTTTATTGTTGGCACATGGAAAGAAGATTTGAGCCCCTGAGCAGCTCAGATAAGTATGGAATGGATAAAAAAATGCTGACAATTATACTTAATTCTTCTTTAAATCAGATACTTAAGTGCTGAATGCATCACTCAAGAGCATGATAAGGACATTGTCAGGGACCACAGTGATAGGACGAGGGTAACTCTTTTAAGCTGAAAGAGGGAAATTAGGTTAGATATTGGGATGATTTTTTTTTTCCTGTGAGGGTGGTGAAGCACTGGTATAGGCTGCGCAGGGAAGTTGTGGAAGCCCCATCCCTGGAGGTGTTCAAGGCCAGCTTGGATGGGGCTTGGTACAACCTGCTCCAGTGGGAGGTGACCCTGTCCATGGCAGTGGGGTTGGAACTGCATGATCTTTCCAGCCCAAACCATTCTATGATACTGTGACTTGTAACACCTTGTGGCAAACTGCAAACTGCAGAACCAAAAATCAATTACGAAATTCCCAGGGATTGCATGTCATGGCATTATTCGAAATACCATTTGGCATCGCGTGCAGCAACCCCAGTGCAAGCTTCAATGCATCTTAGTGCTTAGTACTGATGATTTGGAGGACAGTGCTAGGCATTGTTAATGTTGCAGCAGGTCTATAAAACAGAAACTACACTAAAGCGAAACACGCATAATTTGACAGTTTTAGTGGAAAATGTTTAATTTTTGCATCTCCAAGCAACTTACTAATGATGGTAATAAGAGAAATAAGGTTTCTGTACTTGCTTTTTTTCATTTGTATTTGTTGATTTAAAATTAATAATTTAAAAAGTACCTCATCCTGAAATCATTGCCTTGCTGTTTTTTAAGATCACTACCACCAAAATTAGAACACAACAATGGAATTATTAAAAGGATCTTTTACTATGGAAAGAGAGTGAAATGAAAGTAGATAACCTGGAGGAAGTTAATCATGATACTCTATTTGCTACTTCTTAGGATTTTTGCTTGTGCTCTTGTATGTACAAATTGAATTTGTGATGACAGTCCCAGCAAGTAGGCAGAAAAAAGGGGTACAGAAAAGTCATCTCATCTGTTATATCTGACTCAGATATTTCAAGCCATGGGATATTTTTATTATTTAAAGGTCACTTCTTGAAAGCTTTTATGACATTTTAGTCACATCTGTTGTTACTAATTGGCTCGGTGTAGTTTTACACTCCGCAGTTCACTAAAGAGGTAGAAGTTGGTGTTAAATATGATGAATGTGTGCTTACTTCAGTAGGCAGTTCCAGGGCAGTGATTTGAAGTATTTCAGAAGTCACGGAAAGTTCAAAGCAGTGGGTAGAATCCACGTAGGTTTTTCACAGTCACCAATGAAAGACACAAATTGATATCTCTTGAACGACCATGTTACTTCTGTAGTGAGGGATACAATCATATTAGTGCAAATTGCCTTTATATTGTACATACAAAATAATTATATATGTGCCTTTCAGCACAGGAGGGATGCAAATCTATTTGAGAGAGTACAGAGGATGCCGCGAAGATAATCAGAGGGCTGGAGCGCCTCGTATGTAAGGAAAAGCTTAGAGTTGGGCTTGCTCAGCCTGGAGAAGAGAAGGCTCCGAGGAGATCTTATAACAGACTTCCAGTACGTAAAGGGGCTTCAGGAAAACTGGGGAGGGGCTTTTTTATCAAGGAGTGTAGGGATAGGATGAGGGGGAACTGTTTTAAGCTAAAAGATGATAGATTTAGATGAGGTATTTGGAAGAAATGTTTTCCTGTGAGAGTGGTGAGGCACTGGGACAGGTTACCCACAGAAGCTGTGGCTGCCCCATCCCTGGAGGTGTTCAAGGCCAGGTTGGATGGGGCTTTGAGCAACCTGCTCCAGTGGGAAGTGTCCCTCCCTGTGGCAGTGGAGCTGGAACTGGAAGCTGTTTAAAGAGTCTTCCAACCTAAACCCATTTTGCGATTCTGAATTTGCACAATTAAGATGAACTTTTGCTTATATAGTTTTCTAATAAATTTTGATATATAGTAAGTGGAAGAAAAACCTTCTTCCCCCTCCCCCCCCCCCTTTTTTCTCTGATAAACAAAATCTCTTTCAGTTGAAACTAAATGTAGTTGCTTTTTCTCAGTGTCATTATTTACAAAGAGATTCAAAGCTTTGCCACTGGAGTTTGCCTGTGCTGCCGACAAATGAGATGTTAAAGGAAAATAGCCCCAAGACTTAAAGAAAGTCGTTGAGTTTCATTTTCTGTAGTAAATATCTTCATTTATTCTTGGAAAAGAAGATTTAAGATAGCTCTGTCTTACAAGGCAATGCCAGAATCTAGTCTAAGAAAATAACATTTGCAAATGCTGTATCTCTGGTAATTTTCTGTTCCTGCCAACAAGAAAAATAAAAGGACTTGAAAACAGAATAAAGCAAACAAATTAAACCTGGAACAAAAGTAGATCATCAGGCTTCTAAATCTTAAGAGTCAGGTTCTTTCACAGGCTAGTTAGGTGGGTTTAATTCTGCTGACTTTGTTTAGGAATTCAAGGGAGAAGAGTAGTATAAAAACTTAGTAAAGCTAGGTAGAAAACTACTTTTCCATGTCTGATTTCTGTCTCATTAATAATTACTGGGTAAAAATCTGAATAGAAGAAAATTCATTGAGGTGAACTAGTTATATCAATTTATGCTATCACCTTCTTCTTTAATACATAACATAATGATAGCAGGGTTTCATGGAAGATTTCATTGGATTTGCTGTCTTAAAAATGAGAAGAACCAGTTTGTGGGCAAGTACCCAAGTTTGTGATATCTGCATCTTTCAAAGTACTCAAAACCGGGTTGGACAGGTCTCTGAACATCCTTATCTAACCCGGCATTAGCCCTGCTAGCAGGAGGTGGACCAGATGACCTATAGAAATATTTTCTAGCCTTAATTATTCTATGATCCTGTGCTAATCCACTCTAAGTACACCTGCATCTTTCCCTACCAAAAGCATTGTACTGAGTTCAGGCATTGTAGTAGATGAAGGTATAATTGTGTAATCTCTTCTTATCTTGACAGGTAACACACTGTATTGTCTAGTTCTCCTGGAAAAATAGGTTCTGCTGTGTGATATTTTTGAAAAATGTCCACCAGAGTCAAACAAACAAAACTAACCAGGTCTGTCAAACTGGAATTAAATGTTAGGTACTGTTCACGGGCAGAAAGCAGTATTCTATAAAAGGCTGAATTGCCTACTGAAGGGTCACAGAACTCACTGTAATTTAAAGCTGCTTGATTTTTTTGACAGTTACAGCTGTTAACTTATTGACTGCTGCTCAGATGGAAGCAAGATGTATTTATGTGGTAAATGCAAATGTGACCTTCGACTGAGGGCTGTTTTATTGTGGCTTAGCAAAAAAAAAAAAAAGGAAAAGAAGCTGAGGGGTATGAGAGTGAAAGAAGCCTGTATCTGCTGCTTTCAGGTTTGCCAGTGATTGCTGGATTCTGCTGGCTTCTGTTTCCTCAGTGTTGAATCCAATCCCATTATTCATTCTCACAATCTCCATTTCTGTTGTTTATTGGGAGAGACGTGCTGATGTAATTACAGAGGAGGGAATGGGCACTTCTAATCTGTAGTGTTGTCCTTAAGTCATACCAGTGGCTATCCCAGCATGAAGACAGAGCAGACAATAAGAAGCAAAAATGCAATCCCATTATTTCTGGAGAATGCTCTGAGGCATTACATTAGAAAACACCATTCTTGCAAAGCCTGAACATCTCCAATGTAACTACCTTATCAGTCAGATCTGGTTTCATTTAGTCACTAAGTCAACTGAAGTATCCTAGCTTGGAGCTCTTCAGAGAAATACTAAATTATGCTAACTTCAAACCTGGCCTGTCGTAAATAATTAAGTAATGCAATTATCGAAGCTGTGTCCCTAGATGAGTTAACAGTAGGCTTAGCATTCCAATTTAGAGGCAGTTCTAAATCTATGTCTGTGGAAGATGCTTTGATCAGTTAACCCTCAGATAAGATTTACAGCAGCACAAGAATAATCTGATAAAATAGGGTGATACTTTTAAACAAAATAAATTAAATCAATACCAGTGATTACATAATGAGAACATTGTTGCCTGCATGAACGATCAAAGTAGTAAATGTATTGTATTGATATAATCTACTTTGGTTTTAATTTGGTAGTTTGAGAAGTTTTGTATATCATATTCTGTAAAAGCACGAATTTCTGTGACATCTGACAAGACAATCTTTATCTGCTGCCAATAATTATGGTAATTAGTAGGAGGAACTTAATATATTTACTTACAAAGGCATTTTTTACTCTAGTTGTTATGTGATTTCTTTTTTTTCCCTTCCATTTTCCCCTTGGAAACTTTCTAGCTGACTTGGTTTGAGTTCTAGTAAAAGTTCAGAGAGGATAGAGACCCTATTATCTTCATACTTGTCAAATACACCTCTTCTCTTTGGTTGAGAAGATGCAGTGGTATCAGAGCTGCCCTTCTGTTTAATCAGGCACTGAGTTGGCCAGTCTTTCATTAAAACAAATCCAAACCAATCCCATCAACTAACAACAGGGTGCTTTGACAAGGGGATTAAAGGCCGATAGAACAGAATATATGGTGTAATTAAATTTTCATTAAACTCCTTGCTAGGGCGTGGTATGATATTCAATCTGAAAAAAATCAGGTATGTCTAAAATTTTGAATATTAAAATTCAAACTTTAAACATTTAGGCATCTAAGTGCCTACAACCAGACAGACGCTGGCTGCACGGATAAAGTGTCCTTGGTTCTCCCTCTACATGCCTTTTTGCAATGAGGTGGATAATTTGACTAGTCCAGTCACTGTACCATTGGAGTTAATTTGCATTTGATCTGTCAGGACACATGGAGAATGAAAAGTAAGGAAATAGAAGCTAGTACTTTATCTCCTCTGTGTAGTGTAATTTTAGGGTCGGGAACATAAATTTTTCCATTCTAATTGAACGTGTGGCTGTGACATTTTAAGCTTTTCTATGCCTTCCTGCTCTACGGGCTCCATTTCCATTCCCCTCACTTTCTCCTTCCACTCCTTTTCTCGGATATGTCTTCTTGTTTGGCTGCTTTCACCATTACGAAAGGTGAACACTTTTAGGAAAGACTGTGGTTTTCCATTATGGTTTGAGTAATATTTTTGTGTGTGCTTGTCTATTTAGGACTGGGAGGAGGGGGAACAAAAGTCTGTACTTACTTTCAAGAATAAACGCCCTACTTTCTCGCTGACCAGTTATCTAAAACCTCTGTCAAGTTTGGCAGTCCGAGGTGCGGCATCCCACTCAGCAGCCCTTGCAACAGCTCGGTGCTGGATGTAGCTGCCGCCTGGTGCCACAGCTTTCTCTGGGTGCTGGCTACGGCTGGTTGTCTTGGTTGGTGGTCTCCTGATGGTGCCCTAGAACTGGGGAGCCCTCAGAGGCTGGGTGCCTTACCTTCCCGGAGCGGGGCTAACGTCCTGGCCTTTCCCCTTGTTTCACAGGGGAGCAGTTGACCTGTGGGCTCCCCCAGTGCAAGGATGATGCTGGTGGGAGAGGGGAGCATGGAGGCTCCTTGTGTAGGTCTAGCTGGCAGGGGGGTGTGGGTGAGTCCGTCTCAGGGTGTCTTCCCTGTCCCACTACTGCGTTAGCGTGTGGAGCCACTCCAGCTCCACCTTCCGCTGCTTGAGCTCTGATGTTGTGAATTCCTCCTGCTGCAGAGAGGGAAAGGAGCCAGCCATCCGCGGTCCTTCAGTCATACTTTCGCATCTTCTGACTGATAATGTTTGGCTGATTTGGGAGAGCATATGCAATGCAGTTTTGGAAAAGGGTGCGTGTGAGTGGGGAGAGCTGGCATGGGTGTCACATCCAAACATCGCAGTCGTTCTTCAGTCTCCCCCAGACAGCAGTCCCTCTTCTTGCCTGCACCAGCCACTTACTCATTCACAGTGCAAATGTTCTTGTTTGTATGACAATGCTAATTGAAAGAACTGTTCCAACTTCAGGCACTATTTGTTTGGTTGTACCACAGACAGTAACTTCTAACTTAATAAACCAAACAGACAAATGTTCGGGAGTTAACTGCAGAAGTGTAAAAGCGCTTTTTTTCTTTCCCCAGTGTGGCAGTGTGAATCCAACACACAATCTCCATCTGCAGCCAGTTTGTAAATGTTTAGAAAGGAAATTTTAATCAGTTTTGTCCCCGATCTTCTATAGAGTTAATTTAAATGAAAGGTAGCCTAGTTTGGATTAGAAAATTGTAATTCTCACAGATTTTGCAGTGAGTTATTATATCTTCCTAATCTGTTTATTGCCTTGTCCATATCTTTTCAATATCAAATTCACAAAAAAGTGATAAAATTATTAACTGATTAACCATCAATTTACTCCTATTATTAAGATATTTTAATGCAAGAATTGATTCCATTTAAGAGCCATAATAAGGATGTAGGAGTTTTTCTATCTTAAACTGGGCCAGATACTCTGTACTAGAGATTGCATCGATCAGTGTGCACAGGGGAGCCAGCGGCAAGAAGGTGTGACCTGCAGGGTTAGATTTATCAGCATTATGTGACAGGTGGAAGAAAGCTTTGTGCCTTTCTCATTCTACCCATCGTTCTTCAAATCCCAGTGCTCTTTTTGTGCCGCATCTTTCTGTCATGCGGGCTTCAGGCATTGATCACCTGCTATTTTACAGTATGAAATCCTCAATTGCAGTTACAGATTTAATCTCCGTTAGAAAAGGAATTGTGGCCAAGGATGTTTATGTTCGATTCAGCTGGTTTATTTCAGGTTGAAAGAGAGAAGGTGAGGAGGTTGGATCTAGAAATGAATAATGGCTACTTTGCAATGTTGTCAGACGTGTGAGCATGTTTTGACCTTAAACTAGGTTAGAGATAAATCTTGTTAGCAGTACTGATTTGCGAACAGGTAAATCCTCTAACATCAGTAATGAAAGCCAGAAAACTGCTTTTCTCCAGTGTTACTGGAGCATAAATTTCTACTTCATTGTTTTACAGCATAGTATTTGAGATACAGCTTTCCTCATGCCAGTGCACACAGACATTAATATTAAATCATACCAGAGGAGAAAGAATCTGTGTTCTCCACTCCATGTTATCTGGACAGGTGATCTAAAGTCTGGATTTAGATGATTTTATAGCGGGACTTTTTTCAAAAGCAGTGATGGGGCTAATGCTGTACAATCTGGCCTATTATCACTTCATAATGATTCCGACAGTACATAGTATTTGAAAATTCTCAGTTGCTGCTTTTAGACAAAATAAAAAGTGCTAAAAGGAATATATGTATATTTTAAAGGCCGAACATACTAACTTGCTATCTCTGGAGGTTTTTGTATTTAAATCAAAGATTTTTATCCCATCTTCAATTTCTTAGTGTTTAGTGCTGCCATCTGATAAACCAAGTAAACATAGATGTCCCAGAGAGATATAAATGTTTAATAAGAAAATTGCTATTCTGAGGTTTTTTTCTGTATGATTTGTGTAGATGCCAGTATTTTCTGTTAGCTTTGTGTTTGTTTGAAACTTATTGGAAGAATCTGTCTGTTTTATAAGTGGTGCCTGTCTGCCCAGTACCATCAGAAACTAGGCACAGCCTGTTTGGGAAAGGTGATTTTTTTTTTTTTAAGGAACTGTCCGTTATCGTTTCTTAAATGTCCGCTTTTTCTTTACCAGATATTGTCCTTGCAGAATATATGAGAACTGCAGTAGATTGATGATGTGGGTGCTATGAGGAAAATCTCATGTTATCATTCATCTCATGTGTATGCTATGATCCAAGGAATCATGCGTTCATGTGCTCAACATTGAGAGCGGTTTCATGGATTCTGGTTGAGCACATTTGAGTGCTGTGAAGACGCAGCGTAGGAAGGACGTGGATCTTTTAGAGTGAGTCCAGAGCTGGACACAAAGATGAACAAAGGGCTGGAGCACCTCCCATGTGATAAGAGGATGAGAGAGTTTGGGTTGTTCAGGTGGAGGATAAAAGGTTCTGAGGAGATGTTATAGCAGCCTTCCAGTACTTAAATGGGCTACAGGAAAGCTAGGGAAGGGCTCTTTATCAGGGAGTGCAAGGACAGGACGAGGGGGAACGGTTTTAAACTGGAAGAGGGGAGATTTAGATGAGACATTAGGAAGAAATGTTTTCCTGTGAGGGTGGTGACACACTGGCATAGGTTGCCCGGAGAAGTTGTGGATGCCCCCTCCCTGGAAATGTTCAAGGCCAGGTTGGATGAGGCTCTGAGCAACGTGATCCAGTGGGAGGTGTCCCTACCCAGGGCAGGGGGATCGGAACTGGATGGGCTTTAAGGTGCCTTCTGACCTAAACTATTCTATGATTCTATGCTGTACCAGAGTCAGAGGGAACAAGTGCAAGCACTTTTTTTTTTATAGGTCCTCCTTTGCCAGTTACTCAGTGCGCAGTGTCCACTGCTTTGTCTCAGGACTCTAGCTGTGCTTCTGCTTTTTGACCCTTTCCCTGGCTAGCGGCAGTGCTGTGCGTGAGTCGAGGTGCCAGGCTGCCCTTGTGCAGGGAGTGCCAGGCAGCACATTGCTCAGCTGAGGAGCGTGATGGAAAGGTGGTAGCTCTGAGTGGGCTGCTGACTCTGCGCTGCCCTAGATGCAGGGTTGATGGTGGCCCTGGCAGCAAGGTAGGTACTTTACAGTCATTTAAAGCAGAATTCTTTCTTCACAGGTCTGCCAATTATTCATGTGTACTGGGTTGTTTGAACACTCAATTACCATAAATTTGTGTAACCAGGCAGCCCGCTTTGTGAGGCAACTTCAAAGGTCCCAAATGAGATGTTCAGCTATCTGATATGCATGTGTAACTATCATTTTGGGTATTGTTCAAGCTTCCGTAGGTAGACTGTTAACTGTGCTTACACAAACTGATAAAAACCCCCAAAACTCTAGCTCATTTTCAAGTATAGCTCTGTGTAACAAAAAAGGACACACTATGTGCTGCCCCCACCTCTTCTCCCAGAACTAAGCCTATTGCATTTAAATAGCAGAACTGAGTGATGCAGGTTAGCACTTTCAGTAATTTTCTAATTATTTTTACATGCGCAACACAATTCCAGTGCAAACATAGTTGATTTGAGAAAAATGGTTAGTGTGCCAAAGATATCGTGACAACTGAGAGTGCAACGAAGTGTTCCAACTTCCATTAGAAAGTAATGACCTTCTTGGCTGAGGAAAAGTATTTTAATTAAATACCGACAATTCATAGTAATCAGTGAATCTTTTAACCATGAAATTTGATTCTCTCATCATGGTCTGTTCACTTACGTGATTCAGACAAAAATGAATATGCGTATAATTTCAAGCCTAATGTTGCATGCTGTTTTAAAATACTGCTGTAGCACTTCTGGGGCTTAGGAGGGTGAAGCCTTAAACAGTTTTTCAGAAAAAATTTGCTTTGTGATTGACAAGAATCAGTAGTTAACAGTGCTGTTCTTCATGTCAGCATTCTGATGCTTCAGTGGAAACTTGACTAGCTCCAATTTGTTGTCTCATCAGCAACAGAAAAGCAATTGCTTCTTCCTTGATTGGCTCCATCTCTTCTTGGTGGCTTTTACCATCAGGGAAACTAAATGGGAAAATATTATCCTTAATGGAGTAAAAATATTTTTGAAATTAAAATTACTTGCATGAGTTGTACTCCAGGCTTGTTAACAGTATTTTGGAAACCACTAATAATGGACTTCCTAGTCTTACTGCCAACAGTGAAACAAGTAATAGGGCTTTTCAAAGACAGACTTGTGTTGGGAAAAAAAAGGATTCTATAGCAGTAAGTGATGTATTTGCTAAAAGCTCAGCCCTGTTTTATGTAAGGAGATACAGCCTTTAGCTATCTGCAGAATCATGACAAGATTTAGCTGCTGTGTGACCTCCTTTGTGCCAGAGTTAAAGTAATGGAACAGGCAGTGTAGGGGTTCTCATGATTTGAAAATGTTTCAGGTACAAAGAGGTCATCTCAGATGGTTGGTGGAAGTGAGGCACGGGCAGCATTTATAATTGAGCAGCTTTGGGTCTAATTCTTTTCCCACTGAAACAGGAAAGAAAACAATTACGGTTTGCTTACACAAAGAAGAATCACGGTTGGGAACTAAAACACGATGCAAGGGAGATGCAAAGGGAGTTGAATTCGTTTTCTGCTTCTATGACTTCTGTCTTTTATGTCAGGAGAGTAACTGAACTAAGGATGCTTTCAGTAATTTGAGCTTCTCTAACTGTGAAAAGATAAAATGGTAGAATTTTGTGTGGAAGTGCAGGTAGGGATTTCTTAACTATCACAGTGTTTGCCTGCTTTCGTTTTGGCGAATGACTAATTTTTTCATTGGTTCTATAGGGAAGCAACTGCGGCTCTACAACTCTCACACAAGAGGCTTTTTTCCTTGCCACAATGAATTTGTATTTCTTTCACTAGCTGCTAGGAGTATTTATTTGCCTCCTCAAGATACAGCACAATGTCTTTTAAAAACAATGGTTGCCTCCCTATTCACTGCTGAATCTCTGTTCCCTTCAGCTATCTATAGAGTTGTCCAACTTCAGGTGCTGTAATGATATCACTGAAGTTGGTTGCATTAGGAACACAGCAAAGAGTATATTGAAAATTTGCTTGGAGTTTTCAGATCAGATGTCGTGGTGGCTATTAACTAAATAGCCATTTTTCTCCAAAATTTTCTTCCTATGTAGTGATATTGTACTGTCTTTCATATTAAGATCTATATACTTAAAGGACTGGGTATGGTCTTCTCTTCAAAGCAAACATGGGAAGGAATTGCTTTTTCCTACTTTTTTCATTTTTATCTCTACTTCCAGTCAGACATCAGACACCATCTATTGTTATTTACATCAGTATATCAAAATTCCACCTAGATGAAATTATAGAAACTTTGGTGCAGCTGGAATAGCATGCTAAAAGGAAATCATTATAGAATGGTTATTGCAGTTTTCCATTTCTCTTGCGGATTGTTGCGTTGAGCATAAGACAGAATCCACAGAAAATTTTTGGTGACATGATAAGATCATGATGATAGATTTTTTTTAATACAACCTCCCTGAAAATGCTGGTGCAATTGTAGCTGGTTTAAATGCATTTGGGGAGGATATTAGCTCTTCCATAAAGTGTCAAATCTAGTTTAACTTTTGATAAACCATGTATTTTTATAATTAATGCTTTGTTTTCCAGTGATGGTATGTTAATGAAATAAAATATGGTAAATTAGGACAATGCTTTAAGGCTGAGGAAGAAAAATAGAGCTCCCTGTCACACAAGTGCTTAGATTAACCCATGAAGTTTTCTTAATAAAGCCACTTTTAATTGTGACACTGAAGGTAATGAGTAATACTGTGGTGTGCAAATACACTATTTTTTAAATTCATGTGATCTAAAAATATAGCATGATTTTTTAAAATGAAATTTCAGTAAATAGAGCTGATTAGACTTCAGGTGAACTTCTTGTCTGTTTTGTGTGACTAACATGACATTTTGAGCATCATCATGTTGAATTTTGTGGTTGTACAACAGTTGCTTTCACATTTGCACTCATAGTTACTGTAAACGTACTAATAATTCCTTGTTGAAATAAATAGCTTGATGCTTTGTAAGTCTTTGGTCCTTCCTGAAACCCCAACTTTTAGAAAGAATACTGAAGAGTTGGGCTTTTTTAGATTATCAAATTACAAGAAAATAACAAAGAAGTCTATGATTTTCAGTATGTTTTCAGATACTTGAAGTGTTTATGTGAAGAAAGCATATAGCACAGCGTTAACAGCAGCTTTTTAGATGTGGTTTAAAAAAAAAACAGGATTTTTGATAAAAATACTTTTAAACCAATTTCTTATATTTGTCTGTGTTTTTTTTTCTTTCTTATTGTATTGTACTTACCAAAATGTTATAAGCGTGTTCATTTTGTACAGACTATGAAGGAGATAAAGTGCAGGAGAGGAAATCAACAAAAAACTCATGGTCTGGGAGAATGTAAGTATATTGCCTCTTTAATGCATAAATAAGTCGTTTTGTCTTCCGAAGGCCATTAGATTTTAATGCAAAGAATCATCAGACTTCAATATTGATATTCCTTTTGAACTGTGGATGATTCCCTCTCCAATTTCCATATTAGGATTTGGTAAATACTCTAAGAGTGTGCTGCAAAGATAAGAAGGGTTTTGAAACATCTGGAATAAAGTTGGTAGTGAGAGATATTTGACTATAATACATCATCATCAGGAAAAAATAGTGAGTTTGGAAAGATTAACATAACATAACAAACTGCTTTCAAAAGTATAAATTAATATATCAATACAAAAATAACATTCAGCTCCATGGCAGTAGACTCAGTCACGTGTGTGTGTACCTTATGAGCATGAGCGTACAGTGCAGAAGTGGACACTGTAATTCTGGTTGTGTCTGCTCTGAAGACGATGACAATAGTTTGTATGCAAATGATCCTTTCAACTGCATCTAGAAACTTGAAGACCTTTCTAACAGCTGTATTGTATCTGACTGTCACGCTGTATTGGCAGATTGAAACATATTTAAAAACAAGTAGAGAGGAATAACAATTGTAGGGGAATAGAGAGGTTTCACTGAGGATGGTCAAGCATTGGAAGCGGCTTCCTAGGGAAATGGCGGAGTCACCATCCCTGCAGGTGTTTAAAAAAACTGTAGATGAGGCACTTCGGGACATGATTTAATACGCACGATTGTGCTGGGCTGATGGTTACACTGAGTGGTCTTAAAGGTCTTTTCCAACCTCAGTGATTTTATGATTCTATAAGCCTAATGTATTTATTGCACATGTTCAGATCGTAAGAGATAATATTTTGAATTATGTTTTTGTAAAAGTCTTACCAAAATCTTTCTGGTCCATATAAGAAATCTCTTAAATTCTACCTGGGAATAAGAAATGATAGTTAGTAGTGATGCCTGGGAGTTAGGGAACCATAACATTCTATGAGTAGTACAAGAATATAAGCATCAAAACAATGTTAGTATGATAATGTTAGTATGATACAACAATAGTACTAAAAAATTACTAATTACTAACAAAAAATGGCAAAATGTAGGCTGAATATAAAGAAAAAAAAACCCGACTTGCTGAAGGGAAGGTTCCTGGAATGTCTTCCTGAGAAATTAAAATACCCATTTGTTACACCACTTAAGACTTTCTTAGATTAAATATTTTTATTGGAAATAATCCTTGACATAATGTAGTGAACTATATGATTTAATGATAATAGTAAATATTAACACCCACCAAAATAGCGTATCATACATCCTGTTTATCCGATTCATTAAGAAAAAAAATGACTACAAACGTATCTTGGCATGGAAAGGAGATAAGGAAAGAACAGATAGAGAAATGTAAAGATAAAAGAAACATTTGCTGCCTATTAAGTTCCTGGAGATTTATACTGCTTCTGTGTATCTATGAGAGAGAAAGAATGATGAGACAAAAGAGAATAGAAAAAGATGACTGTTACCCTTTTTTATATAGAATTTTAAAGGTAAACCAAGGGCAATCAAACGGTATGTCTTGAATATTATAATTTGGCTTTACATTCGGTCGTTGAGGAGAAAAATTTCTTTGACTCAGTAGGCCTGTAAATTCTTTCTGTATTCTCCCTTCAGATATTGTGTTGAAAAGTAAGTAGCTAAAATTAGTGGCTTCAAATTTTTGCATCCTAAAGGATTTTCTGAAATTTTGTTTCTGTCATATCACTGAGGATGCTCCTAGAGAGCACATGTTCTTGAACAATAAAACATTTACTGAATACACTTTAAACTGAAGCTATACTGTTGCCAGGTAAGGAATGCATTTGGAGTTAAATAATAATTAATATTACCTAAAATAAAGAATTATTTCAATGAGATAACACAGAGATCTATACTGAAAAACAGGAATTGCCTATTTTGAAGTCTTCCTACAGGCAGTCTATTGTGATCACTTGACTTTCAGTTGTGAATTTGATTTGCTGTATGGCATAAGAGAGAATAAGAGAACCAGGCTTACCGTAGGAAGATGGTATTGATATGCAGACTAAAATGGAAGATCAGATTTCCTCCCCAAATCACTGTAAAACAGTGTGTTGGATGTTGATTTTAGACTCTTGTGATAGACAAGTGTATAAATTCCATTTAATGTGGATTTCGTTCATTTGAACCATGGCTTGAAGCCTGCTAACCTTGTTACAAAGAGCATTAGTGCTCTTTTTGTTTGTTTTTATTGTTTGGTGGTTGGTTTGTTCCTGTTTTTTCTGAGCTATGTCTTCTCAAGCTGATGCAAAAAGTCCAAGTAACACTACTTATCCCTGTCTGTATAATGAACTTTTACTGGTCTAGTATGCAAATCATATTTTCAGGGTTTTTGAAACCCCTTTTTCCAAGCTTTTTTCTCAGTAACTGAAAATTAAGTGCACGACAAAGTAAAAGTAGCAATTTTATACTGGGAGGACAAATACATTGATACATATCCATCCTATGAAGTCATGCTTTACTTAACGGAGGCTACCACTTAGCTCCACTTAATCATACTGCACAGAGAATACTACATTTAAAAAAAACCCTATGCATTGATAATATGGATTAAAGTAGCTTTGTTGATGATCCACTCTATTCGTGTCTTTTGAGTAGATAATGTTTCTGTGCCATGTAGAGAAAACTTTGAGAAGCTATTGTGAAAACATAGGCATGTCTGGACATGGCAAATCCTTTGTCTTTGAAGTCTGGTCAGTTTTGTGATGAGCCTTATGTTTGTCAGCTTCCCAGTGTCTCAGCATGAGCTGTGCCGGACAAACTTAATGTGATAGATGAGTTCAGTTTTGGCTGGATCAGACTCTGTCTGAGCGGGTCCATCTGGAGTATTCCCCTGAAAATTAATTACCACTCCTACACTTGAGGTGTTTAGTATGGAAGTTGACTGCGATGTTAAACCAGCAGTAAGCAGACTATCTTATGGCTGGCAGGTTCTTCTTTGGGTATATAGCCTCTGATCTGCTGTTGTCCAAACCAAAAATGTTGTAGATAGACATACACATCTCTGTGTACTCTAAATCTCTGCATATTGGAATGAAGCCTACAGACAATAGTTATGTTGTTAGTAGCATTCCAAAGGTAATAGATTGACAGTCATTTTTTCTGATGCACTCAAACTTGCAAATCTTTAAGCACAGAGGGAAAAGTTTTAGACCAAAATGTATTAGATCTACTCCCTTTGAAACTGGCAATTCTGTTGCAGCATTTATTATACAATATTGGACTTGATAAAAGAGCTGAAACAGCTTTTAGGTTTATAAATATGTCAGTGTTATAAAAATGTGCTAGTAGTTGCAAAGTTTCTGTATTAGCAAGCAAATACATTTGCTTAAGTGACCATCTGGTAAAATGTTTGTTACCGGTGAAAACACTGAATTTTGGATTTTGCATGTGCCAAGTAAAATGTGGGTAAAAGTTATAGCTGCATAAATTGAGTGGGCAGTAATTGGAGCATATACCTTTCAAGCCTACTCTTATCAATCTAAATATTGTTATTCTTAAAGCCATTCTGCTTAGCTGATCCACACCATCTACAGTCAATTGTTTTGCTGCAATTTAAAATTCCTCTAAAGAATGATTTGACTTTGTGTGATTGCATCGGTACAAGTACTGGATGACCTGAATTTATGTAGACTTAGCACAGAAATAATTAGGCCCCATGCCCCATGCATAAACCATGATTTGAGTCAACACCATCATCATACACATGAGATCTCAGTGTGATGGCAACTGGAAAGGTTCTCACTGATGTGCTTAAATGACTTGTGGATAAAAAGTATGTGCGGTTGGTCCTTCCTGGAGCTCCCCTAGTGCTATTGCTCTTGTTGTGTGGCATGCTAATAATAAGAAATGTGATAATGAATTGCCAAAGGAGGAAAACAACATGATTTCATTGGAAGAGTAGCTGTGACTTAAATTTGTTGAGAATTATAGGAGCATAATGTGTTTGCGGTTCTGACCATTAATGCATCAATGGCATTTTTCTCTTGTAGCACCTGTAGCCTTTTTCTAAGAAACCCTCTGCATTCAGTTGTAAGATCTCAGCATATCAGAAAGGAAAAAAATTAAAGTAGGAAATATCACAATGTGCTATTTTAATATTCCTGAAAATTTTACCTAGAGCCCGTACATGTACTTCTTCCTTGTTAATTGATTACTTTTTTGAACGGTGTGATATGGGTTTTGAGACCTATTATTTTATGCCTATAAAATGAACATATTAAAAAGGTTTAATATTTTTCCTGCTTTATATTCTGAATTGGAGTCTGTAGGAGAGTGGGAAGACTGGATATTAGTGCTATATTCAGTTTATCTTTGATTCCAACCAGTTTAAAGTGGGATTGCCAGAGGTGAAAACTAAATTGTTTTTACAGCAAGAACTATTCTAATGTAGGGAAGGCAGTATCAGTTGTTCTTTTCATAATTTAACATGTACATCGCTATGGCTTCATTTCATATACTCATGGAATGAGTAATGAAGTGCTGGTTATTTTATTACTCCATCTCTTTCTCCCTGACATTAAATATTGAAGCTACAAGCCTTTTCTGAGAATAATGAGATGAGGAGCTTAGAGGGAGTGTTGTTTCTTTGACAAACAAAACACCACACTAAATATGAATTAATTGGAATTCTGTTGATTTCATTTATAAATTAAAGGAAACTTGTAGGAAAGGTATTTTGTGACTATTGTGCTTCATGACCATCCCAGAACACTTTTAAACATTGGTATGAAATCGCTGTAAATCGTTGCCTATGGGTTGCTGAATTGAGCTTTTATTCAAAGTGAAAGATAGCTGTGAGCAAGTAAGAAGAAAGCTGAAGAAAACATGGCCATTAAATAGGTTTCTTTAAAAATGTAAAAGGAGCGATGAATAGATGCATTTGATTCCCCACTGCTAAAAATGCAATTTGTGCTTTCCTATTCCAAGCGTTACAAGTCCATAATTTCTGTTATTTTTCCTTAAGTGGAGGATGATGATAGAATATCTTTCACTGATATTTCTGGCATAATTTTGTTGTGTATGTTTAAAATTATGGCTCTCAGTTTATTTCAGTCAAGCTATACTGACTTACTTAGAAGTTTGTCTTTTTACATTCTCTGTCCAGGGCTGAACCTAGATGAAAATCTTGTAGCATACAAAGCAGTGTTGTCCATATTTTGAAGTGCGTTTCTAGCTGTGAGCTGGAGTGGATTTGTACAGTCAGAGCATTAAATCTCCATGCATCATGGTATACACACGGCACATGAGCTAGAGGCCAGGGCAATTGTCAGTCTGGCCAGCCTGCTGTCAAAATGCTTTCAGTCTACTCACCACTTGGGTTGAAGGAAATGGGCAAGAAAATCACTATAAAGAAGGCAAAGAGGCGTTCCAGCTTACTGTAATGCTAATGTATGACTTGATCGTTGACAAATGCAGAATATATACATTAATTATATAACTAACCTGATCGCCTTCTATGATAAAGTGACTTGGCTGCTGGACGGGGGAAAGGCTCTGGATGTATCTTCCTGGACCTCAGTAAAGCCTTTGACACAGTTTCTCACAGCATTCTGCTATGGAAACTGTCACCTCTGGCCTGGACGGGCGCACACTCTCCTGGGTGGAAAACTGGCTGGATGGCCGGGCCCAGAGGGTGGTGGGAAATGGAGTTAAATCCAGCTGGAGGCCAGTGACAAGTGGGGTTCCCCAGGGCTCAGTGCTGGGTCCAGCCCTGTTCAATGTCTTTATCAATGACCTGGATGAAGGCATGGAGTGCTCCCTTAGCAAGTTTGCAGACGACACTAAGCTGGGTGGAAGTGTGGATCTGCTGGAGGGTCGGGAGGCTCCAAAGGGACCTGAACAGGCTGGACTGCTGGGCTGAGACCAACGGCAGGAGGTTTAACACGGCCAAATGCCGAGTCCTGCATTTGGGGCACAACAACCCTGTGCAGCTACAGACTAGGAGAAGTCTGTCTAGAAAGCTGCCTGGAGGAGAAGGACCTGGGGGTGTTGGTTGACAGTGACTGAACATGAGCCAGCAGTGGCCCAGGTGGCCAAGAAGGCCAGTGGCATCTTGGCTTGTATCAGAAATGGCGTGACCAGCAGGTCCAGGGAGGTTATTCTCCCTCTGTACTCGGCACTGGTGAGACCGCACCTCGAGTCCTGTGTTCAGTTCTGGGCCCCTCACCACAAGAAGGATGTTGAGGCTCTGGAGCGAGTCCAGAGAAGAGCAACAAAGCTGGTGAAGGGGCTGGAGAACAGGCCTTATGAGGAACGGCTGAGAGAGCTGAGGGTGTTTAGCCTGGAGAAGAGGAGGCTGAGGGGAGACCTTATTGCTCTCTACAACTACCTGAAGGGAGGTTGTGGAGAGGAGGGTGCTGGCCTCTTCTCCTAAGTGACAGGGGACAGGACGAGAGGGAATGGCCTCAAGCTCTGCCAGGGGAGGTTTAGGCTGGACATTGGGAAAAAATATTTCACAGAAAGGGTCACTGGGCACTGGCAGAGGCTGCCCAGGGAGGTGGTTGAGTCACCTTCCCTGGAGGGGTTTAAGGCACGGGTGGACAAGGTGCTAAGGGACATGGTTTAGTGTTTGATAGGAATGGTTGGACTCGATGATCCAGTGGGTCTCTTCCAACCTGGTTATTCTATGATGTAAAATGTTTTCTACAAATAAGCAAATCTACAATCAAGTGACATCCTGTCAGATCACACATGTTGTGTTATGTTGTTTCTTAAGTTTTAGTTGCTCCTTGTTGTCACAGAATCATAGAATATCCTAAGTTGGAAGGGACCCACGAGGATCATCAAGTCCAACTCCAATCCCTACATAGGACAACTCCAACATTCTCACTGTGTCTGAGGGTATTGTCCAAACGCTTCTGTAATATTGTCAGACTTGATGCCATGATTGCTTCCCTGTTCCAGTGCTCCACTACTATCTGGGTGAAGAACTACCTAATATCCAACCTAAACTGACCTTGACATATCTTCCTGCTATTCCTTCAGGTCCTGTCCTTGGTGACCAGAGAGAAGAGATTAGTGCCTGCTTAGCCTCCTCCCTTTGTGAGGAAGCTGTAGACTAGAGTGAGGTCTCCTCTCAGTCTCCTCCAGACTGAACAGACCAAGTGACTTCAGTTGCTCCTCACACATGTTCCTCTCTAAACCCTTCACCAACTTTGTGGCTGTCTTCTGGACATTCTCCAGTAGCTTGATATCTTTCTATGACATAGCATACTAAATTGTCTTTAGTTTATGACATTCTCTTTTGTTTTCTCATCTCTCCTTTTATTTCATCACTATTCTAAGCTCCCTGGTTAAATTAAAGTTTATATTATCCAGTCAATGTCCACCACAGCCAGCTGACTCACTTCATGTTTTCCTCCATGTACTGCAGTTTTCTGACTGCCTCAGTCTAGTTCATCTTATTCTGAATTCAGTTAAATGCAAGAACACATCCTTGGTTACAATGTCTGTATCGCCTCTTCTCTCTTATCGAGCCCGTAACCAGGTTATTCTGTGAGCTGTAATATATCTAAATAACAGTATCTCCCCTTGTAGTACAATATGATGAAACTTAGGTCATTCTGCAAACACTGTAAGGGATCTTTAACAGCAGTATTGGTGTGTTTGGTTTTTTTTAATTGTATGCAACATTTGTAAGAAAAGAAACGCACCAGATTAGTGGTCATTAAAAGCAGCATTTTGCTTTTGGGTATAGCTCAAATTATGTAATAAATGACACCCTCAGGTGCAATAAAATACATTGGCTCAAATTACATTTATTTTGCTATCACTTCGAATTAGAATTATAGCATACTTGCTAATGGCATATTTTGCCTTTTATGATCCAGTGGTATATGTACATATATACTTTTCAGATACTTTAAAATATCATCAATCCAAACTTCTGGAAAGAAAGCATTTTGCCAGCAGCTGCTGTCAGTGCAGGCCATTGTGTGTTTGATAGTGTCCTTCTAGAAAATGGTGCTAATGAAGATCTTCCCATTTACAAATATGCTTTTTTTTCTAATAGTATTTGCAAAATAAACACTCTACGGGGTGACTGCAGGATGCGTAAGATAAAATATAATGTAGCACCTTGCAAAAATATTCAAGTAGTCTGCTTGTGGATGGCACATGTGGTTGTGTGTGTGAATGAAAGATCCTCAAAAGAAAATTTCAAACTGAGTTTGGAATGTAGTGGGGAGAGGGGTGGAGGAGCTTGGAACTTTCTGGAGTGGAAAAAACAAGAAATGAGACATTGCAACTAATCCAAAGGTGATGATCCATAGCAGTCGAATCTGTGGTAGTTGAGATAATTATAAGGAAGTCTATATGGGGAGGTCCTTGTCTCTCTGCTGGTGATGCTCCAGACAGGTTGTGTTGGGCATCTGTTCAGCAAGCCCAGGTCTTTGGTGTTGGTGTGTGTAATTAACAGCCAAGGCTAGAGAGTGGTGTCTGCGAGGCAGAATGCATATCTTTTAAGTCATTTAACCCACACTGCAATACATTCATGGTTCTTTAATTCTCATGCAGGCTTTACTCAGTATGTAATGTTATACTGTGTAGATGTCTAAAGAATAGAGATGAGTAAAATGAGGAGCTTCCTACTGAAGTGGTGACATTTCAACTCAAAAATCCTTTTTTTCCTGCCTTTTGTTGTTGTTTTTCCTTTCCATGTCAAAAATTCTTATTAGCGTTTTCTAGCCGGATGAGCAGGAACACTTGATTCGGACAGAACATCACTTATTTTAACATTGATCTGTTAACAGTATTTTCATTGTTTATCTGTTTCTATTGGAAAGCTTCCAGCTTTCTCTCTCTTGCTTAAGCAATGCTACAAAGAGATCCTCTAGTAATACAGAGCTATAAACAGCAGACTTGGTGACAGGAGAGACTTCATAACTCACCTGAAAGTTCATGCCTCAGAAGTTACAGTCTTCCAGCTCACTGGTGAATGGTGACTAATGAACTGGAAGGTTCCGTCTGCTGGCAGTGTGCACACTTCTCAGCCGCCTTCCCTGAAAGTGTATGGACTTCGCTTATGCATGGTAGCTTGTGTTTGGATCAGATCATATAATGTGATTTATCTTCTGTGAATGCTACTTTAAATTTTGTTTGGCTGGGAAATAGGATTTAGTTGAATGGCTGAAAAGTGGAAAGCTATTCACTGCTGTTTTTTTCAGTAAACAATACTGGTAGAGAAAGAGTTCTGCATTTTATGTGGTTGTAGTAATAAAACCATGTCAAAATAACAAAGATAAAGTGGTCTGAAGTTTTCATGTAAAGGGTCTCAAAAAATGGATGTTTTCAGAAACTTACCTCAGAGTGGAGATGTGCTCATCTTTTTCATAAATGTCAGATTTATAGGTAGTTGTTTGGGCCTTTTCTAAGCTTATTTTGAAAGTTAAATGTGTCTAGTCTTGCTTCATGTTAGTCCGATGCAACTGCAGAAAATTGAATTGATTTTCTGAATCGATGTGGCTGTT
Source organism: Clamator glandarius (assembly GCA_033459285.1). Classification (NCBI taxonomy): domain Eukaryota; kingdom Metazoa; phylum Chordata; class Aves; order Cuculiformes; family Cuculidae; genus Clamator; species Clamator glandarius. Next base: position 2,400,654 of record JAUNZM010000165.1, on the reverse strand, counting down.
TATGCACAAGCTACAGGGGGAGGACATATTTTTTTATTGGTTTGGACCTGAACTTGCCTGACTCTTGATGAGCACAAATGCAAGAACAGCTCTGGAAGTAGTTGTGCATCAGTGAGGGAACTAGTACCACTGCTTTGGCCAGACTCTCCTGCTTCTTTACAGTATGAATTATGCATTGGATTCCCATCACAGTAATTAGACAGGATCCAGCTATTAATGTATGACCTATAGTAAGAGGGTTGTTCCTTGGAGCGCTCAATTTCTGCATAATGGTAAAAGAGAGATTTATAATATAATTGTAGAGGGAGGTTGACAGGGCTTGAAACCTTTAATGATACTGGAAGTGCTTCTGTGTGCAGAGGATGTCGTGCTTGTTTCTGTCAGAAGAGAAAATGAAAAGGTATTCAAGAGAAAGAGGCACGAATAACTAATGTTTAAAGTTATGGTGGGGCAGATTTGTGCAATAATTTCTAGTATCCTGATGGAAAACTACTGGGGTGCTCAGGCCTTTTAAAATTCTGAATACATCACTCATGAGCTGATTGGGAAACTGACTGGTGTGGTACTGAGGAGTGGTTTGAAATTTAACCTTCAGGATATACAACTGTATACAGGACACTTGACAATACCAGACGTTTTTCTTTGGAAAAATAC